>JAJGOT010000019.1:1262500-1862500 GCA_022457155.1 Cladopsammia gracilis
ATATCATAATAACATGATATCATGATATCCGGCGTGATATCATGACGTCATCATATCACTACGATAAGATCTCGCTTTTCTACATTAATCTCTAAACCATTTCGCTAATCGGTAAACCATTTCGCAGATGTCGCGTTGTCATTGTTATTTTAAATGTCTGACTGTCGAAATTACTCAAAGCGTGTCGGTTTGTGAAACTATGTCCTTTTAATTTTGGTTACAACTTTGATTTTAAGTTCATGTAGTTCTGGAGCTCCCCCTCGTCAGTTTCATGGAAGAGTACAGCCCAGTAGTCTAGACAGTTTTTTCCTGGGAGGGGGGGGGGGGGTACTCTACAAAGTTTTGTTCGGGGATGCTCCGCCCCGAGGTCCAAACTCTTACCCTTTCATATACCGTTTTTGACAGAAAAGGTACCCCTTTCATGCCCTGAAGAAGACTAATACTATTAGTCGAAATATTGGCCATTAATAAATCTGCCTTTTGCCGTAGTGCCAGTCTTGCATTCAGTTTTGTATTTTCACATTCAAGTGACGCCTGGCACGAGATCTTTCACAAGGAAGATCCGGCAACTGCCAGCAAGTTTAATTTCTGCTCCGTGTAGACCTCTGCATTCAAAGGTTTTTCATTGAAAATGGTATCCCTTTCATATATCTTTCAATGAAAACAATACTCAGTTCATATAGCCTTTACGTGCGTCTGTTTGATATATTTTGAAAATCTCTACCCTTTCATATATACTTCAACTCGTAAAATCCCGACCCTTTCATATACCTCCAGCCTCAAGAAGGTACCCCTTTCGAGCGGAGCATCCCCGTGTAGCCCATTATAGGGAGTACCTCCCCCCGGGTTTTTTTGAAGAGCTTATTATAAATACCACATTTAATTGTTATTCTAGGGATTATTTAATTCATGGGATCCAAATTCTGCAAATTAGAATCTCTAGCAATTCATTTACACTAATTTCATTTTAATTTCGAATTATCTTCGTTACTTTTTTAACACTAAAGTATTGTGAAATCAGTACGATAAATGAATTTATAAGGGTTATAATTTGCATAATTTCACCCCCAAATTAATTAGCACTAGAATGTCCGCGTTTTGTAAATTTTGAGGGCAGATTTTTCAGCCTGGTGATACAATACTCTACAACGTCTTCTTCATTTTCTGCTGTGCCGAACAGTCGGGTTACTTCGTTTACTAAAAGCTACTAAACCCAGAGCTCTTCCAAAAAAACTGCCTAGACTACTGGGCTGTACTCTTCCATGAAACTGACGAGGGGGAGCTTCAGAACTACATGAACTTAAAATCAAAGTTGTGACCAAAATTAAAAGAACACGTTTTAAGTAAGCTATTCCGTTGATTGAAAACTGCTGGGGTCGTAGAATACAAGGTTTATATTTCACAAACCGACATTGAGAACGCGTTGAGTAATTTCAACAGTCAGACATTTAAAATAACAAAGATAATGCGACATTTGCGAGATCTTATCGTAGTGAAATCATGACGTCATGATATCACGCCGGATATCATGATATCATGTTATCATGATATCATGATATTACGCAGATATCATGATATCAAGCGTGATATCATGATATCAAGCGTGATATCATGATATCTACTTTTGACCGCGATGGCCCGCCATACCGTGAGGAAAAAGTGTTCTACCTTTTGAAATTAAAAAAGCTTCTTTGGCCTTACGTATTGAGTCTCGGTTAGAGAAAATTTTTTCAATGGGGATTAGTTGCATGTCATTAGCAGTGTGATTAGGAGAGGAGAGAAAATGTTCAGCGGCTGTAGTAGGTTTAGACTTGGTGTTGGGATTATCTATAGTACGGCGGTGTTCATTAAATCTGTCTTTTAAACGTCGTTTAGTCTCTCCAATATATTGTAAATTACAGCGGTTACATTGAATCATGTAGATTAAATTTTTAGTGTCACAGGTCAGGTTAGATTTAATAGTACGCGTTTCACCGGTAGAGAAGAAAGTATAGTTAGTAAGTCCGTCAGAAATGTAGGGACAAGTAGCGCAGTTCTTTCCGCAACGGAAAGAACCACAAGGGAGTTGGGGATGGGGGGTAGTAGAGTTAGAAGGGAGTTTAGCTGAAATTAGTATATCACGGAGATTAGGGCAGCGTCTGAAGGCTACAAGAGGCAAATGGTTAAAAGCTTTCTTACAACGTTCAGAAGAGAGCAGTAAATTATAATGTTTTTTAATTATGTTAGAGATGCGAGGAAGTGAAGGATTGAAAGTGGTAATAAAAGGTATACGTTTGGGTTTGTTGGTGTCTTTGGCTTGTAAAGTAAGTCTGCGGGGGAATGTCAGCTGCGCGCTGTATTTGTCTGGTTAGGAAGTTGCGGTTGTAGCCTCGTTTAAGTAGGTATAATTGTTATAGCCCAGCTTTAGAATAAGTCTACCCCAAGGACGTGCCTGAGATATTTTTCCTTTTAGATCAAAATAAAGATATAACAGGCCTGTTGTTCTAAATGTTGTTGTTTCTTTGATCTTAGGAAAAAATCTCTAGCTGTGATACTGACAGGAGGAATTTACGCTTTCCAGAGCCGTTTAGAACATTTAGTTAAACTTCGGTAATTGCTTGACATTCTCTGTCTTCGTTATTCTTTTGACGTACGATTTTGGAATTAATACACTTCAAAAACTTAAAAATGTGTATATCTTAATAAAAATGCTTTAAAAACTGCTATAAATTTCGCTGAAATCTCAGCCTCATCAGGCACATTCCGCCATCTTGGATTCTAGATACCCTGGTACTCAGTGTATGATACACTAAGTGTCCCGGTTAGTCCACAGACTTCATGTAAGGCCTCACATAGTGTGTCTCATATTTCTCCTTCGTCAAGTATTACTCTAGGAAGTTTTACATAATTCCACTCTTTCTTCGTGTTGATGAGGGATCCCTTCTCTACTCGGTTGATTCTCACGCTCTCTGCTATTTGTCTTAACATGGCATCATTACTATACACTCCAGTCACGAAAATGTAGAGCTGCCAACACTGCTGGACCTCCTGGGAACATACCGTAAATGTGCTATATATTTGAGTCGCGGCAGGTTTAACTCGTCTTTTCTGTCCCTCGGGGATAGTGTAAAATGGGGATGGCAGGCCTGCACGACTCTTACCTCATGTTTTTAATGCCATTTGCTCCTGCTATATGTTTTGGACGGGTATTCTACATTTAGTCGTTTGTTAAGGAGGATTTTAGTGACTGTAGAGTGTAGACTGAGTTTTAAAACCTTTCAAAAGCCGCGTGCAACGGACTAGAGGTCAAGTAAAGGTGTCTGTTGTAGTTTTCCGTAGTATTGCGCTTGTAGATTTTGACCTCTTTTTAGCGTCCTTTTTTGCCTGGCGGTTATATCGTTGTTTTCGCCATTATTTATATTGGCATGTAGATTTTTCAGTATGTAGGAAAGGTTTGAATTTCTCTAACTTTTCTCTCTGAAATACCGGACATGACAAGATCTGAAATGATCTGTTGTCCGTGAATGTCTTTCCTGCTATTAATTCTATGTCACGCTGGGCCCAGCTATTTTAGATTTGTCTTTGCAGGATTTTAATGTTCGGGATCTAAGCTTTATAGCAGAGAGAGTTGTAGCTTTAAAAGCTATTCAACTTGTGGAGAGAGTTGAAGTTTGTCTCAGTCAAGACTGTAATTTTAGCTTCCATTCGCTACGCTTTATAGCTTTGTGGAGCTCACTGTGATTACTAAAATCTCCGTTGGCAATTTTGGCAGTCTAGCGACTGCTTCGTTTACGCCACTATTCTATTCAGGCAAGACCATGGTTTCGGTTCTCCTCTCGAACCTCATCAGTTGCCGGGTTTGTATGTGCTAGTTGCTACCTTTTTAGCAACGCATTTTTTGTTGAGAACGGTTAAACCATTCTGCTTGGCATAATTTTCAAACATGTATTTATACCCTTGCTGTGGATCGAATTTCCTCGTTTCCTATTGGCTCTTCAATAGAAATTTCGATCCTCTCCGCTTGAAGCTAAGCGTGTGTTTCTTTGGAAGGCATTATTTGAAAATTTTAGCACTTTCTTCTTTTGGCTGAAATGAGGATATTTCTAAATGTGAGCGCTTACGTTTCCTGCACATTCCTTCTTGAGTTCGGAATGGATGCTATTAGATCAGTGCGCATTTCTTGATTTTATCCTCTGTCATATTTATGAGTGCGTATTTGTGTTGATCTTACACAAGGTAAAACGGGGCCTGCCTAAAACAATCAATCAAGTGTAAAATGGGGATGGCAGGCCTGCACGACTCTTACCTCATGTTTTTAATGCCATTTGCTCCTGCTATATGTTTTGGACGGGTATTCTACATTTAGTCGTTTGTTAAGGAGGATTTTAGTGACTGTAGAGTGTAGATATGTACGGAGCCCTGTTAGTGCCATACACGCACGCGTACACTATTTTGCTTTTGGCGAACACTTTCTTACCTTTTGCGCGACTTTATTTTGCTGGCGCGACTTTTTTCTGCTGGCGCGACTTTTTTTTGCTGGCGCGACTTTTTATTGCTGGCGCGACTTGTTTTTGCTGGAGCGACTTTTTTCTGCTGGCGCGACTTTTTTTTGCTGGAGCGACTTTTTTTTTGCTGGCGCGACTTTTTATTGCTGGCGCGACTTTTTTTTACTGACGCGACTTTTTTCTGCTGGCGCGACTTTTTTTTGCTGGCGCGACTTTTTTTTTGCTGGCGCGACTTTTTTCTGCTGGCGCGACTTTTTTCTTTTTTTTGCTGGCGCGACTTTTCTTCGCTGGCGCGACTTTTTTTGGCATATTGTAAAATATGGACTGGACTGGATTTGTAAAACATGGACTGGATTTGTAAAACATGGATTTGTAAAAACATGGACTTGTAAAACATGGATTTGTAAAACATGGATTTGTAAAACATGGATTTGTAAAACATGGACTTGTAAAACATGGATTTTGTAAAATGAAAACAAATAGTATTCATTCGACTTTTTTAATTTCATTTTTTTTCTGTCCTATGGTTTTTCACGCACTTTGTTAAATTGCGGGAAAATATCCGACAAAGCCGGCTTATCAGTGAGTGATATCTTGCCAGATCGTAGAAAAGAAGGCGTAATGGTTCAGCCATCTTGGTCACACGATTTCCAAACGCAGTATTCGTTGAATGTTGTTTAAAATTATAAATTTCAATAAATGGACTTATTGTCCATGAAAATGTGTAACTCTTACAAGGATTTGTTTTACTATAACTCTTGTTGGTAACGAAAACACAGATTTACTCTAAGCGCAGTTCGTCAAACTAAATTCAGAAACTGGACGGAAACGAAACTAGAAATTCCGATTAATCGCAAAGGCAATCTTGAGAGAACAGAAACTAAACGGACATCATATTATTTAATGCCATAAAGCAATAATTTGAAATAACTAAAAAGCGATAAATGTTTTTGTTTGGAGGACGATTTCACTTTTTTGTTACGAAAGCGACGAAGGAAAGAATGAAACTGCATTGAGTTATAATTTGTTATGCGTAAAATCATGCGCCCGGATCATGCGGAGCTTCAAGGCATCGCGTTTCATTTAGCATAAGAGGTCACGTATACGTTTTTCCCAAAAGAAAGTATCTTTCTTGTTCAAGACTTCCCAGAGCTTCAATGATTTTGAAATTTATTTGATTTCTGTATTTAGAAATTCAAAATACGTTATGGCATTAAATAATATGATGTCCGTTTACAGTCTATTTTTTAGTTTCTGTTCTCTCAAGTTTGCCTTTGCGATTAATCGGAATTTCCAGTTTCGTTTCCGTCCGGTTCCATTTTCACTAACCAAAATGGCTAGTGAAGCCAAAATCTACTAGCCAAAACTGAATTTTCACTAGACTATGTCTAGTTGGCTACCGTTTATAGTCTCACAGCTTTCATACTGTTTCTAATTCCGCTCAGATGAAAGGCTGCCTGAGCCTTTTCAGCTTTTAGGTCGGTATTTACACAAAAGCCTCGTATGAGGAAAACTGACTTAAATATTGACTCTTAGTCTTCTGAGGATAATTGAGCCTGAGGATAATTGAACTCATCGCCATAGAACCGAAACTCGAGTCTTGCTTAAGAAAGAATTTAAAGGCTAAGCTATGAAGGCTTTAAAATTTGAATGCGAACTGTAGGAGTGACATCATCACTTTTTGACATATAATCTGTGACAACATCCGGAGGACAGAAAAAAATGAAATTAAAAAAGTCGAATGAATACTATTTGTTTTCATTTTACAAAATCCATGTTTTACAAGTCCATGTTTTACAAATCCATGTTTTACAAATCCATGTTTTACAAATCCAGTCCAGTCCATGTTTTACAATATGGCAAAAAAAAAGTCGCGCCAGCGAAGAAAAGTCGCGCCAGCAAAAAGAAAGTCGCGCCAGCAAAAAAAAAGTCGCGCCAGCAAAAAAAAGTCGCGCCGGCAGAAAAAAGTCGCGCCAGCAAAAACAAGTAGCGCCAGCAAAAAAAACAGTTGCGCCAGCAGAAAAAAGTCGCGCCAGCAAAAAAAAGTCGCGCAAAAGGTAAGAAAGTGTTCGCCAAAAGCAAAATAATGTACGCGTGCGTGCATGGCACTAACAGGGCTCCGTAGATATGTGATACATTCCCCTCGTCACGCGTTCAATCGGGCTACGTCCTCGGGTACGCCACGAGGGGAATATATCACATATCCCCTCGCTCCTGGTCAATAGCCATTACAGATTGAACATTTTCAGCATTCGTGATTGAATGCTATTTTTGTTAAGGAATAATCCTGACAAAAAGCTTCTACATTTTTAGAAGAAGAAGAAGAAGAAGAAGAAGAAGAAGAAGAAGAAGAAGAAGACGTAACTCAATGCGTCCGCGTAAAGTGTTATTTCAATCCAGTCCGAGGACCCCGTAGACTCTGGGCTCGAGATTGATGTCGCAGTCCACTGAGATTAATGTTGAGATTGATGTCGTCCAAGTCGAAGCGTCGGTAACCGTAGTCTTCCTTTTCAAGGGGTTTTCGAGGGGTCTTCGGTCTTCGGTCTTCGTTTTCGAGACAACCGGACTACTGACATCAATCTCGAGCCCAGAATTGGCGAAATTAAACTCAATTAAAGTGAGTTGTTCCAAAAATAGTTGGACCTCTGTTAAAGGGTTCGTCTCAACCAGTGTGCATTGTGACCGTATGTTACTTCTATTTGCCTCGAAGCTTGATATTTTTCATCGTACAAAGTGTGGCACGATTCGCGTGAAGTCAGATAACTTAAAAACAAAATTTCGTTATTGTTTTTATTTCCTTGGTGTTTTGTTGCGTTAGAAAACGATTGTTTCCATCAATTGGAAAGTAATTTTCTAAATCAGGAATGGACTTAAAATGTCATTACAGATTGAAGTGAACAAATATAAAGTTAACAATTACCTCTTAGTTTAAATAAAGACAGTTAAAATATCATGTGTAATGTTTGATTTTCCTTAATGCTACAATTGAAACCTAGTTTAATCCAGTCCAGAGTCCACTGAGTTGAAGGCTCGAGATTAATGTCGTCCAAGTCGGAGCGTCGGTAACTGTAGTCTTTGTTTTCAAGGGGTTTTCGAGGGGTCTTCGTTTTCGAGGGGTCTTCGTTTTCGAGGGGTCTTCGTTTATGAGGGGGTCTTCGTTTTCGATCGAGGGAGGCTTCGGTCTTCGGTCTTCTTCGACACAAAGAAAGAAAAGTCCTTATTGGGGGTCTTTCTGTGCTTTGTATAGGCTTACTTGTCCTTTTTTGGCAAAAATGCACAGAGATGAATTCAACGCGTCTTTAGAAGGCCAAGGTGTTCAAGAACAACTCTAGATAAAAGTCGAGTCTCTTAACCCTCGGACGTACGTAAGGTTTTTCTCCGATATTTTCAAGACCATTTAACATTAGCACATGCCGTTTTCAGTAGCTGTTCATTTATCATTGAGACACATTTTGGCAAAGTTTGGCGACAACCGATTGCTATGGTAACGAGATATGACGTCATAAGTAACATGTGGTCAACTGGCCATTTTTGAAGAAAAAAGCGTGTTTTTCACCGTTAAAATGCTACCAAAAGCATCAAAATGTTTGATTGTATGTTATTTTGCAACTCTAGCAGACAATATTCGCAATTTCCGCATTTTTCTGATAAATTTGAATTTTTAGTAAAATCCAAGATGGCGGTCACCTTGGTGGCCATTTTGGATGACGTCACGGACCCCAGCAGCGCCCCAACCCATAACATTTACCTTATCTTGTAGAGCACATCGCGGGCTATCTATTAGATGTAAAATATTTCCGAAATATTGCAACATCGCAAAACCCCAAGGGGGGTTGCAACATCCGCCTCCCTCCCCCCCCCCCCCAGGCTCTTGCCGATTGTGCTAGCATAATTTTTGGCATAATCTGAGGAATTGAGCATAATTTTTGCCCTTTTTCCAAAAGTAACACTGCTAGCATAATCCGTATATTTTCTTGTCTTAATAGCACAATTTTAGAATAATTCAAGAAAACGAAGATCTCAGCTACTAAAAACGATAGATTACTATTAACAGTTGCTTCCACTCCTATTTTTCGATTTTTTTTTACTTGTGTTGAGATACCGCAGGAGTTCGATGAAACGGAACCGGAAGTCTGTGCCTCGGTCCCAGACTCCTTAGTCTTTCTCCCAGTGCTCGTTTCAAAATGGCGGCCGCCACGCCAAACCAGTCAAGTGCAGTGAACTTACATCCAGATAGTTTACAAGGTAGCGAGAACAGAGAGGATAGACCAAAGCCTGCACAACTTGCCCGGGATAGACGCCTCGAATCCACCACTGGAAAATACAAGAGGAGGGGGACGAGAATAATTTTTTAAAAAAGTAGCATAATTTTGAAAAGCGAGCATAATTTGAGCATAATTTGGGCAAAAAAACGAGCACTGCCACTAGCATAATATGCCACTTTTACCAGCACAATCGGCAAATGCCTACCCCCCCCCCCCCCCCACCCCCTTGGTACCACGGTTGGGGTATACATTTGCGTGTACGTCCGAGGGTTCAATCTACCGCGACTCAAATATACACCTAATTCATTAAAGGTTGCTTTGGCAGTTGGTCATCGGTAATTGGGATTTGGCATTTAGCATACGGAACACAATGCAATGCTTCGCTTGAGTGACCGCCAAACAATAGCTTCCCAATGCCCAATTACCAATGACCAAAGCAACCTTTATTGAATTAGGTATATATAGTGCATTTACGGTATATTCCCAGGAGGTCCAGCAGTGTTGACAGCTCTACATTTTTAGAAGAAGACGTAACTGAATGGGTCACGTAAAAATCCAGTCCGACGACCCCGTAGACTCTGGGCTGAGGGTCTGAATGGTCTGGGCTCGAGATTGATGTCGTAGTCCGCTGAGTCGAAGGCTCGAGTTAATGTCGCCCAAGTCGGAGCGTCCGGGTAGCTGTAGTCTTCGTTTTCAAGGGTTTTTCTAGGGGTCTTCATTTTCGAGGGGTCTTCGTTTTCGAGGGGTCTTCGGTCTTCGTTTTCGAGACACCTGCCAGGGGTCTGCGGTTAGCATAACTTGCGAGATAGTGTTTCTTCATCCTGCGGGTTAAAAGCCCGGGGGGGGGGTACTCCCTATAATGGGCTATACGGGGATGCTCCGCCCGAAAGGGGTACCTTTTTGAGGCTGGAGGTTCACGAGTTGAAGTATATGAAAGGATAGGGATTTCACGAAGAATCAGGAAAAGGCAGCGTAAACTCCAGTTGAAGTACAAAAAAAGTGGGGAAAACCGCCATCTAAGTATTATAAAAAGCGCCTTTCAAAATATATGAAACAGACGCGCGTAAAGGCTATATGAAAGGGGTACCATTTTCAATGAAAGGTATATGAAAGGGGTGCCATTTTCAATGAAAGGTATATGAAAGGGGTACCTTTTCTGTCAAAAACGGTATATGAAAGGGTAAGGGTTTGGACCTTGGGGCGGAGCATCCCCGTACAAAACTCTGTTGAGTACCCCCCCCCCCCCCCCCGGGGTTAAAAGAGTCTAAGATCCGAGTCTTATGCGATAGTCACGGTCTATAGTGGAATAGTGGCATCTTGCAATTGTTTTTAGCTCCTCAGAGTTTATTCTGCGTTTAATTTGACGTGTTTCTGGAAGCTCGGCAGTACCTCCATTGTCAGACGACTATGGCGTCATTGCATCCGGTTTGAAATATTTGAATCTCCAGCATGGTAACTGTTTTGTAATTCTTATGGTGCAAGTGGTTACTTTTGTACACTGAAAGCGATAAACACGTAAAACATCTAGAGCTATCTTCGACGACTTTGTTTTTTTGAGTTTCATCTGCCATATCACCAAAGAAAATTCAGGACTGAGCTAGGATAGCGTACATGACAGGCGTTATTGGGGCGCTCAAGCGGGTTTTAGGGCGCGAGCGCGAAGCGCGAGACACGCACGGGGAGGGAAAAGAGAAAATAACGCCTGTAGACACGCTATTGTTCGGTCTCTTCCGCCCACACACACGCCTCCTAAAATTGACAGACAACAATCAGACATTCTCAGAGGCATATAATTACGAACGACCAATCAAAAAATGTTAAAATTATTCGCGGCAAACGTGCCTGAAGGCGCCAAATCTGTTTGCATAAAATAGGCCATTTCCGAGTTGCTTTTTGTCTCGTTATCAAAGCGAGGCTTGGTGTACAACCTTTCATATGAAAATTAGTTTTCATTCACATGTAAATAAAACTAATTTTCACATGAAAGGTTGTGCACCAAGCCTCACTCTGATAACGAGACAAAAAGCAACTCGGAAATGGCCTATTCCGTGGACGTGAGGAGTCGCGACGATATCGCGCACTCCAACAAAAGTTTATGGTTCAAAGACTTGTAATTCCTTTTGAAGATTTTGTGGTAATCGTTTTCCAGAAAAAAGTACTACCGTTCCAGTTTTTTCGATTACTCAAGGACGCAGATTTCAAGGAATGAACACAAGTTGTTATAAAAGGCGACAGGCCGAACACAAATCCTGCTCGTCACTAAAAGCATTTTAGCCCAGCTTTTAGAATAAGGCTATCCCAAGTAAGTGCATCACAGATTTTTCCTTTTGGAACAAAATAAAGATATAACAGGCTTGTTGTTCTAAATGTTGTCGTTTCTTTGATCTTAGGAACAAGTCTCTAGCTGTGATACTGACGCTTTCCAGAACCGTTTGGAAAATTTAGTAATGCGTTGTTTGTTTGCTAGCTCTTGGTATAAAAAAGGATGATTTTTGGCTCACTTTGAAAGAGTTGCAAGATCAGTAGTAGCCGCTTAAGTAGGAATTATTCGCTGCTTAGCTTTAGGATCAGTTCATTTCCCAGTCTTCCCAGTCCGTGATTTACTTGCGAGCGCAAGTCTGCGGTTAGCATAACCCGCGAGATAGTTTTTCTCATCACGGCTAAAAGAGTCCATGCGATAGTCACGGTCTTTATTGGAATAGTGGCATCTTGCAATTGTTGTTAGCTCCTCGGAGCTTATTCTGCGTTTCAGTTGACGTGTTTCTCGAAGCTAGGCAGTACCTCCATTGTCAGACGTATGGCGTCATTGCATCCGGTTTGAAATATTTAAATCTCCAGCATGTTAGCTGCATGTTCAGTAATTCTAATGCATGCAAGTGGTAACTGTTGTATATTCTCGCTGTTCGTTCTTTAGATCATCTAAATGCAGGAATAACTCAAGAGCTTTCGAAATAGCTTTCCAGACTCAACGCCATCTTGGTTCTAACAGCTTGATTTCTCACATCTTGATATCACATTTCGACAACATGCATCACGTGGTACAAATCAGCCAATAGAAATTTACGTTCGCCAGATGAACGTTTTGGAAGAGACCGAACAATAGCGTCTCTACAGGCGTTATTTTTTCTTTTCCCTCCCTGTGCGTGTCTCACGCTTCGCTCTCGTGTCTCGCGCTACGCGCTCGCGTCCTAAAACCCGCTTGAGCGCCCCAATAACGCCTGCTAGGCCTAGTTTATACGTCGAATTTAATTTAGACAGATTTAATTCGCATTAACTTCGTCTGTAAGACGTCGATATTATTATATAGCTCCGATTTAGACGACGAATTAAATTCAGACGAATTTAAAAACTAGTGAGCCGTGACTGCCATCGAACAGCGGAAAAAAAAAACATGGCACGCTTCAGGAAACGGATTGTTGTTTCCATGGTTTATATTAGGGAAAGATTGAAAAGGCTTCAACTTCTTCATCAAATGATATCATTAGCTGTGATCAGGAAACGATTCTTGTTGCAAGTCTCGATTATACTCTGTTTCTCAATGCATAAATTTCTTGTGAAACTGTCCAGAATTCAAATATTCGCAGTTGTCGTCGCTTTCACAGAAATCGGGGATGGTGGAATTTGGTTTTTGCCGTACTGCGCAGGCGAATTGAAAGGATATGTCATCACGTCACGTATTCCTCAGTTTCCCGCCACTTGAATTATGTCACAGAACAGATACTACATTACATTAATGTAATTAAAATTTATGCATTAGGTTCGATAGGTCTGAAATTCGACGTCTAAATTCACACGCTTTTCAGACATTGTATCCGTCTGGTCCAGACGGATACAACGTCTGGACGAATTTAATTATGGGAGACGGTTTTAAACGTCGCTCTTCGGACGAATTTAATTCCTTGCATTAAATTCGTCTGAATTTTTTTCGTCTGAAATTCGACATATAAACTAGGCCTTATGCAGGCTAGAGCTAGGATCAGAAAACGGCAAACTGATCCTTACGGCAAGGCGATGTCTGGCACGCCATGTAAACCGGAAACCACAGGCCTTTTTTCGCACGAAAACGTACTTCATTTTCATTTTGCTAATACATGATTGGTTACCCTGGGTGCCAGAGGTTTTTCTTGCGCGGTTTCCGGTGTCGGTTATGTCTCTATTGTGACCCGCGCAAAAAACCTCTGGAGCAGAGCGCTATTGCTTTGATAGCGCCGAGCCAATGACAAGCCTGTTTAAATCGATCTCGTCCAGAATTTGGACCAGATAGCCGATTGGCTCCTAACGACCTCCCATGGGCTTTCTAATGTAACCGACTCTGTGATTGGTTTACAAGAATAGAGTACACTGCGGGAAAGAAGCCTGTGAAATGAGAAATTATTTCTGTGATGAGGTGTTGAAATGTCGGTTGTTATTCAGATACTAAAAGATTTGAGAAGGCTCTGGAGAAAGTCATAACAAAGGTTCTTGAAACCTTCGACGGTGTCGATACGTTAAGCGCCGAGCAAACGGATAGTATTTGCAATTTTATATGCCGCAAGGATGTTTATTTTAAGTGTCTCGCCAGAACGGGTATCGCCAGCCGACGAACGACACTTCTTTATTCCTTCACCAGGCGAGCTGGAACATCGCTTTGATCGTGTGCTATCCACTTCAGTTTTCCAACGGGCCACATTTCCCTTGCAATGTTCTTTCAAAGTGGTTAGTTGTTTGATAGTCGCTTCGTTTTTTTCAATTCGGCGGTAGCACTTTTTGCATAACACATGCGGCCCGGCAGAGTCGGGGGTGGAAGCGGAATAATGAATAATGAATAACGGCTCAAAAAAGAAAATGAATAAGGAATAACGGCTTAAAAAGAAAATGAATAATGAATAACCAGGGTTTAATCGGGAATAATAAATTATACAAAGAAAGAATCGTGTAAAGAAGCGATAGAGATCACGCGCTCGAAACTTGCAATCTTTGTCAAAATCAAATCTTTGCTGTCTTTGATGGTTTTAGTGACCTTTCAGTGCCTTCCAGTCTCAGATTAAAGTCCTTCCGTAGCCGATTTCGTAACTTTTTCCTGATTGGTACGTGCTTTTTATGTCCATTGTGTTTATGTCATCACTGTCTGGTTCGTCTCTTAATTCTTTGTGACCGATTGTGAGCAGATTCTGTCTGCCTCAGTAACGTCTCGGAGTGTTTTTAGTGTGTCGAAGAGTGTTACACGGTACTCGAACAGTAATTCACAAATGGGAAAAAAAAAAGAAGAGAGATCGCGACAGACGGTACGTTGAATTCAAGTTTGATATCGTAACTGACATTCGATTCATGTTTAATTATCTGTTGTTCACTACAGTTCATACGTTATCAAATGCATTATTTCCAGGTCACGTTCCCAATCCTGGTCGCCTGAAAGGTCACAGCGTATAGCTCAAAACGGTCGAAAAGATCGGAAAGGTCGGTCAATTTTAAGTGTTTACATGTAAATGTTGATTTATTATAGTTCTCTGTTTAGTCAATTGTCGACCGGGCTAGCATACATGGTATTACGTGACCGTCTGCGAAGTAGATTCAATGTGCAAAAAGACTTACGGTATTTTGAGAAACGAAACGAAACCAAACTCAGTCGAACAAATCGTTTTCCTCTGCTCCAAAGAATTCATATGTATTATATAGATTTGATTTAACACTTTGTGCGGGGATTTGTAATCTTATGGCTGATTTACGTTACAATTTTTACAATGCAAAAAACAATTGCTTTTGACTTGTACTGGGAACAATATCTCGATGGTAATTGGTTAACACACCCCCCATATTGTTACATTTCCAGCCCCGACGTCTCCTTGGAACTTTATGCTGTAAAATTGTTCCCTGGCGTAAAGCTTGTGAATAGGAATGGCAGTATTTAATTCTATTCAAATAACTTTAGACAAAGTTAATCATGATTTATTAAGACATAATTTGTGGGATCCTATTAGTCGATTTTAGGGATGAGAAGGAAGAGAGATATTTTTGTTCGACTGAAGCATAGTTGTTTTGGAGAAAAGAAAAAAAAAGTATTGTGACGTGTCTGTTGATTTGCAGTAAAATAGATGCTTATTACAAAATTAGGTCCAGAGATAACTTAATATCACAGGTTTTTTCTTCGAGGTCTCTGGCACTATTAATTTTGCTGCCCTCGAAGCAGTGAGCAGACTTTATCCAAACTCTCCATATCGGCACGTACCATTGTAAATAAGAATATCAAATAATGTGGTGCTTAGTTATCTACCAATAATTTGCGCAAAGTAAATATGACTATATAGAAAAAGGTATGTGTCAAATAAACGAATCATGGCAAAAAATTGGATGACATTTGCCTCAAATTAATTTTTTAACTCGTCCCCAGACCCCCAATTTGATCCTTAACTGCGAAAACGCCATTTTTTGGAGGGAAAATCAAAATTGCGCCCATTTATCAATTACTTTTCGGAAATCCACACTCGGATTCCAGTAATTTGGTTGTTATTCTATCTGCAAACGTTAAAATATTTTAATAACTTAAAAAATAAGTCCCGTCATTTTGAACGTGAAGTGACCAACGTCACTTAAAGGTTTGTATGGAGTTCAACCGCGCGGTCATCGCTTTCAGCGGTATAACTCATTTTAATAAGCGTAACGTCAACATCCACACTCGGTTTAAAAGAGAATGGGATCTAGTGAACATTTAGGTGGCAAATATGATTTAGTTGGAACGAAAAAAATTCCATCATTTTGCTGTTTTTTTCAGTGCAATATGCTTCGACTGAGCCCATTTTGGCTTCTATTCTTGGCTTTCACTTACGTCATATCAAAATTCAGAAACATTAAAAAATAGATTTCGAATCCAAAATGTTTATGGAATTGTAGAGAGTTTAAAACTACACATCTTGGCCAAATTTTGAAGCGCAAAAGCATTTATTTTCGTTCAAGAGTTATAGGCGAACGAGTATTAGATATTTTTAGTAAGAAATGTATGGAGCGGCCATCTTTGTGCCCCACTCAGGGGCACAAAGATGGCGGCCAAAAATTCAAAGTCTTAATTACACCAAAAATCACATCCAAACATATTGTATTTGCTATAAGCTCAATTAACTCGGCTTATAAGCACTTATAATGCAAACAATAACTTTCAGCTGATTCAATTTTGTTTATTTTCGCGGCTTATCTGAAATAGCGTGACGCATTGCGTGACACCTTTAAAACCTTTGTAAATCGGAAGCAAAACATCGTTAAAACCTGAAACTTTTTGTGAAAGATTATAACACTTGTATCCACATACCGTGTTAGAAACAGCTTTGTAGGACGTATACTTTAGATTTTTTAATTTTTATGACGTCATGTGAAAACCAAGAATTGGTGACTTGAGCGGACTAGCGCCCAGGCCGTTCGAGCTCAACTGCGCATGGGCAATAGTTCATTTTTAGTTTCAAAAGCGCTTTTATAACATTTTTATTAAACATATTCATTTCAAACGATTGGCGCTACACAGTTCATACCTATTATAAGTTCATTTTAGCAACGCGCACGCCCGGAGCAAATGTTTCCTTTCAGGGTCAATTTTTTGGTATGACAGTTAGTTCGCGAGACACGAGCGCGAAGCGCGAGACACGCACTCGCGCTACGTGCTCTCGTCCCAAAACCCGCTTGAGCGCCCCCAATAACGCCTGTTATGTAGGCTAATATACAGTCAACTCTCTCTTAAGCAACCACCCTTAGTGCAAGAAAAAGTGGTCGCTTAAGAGAGTGGTAGTTCAAGTTGATTGTATTCGTGTAAATAGTTACTTTACAAAGTGGTCGCTTACGGGAAGTGGTTGCTTAAGAGAGAGGTCGTTAAGAGAGAGTTGACTGTATATGCTGGAATATTGATTCTCGTAATATTGTTTGAATTTATTGAGAAATAAATACTATTAGCTTCGATTTATCTGCTAAGCAAGTTTTTTTGTCGACATTTTTAATCATTATGAAAAACTGACCAAACCCAAATGAAAGTTACCGCATATTCTCGTTCCCATGCCAGGAATAAATCAAGAATAAAGCCGGGTTGAAATAAACACCGGGTATATCAGGTCTAGTTTTGAAGAAACGACGGAGCGTATACCGAACAGTTCAACAAACCACTCAGTACAGCATTCGCAATAACTTTTTTGTATCTAAGTTTTTAACAGGAGACGAAGTCGAGAAGTCGGTATCATTGTGTCGATGTTTAGTTTACATTTTAGTTCAGTGTACAGTATATAAGAATAAATGCCACGTCTATAAGGCTGAGTTCTAAATAAACCCTAGTCTGGAGTTAAATCAATAAATACGGTAATTAGATTGAATATGACGCTGACGGTTTTAAATCATATTTTAATTGAAGTGAAAATCTTCTATTTCACAAAAATTGCAAGTTGAAAGCTGCCTAAAAAAACTCGAATACGGAATAATGAATAACGAGAAAAATTTTAAAATGAATAATGAATAACCTCGAAAAAAATGAAAGGAATAATGAATAAGTGAGATCCAATTATTCCGCTTCCACCCCCGAATGATATCCTATCACTTCCGTGTCTACTGTGCACAAAAAGAGACTTATCATGTGATCAGCGATATTCACTTATTATTTTGTAGGTATATGTTGGGAAAGCATTAGTCGATATAAATGTCAGTAAAATAGTGTGAGGTCCGTGGATTCGGTCTTCACGAATGTATCGCTGACCCATCGAGTGTGTGAAATATCTAGGAAATGAAGCATCATCAACAGAGAGCAGATGTCATCAAGAATTGTTATATTCAGTGATCTATCAGTTTACTTTAGTTCTATCGCTTTAATCGATCATACTCTTCTTTTATCTTTAAGTCATTTGTGTTGCTTCTCGCATCTCACGGCTACTGATTCCGGGCTAAAGTTGTCAACTAACAAAAGCATAAATGCGGTATAAATACTGATATCTCTTTAAGATTCACAATCTGACAGGAATGAAATATTTTTATTTTGCCTTCTTTTTGTTTTGTCTCCATGCCATGTTGAGTTTGTTTGTCTTTTTGTTTACAGAAGGATCTAAAACAATGTGAAAGGTCGATTATATTACCGGTCGGCTAAACTTGAACTATCAAAAGGAGGTTAGCTGCATTTTAAGATTAGAATATTGCAAAAACCCTACAGTAAGTAAAAAGGTCGTCGAAATGCAAGTTACATTTCTCTTGAAGGCAGATATCCCTAAGCAATATTAAACACAATTCAGTACTTCATCAGTTTATCGTTTATTATTCTCCCGCGCGGTCCTGCAAGTGCAGTGCATCGTCTAGACCGCAGATCGGACGATCCAGGCTTGCTTGGGTGGCGAACCATTAATGAAAACTATTTTCATAATGGAATGAATATCGGCCCTTGCTCTTCTTTAAACAACCTCCTCCCTCTCCCTCGGACACGGAATCGTAAGCGGAATCGGAATCGCAAGAACTTTTCAATATATTATAGTGGAAATCAAAACGACGTATAAGCAGATAGAGAGCGCCGGAAACAGAAACGGAATCTGCAGACAAAGGAAACCTTCTTAGGCTCATCCTTCCGATTCCTAATCCGTCGAGCTTCCGATTCAGATTGCGAATCCGTTTTTTTTAATTTACATTCGAACGTCCCGGGTCGAACGTAAGGCTCCTTACGTTTCCGACTACGACTCCGCTTCCGATTACGTTGCTAGTGGGAACCAGCCCTAAGTCACCTTAAAAATTCGTAATAAATCAGACTAAACTAACAAGAGTTTTCTTAATGTCGCGCCAACCTTTTGTATGCGTAACATCGAAACATTTAACTCGTTTTGTTTTCGGATGAAAATGTTGTGTTGGTTAAGAAATCAAGTCAGCGAGGATTTTCGGAAAGAATAAAGCAGCTTGTACATTCGGGGGATATGATAACTTTCCATAAAATTTTGTGCCACTGAAATATTCAGCTAAAAGAACCGAAAAGATTAAACTGTATTTGCTCTCATACAGTTTCCTTGAGGCACTATAAATGATATGAAAAACAGCACAACGCCATTCCGAGTGTTTGTCTAAACATTCTTTGTTGGGTTCCCTGTAAAGACACGAAAATGATATGAAAAACAGCACAGCGCCATTCCAAGCGTTTGTCTACATTCTTTGTTGGGTTCCCTGTATTAAAAGGCACTAAAATGATATGGAAAACAGTACAACGCCATTCCAAGCGTTTGTCTAAACATTCTTTGTTGGGTTCCCTGTAAAGACACTATAAATGATATGGAAAACAGTACAACACCATTCCAAACGTTTGTCTAAACATTCCTTGTTGGGTGCCCTGTAAAGGCACTATTAATGATATGGAAAAGAGTACAACGCCATTCCAAGCGTTTGTCTACATAAAAGCATCGTTTTTCATCGCTTTACATCGTTTTTCTAAACATTCTTTGTTGGGTTCCCTGTAAAGGCACTAAAATGATATGAAAAACAGTACAACGCCATTCCAGTCGTTTTTCTAAACATTCTTTGTTGGGTTCCCTGTAAAGGCACTATAAATGATATGAAAAACAGTACAACGCCATTCCAATCGTTTTTCTAAACATTCCTTGTTGGGTCCCCTGTAAAGGCACTATTAATGATATGGAAAAGAGTACAACGCCATTCCAAGCGTTTGTCTACATTCTTTGTTGGGTTCCCCCACTTCCCTGTAAAGGCACTATAAAAGATATGGAAAAGAATACAACGCCATTCCAAGCGTTTGTCTACATTCTTTGTTGGGTTCCCCCACTTCCCTGTAAAGGCCCTATAAATGATATGAAAAACAGCACGACGCCATTCCAGTCGTTTTTCTAAACATTCTTTGCTGGGTTCCCTGTAAAGGCACTATAAATGATATGACAAACAGCACAACGCCATTCCAAGCGTTTTGTAAACATTCATTGTTGGGTGTCTAACTACTCCCTGCAAAACATTCCTCGCAGCTCGCTGTTGATATCATCTTCGTTCAAGTTCTTTGCATTAGTAAACGACTCATACGCGGCGTTGATTTCATTAATGGCTGTTTCTCTTTGTGTAGAGTTTCCTGAAAAACAGTGAAACTGTTTTCCTTTTAAAAACACATCTTTGAAAGTACATCTTTTAGCTTCCAGTAGTTTAACAAGCCTCGCGATTACAATTCCAATCGGTAGTTTATCGAGACTCGATTTCTTAGCACTTGCCAGCCGCCGCGCAATTTCAAACAGCAGAACCATATAAATTTCAACAGTGGCTGGGGGAACGTTGAAAATGGCTGAGTTATTCTCGAACACCTTCTTTATATCCTTAGCGAAAAGATGAGTATCTTCCCCGTAATGTTTTTCCAATAAATCGTTGAGGCATTTATAGGTGTGCTTGACCGCCTTCTTGGAATCTCTGTCTAGATAATACACCACTCCATTACCTGGTTGATTCGGATTGGGGTCTGGACACAACTGGAAGACTTCGACCTCGGAATTCTCGCTCTGTGACCTGATCTCAAATTGGAACATTGAAGTATTACGGTAGTTGTCTCCATTTATAATGGTATTCAACACTCCGACAACTTTACGTCCTTCCAAGCCCGTTATATCTATCTCATAAACATCCAAGTGTTTAGAAGGGGCTTCCACGGAAAGCTGAAAGAAGTTCAAGCAAGCATTTCTATAACCGTCATACCCGAAGGCCATGATTTCATTTCAGCCTGTCTTTGCTGTGGAGTTATTTAAAGTTGACAATATTCAATAGAAATTATTCATAACTTACGTATGTCAAGGTAATTATTTTTAGCGACCATTCAATTTATCGAATTTAGCCATTTCATGAAAAATTACGTTGTAGATACTCAAAAAAATTCGTTCAAAAAGTGAAAATCATTCAAGAAATGAATAGGTTAGAAGAAAAAGTTAAAAGGACGTGTTTCAATACGTACAATAAAATAATATACCGTCGCAGGAGCCCTAACATAACATTGCATGCGCATAACATAACATAACTGAATAACATAAAATATTAATGTAACGTAACAGAGGCATATATTAGATCTTCAGATATGTATTTTCTCTGTAATTTCAACATCAAAGGCGTATACGTTTTGAAAATAAAATGTCAATTTTGACCACAAAAGACGTCACAAAATTCACGTTAACTTTGAGTTGCGAACCGTTTTGGATCAGCTGGAGACATAACCGTTACCGGAAACCGCGCAAGAAAAACCTCTGGCACCCAGGGTAGTAAGCCTGTCGCATGTGTTTAGATAGTGGAGAGGAGCGCTTGAGAGATTACGAGCGAAGAGTAGGAGAAAACCTCACTCCACCAGCGTTAGCAAGATATTTCTTTGCGCCACCTTTGTTCCACACAATAAAGCCTCGTATAAACTGACGCATCGAGGAATTTGAAAGAAGTACCCTACCGGTACCATGCTGTAACTCCTTGGGGGACCATATACAATTAACGTTGTGATCGTCGAAAATTTTGAAGGGCACCCCTAAAAGGTATCAGAACCTGTTATGTGGGTGTGGTACAAATTCTTTCTGAAAAGTTGCTATTGTCGGTACTGGCCCTCGCCACTTTAGAAACGAGAAGGAAACTGAGCCGAGTGAACTTTCGCAACGACTTCTGGGATCGTTACAGGGGACGCTTCTTTTGTCTCAGTCCCCAGTAACAGTCCCAGAAGTCGTTTCGAAGTCGTTGCGAAAAATCACTCGGCCCAGTTTCCTTCTCGTTTCTTAAGTGCCGAATAACTCTTCGGAACTGAAAGTGGTAATTTTCGATTCAAAGTGGAACCAAACCACGAATTTCCCCGTCACTCTTATGTGAGAGTCCACCTAGGGCTCATTGGTCGGTTCACAGGGTTCCAGGCTCACAACAGGAATCCTCAACGACAAAAATATAAGGATTTGTATGGGATTTTATTGGAGTTTGGTAAAATATCAAAATTATATATAAACAGCCATTAAAGTGTTCATACCTCATTAAAAAATGTCTATCTGTTGTTTCTTGGCGGTTTCTAAACGGCCAGAAAAAACCAAAACTCGAAAAAAAACAAAAAAAAAAAAAACAGAAAAAAAACCAGAAAAACCAAAACTCGTTAAAATGCCGTTTAGAAGCCGCCAAGAAACAACAGATAGACATTATTTAATGAGGTATGAACACTTTAATGGCTGTTTATTTACAGTTTTGATATTTTATCAAACCCACGATAAAATCCCATACAAATCCTTATATTTTTGTCGTTGAAAATTCCTGTTGTGAGCCTGGGATCCCTATGATCTGTCGGGTTTACATAAACTATTGGATTATCCCGGCTATAAAACGCTATAGATTCAAAGACTGATACAACGTAGATACAAATTTAAGAGGTGTACTATATTTCGTAGTGCACCTTTTAAATTTGTATCTACGTTGTATCGGTCTTTGAATCTATAGTATATTTCACTTGTTAAACCGATCAGATCACTAGTTTGATCCAAAGTACACCAGCGGGATTGTCGTCCACGGTTACTTGCTTGAACTTCTTATTATAAAACGCTGCACCCTCTCGTGTTTTCTTGAGGCACGCGCGCCAGCCCAACATATCACACGGCAAAAAGAAGGAGGTCTGCAGGCTATGAGAACTCAGTTCTTCGGTAAAACTGGTTAGACCATCAGTGGCTCCGATAAATCATGACGGGCCTGTTCGCGATTCAGGGACGTAAAAGAACCAGGTTGTACCTGTGGGCCTGTTTTGTAAATTGTATAATAATTAATTAATAAAGATTTTTGTTGTTGTTGTGCATATATTTTTAGGCGCTAATTTTTGCGCTTATCGTAATCCCGGGGCCGGGGGAAGGAACTCCCATCATTAAAAGTGACGGGGATACTCACCAAAGGGGGAGGGGGAACTCACAAATAACGAGGGTGAATGGGGTGATCATCGGAAATTTTCACCCATCTACATATATCTTCCGTCCTGTCATTCTTTTCGTTCGTTTATTCCAGGCATTTTGGAGAGCGGGCAAAAGAAGAGCGGGTGCGCGGGTGAAGGGAGGCGGAATAATAAAACTTCATTTCATTTCAAGCTGCTGTAAGCACCAATAGCCGATTAATCGGAAATGGGCAATTGCCGTCGTTGATTGGCTCTTCAACAAAGGGCATTATTCCAGGGCGCCTCTCAGTTATACACAAACATCTGAACAAAGCCTTTCTCGGGTTTATATCGATCACTTCACGCATGAAATGAACTTTTTAGTCTGACAATGGCGGCTGCAAGAAGTTAAAATCGACGCGAAGGATGAATCGTCTGGGTTTACTTATTTTCCTGTTGCCCGTACTAAGCGCCATACCGCCGACGGCATGTTCGGTAAATTTGTACATCAACAAAACTGAAACCAAGAAAATTCTCGGTGGGTTGCCTTGATACGATCACGAATGCAATTTCTTTGGAATGATCTGTGGGGATTTAATTTTGACAACCACAGTTTCACTTCTTCTTCGTAGGGATCGAAGGCGATATATACTACATAAGGGACGGCGTAATCAAGCCCAATGCAGTGAATTTCAACATGACGGTACCCTCTCGAGTGAATTGCCTGCGGTTCATCTGGTTTTCTAAACCAATGGTAAGTTTTTTGCGCAGAATTTCATGAAATCGGCGTACTGTTTTGGATTGGGAATGCTCATTTAAAGGTACCAACATAATACCTAATGTTTTACCGGTTATATCTTTCGTATATCTGCCAAGTTATCATTAGCACGCTTCTTCGCGCGCCGAGATGGTTATTTGATTTGGTGGTCGATCGGTTTGGTTTCTCGCTGCATGCTGTGAAAATGGACTCTTGTTATTCTTTATTTCGCTCCTGAATATCTCAGTTCATGTTTTAAAATGCTCTAAAATGAGTCAGATGAGTCTGTTATGCCGAAAAACACTTTGCAATGCTTTAAAGCTGCAGTTGTTGATTACAGCGTGTTTACAATACTCAATGGTCTGTTATTACCACCAGCCAAATTGTTCTCTTGTTTACAATTGGTATTGACCTTTTCTCTCCTTCAGGGCTACTACTACAGTTTACAACTCAGATCATATACTCCAGATCTTCTGTTCCAGCCAAGAGTGAATATAAAATATTTTGGACCTGTTCCAGAAACGAAGAAAGGTAATGTATTGTAGTTCGATTGCGATCAAACAAACTTTCGATAAGCGCGACTCTCGATCGACCGTGATACTCGGACGGCTTTACTTACATAAGCTTATTCTTTCGAATTAAGATAGAACCTTAATGCAGAAAGAGATTTGTACGTGAGGTTTCAATGCAAAAGAATTCGCCGGACAGACGAAGATGTATACGGTTTCCGTGTTTTCGGTGATAACAGTTATGGCAAAGGAAATTGTGATATGGATAATGGTCGATAATGAAATCGACACCCAACGGCGCACAAGGACAACAGAGCGTTTGATTGATTTCTTGAAAAATATCAGCTCTTTCATATTGAAATAAATTGTAAATGGTACTTCTTGCAGTGCTGGCGCTTTGAAGCGCTCTAGACCTAAGGGAAAGTCACGTCAAAATATAATGTTTTAAAATACATCTGGGTTAATTAATCGTGATTAATCTTATCTGACCTATACTTTGTTGTATGTCTGGCTTCTAATTTGCTCGCCCCTGACTTCCACTTTGCATTCCGGGTCCCTCGCAACTGAACAAAGAAAGATAAAAGTGGAATTCATGTCATCTCCAATGTAACTCATTCGTATTAAATTTGCAACTTGGGTTTATTCCCTTTCTCACTTTTAACAATCAGTCGGCCATGAATTTTTTGCTCATACAGCCTCCTTCCATTTTGGTCAAGGCTGTCTCTCTCAGACCTAAGAGGCCAAAAAATATCCTTATCGAGGGCTTTCATTTTTAATGGTCACACTGTCATTAGTACCAAATGGTTGATTTTGGTTTAGTTTACTTTTCATACACTTATTAAGAGTTATTACCTGCATCCATTAAATTTCTATCACCTTTCAATTAATCACCATTCAAGATCCAGGTCACAAATTTAGCTAATAATAAATTATTATTGCCCCTGGATTGATTTTTGTGTGGTCAGGAGATGATAAATGGGCCATATATTTTGACATACTTTGAATTGGCACCTCTGTTGTGATTCACATTGGCTAAAATGGTCAGATGATTTTTTTTTATCTGATAAGAATTGACTTTTCTGTTGGATGATTTTCCCCCTAAGTTTGGGGCTGGGCTCATTAAAATTTAGTCTTACTTTTAACTGTTAATTCTTTGAATCAAAGACAAACAACTAACACAGTTATTTTTGGTTGTTCACTAATCTGTTATTTTTGTGCCCCAGCAAGTCTACAAATTACTGGTAATTAACAAATATTTGCTGAAAATAAACAACTCTTAAATTAGGCCATTTTGGGGGGGTAATCTGTATTATCAAGCAAGGTTAAATTACATATTCATGACCGGAAGGCACTGTTCAATGAAGCCAGTCCTCCAATTGTATATTAAAAGCTAATTAAAAACTGCCCTGCAGCACTGTTTTATTGGTTCTTAAACAGATTTAGTGAAACAAGTTGCAAACCTGCACACGTAAACTAGTTTTATCAAATTATCTTTGTTTCAGTGATGTGTTTTCGATACACCCCTTGTTTTAGTCCCACTGTCTGCAAACCTGATTTTGTGTAAATGGCAAATACCATTTTCATGCTAACGACAAATTACCATCAGTTTTTTCTTGGATGGACAAAGAAGTTGATTTAATGGATGATAGACTTACATGTAAATGATATTAATGCCTATATGTTCTACAAATTTATTAAAATAAAAGTCCTGTCAGTGAATGTTTTGTTTTCAGGTATCAGTCTCTTAGGGATAAAATAAATTGAACAAACACACACACCAAGAAAACCCCAAGATTCTGGTACCCATTATTGTTTTTTTTTTCAAAAAATGTTTTTAGCATTCCCATCATTTTGTATAATAACCCTTAATTTAAACCCCACCCCCCCAACTTTTAGCTGTCAATTATGGACCTTCATATTCATGTATATGTTGTGGTTCAAATTTTATTTTCCTTTGTTGTTGGCTATGGTAATGTATGAAAATGAGTTTTAAACAAAGGAAAATAAAATTTGAACCAAGGATAAAATTGAACCACAACATATACATGAACAGTCTGTGTAGTCTAAAGGCAGCTAGTATAGTACTAATCTGCTGCCCGAGACGATATTTTACTACAGTCAAAGCTCTTTGAGCAGACATTCTTATTAGTGGACAGCTCCACATATAACCATCTTGACAAAATGCTGTTTGAAATCTCCGCTTATCCAGTTACGGACACTTTTTCTGCTTTCTGAGAATGCCCGCTTACCGTTATTGTAGCTTTGACTGTATTATTTGATGAACATTGACAACATTGCTTTTTTTAGAATTCTGTGTGAACATGACATGCAGAGGGACTAAAGATGGCACAGCACACATGTTGATCCAGATTAACATCACTTCAGACATCAGGTTTGCCAAAGATATAACCATGTTAAACCTACGGCGGATAAAGACCTGCAGAAAAGGTACAGTTGGTCAAAATGTGTTCTGACTTTTTTATATTGTGTGGTTCCAGAATATATCCATTACTCCCCCATGGAAGGTTATTAGAAACTCCATTACATGTGCCCATTATCAGACCAAAATGTGTGATTTTTCCTCCCTTCCTTTCCTTAGAAGTATCTGTTTTGTATGTGTGTTTTTTGTGTTTCTATTTTTTTTTTATTTCTTTTGTATTTTTTCTGCTAAATCATGCATATCACCACTGTGTAAAAAAATATCTTTTAATAGCTAGGAGCTAACACGAAAACGTTTGTTCATTTAATTCCTAGACATCCCTTATAATAAATAAATATAATGTATCATCTTTTTGTAACTTAATTTTGTCCTGTTTTTATTAGCTATCTAAAAATTTAAATATTTCTCAGTTATGGATGTAAATAAAGGTTATTGTTATTGTTGTTGTTGTTGTTTTCAGACTTAGCCATGAAAATTTTTCTCTTTATCAAGAAAAACTTGAAGAAACATTCCTCTTTTCACACCAAAATTGCCTAATTTTATACCTAATTTCATTCTGTGGTATATGGCGTAAACAGGCCCGGGGGTGTATCCCTTAGCTGGAGGGGCATTGTCAGTGGTGTAATAAGGGGGAAAATTGGCCTTTAGGGTATAAATGTGGTCCCTGTTCTCTAATTAACAAAACTCATTGGTGTTAAGGCACTGGACGGGATGGTCCCTGCCCAGTTTTTTCAACCCTGATTTTATTACTTTTTCCCATTCAGTTGTTGTTGTTGATAGTACCAGAAAGCCAACAGTTGCTCTACACCAAGGTACATGTTAATATAAAAGTATTTTAAAGGATTTGTATACCTTTGAACAGGACATAATTTAAAGCATACCAGCTGATCAAGTGCACGAGTATTCCATATAGTTATATTTCATTGTCTTTTTTATAATTATGAAGGATTCTTCTGAAATCAATTTCTTTGACATTGACCTTAAAGTGTTATTAAATGATGTATTGTTTGTTTGTTTTTTTTTTTTTTTTGGGGGGGGGGGGGTGCTTTTTTTTGTCATCTTCATTGGCATCTGACTGGATTATTTCATAATCTGCTGTGCATGCTATAGCATTTAATTACCCTTAATCATGGATTAATGATAATCTTCTAGTAATAGAACAACCAAGAAGCAAGATATTTTACACATTTAATCCCAAAACAGCTAGGGATTTAATAGGGATTATAAATATTATAAATATTTTTGGCAGACTGTTTCTGTGTCCACCATTACCCTGATACAATTGTCATAAAGTCAAATATACGCACCTACTTTACTGATTAAGACACTGTAAAATTAACCTGCCTGAAATATTGACATCCACTAATATGGAAATGTGAACTTCCCTTCTGTACTGAAACAATCTCTTAGGAAATTAACGTTGCTAATAAAGACAATTCAGCGCATGGCTTATAGGGGATTTTCACAATGGCATCATTTTACTAGTTACCACAACTAACCGGTCCTGGCCAGCAAAACGCTCATACATATGCTTTGTAATCGTCACCTCTACTGAAGGGACACCTCTATAGGGGAATCTTTGTTTACCATTTTTGCCTCATTAGCCTATGTGCCTCGTTCTCTAACCTACCTACAAAAAAATCAACTCTGAATATTCACAGAAAGGGCATAGCACAATTAGCTTTCTCTGAAAATTTGAGCCCGATATACTAGATACACTTCATGCAATGCTCTATTAAAAACTCGAAATTTTATAAAGAATGTAATTGGCTCATTAGCACTTTTGCCACCCAACAATTGTGCAGTTTTTGATAGCAGATATTTCCTTAAATATTGCATGAAAAAAAGCTAAAAACTGCATAGATTACTAAGTTTAACAAGCTCTATCAACTTTTGAAGTCAATTCGAATTTAGCATGATGCCTTCTCTATGCAGATTCGTATGATAAATATGAAGCAAAATGTAAACAATGACTACAGCAAAGATTCCTCTATTAAAGGGACACTTCTCCTGGTAAGAATGGTGTCCCCTTAAATATAGAAGTTCCACTGTATCAGCCATGGTTGAAAAATAAAACAGATTTTTTGTTCAATTAGTTTTTAATTGTTTTTGTGGAGGTTGGATTGTGATGTACTGATTATTAATCATGAAATTCACAAGAACCTACCTAATACAGGGATTTTGCCAGGACCAAATGAAGTGTCTATTAAATAGAGGTATCCATAAGGAGAGATTCAACTGTATTATTTTGTTATTAAGTTTTGTCTGATGGTTCTTAGGTGGTACTGAAGCAAGTCCAACTGTCCCTCCAATGGATAAGACCACAGTGTTCTACATTGCAGTTGGCGTGGCTTGTAGCATTATCCTCATCATTGCTCTCGCCGTAGCTGCGATTCATGTTCATTCTATGCCAAATCCAAGTAAAGAAGGGTTGGTATTTAAATTTAACACAGGTCTATTATTTAATTGGTATACGATGTCTAATGAATTGCATTTGAATAAAATATGCATGGATTGATAAACTGCCATACCAAATAATAAAATATCATTGATTATCCCATTTCCTTCATCAACCTGGGACATTACCTTCTCACTCCCTAGCCCATCAACCCCCCCCCCCCCCCCCCCCCCTTCTGCCACTTAAGGTTTAGAGTACTAACCATTGGCACTCAAAGACCTTTATAATAGGTAGATGCAGGGATTGGGGTACTCACGAGCATCATGAAATGTTCTTGAACACCCCCATTTGATATGCACCAAAACAAGCTTTGATTTATACTTCCTTGGTGTTGATTTTCTTTTATGTGTACAGTGAATCTGATGCTGTTGGTGGCCAATCAGGTCAGTCCAAAACACCCCTTATTGCAGTGGAACAACCAACACAAGTAGCAGATAGACCAGGTACCTGTATGCTGGCTTAGGGTGACCTAGTAGCCTGATTCTCAGATGGTCTGAGGTCAATCGCACTAGTCTTGCTCCTTCCTCTCCCCATCTGATCTTTGTTTGAGGGTTCTTCTGACTGTTGCATATATATTTCCACCAATCAGAGTACATTCAGACACATTCTTGAAGTCTCGGATGGAGAAAACAAAATGCCTAACAACCACTCTGATTGGTGGAAATATTCAATGTCACACAGTGCCCTCAGACAAAAGACATCAGATGGGGAGAGGAGGGAGTGAATGTGAACGACCTCTGACCATCTGAGAATCAGTCTAAGGGTGACCTTGCGTACTTAGCAGTCAGATGTACATGTCACTTATTCAACATCATAGTACTTACCAACCCCACTCCAGAAGCTATGGTACATCTACAGGCACCAGCTTAATTAAGCAAAATAATATGATTTCTAGGATCATTTGCCAGTGTTTGAGTTGCTATGTTTCAGATTATAACAGCTTGTTTTAATGGAACTGAACAACAATTTACAATACATATGTAAATGTGGTGAGGTTACTAACAGTTTTCATTTAAATCACAGCAACAGGTGAATTTGGCCTTTCTTATGTACAGGGGAAACAGTGATTTTGATGAAGTTGCAGTGCATTGCTGGAATTATCTTTGCAGAATTTGACATTCATTACGTTCAGCCTCAAGAGCACACCACTCCCCCCCCCCCCCCCCCCCCCCCTCCCCCCGGTCTTTCCACCACTGATTTTCAGGGCTGTCATTAGAAGCCAGGAGGAGGCAGCAGGCGGCAATGGCCAGAAACTCAATGACCAAAGGACAGCAACCATGGAGGCTATGTTGAGTTCATGACCTTCTATTTTCCTTGTGTAGCAAGCAACCTCAAAGCTGAATGACGTCCCTGGATTTGTGAAATGTTAATTCTTTAAGTTATCTGTCCCCTGGGATATATTGAAAAATAAGCAGTGGTGCATAATAAAGGCAGCAGCTCAATATAGCTTATGATTTCGTCCTTGAATGTTCATGGGATCATTTTTTTTTGTTTTGTTTCTCCAACTATAGATGAAAATCCCTGCGCACAAAACATTTATACAGTGATGCCAAACAACTGCACAAATCCCATTCCTGTAACAGCGGATGTCCAAGCTGGCCCAATGGCAAATAATCCAAACATGACTGTTGGGGTGCCTGTGATAGGAAATCATATTGTTAATGGTGATGTGCCTCATGTGAGACCTAGGTTACCTGGTGGGTTCCCTGTTAGAGACAGTACTATCAGCATTGCCCCTAGTGATGGGTATTACAGTGGAGGAGGGTTGCAGTCGACACAAAAGGGGAAATATGGCAATAGGGACATGAAGACTGAGCTGCAGGATATAACAGTGGAAATGGATAGAATTACTTTGGGAGAATTACTGGAAGAAGGTGAGTTAACACTTACAGCTGTAAGTCTTAACCCTCGGTTGTACAAGGGGGGGGGGGGGGGGCTCCCCCTTAACAGGGTTGTCAAAAGTAGCCGGCTGCCAGCGAAAATCGCCGCCTACTTCGTCATATTGGCCCGTTTCTCTGCTTGGCAGAAAAAAAAATGAGCAAATTTAATGTGTGAATCCTTAAAACACCTTTTATCCACTTTTGATTTTGTGTAATTTGGAGAGAAAATCGCCTGGAGAGTGCTGAAAATAGCATTTCAGAGCATCTGAATTTAAAAATTTTCTGGGGAGCATGCCCAGACGGTTACTTTTCGAATTTAGCCGCCTACTTTAAAACTTTTTGACAACCCTGCTTAAGGTTTTTGGCTGATTTTTCAAGACCATTTAACATTAGCACATGCCATCTTCAGTAGCTGTTTGTTCTTCCTTGAGACACATTTTGATAAAGTTTGGCAACAACTGATTGTCGTGGTAACAAGATATGACGTCATAACTAGCATGAGGTCAAGCCACCTTTTTTCAGTGAAAACAACATATAAAATGCTACCAAAAGCATTAAAATGTTTTAATTGTATGTTTTAATTTTGCAACTCTAGCAAAAAATATTTGCAATTTCCGCATTTTTCCCACAAATTTGAATTTTTAGTAAAATCCAAGATGGCGACCATCTTGGCGGCCATTTAAGATGGACATAAAATATTTCCAAAATACGGCAACATTGCAAAAATCCAAGGGGGGGGAGGGGGGGGGGGGTTGCAACAACCGTGTACCACAGTGGGGGTATAAGTTTGCGTGTACGCCGAGGCTTGATATTACTTAGATGAGCATGACTGCTGGAATTGACTGACACATTACACCTCATTGACTATTTTACTGATATAAATCATCGACCTTACCTATCTTTATCTACCTTAGACGTATTTTCCTTTAAGGTAGTTGAGTGAGCGATCTACCAGTGGTATGGGGTTTTAGACATAGACATGGACATAGTTTATTTATACACAAAGAGCTTAGGAGCCGTAGCTCATTAAAACGCTCGCGTGAAATAAAAAGGACTAAAAATACAATAGGTTAAAAGATAAAAAATTAAAATAAAACATAAATTTGCTGCGACGAACGAGGGGGCCAACTGCTCGTAGATTGCACACTTGCTGGACAAACTAAAAAAAAATAAGAGACTCCTTGCAGTCTATATCTATCTCTTATATAACCACATAACCTTAAATATTACTGAATATTGCTCACTGGGTGTCTTGTCACTCTTGTCATTTCAGGAACGTTTGCTCGTATTTATAATGGTGTTTTAACTGGACCTGGAGAAAAACAGCAGCACAGTGTTTTAGTAAAGACAGTTTCTGGAATGGCTTCGGAGGATCAAGTTAACCTCTTGCTAATAGAAAGCTCTATGTTAAAGGACTTTACTCATCGAAACCTTCTACCTATAATGGCAGTGTGCTTAGAGGATGAGAAACAACCGTTAGTAATGTTTCCATTCATGAACAGAGGAAATTTAAAATTGTTTATTAAAAAGTCAAGATCACCAGAGGGAGGCTCCAAGGTAAGTTGTAAGGTTGATGTTAATAATTTGGTACCTTGAATTTCCGAAAGTAACGGCTCCCGTTAAAGGAATGGTTTCGTGGTTCGACGCACGTGCACAGATTAAAATGCTTTATTACTCACATTTACTTCAATAATCACATACTATAATTAGTCCAAACAAAGCGAAGGATGACCAAAATTCACAGAAAATTTCAACAGATTACACCAACAAAGTCAACACTGAAAGAAACCTTCGACCCAAAGGATTTATTCTACACTGTGGTGGCATTCATGGCGCACATAGGGCATGGGTATGTATAATCATCCATTCAATCAGCTGACTGACCGCGACATTTTCACAGGCATATTTCCCGCCAGAGTTAGGACATAGCTTGCGCATGCGCCAAACCATGAAACCCTCCCTTTAATGTTGGAAATAGTAACCTTGAAGGGCCGCATGAGTACAACATTCAAGTCAAGTTACTATCGGAGGGCTAAAAGACGTGTGCAACCCGTTCCAAGCAATTTATTGAACAACTGCGAAATTAGATGTTCTGACTTATAACCATAACCGGACATAATGTAAAATGCTTGACCAGAGTACCACGTTGCTGTAGTCAACTCTAGAATGCTAAGCCAATGTTGCACCTGCGTTGCTCTTGCGGAAACATAATTTTGTCAGTTCTTTTCCTTATTTTTCTTGATCCATCGCGTGCTCCTTTGTGACGACGAAGTTATACATTGGAGGAATCTTTAAAAATAAATATTGTGAAATCAGAATTCAGAACTCTTTAAAATCTGCGTTTTTGATTGACGAGCAAAGACATTTTCAGCTCGTGCGCCATTTTGTGTTGCCTGGTAAATTTGCTGCCTTTCAACAACCTCTTGAGAATTTCCAAATAAGGCAAATCATGTGCAACACGCTCATTGTCACGTTCTCAAACATGGCGACGAACGACCAAGCAATCGTGATTCTGCCTGCATCTTTTAGATCAGCTGTGTGGAAATATTATGGTTTCCAGCTAAATACGGTACAACAGATAAGTCTAAAACTATCTGCAAGAAACACTTGCATAATCGAATCGAATCGAATCACAAGGAATATGAATCGTTACACCCCTACTTATATAACCCGACTTTTACAGTATAGGCTTAGCAATAAAGAAATATCCGTATGTGGATATGCTACTATAATCTTTTTATTGTTTACAGTCTTTGACGACTGCAGATCTTGTTCATGTTGGTATTCAAATTGCCAAAGGACTCCAGTACCTAGCAAGACGAAGAATTGTTCACAAAGATGTAGCTGCAAGGAACTGTGTGTAAGTACACTACAAATATGTTGACGCAAGGCTTCCGCTTATTGCCATTAAAGGAAATAAGTCTTGGGTTTCTTGCGTTAAAACTGTAATGAAAGCTAAGCACCTTTTCTCATATGTGGAGGCGCGGTGGTCTGGCGCGTTTAATTGGACTTACGATCTGAAGGTCGGTGGTTCTAGAGACCGTGGAGGGTGGGGGGGGAGAGAAAGGGGGGGACACTCATACGTGATGAGGGATATACAGCTTTCCTTCATTTTGCCAGAAACATGTTTCTTGTAAAATGATCTCTCTCTGGAATGCTGTTTGAAATATAAGTAAATTTGTGTTTTTATCTCGTAGTATTGACGATGATCTTAATGTGAAAGTAACTGACTGTGCGCTATCAAGGGACTTGTTTCCACAAGATTACTGTTGCCTGGGAGACAACGAAAACAGGCCCGTTAAATGGATGGCTGTGGAGAGCTTAGAACATGGCAGATACACAGTGGCCAGCGATGCGGTAAGTTTATAAAGATATAAAAGAGTGTTTCATCAGGATTTCCAAACACCGAGCAGTGGGTTGAAAAAAAAAAACCCGAGGTGTTTGGATACTTGATGACACACTTTTTCGAGTGTTTGATATAGCTTCTCAAACTGATCGTTAAATGCAGAGAAAACGAAGAAATTTTTGTTAATTAAGATCCGGCTTCGAAACCACCGTCGCGCTTATTATTTTGATAACTTGATGACGGACGTTTCTCAACCGGCCAATTATACCAACCAAACTACTGTACTTTTGGGCTCAACTTTCACTACACAACAGTCCTGTTAAGGACTGGTCATCTACTCTTGGGAGGATGACATGTCATCTGGACTACTCCCATCAGGATGATTACACTAGACAACTGAAACTCCTGATTTCAAGCCACTCACTAAACAACAGTATTTTGAAGGACTACTCAGTCTCACCTGAACGACCACATTAGATAAACTACTGTACTCCCGGGTTCAAACCATTTACTCATCAACAGTCTATTTTAGGATTTCTCTCACCCGAATCATCATACTAGACAAAATACTGATACTCCTCGGCTTAAAAAAATTAATACTAAAAACAGTCTTCTCAAGGACTACTCGCGCCAAAGCGATCACTCTTCATAAATCATTGATATTGGTCAAACAATTTCACCGTGACTGATTATCCTGGGTTGAAACCCTTTTAATAACCAGTCTTTTTAAGGACTAGTTTCACCCGGATGATGACTTGGACTGATAGTCCTCGGTTACTAAACCACTTAGCGTTCACACTAATAACCCAGTGTTTTTTCTCTTTCTTTCTCCGTTTATCTAACCGTGCACTTGTCACTCTAAGTGGTCCTATGGTGTTCTTCTGTGGGAACTAATGACCTTAGGACAGCAGCCCTATGGCAACATCGACGCCTTTGAAATGCTAAACTTCCTCAAACAAGGACACAGAATATCACAGCCCGTGAATTGCCCCGATGAACTTTTTACAGTCATTGCGTGCTGTTGGGCTCTGTCAGAAGATGAGCGGCCAAGCCTTGGACAGCTCATCGTGTGTTTGACGGACTTCTTAAACGCTCTGAGCAATTTTATTTGAGTGGAAAATGTGTGCAAAATGCGAGAAAGGAGAAGAGGTTTTCGCAAGGATTTGTGATGCTTCTGAAACTTAACGTAGCAGAGGGAACAGAAACGAATGGTATTCATCGCCCTTAAATACAAGTATTCCGTGAACTCTGCTTGCCGATACCTCTCTAGTGTTACGGACTCTCCGCTGTTTAAAGGCAGGAGTTGGAGTCAAGGCGAGAGAAAGGATTGCTGAAAAAAGACTTCAATTCCTTTATTGCAGTTACCGAATCGTGGACCCGAAGTTGACTCTGTGTGTAGAATTTCTCCTTTAGGATTGAAGATGAAAGCTTTAGAAAGAACGTCGAACTGTGAAAGAGCTCTTAGAGACAAGAAAGGAGTCTCGAACACCTTCCTCGCTGGTGAAGGCCAGTGGCGAGGGCCCCGGGGGTGGGGCGGGGGGAGTATTCTCTAGAATATTTGGCGGGGGAGTTGCTTCCGGTTAACAAAACCCCGACTCTATTCAGACCAAAATGAGTGCGTTTGCTTAGCATGTTCAGATCAGACCTATATTAGTGCATTTCAGCTCAAAAGCCTGCTAGCTTAAAATGGAACTCTTGTTTTTAAATGTTATTAATAGTATTTCGTTCGTTCGTAGTTCCAGCGAAGTATCGAACGCTAAAGGAAGTCGCCTGTTGATCGCAATCTAGTTCGGAGAATAGGTTATCCTATTCATATAAATATAGTTATAAAGTTAATATAATTCAATTGTGTATATGGATTTCTCCTTAAATTAATGATTTGTGGCAAAGGCTTCGTAATAGATGATTTAGAATAAAACATTACTTTTGGTCATAACACTGTGGCATGTTTAACCGGACGTCCAACATTGCCATCCAACATATTTTGGTCAACATGTTGGGACGTTTAGCCGGGCGTCCAACATTACCATCCAACAGATTTTGGTCAACATGTTGGGACGTTTCGCTGGGCGTCCAAAATTGCTATCCAACAAATGTTTTACAACAATGTTAGGACGTTTAACCGGGTGTCCAACCTTGCTATCCAACAAATGTTGGACAACAATGTTGGCATGTTTAACTGGGCGTCCAACATTGCCATCGAACAATTGTTGGATAAAACAAATTGTTGCATAAAACAAATGTTGGACAACAATGTTGCGACGTTTAGCTGGGCGTCCAACATTGCTATCCAACAAATGGTTTACAACAATGTTAGGATGTTTAACCGGACAACATGTTGGGACGTTTAGCCGTGCGTCCAACACTGCCATCCGTCAAATGTTGGTCAACATGTTGGGACGTTTCGCTGGGCGTCCAACAATGCCATAAAACAAATGTTAGACAACAATGTTAGGACGTTTAGCCGCGCGTCCAACACTGCCATCCATCAAATGTTGGGGTCTTTCTGCATGTACCGGTGTCCATGAACCACTAATTGTCTTCTATTGTTTGTGAGGTATTGTATTTTTGGTCTTGTTTTGCATTTGTATTATTGTCGTTCTTTGTTCTTTTTGTTTTACGTAATATGTGACCGGTACATGCAGAATCTACCAAATGTTGGCTAACATGTTGGGACGTTTCATTGGGCGTCCAGCAATGCCATAACCGGGCGTCCAACATTGCTATCAAACAAATGTTGCACAACATGTTCGTACGTTTAGCGGCGCGTCCAACATTGCCATCCAACAATTGTTTTACAATAATGTTAGGACGTTTAACCGGGCGCCCAACAAATGTTGGACAACATGTTGGGACGTTTAGCCGCGCGTCCAAGAATGCCATCCAACAAATGTTGGACAATAATGTTGGGACGTTTAGCCGGCTGGATAGTAATAAGCCCTTTCAACTAAAATGTTCAATCAAGGGTATTGGGAACAAACATGGCAAAAATTCAATAGTTTCAAAGGGAATTCAAAGTTCAAAATCGTTCGTCTGTTTCTGTTTTCATGATCAATCAAAAGTCTGTTTTAATTTTCATGATCAAATCAAGAAACGTGTTCAAAGCTAAAAGTGTTAAGATTTGGGGGGTTTCAATTTTGCAATTGATTGCTTCAAATTTGTGGCGGTGTATGGCGTAAACTGAATTTTTCGCCTAACCTACTGAAACGTTTAATGTCTTCATATTTCTTATTGGAAAACTTTAAAACGACATCTTCAATTTCCAAGAGAAGACTGAAAATTTCGGAAAAGAAAGCAGTGGATCAAACGTCAGATTAGAATTCTCTTACAAACCTTTGCGGATACACCTCGTTATCACCTCGAAATCGGAGTCAATACCTAGGTCTTCGCTCATCATAAAACTTGTACTTTGATGGACTCATTATAATCTTTAACGTTTGGATATCCAGAATTTGCTTACCACCTGTTTCTATGTTCCATCAAATACACAACTAAATTGGATGAAAAGATTCCACAGAGCAAAACAGAACAAGTGGTTCGTGGATAAAGTGCAGGATTACAAGGATGGAAGTGGATTACAGTTCATCAATTTGGCCAGGCGGTCAAGAAATCAAAATTGCCATTGAGGTTAAAGGCGCTGTTACACTAGGCAATGTTTCGTGCAACTTGTCTCGCAATTTTGTTGCGACACAAGCTGCATGAAAAATTGCCCAGTGTAACATACCCCGCAACAAACATTTCTCGCGATTTTTTTTGTTGCCGCAATCGTTGCGAGAAGTAGAAGTCGGTTCTACTTTTCGCAACGATTCTCGCCACGTCGCAACGAATTTTTCAAGTGTTGCGTAGTGTAACATGTTTCCTGCAACTTGTGTCGCAAAGTTTTGTGACTTCAGCCAATGAAATTGCTCCTTTCACCGTCGAGCGAGACAAATTGCAAGAAACATTGCCCAGTGTAACACCCTCCAGGCAACTTGTCTCGCAGCCTCGCAACGCACGGTTTTTAGTTGTTGCGAGACAAGTTGCACGAAATATTGCCCCCGGGGGGGTACCCAACAAAGTTTTGTACGGGGATGCTCCGCCCCAAGGTCCAAACCCTTACCCTTTCATATACCATTTTTGACAGAAAAGGTACCCCTTTCATATACCTTTCATTGAAAATTGTACCCCTTTCATATACCTTTCATTGAAAATGGCACCTCTTTCATGTAACCTTTACGTGCGTCTGTTTAATATATTTTGAAAGGCGCTTTTTATAATACTTAAATGGCAGTTTTCCCTGCCCGTTTTTATACTTCAACCGGTGTTTTCCCTACCCTTTCCTATACTTCGTGAAATCCCTACCCTTTCATATACGTAAACTCGTGAAATCCCTACCTTTCATATACCGCCAGCCTAGAAAAGGTACCCCTTTCGGGCGGAGCATCCCCGTATAGTCCATTATAGGGAGTACCCCCCCCCCCCCCCTCCTTGGATATTGCCTAGTGTAACAGCGCCTTAAACTTTGAATCTTTTGCCATTATTTTGTCTCGTTATATATATTCCTTTGCTTTTACTACTTTTAGCGATTTATTCTTCCAATTTCAAGATAATAAAGTAAGCTCTTGGCCATATTCATTGATACATGGTAAATCGAGCCGGAGACACGGTGGTCTAGTGGTTAGCGCGTCGGACTTTCAACCTGAGGGTCGGTGGTTCGAAGCCTGGTGTCTGTCGTCGTGTTGTTTCCTTAGACAAGAAACTTTACTCCACACTGTCTCTCTCCACCCAGGTGTAGAAATGGGTACCGGCGACAAAATGCTGGGGGTAACCCTGCGATGGACTAGCATCCCATCCAGGGGGGAGTAGCAATATTCCTAGTCGCTTCATGCTACAGAAACCGGGTTAAGCTCCGGCCGTGTGGGCCATCTGGCTCGTGTGCGACTTTACTTAAATCGAGCCGGACACTGTCCACTTAAGCAAGCAGATTTAATATTGTTGAAATCCGCCAACAGGGCGGCCTGTTCCAACAAATGTCACTATTCAGGAAAGCAAATTTTTAATAACTCGCAGATGTTATTGAAATACCAAAATTAACAATTGAAATTGTTAATTATTTTTTTTGATAATTTTTAATTAATTTTCATTAATTATTTGTTAATTATTTTAGATAATTATTTTTTGTCGCTTGAAAGAGGTGGTCGAAGAGCAGAATATTGTTTTTTGTTGTTGTTTTTTTTTTAAGCGTAAATAATATTTTTTTTGTTAGTAAAACTACTGTATATGAAAACCAGGGAAAAACTAGGGAAATATAATAATTTTCACTTTTCAAAAATTAAGTAACGTGAAAAACTTGAAAATTCGTTGGAGAATTGAAAAGAGAAACCCGTCCATTTGCTAAACACCAATGATCATACACCAAATAATAGTGCCTCTGTAGAGCGTTCATTTGAATGGTCACACTGTGGACTTTTTTTTGCTAGATTTTATTTCTTATTTTATTTTATTTCTTTTTGACCGTACCAACAAAAGGAGTTTCAGCCAATTTCCATTGTTACACGACAAACTCCGTCCAGTTTTACTCGATTCTCCCTGTTGTTGTTTTTTAAGACGAGTATTTTCTGACTCCCCCGTCCAAGCGGGGTCTAAGCGACGGAATAATGGACGGATAGGCCTTAACCAAATTCACATATGTGGTGATCATGAGTTTTCCCTGTTGAGACAAATTCAGTCACTGCGTTCGAACTACAGTGATCACTATTTCAACGACCACTATTTCACTAAATGATAGCAAATTATATCTTTAGATGTGGTCAGGCTTGGACATTTCCTCAAGCATCCTTTTGTCGGTAGGATTTATCTGTTTACTTTTACTGAAAATTTAAAAGATCTGTTTTATCCCCCACCTTCATTCCCCCCAAAAAAATTCCCCCTTAAAAGGCTTGGGGACTAAGGTCTCATCAGTCAGCACTTTGGAACTAAATTAAAATATTTTGAATATACAATGTTGATGTTTTCCCAGTCGACCCCATTCCCAGTTATCACGATATGGCAGTTTCCCATACACATGGAGTTAGTTGATAGCTTTAAAAGTTGGATTGACAAGCTCGATCGAGGGAGCGTCCAATTATCTGTTTCAATTCGTGGATTCTGTTTCAAAAAGTTTTCCTTAACCATCCACATCACATATTTACCTTTTGGCCCGGGCCACGCTGGCGAACATTTACATCAACTTAAGATCGCGTGATTGTTAAAAAGGAAACCCTATAAATGCAACTGTCAAAATCACAAGAACTCACTAAAATGCATTAAAAACCCACGAAATGGATTGAAACCCCTCTAAATGCGCTCATATGCACTTCTGGTTGTTATGGTAAACGCAACGAGACATTTTGAAAAGGAAAATAGTTCGTCCTTTTAGTCTCGTTTTTGGTACTTGGTGATGTTTATAGATAACCTTAAATCACTGATAAGATTTTATTTTTTATTTTTCTTCAGTAATCATAGAAAAGAAAGAAACAAATTGCATGGTAGCCATACTAGAATATTGAAGAGATTGATTCACTTAGAACAAACAGCGCAAATTAGAGTTTCATTTTGCTCGATAGATAAACGCAGCGATGTCTGTCAAAGAGGGGCAACAAAAGAAAATAAAGGATAGATAAATGTCGAGATAATCAACGTAAAATTAGTCTCGGAAATAGAATATGGTCAATAACATCACGATCTTTCCGGCTTAATTAATTTTCAAGCCTCTGGACTGTTTGAAGAAGTTTATTGTGCAAAAAGTAGTCCTTTAAATCTAAGCAAATAACAGAAGAAAGGTCTAAAGTTAATGCATTTTTTAATTTTTTTACTGCCAGGGGTGACTAAGTGACGGTAATGTTCCTCGGAAATTTTTATGGAGCTATTGAAAGTTTCCAGCATTTCAGTTTGTGGTTAAAATTAAACTTAACCAAGAAGAGATAAGGATTTTTAAAGAAAACGATCCGGTCGTTTCTTGAGAGAGAGATAAAATAGTCTAAATGGTACCAAAATATAGCCCCTCCTCTCCAAACCCCCCCCCCCCCCCACCTACCACCCGCCTCCTCAATCCCCCCACACAAGTTAAGTCGACGTATTATAAACTGCTCTTTCCTGCCATCCAAGCAAGTGTTTTTTTTTTTCTTTGGGGCGGGGGGGGGGGGGGGTGTATTGTATTTCTTTCTTCATGAAAGGATGGGTCCAGTGAAAACGTATTTTCGCAATCTTTTTAATGTCAAAACTAATCATCTTTCAGTGCAACTGTGTTGTAGTAATAGCTTTAATTTGTATCCTTAATATGTTCAACCCGGCACAATCGACTGAACATCAAATGAATTCTCTTTACAGAATTACTTACGTTTCTAGCGATGTTGCTACTGAGAATTTGGTGGTTTATCAAACAATGATGTTATTGTCGCTTTTCGCGTGCCAGTTTTTTTCCCCCATCTTTCAGAAATAAAGTAACTATTTTCGGCTGGCTATCCACTGGTTTGATGTATATGGAATAATTATTCACCTGGGTGTCGGTGAAGAGTAGTAGATATTTACCTCGCCACTGCTCGGTTTGGCAAATTTCGCCACTATTCACCTCCACTTCGAGGTATTATTGTTAATCATTGCCTGTGTACTGGAACGAACACGTGGATATAACGTAAAGTGACAACTTTAGCACTTTCGGAAAATAAGAGAGTAATGAAAAAAAAAACCGGATCCGCTTTGTTAAGAAATAATTACATTGCATAAAGCTCTGTGGGTGGATTAATTTATTTTTACAAAATCGTTGAATTTGGAAAAGTATTAATCAATATCGAGTAATATCAAAACGTTACGATTTATTTAAAGAAATAATTACATTTGGCCGTCAAGATATCTACAGATTGTTTGTGAACCTTTCTCGTTGCTGGGAAATCGCGCAATTTATCGGCTCTTTAAACACGACAAACATTAGACGCTAGTGAATGTAATCAGCACAGATAAAAGAAAACATGACCGGAAATTTGCCCCATTTATTCGCTCGGCTGTCAATTTTGTCTGTCAAAGAGCAAATACAAATGAAAAGGGCCAGCTTTTAGATCCTAGATACTGAAATTTGCGCCCACAAGAAGATACACCCCTTCACGGAGCTGTGAAGAACAATTGCAGTCATGAGAATTCCTTGGAGTCCACGCGTTTTACTTACAATCGCTACTCTTGCGGGTAAGTAATGACTTCAGTTGTGCCTTGATCCAAGTATAAACCAACAGCGAAGTAAAATATAAAGGTCAAAAATTGGAAAACTGAGTGCGTAAATGTCGAAAAAATAATAGCACCATTGGAAAGTAGTGCTCTTTAGCTTTAATTTGAATCGGGTCACACGTCAGCATGGCCAGGATTCATCCACAGACGCAAACGTTAGATCCACCTTGTAAAGCATATTAAACAGTACCAAAGAAAGTACTGCTCAATAGCTTTCATTTGAATGATCGCACTTTAGGATTTCATCCACAGACTCAAAAGTTAGAACCACCTTGTACAGCTTAAAAAACAGCACCACAGGAAAGCGCTGCTCAGTAGCTTTCATTTGAATGGTTAAACCTTAGGATTTTATCCACAAAATCAAAAGTAAGAACCACCTTGTACAGTACAATAAACAGTACCACAGGAAAGTAATAGTCACACTTTAGGATTTAATCTACAGAATCAAAAGTTTGAACCACCTTTTACAGCATAATAAACAGCACCACAGGAAAGTACTGCTCAATAGCTTTCATTTGAATGGTCTGACACTTCAGGATTTCGTCCACAGACTCAAAAATATCCCTGTTAGTCGGTTTTCTGTGCTGACATAAACACGATTATTTCATGTTGAATGTTTTCTCGGAGAAGAACCTGTACTACGCTCAAAGAGCATAAAGAGCACAACAACTGTGATAGCTTCAGCTCTTTTTCAACGTTTAAATCCTAGTTTATTCGCAGCTTTCTGAACAAACGTTATTTTAACATTGTCTTGTCACAGACGCCCGTAAACAGTAAATATGCCCTCGCGTGGAAACTATTTTCGGAAAATGCGCTGCAAAATAAACGTCAATTGCTGTCACGTTTTTTACATAAAATCTATTTTAAAAAACGTTTAGTGGAAAGCATTTATTGGCGAATCAAAACACGGAAAAATTGTAATTTTTTTTCTGAAGAAAAATAGATATCCCCTATATTATGGACAACACTTAGTCTGGATGTTAAATTTAATCAAAGTTAACATGTGAAGCGACCTTACTCTTTCATCGAAGTAAATCTAATCTTTTGAGTCGAAATAGTGCATCGCCAAACTCAAAATCGAGAAGAAAAAGTCCAAATTTCTTTTTGTAAAATACTGTAAAACTGACAGCTTATTTATACGAAGGTATCACTGCTTGTATTTCATTTCACTCCACAAACTCAAAAGATAGAACGCACTAAATCACACTACAGAAGGTTTTACTCGGTTTTAATTAATTACAACAGTTCGTTTTAGCTTTGCAGTGAAGAAATTAGATTCTTTGAATATTCTAACCAATTATTTTACAACGCAAATGTCTAACTGTGATTTTTCTATTACATTACAACTGGTAAAAAACAATTGCCACTTATGAAGGAAACCTTTGAGGCATCGAGTCAAAACTATAAACTTTGCATAAACTAAAGGAGAGAGGGAAAATAGAAAATCAGGTCAGCTTACAGCTAAATAAACCACTTGGTATTATACCCTCGATCCGTGTCTGTCATCTGTTATGATTTATTTGTTACATCTCTTTCAGAAAATTAGTCAACCATCTGCGATAAAGATTTTAAAGTATTGTTCTAAAATTCTAACCACTTAATAGAATAAAAAAAAATATCACCAAAATAAGAATAAAAGAAATTCTCGGTAGTTTTCTAGTAGTCGTGTCCAGTACATAATTCAGGTTTATTTTTCTGCTAAACCCACAGATCACTTTCAAAGCATTTGTAACAATTTCTATTAATTTTACTCGCTTGAAACGAGAACAACACGTTCAGAAAAATTGAAAGTTTCCAAATTAAACACTTTTTATCCACCCTCTTGCCAAGATTTTAATCTTTTTTTTGCTGCTGTTTATGTAAATACGTTTTTAATACTGCCCAACTTCAGCCAATTTTATTAAAAGTGAGCTTTTCACATCATTTTTAACATATTTCATTTCTTGTAATGTTTTTGTTTTGTGCAAAAAATAGATTTTGTTTTCTCATTTGTTCAAATAAAAGAAAATAAGCATTTTTTACCGACGATCGCGAACTATCGCTAAATAAATTAGTGACACAAAATGGTAACACGCTCTAGCCGGTCGGTGGTGTTCGTCGATCTGCGATGAAGGTTCCACGCGTGAAAGGAAAATTGTCAACTATTTCAAATTGGCAATATCAACTAAGGGATTTTGAAGGTACTGCCCCCACTCAATCCCCCCAATCCCCCTCCCCCCAATCCCCCCATCCCCCTCCCCCCCAATCCCCCCCCCTCCCCCCAATCCCCCCCCATCCCCCTCCCCCCAATCCCCCTCCCCCCTCTAATAAGCTCTCTCTCTCTTCACATGCCGACAATGGAAACTGATTATAATTATTTATAATATACTCAACAAAATATACAGTTTCTGATTGGTCAATGACGAATGCATAAATAGATTATAGAGTGCAAATTAGGTTATAAAGTGCAATACGAAAGTTGCGCGAAAGTGAAAGTTGAAAGTCGCGCGCAGTGTACCGTGACGGCCTCACCAAAATTTTGAATATTATAAACAAGAAATCGTATGAACTACTCGTGCAGTTCGTGATTTATGGTTTTCTGAAAGTTCTCAAATTGCACTCGCCGAAGCGGCTCGTGCAATTTTGAAAACTTTCAAAACATAACTCGTGCCCATAAATCACGAAATGCACTCGTGTTCATACGATTTCCTATACTTATTTATCTTCCTTATTGTCCACAGTGTTCAGCAAAGCAAACGTCGAAATTGGTAAGTAAAATAAGAGTAAAAATTCTACGCGCATGCTTGATGAAACATTGCATCGTCAGACTCAATAGAAACTTTCTAGAAAGCAACGAAACAATCCGCCAAATGTGGATTTATCGAGTTGATAAGGTAAACTGGCTGACGTAAAGAGATTCTGAAAAGCTGACGTTTCGAGCGCTAGCCCTTCGTAGCGAATCAAGGAATTGTGGGTTGTGCGTGGTCTATACAGCTCTTTCAGCTCTTTCAATTAACGTTGTCGGATGAAAGCTCAAAGCTGCAAGCCAAGATAGTTGGGAGCGGCGCAAAAGAAATGTTTCTCCCGCTCGTCGCATCGCTCATTCGCGCCGTTTCTTTTCGTTTCTCGCTCCCAACTATCTGCGTGCCTGGAACAGGCGCTCGGTTTGCTCGTTAGGTCTTGACTTGTAGGCTTTGAGCTTTGAGCTCGTTGCCACCCGACAACGTTAATTGAAATAGCTGTATATCAAACATGCAAAGCAGCTACGTTATTGGTGGAAACTTCGTAACGTAAAAAATATAATAACTCAAATGCGCCTCGCGCCTCTAATAAGCCACCACTCATTAAAAGAAGAAATTTAATAACCCCCCCCCCCCCCTCCCCCTCTCTGTTAAGTCATCCCCACTACTACCCCTTTAGAAAAAAATGTGAACTAAAGTACGGTACTATGATTTATTGACGTTTTGATTGGGGTAATGCTTTACATGTAATCATGTGTTACAAGACTGCAGGCATCGATCAGGATCGATTGTATAATGTAATTGTAATATTCAAGTTTAATCCTGTGATTACGATGCTTGAATAAAGTTCATATCATATAATATCTTCATGGTGTATCGTGCTGCATTTTGCTAAATCAATAAGCCCCCCCCTCTAATAAGCCACCCCTTGAAGTACGCCATGCACCTGGGTGGCTTAATAGAGATTTTACGGTAGTTGAATGAAAAGCGTTCGTTAATTCCGTTAGGATTAAGAGAATCGCTTTAATTTATTTTAATTTATTTTAATTTATTTTAATTTATTTTAATTTATTTTAATTTATTTTTACCGCACCATTTTTTCACAAATAGCGTAGCTCCACTGTTTGAAATATATAAACCATGCACAACCCGCAATCGAAGGTTGTAAGAGTGGAGCACCATAGTCACGTGTTTTTGAATAAACCCAAATGCGCCAATTATTACTTAAGAGCTCTGCTGTTAGGCTAGCCTATTTAATTATATTACTGTTCTTTACTATGTTGTTCAGCAAATCGAATTCGCCTAATCACTCCTGAAGACGACATTGGAGGGGGACGCGTCGAGGTGTACCATAATGGTCAATGGGGGACAATTTGTGACAAAAACTGGTCACAGAAAGCGGCTGAAGTTGTTTGTAAGGAGCTCGGCTATAGAACTGCGCTGTCCCCAATCAAGAGAGCCTATTTTGGAGAAGGATCTGGGAAGGTGATGAATATTGTCCCGTGCTGACAATTAACAATTATTGAATGCGGTTGAGCATGAGAGCGAGATTTATCAAGGCCGAGGTTTGTGTTATCGGCTTCGGCGGATAACACAAACAGAGGCCTTGATAATTCTCGCTCTCGTGCGAAAACCGAATCTGATTGTTGTTTTATTAGAAATTTAAGGCACTAATTAATTCGTCATTTTAGGCTAAACTTTGCAGCCTTTTTTAGGTTTTCCCTTCGTAGGTTGTGAAATCTTGCAATTTGCCCCCCCCCCCCCCCCCCCACCGCTATTTGAGCGGGCGGCGCGTGGCACCTCAACGTGCAAACATTCGGCTTTTTGTAGATATGACGTCACGTCATAATTCGATGCCAGTGTGATTTAGTTGTATGCTTTCAGCCAATAAGAATAGAGATGGTAAGCAAAATGTATAATAATCAGGAATAGAATGACTTAAGAAAAGGAATATATTGTTTATAATCATAACTATAGAACAAAATTCTCGAATCTGATTGGTTACTAGCAGCCCTGATTTGAGCACTTAAAGGACAGTGTACTCATCATGCTAGATCGTGTGATTTCAGATCGAATTTGACTCCACTCAGTCTGATTACCACTATTTATAATTATGCAGTTGTCGTTGTTCCCAAGTTTAGGATTTTGTCAATGTTTTCCAAGAGAAATAACACTCATTTCAGGGGCTGATTACTGCCATACACTCCCCCTAATCCCCTAATTCCCCTAATCCCCTCCCCCTAATCCCCCTCCCCCCTCCCCCCTCCCCCCTCCCCTCTCCCCCTAATCCCCCCCTTTCAAAAAGTAACAGCTGAGAGTAAATTAAGTAATGCTTCACATAAGAACGATAGCAAACTTCATTGTTCTGCGGCATTGGCTCTTTCTCAGATAGAATATCTTTGATTTCAAGAATAGAGGAGGAGCTGATTGTTAATAATTATATTTCATTATAAAAATAAAGAAAATCCATTTGCTTCAAATAAATTTTAGGAAATGTTCGTGCTTAACCAATCAGAATAGCAGAAGACAATAGCTAATAATTTTGCTTCTTTGATGAAGTTCCCCAAATACAATATCTTTTAAAAATCGCATGTTGTGCGATTGAGTCTCAATTTACTTGAAACCTTAAAAAAGATTAGACAAAATGCACCTTGAACCTCAACATTTTAGCGGTTTTCGAGTCTAAGCCAATGAGATCACTAGTTGTAACAATGAAAGAAGTTGACATTCCATCGTGCATTGCCGTTCAGCGCTATCCTTCTTATGCGGACCATTACTTAAAGTCTACCTATGGTCTTTTGGTTGAAATTAGAACAGCCGCGTTAGAAATCCAGCTATTTGTCAGAGAGGAATCCGGTTATTCCCTAGTAGTATATAAGGGGTCACTTTAGGTATTAACTAATCGAAAAGCCTGATATCGCACACGTGACGGTTTCCTGGATACCCGTATTACAAGACCAGGGCCCTAAGCCACACTTATTTTGACCATTTGATGTTCTGTGGTAGATTTTCCTCTCTAATGTGGCATGCAAAGGAGATGAGCACTCTCTTCTTGAATGTGAAAATGATGGTTGGGGTGTAACTGGAGACTGCACTCACGGGAACGACGCTGGAGTCAGATGTTTAAAGGAAGGTAATAAATCCCGTTTTATACAACTACCAGCAGGCCATCAAGGTTTTAGCCAGAAGGGCATCTAGGCGTCCTGGACGTGCCCGCTTTGACACTTAAACTCCTAAGAGTTCCAAAAATCAAAATTAAAAAAAAATACCAAATTTTATTTTGTAAATATTGAAAAACATGTTACCTTGCAAAAGTACTGCCGAAAAGGTTTCATTAAATGGTCTCACTATAGGATTTCATCCACAGACTCAAAAGTTAGACCACCTTGTACAGCATAATAAACAGTATCACAGGAAAGTACTGCTCAGTCACACCACAGGACTTCATCCACAGACTCAAAAGTTAGAACCACCTTGTACAGCATAATAAACAGCACCACAGGAAAGTACTGCTCAGTAGCTTTCATTTGAGTGGTCACTCCATAGAGTTTCATCCACAGACTCAATAGTTAGAACTGCACCGCTTCATGTCTCCATTATTGTCTCTGGGAGTGAAAGGGTTAAAGACATTTGTGTCATTGAGTGTGTTCATATGTTATACTCAAATTACTCAAAGTTTGACTCTGAGAACGAGGGATTAAAACTATGACTCAAGTCTTATTTATTAAGTAGAGGCGTTTTTTTTTTCAGGCGCACCTGCGTTGGAATATTTGGGCTGCTGGATTGATAATCCAAAAAACAGGATCTTGAAGGATTTGTATAACAACCGAAGGAAAGGGGGTATTCCCTGGCACAACATCCTAGAAATAGTCTATGGCTGCGCAAAGGATGCCGTGGATTCTGGCAAAGACTACAACCTTTTCGCCGTGCAATACTATGGCGAGTGTTGGTCCGAGGAAGGACAACCTGTGTACAAGAACATGAGGGCGGCACCCCATGCCTGCGTAGCAGGTACGTAATGGCTCAGTCAATTCCAAGCGGGCCCATCCCACCTCGAGCATTTGTCGGGCATTTGTCATTTTCTCTTCGGACAACTGCAAATACCCCACTGTTGGGTCAGCCGATATATACAAAAGCCCAACGGTGGGGCTTAGAAGCAAGGATAATTAACAATTGAAACAGCATTAAACTTCACAACATAAAAAAAGAACTTTTAGTATCACTGGACGTTGATATGACATAACACTTGCTCACTAGCTTTCATTTCAATAAGTGGTTTAGGATTTCATCCACAGGATCACAAGTTAGAATAACCTTGTATAGCATAATAAACAGTACCACAGGAAAGTACTGCTTGATAAGCGGATAATAGCTTTCATTTGAATGGTCACACTTTAGGATTTCAACCAGACTCAAAAGTAAGAACCACCTTGTACAGCATAATAAACAGTACCACAGGAAAGTACTGCTCAATAGCTTTCATTTGAATGGTCACACTTTAGGATTTCATCCACAGACTCAAAAGTTAGAACCACCTTGTACAGCATAATAAACAGCACCACAGGACAGCACTGCTCAATAGCTTTCATTTGAATGGTTACACTTTAGGATTTCACTCACAGACTCAAAAGTTAGAACCACCTTGTACAGCATAATAAATAGCACCACAGGAAAGTACTGCTTCATAGTAGCTTTCATTTGAATGGTCACACTTTAGGATTTTATCCACAGACTCATAAGTTAGAACCACCTTATACAACACAATAAACAGCACCACAGGAAAGCACTGCTCAATGGCTCCATATTGTTTTTTTGGCCAGTCTTTCAAATAAAATATACATATTAATCTTATTGCTGTCTTTAGAGAGTTTTGTGTCGCGATACTGCATAATATACACATACACGTAACTTGGGCTTTCTCCGGCCTTTACAGAGAAAACGAATTTCGCAGTCTTGTCTCGTTACAATGGCAACCACTGATTGAGTTGTTGGGCTTGTTGTTTAAGGCTTTTCTCGTTTTTTACACGGTAAATATTAACGACGTTGGGGAAACATAATAAGCCTTAACTTCAGTAAGTCTGATCTGACAAAGCCATAAAAAAAATCGGTACATAATTTTCGGCAATTTACTCACTTTTCGTTTTTTACGTTCATTGGGTTTGTATTTGTACAAAAATTGTTGTATTTTTTTGTGATCACGACCCAAGAAAATCCTACAATTTTGCCAGTTTTTATAAAAATTCACCGCTTGGAACGCGCGCAATAACGATTTAGCTACCGTAAAAACCTCTGTATTTTCGTGGCGTCATCAAAATAAACAACGTAATGTAATGTCTATTAATACAATAGCAAAAAATATGCATGTATATAACTATTTACAAATTCGTTACAAGAATAAAAGGATGACAATAATAATAAATATAAAAATATTTAGAGAGCTAATTGATATTTAAAATGTAATCTATTGATAAAACTAGATTTAAATCTTTCCGTATTTACTTGAGGAAGATGAAGATGAAGCGAGCTCTGTTTAACTCGAAGTAATAAAGGAAAAAGAGGATGAGATTGATTTCTTAAAATTCTATTAAACAAGCCTTAACGCACGTTCACACCATTTTGGAGCTCATGCCTCGCGCGCCAAAAAATTATAGAGCCACCTTAAATGGTCACACAACCCGTTCTCCTCTCTGAATTTACCATTATCGTTGCACCCGATTCGCGTATAATTAACCGCATATAAGTGGGACTAATTAACATCAAATTACCGCATGGGCGGCACGGTGGTCTAGTGGTTAGCGCGTCGGACTTTCAGCCTGAAGGTCGGTGGTTCGAGCCTGGTCTCTGCCGTCGTGTTGTTTCCTTAGACAAGAAACTTTGCTCCACATTTGTCTCTCTCCACCCAGGTGTATAAATGGGTACGGGCGACAAAATGCTGGGGGTAACCCTGCGATGGACTAGCATCCCATCCAGGGGGGAGTAGCAATATTCCTAATTGCTTCATGCTACGGAAACCGGGTTAAGCTCCGGCCGTGTGGGCCATCGTGGCCCGAGTGCGACTTTACCTTTTTACCGCATGCAAGCGGTTAAAGTAGGCCCTATTTACCTACTGAGAAATATTCTTTATATTACTGACGTACACGAGAGCAGAACCCCAGATATAAGACAAAAGAGCTCCAGTTTAGCACTGATCTGCGGTGTTTAGGGCTAAGCACTGATTTGTAAACGGTTAGCTTTCATATATGGTTATGGGTAACTCCATAAATATGTTAAAAATTACAGTTTTCGTTATTTCTCAGTAGGTAAATAGGGCCTACTTTAACCGCTTGCATGTTAATTAGACTCGCTTATATGCGGTTAATTATGCGCGAATCGGCTGAGAGCGTTTTCACCAGCATCGCAAAGGTCATGGGTTCGAATCCCGTCGAGGCCCGAACCTCGAATTGCAACTCTTTCAGTTGCTGCATAGAGCAGTTTTCAATTGAGTGTCTTTGCATTGCTACGCTTTGTGATTGGCTAAAAAATCCCGCGCCACTTTCTCGACCAATCAGAAGTAAAACCAAAACCAATCGTGTCTTGCTCGCACGCGTTTTCCCGCGCTTGGCGCTGGCTACATGTATTCGCTTCGAGCTCTGATTGGTTCATTGGATTGTTTTAATTTACGACTGTTGTGATCGGTCTGAGTAATTACTTTGGTTTTGGTTTTACGACACTCAAATGAAAACCGCTCTAACAGCAATGATCTTTTTCTCTTTAAGATCCGCAAATATCGCTAAAACTTGTCCGGCAAGGATCCGCAAAGATCGCAAACACTTGTATGTGATCCGCAAAGATCAGCAAACAACGGTGGCCCACAAGTATCACGGCAAAAGTTTCAAGTCAACACCGCACAATTAACAAAATGTTAACATTTATTTTTGTTCAGTCCCATCAGCGGTTTAAGGCGATAGATTTTAGTTTTATGTCAACGAACAAACAATTTCGTTCGCACTGCAAAAGATTGTTGACACGCGGCAACAGTTTAAAAACACTGCGTGAAATGTTTGAAGACGCTACGGCAAAAGTTTGAAGACACAAAATATCCCATAGCCACCCCGCATGAAGCATACTCGCATGTGGCGCAATCACTGATCCAACTGAATGTCTCGAGATTAACCTTGCCTAAATTGCAAGCCCCAAGAAGTGTACGTAACTGGATTTCATAATCAGAAACATTTTTTTTTGGTAGGTGTCGGTGAGCTGTCCCACAACGCCGTATATGGATTTAAACCGTATTTTGATCTGGGCTGCTGGGAAGATAAACCAGGAAGAGGACGAACGATGTCTCTTCTTAAGAACATGCGCAAACATATCGACTGGTATGACATGGGAAAAATAGGTTTGTAAATTAGGCCCCTTCAAGATTTGCGTGGTTTATACTTAGAATATTTTGCTAGCAGTGGTCAAAGATTATGGAGACGCGCTCGAAGGTTTCCGGCGGAAGTGAGCTCCTGATAAAAGCAATAGGGGCGGCCATCTGGCAGCCCAGACACCCAAAATTTTCAAATTTTCAAATTTTTCTGCATGCAAGGAACAGGGTGACCAACACGAAATTAGGATTGCGTTCTTCGAACGCGATAAGGTCACGTGAATGTCTGAATCGTGATCTTAGCCAGCAAGGGTGAAACACAAGCGAAAAAAAAACGTTTGCTGTCTCAGGCTACTGTGATCTCGGACACAGGCGTGCGTTTCTCGTTGCTTCCGAAAAGCTGTGTTATGTGCACAATGTTTGCCAACAAATATCCAATTTTTGTTGCTTTTAAAAGCTAAACAAAATCTCGCGTTTACTGCATAAGTTGGGTTGGTTTGCCGCCTAACAACTTCAACACCATTCGATAGAAACGGATTTTAAAAAAAAAACAGTTTTCGGGCCCAAAATGTATACAAGAGTTTTGAGAAACGCACGCAGTTGAAAGCTATTTCTGAAATTCAGTTTCTCTCAAGTGGCGGAGAAGTTTTTAGCCCGCAGACCGGTGCAACGTTTCTCGTTCACTTGAATTTTATTGTTTAGCTTTTAAAATCAACGAAATTTAACTGAATCTACGTTGTTAAACAGTCTGCACGTAAAATAGCTTCTTGGGCCCGTAAAGGTTTCGGGTCTTTGAAGAAACCCGCGCCAGGATCCATTCGGACCTGGATCCAGATACAGAATACAGGTTTACCAGGGCTTACACAGATTTCCGTACAAAAACTCTTGAGGGTAAATCAACACAATAAGTATATATCAAACCAGTGGAGAATCTTTTTCTCGCTCTCTTATTGGTTACTCAAACTTTGGATAGTATTTAACGTCACTTCTAAAACCAGAAACCCATAAGTGGGTTAAACGTGTAACGCGCATTCACAGCTTTCGAATATTCATTGTTTGCTTAGTACCATATTTGGAAACCCGTCGGTCTCTCGAGATTGGAAGCAAGTTGTTCTAGCGAATTGATTGGTTAATATTTTTATCTTGATTTTCCAAATATGGCTGTAACAACTTCTTAGCAAATTGAATAATTGGAAGCTTGTTTTGAAGCGTACAAGAGACCCGAGTTGCACGTTTAGACCCACTTATGGGTTTCTGCTAAAACTGATTAACAATTCACGACTAGAATGCAAAGGAAATCACTGCCGTGAAGGAGGTTTGGATACCCAGCCGTAATTTGCATATATTTTGACGATTTTATTCCTTTGTTTTTTACCCAGCATTTAATGATCTGGGCCGAGTTGTTCGAAAGACGATTAGCGCTAATCCAGGGTTAATTACCATGACAACTCATATAATATGTTGACAGTTAATCCTGGATTAGCGCTAATCAGGCTTTGAACAACTCGGCCCTGGGACGAGTTGTTCAAAGCCTGATTAGCACTAATCCTGGATTAGCTATCAACAGAACATATGAATTGTCATCATGGTAATTAACCCTGGATTGGCACTAATCGTCCTTCGAACAACTCGGCCGGTAGTCTGTCGAGTGCGATAGTCCGGGTTAGTGTAGTTCTGAAAAGAACTGTTGTTGTTGACATTTACTGACGTTTTGACAACCTAAGCAGAAGTCATCTTCACATGACTCAGAAGATGACTTCCGCTCAGGTGGTCGAAACGTCAGTCAATGTCAACAACAACAGTTCTTTTCAGAACTACACTCACCCGGACGATTACACTAGACAGACTATTGATACTCCTGGGTTCACACCATTTACAATTTTATGACCAGTTTCAGAAGCTACATCAATACAAACACTTGAAAGAGTGTCTCATCAGATATCCAAACACCTCGAAGTGGGTTAAAAAAAAACGCGGCCGCGCCTCGTTTTTCAAGCCAGTCCTCGGTATTTGGATATCCTGATGAAACACTCTTCTTCTTTGATATAGAGCGTTTTCACTTGACGTCATAGCCGCCATATTGGTGTTCCCGTACAAAAGAATTTTAATTAACTTCTTTTGTTAGGAACACCAACATGGCTGCCATGGCCTTTGTCATTTGAGTCCCACGGGACTGAAGGTCACGTGAGTGAAAACGCTCTATATTACCTCCAGACATTGTTCTGGATTTCGCGCCCATGTTTTTCCTCATTTGTCAGAGATAAAGTAACTATGCTTGATTGGCTGTCCACTGTTTTGGTATAGAGCAGTTTTCAATTGAGTATCGAAAGTAATTACACAATTGCTTTGGTTTTGCATTGTACGCCTTGTGATTGGCTAAAAAATCCCGCGCCACTTTCTCGACCAATCAGAAGTAAAACCAAAACCAATCGTGACTTGCTCGCCCGCGTTTTCCCGCGCTTGGCGCCGCCGACATGTAATTGCTTCGAGCTCTGGTTGGTTCATTGGATTGTTTACGACTGCTGTGGTCAGAGTAATTACTTTGGTTTTGGTTTTACGACACTCAATTGAAAACTGCTCTATATTAAAACAATTTATTATTATTTGCCTCGCTGCTGCGTGACTCGGCAAATATTCATTATTATTTACCTCCACTTCGGTGAATGATTGTTGAATAACCTTAGAGTAATTTATAAATAAATAAAAACAAAAAAAGCAATAAACAGCCAGGGTGTTTATGGTAATTTATGTGATGAACTGTATCATAGAACAAAGTCGTACGCGAACTGGGATTTTATTCCTTTCGTGATGATTGCCAAAGAATAAAAATACAACGGAGCGAACACGGCCACGAAATTTGTTTTTATTCATTTCAAAACCATCAGTTAACCTAGTTGTTTATTGTTCTATATATTCGCGTTCGAAGAACGCAGTCCTAATTTCGTGTTGGAGACAAATTTGAGATTTTTTGGTAGACGGTCTTCCAAATGGCCGTCCCTATTGGTTTTTTTCAGGGGCTCATTTCCGCCGGAAATTCCTTCGAACGCGTCTCCATGATCTGTGATTACTGCTAGTTTAATTATTTATTATAAGGCATTTCTCTAGAGTGACTGCGCGATGCCATTAGTTGAGTGTGTTCAAGACCTTTCACTTGTGGCTGCGCGATGCGGTTCATGGGTCATATACCCATTTAATGACCTTTTCTCCACTAGAGTTCCAGTGACTCAGTGTTAGAGCATCCGTCTAGAGAACGCAAGGTCGTGGGTGCAAATCCCATCATGGGCTACAGGTAAAGGGCAGTTCGACTAAATATAGTTTCATTTATCTCAAAAAACTTACACTGCTCACATTAAGTAGTCCTGTGTCTTTTTTGCCGGTCGTTTCTCTCCATATATTTTGTAGACAAAGCTTTCAAAACACTGCATTCGATTCAGAAATATAGTTCCAGCATTATATTTGTAAAGTCTTGGTAACCAAGGGTTCTTTTATCGAATCCGAGGCCTGGTGTTTACTCATAAAAATGACTGGGTGGGAAAAAGTTCGGCCGTTGCTAAGAGATTTGGGATATTTGCCAAACGTTGGGCAGAAAAGACAATGGCAATTGTTTTTTAAATTCGTCTTCATCTGGTAAGAGCAAAAGGTCATGTCCAGTCCCCTGCCAGTCCTGCTACATATAAAACAAAAAGACGACTCTCCCCATTGGGATGACTGTAACGAAAATGTCACCGGAAGATGTTGCCGGGATTCTTCTGCATTTAGGCCTGTTGTATCGTTTTCTTTGCCCCTTTTCGGCTCTTTTAACACAGTGAAACATTGTCTAAATCGCACGACTGGCCACCTTTTGCTTCCATATATGAAGATGGCCACAGATGCGTCTTACGAGCTTCGCACGACGGTTCGGATTTGTTTCCTACCCAGTGGGTTTTTTTCAGTTGACACCGATTGCTTAGCACCCGCTCCTCGGGTTCGGAAAAAAACGCTCGGTTATTATAATTACCAAGACTTTATGAATGCTGGCTCTATTTATGAATCGAATGCATTGTTTTCCGGATAGAAACGACTTAGAAAAGAGACAGGACTATTGAAATGTGAGTAATTTAAAATTATTTCAGATAAACATAATTTTCTGAATAATCCTATGTGTCGACGTGATGCCGCATGAATATTCTATAAAACATAATTTTATTTAGTCGAAATGCACTTTTCCTATGGCCCATGGGAAAATTTCGCGCGACTCACGCAGCTATTTTATGAGAACTTGATATACATCATCCTTTCTGCACGTATTACGTGCCTACGCTGTTTATCTTGCAGTAACTGCTTGCTACAACTTGGCCAAGGCAGCAGGAAAGAAATACTTTGCGATTCAGTTTTATGGCGAGTGTTGGGTGTCCGATGATGACAAAAAGTATCGGACGTTTGGACAGGCTACAAACTGTTGGCAGGGAGTGGGCGCCAATTGGTCCAACTATGTTTACAAGATAAGGGCTTGAGGTGAGAATGCACTGAACTCGATCAGTCAATCAGGAGCCTATAATAATAATAATCGCATCGATAACAAATTCTCGATTGTGATTGGTCATCCGCACGCCTATTTCTTACGTAATTGGGGCGTCCAATAACAGCTATCCAATTGCAACTTTTTGTAATTGGATAGCTGTGATTGGACACCTACGTTGCGCGCGTGTCAATCAGTTGCACTTAAATGTTTTTTCTTTTTTTCCTTCTAATTTCAAACTGATGTTAAATATCCTAGGCGTTTTGAGTACAAAAAAAGACCACATGGAATTTTGTTATTGATTCGATTAAATAGTAATTGAACTTTGTGTCGTACAATTAATTCAAGAGTAATTGTGCTCGTAATTTCAAATCGTCGAGATACGCGCTCGGCCGATTTGAAATTACTCTCGCCCGATTACTCCCTGAATTGTACTCCACTCAGTCCAATTACCATTACTAATAATAATAATAAGAAGAAGAAGAAGAAGAAGATTTTATTTAATTTAATATAATAATTTTTCATAGATTTTAACAATTTTCATCACTTTTAACACTTTGTACATAGGTTTTATACTAGGATTTTTTTTTCTTTTTTTCATTTCTGTTACATTTGAATAGTAGATTTTTGTTGTTGCTGAGGTTGGTCACGGCCCGCCGCCCAACCAACAGCTTATATCCAGAAGTTTACACTGTCATAATAATAATAATATTTTTTAGAGAGGGTAACACCAAGCTAGCTCCTCATCCTCAGTAGACATTGCGGTGCCTCGCGATAGGAACGTTGAAAGCAAAGAGAGAGAAGGAAAGGGATTCGAAAATTACTTCGAGTTAGAGGGAGGTTCGAGTTATCGAGGGTTCGAGTTACCGGGGGTAAAAGAACAGTAAATGTATGACGAAAATCTAGGGAAAGTTTGAGTTAGCGCGGGTTCGTGTTATCGGGAGTCGACTAAATGTCTTAATCAAGACCTAAGGCCCGGTTCAAACGTCGAACTTAAATGTGCCGAACCTAATACCTATTTGGGTCGACCTAAATAATTAAGTTCGACAGTTGATTCAGACGTCGAACTTCATTGAGTCGAAAAAATAATAAAAAAATATATGGTGAAAAATTTGTTAATTTAATGTATGCCTAATGCATGCATTAGGTTCGACCCAGGTGAAGATCGACGTATGAATCGAAGTCGACCCAAATACAAAAGTGTCGAACCAAAACTGACAGTAATCACTCCGGCCAACTGTAACAGATGTAGAAACCCAATTGGCCAATCATCACTCGAAGCAAATCGATGTAACCCCTACCAAGCGCGGGAAAAGCACACGTGACAGTTTGGCTTTTCTTCTAATTGGTTGAGAAATTAGTGCGAGAGCGTCGTAAAGCGAAACTGAAGCAAGAGCAACTTGTTAATTCATCAGGTTTAACCAGTTTTACCTGTTATGTTTTGATAGCTGTATAGACTATTTCTCTTTCTAGGATCCCGCTCTGATCATTTCTGTAAAGAGCATCTTGTATCAGTCTTGCATCAAGGCCTGGGCTGCTAACTCCTGCTCCTTTCCCCCTCTCCTTCTCCTTCCCCCTCCCCCTTCCTCCTCCCCCTCCCCCCCCCTCCCCTCACCACTCTTGCAGGAGGTTAACTGTATAAGGAATCACGATATTTCCTCTCATCTCTTTTCTTTCTTTTCCAGATCCACCAGTTTCCTGCCATAGCCTCCACTGATACCGGAACTGCACGATAATGATTATAACTTCATATTCTGATTGCTTCTTAGTCTACTGTCCAGCTAATATTAATACCATCTGATGGTCACTTTTTTTTTCATAGACTGTTGTTTAGTTATTATTAATTAAGCGGCGAAATGTCAAAGGGATGGCAATGTATATGACGCAGTATTTCAAGATTAATAACATACAGTCTAAGATAACATTATGGATTGGTTTCTGAAAGAGTAATAAATGGCTGTTTAAATGCTGTACTTCTCTGTAATTTTATTGCGTTTGACAATAGGAGAACGCTTTCTAATCTCTTCGGGTATCGGTATGGGCGCAGGGGATTGTGGGAAGGGTGTCAGTTTGGATGCCATGCGATTTCAGGATTTGGGCGCCATCTTGGACTGGCGGACCACTCGCCTCGATTTCATGTGGGGGCCTCGAGTCCAGATCGAACGCACTTTCCTAATCCATGATTATTACTAGTTTTTACAACTTTATTGACGGTGTTAATACTGTCCATTTCCTCTCCCTCTTTTCGCTTCGTGCATGCGCTTGAACCTTATCAATAGCACAGGTTTACCATCCTCTGTTTGAGTGGTGGACTGTGCATTTGTAATGGACGTATCGGTTTATCAAACTAACCTTACTAAAGGCAACATTTAGGACTCTTTAAGCCAATGGAAGTAAAATAAAATCTCTCAAAATCACTGCCGCAATGTTTCACTTTCTTTTCCTGTGTTTTGCTCGATTCACTTTGATCGAGTTGAACCAATAATATGAACACAGAAAAACAAAGTTTAAAACCGTGACAGTGACGAAAGTACCAACTCCCCGAAAGTAGCGAGCCCCCCGAAAATAACTAGACCAAGTGTTTTTTTCTTTCAGGAGCAGTTTTCAATTGAGTATCGAAAGTAATTACACAATTGCTTTGGTTTTGCATTGCTACGCTTCGTGATTGGCTAAAAAATCTCGCGCCACTTTCTCGACCAATCAGAAATAAAACCAAAACCAATCGCGACTTGCTTGCACGCGTTTTCCCCCGCTTGGCGCGGCCGACATGTAATTGCTTCGAGCTCTGATTGGTTTATTGGATTGTTTACGACTGCTGTGATCGGTCAGAGAAATTATTTTGGTAATTTTGGTTTTACGACAGATCAATTGAAAACTGCTCTAATTATATACATCATAAACTACACATACGTAGCCCACTTATGTGGCAGTATACTGACATCTGAACTGGACAGACGAATTTCGTCTCATTTTTCAATAACAATTATTGTCACGAATTTCTGTCTTTATTTTATTTATTTATTTTTTTCAGAAAAAGAGCTCGCGTCAGCTTTATTTCACGGTTTCTTTTCCCAGAAAGTAGCGAGCCAACCTCGTTCCCAGGGCCTCTCTCTCTCTCTCTCTCTTCAGCTACGTCATCATCGGGAGAGAGAGGACCTGGGAACGAGATTGGTAGCGAGCCCCAAAGGCTGCTGATTCCGAAAGTAACGAGGGCCGTTAATTTGGAACTTTACTGTAAGAGGTCATTCAAGACACTGTTCCGGCTGAAATATCGTGTTTTCATGATTATTTTTACATTTACCAAAATGAGAGCAGTCCCTCTCTTCGAGGCTTTATATGTGCTCTGGTCGCGGTGAAGTTCTTAAAGTTCTTAATGCGTCAGCTAACAAACCCCACTCTTAAAACATGGCAGGCAAATTGTTCCATTGTTTTATAGTTCTAGATAGGAAGCTGTACTGAAGGTAAGTTTTCTTCTCGTTAGGTATTGATAGTGTGAGTATTTCTGGAGTATCTCGTAAGTGGTATAAGTTCTTTAGAGAAGTTTAAAAATTTGAAATTGAAATTAAAAGAAACCATCGCCAAAAGTGATAGAAGCAAAGAAATATAAACTAAACAGACAAAATAACGGCTAGAAAAGTCAAAATTTCACAAAAATGGCAAGTTTGATTTCTTGACCGCCTGTCAAGAAATCAAATTTGATGATCTGTAATCCGGGGGAGGGGTACTCCCCTATATACGCTACATAGGTATGTGCGGCCCCAAAGGGTATGGTTTTTGAGCCGTTTTAATTTGGTCTGAAAACGGGTATAGATTTTGACCATTATGGTCTGAAATCGGGTATGGTTTTCAAGGGAACCACGAGAGCGGATAAACGTATTTGTCTTTTCAACTCCAAATGAAAAAGAGAGAAAGAGAAATAACCGAAATATATCATTCGAGCTGGATTTTAACAAATCTTTTGTTGGCGTTCTAAGCGGTCTGAAAACTGGTATGGATGTTGGGGCGGGCCAGGGGCCGGATTCACGAAGCCCTCCTAAGTTAAGACATATCCTAAGAATTGTTTCTTAACAATAGTCTATTGTCATTCCAACAATAGGCTATTGTTAAGAAACATACTTAGGATATGTCTTAACTTAGGAGGGTTTCGTGAATCCGGCTCCAGGTCTGAAATGTTTTGGTCTGAAATAGGGTCAGGATTTCAGAAGAACCGGGCGGCACACCCCACCAAAAATTCCGAGGAGTACCCCTGGGTCTGTAATCCACTTCAATCCTTGTAATCTTGCACTTTATCTCCAAACTACTGCTTTTGTTTTACTCTATAGAATCTTTTTATCCAACTAAGCTGTATATTTGGTGGCATTTGGCGATATAACGTGGAAATAAACAAAGCGAAATTTTGCTGTTTTGGCGGGACAGTGGCCCTTTAAGTGAGAGTGCTTCTTAAATTGGGTTATATATTACCCTTTCTGCCTTGGGTCAATTTTCAGAAGACCAGCCTTGCAATTCAGTAGTTCGTATGGAGGCAACATCACAGAGAGAGAGGATGGAACTCGGGAACAGTGCGCGGAAAAAAATGAAGACCTACATAGGACCCTATAGCAGTTCTTGCTAACTTGACTATTCCAATACGATACCTTCAAACTACGTACTGATCAACTCACTACATATCTTACCAAACGGGGTTACAATCGTCAATTCATCGAACAGGAAATACGACGCGTACACAACATCACGCGAACCGACGGAGGCACTTAGACCTAAGGACAGTTCCACACACGACCAACCAGAACGTGTCCCCTTTGTCATCACTTATAACCCAGCCCTTCGTTCCATTTCATCCGTTATTCACAAGCACTTCAACATCCTAGCCTCATCCCCTCGTTGTTATAATGCATGTCTTCAAAGCTGCCCCTATTGTATCGTTTAGACGTAGAAACAACCTTAGTCAGAATTTCCTAGTCAAGCCTCACACAAACCCATCTACCTCTGGGTTCATATCCATGTGGAAAAAAACTGTTTAACATGTTCCTACATATCTGACGGGCAAACAACCTATACATTTAATTCTACAGGTGAAAACAGACTCACTGATTACTCAACACATCGACTGCAACTCTAAAAATGTCATCTACATGATACAATGCAACCGTTGCCAGAAACAGTACAATTGGTGAAACCAAACGACGACTTAAGGACCGTTTTAACGAACACCGCAGAACAGTTGACAACCCAGCTAACATATCTAAGCCCACTACAATATCAGAACATTTCCTCACTAGCGACCATTCAGCTAAAGACATCAACACTCATTCCACTCGAACTTATTCATTCTAATCGTGACGCTGTACGAAAAGCAAGAGAAGCATATCTCATCAATAGAGGTAACTCTTTTGAACCTCTAGGAATGAATAAAAAAAATGAAATGTAATGCCATTATTATATCTACTTCTATTTATATGTTACATGTTCTTCTATTTTCGTTTCATTTTCTTTTGTAACGGTTTAAGCTTTATATCTTCAACGGTTACTTTTCCATTGTATTATATGTTATCATAGCATCATATTGCACGCTATACTTAAATTTAAATTGTAACGTCTTAGTTACCCATAGTCGTTATTTGTAATACTCTGAAGAAGAAAGGCCGTACCTTTGGAAAAATTGGATAAATTTCATTATATTCCTTCACTGTCGAATCAGCCTTGCTTTTTTCGTTTATCACTATCAAGAGTAGCTTTGGCAGTTCACTGTCAGCGTACCCAAGTAGAGTATCATAAAACAAGGTCAAACGGGGAATCTCTCTTCGCTCCTCCCAATCGTGGCCCAGAGGAGGAATCTGGGGACCTACCGCTAACCAAGGAGACTGAGAACTCTGGATACGAAATTGCACTAACCATCCCTTTTAACCCGTGAATACGCGCATGCGTAATGAACGGGTTATCGGTGATGGTGGCTTAAATTCACTCAGTCGCTCCTTCCATCAGCTGTAAACTTTGTGACGTATTGCTTTGTTATGAATGCGTTTCGTTACAAGAACAAAGTGAATCCAGCGATAACAATAACTTATTTGTTGTAAACGAATATAAACAACAATAAGGTTAAATATGTCTCGCATTTGGAGTCTTTAATGCAACATTAAAATCGATATAAAAGGATTTTTCAACCGAGAAACGCGTTTTAATTTGATGCGTATCTACCTTGAAATAACAAAATTTAGTCTTTACTAAGCATGTGTTCCTCGGTGGTCGAGTAATTTAGTGTCGGGACTAGAAATCGGTAGGCGCGATTTCAAGTCCAGCTCAGCACCTTCATTTTTTATTTTCTCTCTCTCTCTTTTCTTTCTTCTTCGGACTGGACATTATGAAAGTGATGTACTGTTTTCTTTTTTTTGCGTTAGTCAAAAATCCTTACATTTAATTTTAAAAAAATATCGAACCGTGTCATTGGCAAAACATAATTATAACATAGCTAGCAGAGCCGCGCAATCAGATTCAGTATACGTAAGCGTGCTCAAAATCCCGATAGTGCACGCTGATAAATAAAAGTGCCATTCTTGACCGTGATTTCTTTTTTAAAAATAAAGAATTTTGTATTTAAACTGCAGTAAAATAAAACTCGAGCTTTCAACAGAAAATTTGAAATAAAACCAATTCCTATTTTGCTTAATATTTCGCTTACCGAGAACAATCACTTCTGACATTGTTGTCCTTTTTTCGCGTCGGATTTGATGCACAATTCCACCGGCTATGTTATAAAACAATTGGTTCATGCTTTTAGCTGTGCACTATCGAGTTATGGAGCACGTGGGAAGTTTGAAGAGCACTCAAGAAGCTAGAGTTGCCCTCGGCTGTCGCCTCGGGCAACTCTTACGCTTCTTTCGTGCTCTCCAAACTTCCCGCGTGGTCCATAACTCGATAGTGCACGCTAAAGCATGAACCAATGTTAAACTTACCGCAATATTGCATTAGCATTTCTTATTCACGGGTTGGCTCTTAGGAGCCTTTGATCAGTCTTTTATAATCTCGGTAACGCTTGATTGACTTCTGTCGTTCCCAACCAGAAATCTTGTTGCTCTACGTTTTACTTTTTCAAGCAGCAATAAATATTAAAACACCCTTTCCATCACAAGCCAAAGAAAAAGCTCAGAGTCTTTTTTTTTTTAGAGTCAATCCTCAGAGTCATGTCAACTGTAATCCTTCGATTAAGTGTGACCATTCAATTGAGAATGAGCAAACTCGATCGAAACGGCGCAAAGGAAAATACCTCTTGCTTCTGCAGGCTGCAGTGTTTTTATAGTCCGTTTAGACTTTTCTCTGGAGGTAGGGGGTTGCTTGTCATTTGAATGGTTAAATTGGGTATTTTCAGGAGCCCATCCATTGATGGGCTCCTGGTATTTCTACCACTTTAAAGCGCTTAATATCACGATTTTCAAAGTTCATTAATGCCGAGCAGCGCGGAGTGGGCCATAGGAGAAGGCTGTGCAGAAAAGGCCGCCGAGAGGGTCTATAAAAGGGGTAGGGATTTATAAGAGGGGAGTATAAAATAGGTAGGGATTTTTGGTGGAGGCGCGGTGTTCTATTGGTTAGCGCATCGGACTTTTAACCTGAAGGTCGGTGGATCGAGCCTCCCGCTCTGCGCCGTCATGTTGCTTCCTTAGACAAGAAACTTTGCTCCACGTTGTCTCTCTTCACCCAGGTGTATAAATGGGTACCGGCAACATAATGCTGGGGGGTAACCCTGCAATGGACTAGCATCCCATCCAGGGGTGAGTAGTAATACTCTCAGTCACTTCATGCTACAGAAACCGGGTTCAGCTCCCGCAGTTGTGAGCCATTATGCCTGCCTGGTGAAGACTTACCAGGGATTTAGGGATAAGGGATTTCACGAATTGCAGTGCAGAAATGGGATGCTGAAACTGTCATTTAGGTATTTAAAAAACAGTAGGTATGTGAAATGGGTATGATATGAAACTTGAGTCATTTGAAAGGGTTTCTTTTTCTGTCAAAAACGGAATATAAAAGGTAGGCGGTAAGGGTTTGGACCTCGGGGGGGGGGGGGGGGGTACTTCCCGTATATATCTTGGCTGCTTTCACTTTGGGTGAAATTCATCACGAGTACATAAAAATTTCAGCAAAAATCCAGCGCAACTTAGTTATGTATCAGTCAAATCCAAGAGCCCCCATCCCCCTGGACATACCCCGGGCATTTGACAAGAGGTTAGCTCCGTATAGTAGGGAATTTGACGCAAAACGAGGCCAGCCCCGAAGGGCATTTGACTTCGTCAAAAACGTTGGTCAGCGGACGCAAGCTTTAGGATCATAATCCATTCTTTTTCATTGATTTGTTGTATTTTTGGAGTTTAAAACTTATTATCTGTTTTGTTGGTACATCTCTGCGTCTTTAAAAAGGCTTGTCCAATGTGGGCTTGCTGTTATAGTAATTTGTATAAATTGTTATATTAAAGCGGAGGTACACCTGAATGCCATTTTCCCGCTTCTTAACATGGGTTTAATGAAATATCTTGTTCCCGTTTCAAACAATCCAAAAACTCTTAGCTCATTTCATGAATCTATGCATGAAGTGTTCTGTAAGTTTTGGGATGATTCATTCTTTTGGGTATCGATGTTTCAGGGAGGAAATAGTTTTTCTCAAAGGATTTGTAAAATTTAGAGAAATAAGAAATATTGAAGATTTAATGTAGTCTTGAAATTAGAATTTGAAGTTAAAAATTAGTAGTCCTTGATGTCGATTACATCAAGGATTTTCTTGAAAAGTTCTTCTTTAACGTAGGTGCGAAACGTTGTAAAATTTCCGTTAATACCTCCTTGCCCGGCGGGTATTGCCATCATAGTGCGGCATTTGACCATTTTTTTTAAAGTCAAATGCCCGGGGGTTTGCCAGGGGGGAAGTTGGCGCTCTTGGATTTCACTGGTCCCATTACGCACTGATGAAAAAGTTCAATTGGAGGTGATATGCCCTAACAATACGATAATTTCAATTTTGTCCGATAAGCAGTCCGATAAGCATCAACATTATTTACGTACTTTTATATGCATCCGTGCAGGTTTGTGACTGTTTGTCTAACCTACGATCAGGCTCTTTTTTCGTTTCTCTTCGTAAAGGACACAAAAGCGATGCTAAAATTCGGCCGATTGCAGATTACCGATACCCCAGCCAGCCCTAGCCCCGGTTTGTCTTGGCACAGCCAACCCAACTGCACAGGCTCCTATACCTTTTCGCCATGTTGTGCATCCCATGACTAACACGTGACCCTCGTTTGGATTGCTTCTGTGATTCAAGATGGCGGAAAGCAGTGGAGAAAAAACTCCACTGATAAAAGCTAGGAACTTATATGGCTCTGAAGATGAACTAAGTGGTTGCGGAGCCTCAGCATGCTGTGATCCAAGAAGAAATCTCCATCGCTACTTTGTTCTTGGTCTAATATGCTTCCTGAGCTTCGGTAAGAAGTGTTTCTTGCAAGAAAATTGAATGTCACGAATTCATGCAAATTTAGCTTATAGGGAGAAAAATTCCATTGAAGTCTCTTTCGTTTTGAGCTTCTGTTAAACCAGATGTATGGGAAATATTTGTGTTTCATTCCGACTGCAAAAACGATGAAAGATGTTTGAGTAAATGCGAAACTCCAGATCTAGATACGAAAGTTCGCCTCTTGCTTTCAAGTAATTGTAGGGAGCTGAACTTTCAGTTCATTCACTTCCGGCGATAGAAACTTCGGTTTTGCAATCAATTTTTTTTCCTGATTACTTTAACTTCTCACTGCCAACACTCATAAAGGTCAAAATGTTCAAAGGAATTTGAATAATTTCGTTTTGTATAACACCACACCACGCTAAAAGCAAAGTAAGCTTGCTGCTAAAACGGGAATCGTTTGACAATTGAATGAGCACTATATAAGATTACATGTTCCTTCTCAGACTCGCAAATTTAGAACCACATATTTGCGAGGATTGGCCTGTTATTTTTTAGATGTATTTTTCAAGGCAATGGCCATCTTCCTTCAAGAGCTTGGTCAGATATGGGAGTCAGAAATTTTGGCCCTTTCAAAATGGAATAATTTTAACTTTGCACTGAAGCTTAGGGTATTCAGTGGATCATTGGTTAGGATAATTATGTTAAAAGGATGTCATTTTTTACATCATTAATGTGCTTCTGGTTCTGAATCATTGATAAATATTAAAAACACATTTACATGCAAGTCAAAAGTGCATGGGTACACACACCCTGGATCCAGAGGTCCGTTCTCTGAATATCAGGAGTGAAATTAACCGCATAAACGGTTAGAAGAAGCTCGCGAGACGGACCTCTGGTCACTCGAATATACAACCTCATTTCCATGCGAGGATCTAGTTCAGAATCTGAACTAGGTCGCTGATTGGTTACTCCTACTTGTTTCCAGACTCTACCGGGAGTTAATGATGCAACAGCAACTTCGATTGGCTGGACCAAAACAATTTCGCCACGGGCGCGTGAAAACCGGTTTCCACACAAACAACAATGGCGGATGTAGATAGAGATTGCGGCTTTTTGCGATCTTTAAGAAACGCTGTGGATTACCCATTAGTATCCAAATTTTCAAAATATCAGAGAACTAAAGCCAGTTCAGAAAGAAGCGCTGTTGAAATTTATTCAGCGCAAGGATGTCTTGAAAAGAGGTGTTGCGGCAGGCCAGACATGACTTATTAATTCGTGTTATCGTGGAGTGTGACCTTTAGAGTTTTGTTTGAACGAGGAAAATTTTTATTTCTATTTAATTTTTATCCCTAGCACGGAGGCGTGCTTTGGAGTTGCAGGTATTCTCGCTGAACGATTTCGCTGACCACTGGTAGGTGACAGGAAGAGAAATAGGTGTACTGGATTAATTGCGTGTGGATTCTTTGTTTGTTAAATCTCTCACCTTTGAAAACGGTTGTATCCAGAAAGTTTACTTCTTTGTCTGAGATTAATGTTTGTTTGCAAGGACAATAAAATCTTCTATCTCCTTTTTCTCAACACTCTACAGTGAAAAAATGTCATCGATGTATCTTTTCCACTGGAGTGGATTTGATTTAATATTTCTGTCTCGACCGCGGAATATTGTCACGCATAACGGCGCCACATGCGTTTTAAACATGTCAATTGTCAGATTTAATGTAAACAAACAGACACGCGTTGGTCCCCAAGGTTTAAAACCGGTTTGGTGAGATATCCGATCCACAAATCGCATGGAAATGAGGTTGTGTACTCGAGTGCCCAGAGGTTTTTATTTTTTCTCGGCGCGTTGCGCCTCGTTGTCGCGGCTTCGCCGCTCAAACTCGCCGTTTTCACTAAAAAATAAAAACCTCTGGCACCCAGGGTAGGGTACACATACATACATGTACAAATGTATACTACACTGTATTGGTCAATGTGACCCGGAATTATTGATAGTTTGTTAAGACAAATAACTTATTAGTAATTATCATGCTCTTTAAATTTCATATTAAACTTAAGCAAGTCAATTATATTCAGCATGTGACAAGCATAGGACCACAAAGAAAACATCTAAGTCCCAGACACCAGGCAGTCTTTATTATGTCATTAAGTATATCTCTCTCTTCAACTTTATTATTATTATTATTATTATTATGCTTGTAGAATTTATAAAATACAGGATTTTTACTCTGCCAGCAAATAGTAAAGTAACAAATTAAGGCAGATGGTAAGAGAAAGAGGTATTCTGGTGAGGTTAAAATAAATTAATAGGAGTCAAGTGCAATATAATAGGGTAAAGTATTAAAGAAAGAGCAAAGAGGGGGCGTAAGGGGGGTCCGAAAACTGCAAAACCGCACAGAAAAATGTAAAAAAACCGCAATACCGCTTCCAAAATTTACCAAATTTATGAAAACCGCAATAATAATAATAATAATAATAATAATAATAATAATAATAATAATAATAATATGCATTTGTATAGCGCAAATTCTATATACATATTCAAATGCGCTTCACAGTCAATCAGACCCACCCCACCCATGAACAAGTATTGACACTGAGGGTGGTCACAGCCAGGGTTTGTTACGTCCTCAGTGGTTCTTTTATGTCCCCATGGGAGACGGGACCGCATATCAAAATTTTTTTTCCGTAAAACTGCACCAAAAATAACGCAAAACCGCATCACCGCAAACCCTTATGCCCCCCTCAGCAAATTATATTGTATCCAAATAACATGTTACATCACCCTCTATGGATTTTTTTTTAATTCATGTTGTGTGCATTTTGCTAAAGCGGCTACAGTAAAATAGAGTCCTAAAGTGCGACGTCACAAAAGCTTTAATTTATGAAATTATAGGATATGATGCGACATTCGGAAAGAGCTTTATGATAAGAGCCTGCTTGCCAAAAAGCAGCAAATTAGTGAAATGAAAGGCTTTGATTATTCTTTTCTGATTTGTGTTTGTTTATACTTGCCTTGATCTTAAAATATAGGGAGCTACTACTGCTATGACAACCCGGCAGCTTTAGAGAATCATATAAAGCAGGTAAGTTATTTCAAGGGATCTCTGCATACTCATATCATGCACCTTTCATTAAGGTAAAGAGGCGGGGCGGGGTGGGGGGTGGGGGAGGCAAGGGGTAGGAGTTAGCTTGACACAGCTTCCCCAATGGTGGGAGATTTGACATTATATACCTGCCCCAGGATGAAACCAAAACAACATTGATAAGGGGGAGAGATGGCTCACGAAGTCAGGTACTGATACACATAATAATTATTTGTATTGGAATGTTTACCCAAATAACTTACAGTAAGTGTCTCCTGTCGATCCTTTTGTTCAAGATTACAGTTCTGCAGGACTGGTACAAAAGGAAATCTAAGACAAAATGCACTTGTCTACAGTGAAATCAGGGCATAGCACATGACAACCTTAATTTCTGTTTTTTTTTTTCTCTCTCTCTTCTTAAGGACATGGGTGTACGGACTAATACATATGTGTTGCTATACTCGCTTTATTCGTATCCCAATGTGGTGTTATGTTTCTTTGGCGGATTTCTACTGGACAGAGTGTTTGGTGTCAGGTAATTATTAAAATAGCAAAGTGGCTGAAATAAAAAATTAAGAAAAATCAGGCATGCACAAAGCTCTTGGAATGCCTCACAGGATTGGCTGAGAAAACATTCAAACAAACTAAAGTAGAATGGACCCTAGCCCTGAAACAATAGAACTTTGTGATACCCAGGATCAATAAAATAAGAGGTTCTAAAGAGCTTTCATGGCACCTGGAAAAATCATGTAGCAGTCATCTGACTGCTGTATGGAAGGTCGTTCGTGTAGCAGTCATCCAACCACTTTATGTACAGTGTGAGGTCATTTATGTAGGTTTGATTCCTGCTGGAGCTCAGATCTTTCCTTTGCCCCAGGCTCGTAACATACATGTAACAAACATTTCATCTTTATCAGTTGAATGTTTGTTTCTGCAAAACACGTAATCACTTCATGTATTTTATGCACTTTGTTTTTTTAGGCTTGGTACTATTATCTTCAGTTTATTTGTATTAACTGGCCAGGTGAGATGAACCGTGATTATTTTTAAAGATTGTTTTAGGGATTATAATTAAGGCAATCATATTAAAGGTACAGTGTTCCACAAAAAATAAAAAAAAAAATTCAATTCTTACTTTATTTCCATGTAATTTTGCCAAATGCCAGCAAATATATTCATGTATTAATACACAATATGCAAGTAAATTGGATAAAAAGATTCTATAGAGCAAAACAAAAGCAGTAGTTTGAAGAAAAAGTGCAAGATTACAAGGATGGATGTGGATTACAGTTCATCAAATTTGTTTTCGTGACAGGTGGTTAAGAAATCCAAATTGTCGTTCTGGTGGTATTTTGATTCTTTTTAACTGTTATTTTGCCTCTTTAGTTCATATTCTTTGCATTCATCACTTTTGCAATATTTTCTTCCTACAGTCGAACCTGTATATAACGGCCACCCTCGGGACTTGAGAAACTGGCCGCTTAATACAGGTGGCCGCTTAAGGTGATTCCTCAGTATTGCACTGCGCATCCTGTACTGCGCATAACACGTAATGTGTGATTCCAGAAAATATCCATACCCCCACCACGGAGGGAATTGGAAATTCCGGAGGGGTAGGGGGGTCAATGGCCCAGGAAATTCCGAAGGGGAGGGGGGTTTGGAGGCCAAATTCGCGTCCGAATGGTTGGGAAAACGATTGATTTTTCGTGAATTCGTATTGACTCCGTAAGTGTCACTTACCAATTTTTGCGGGTCATTCTGAAGCTTAAATCAGACAACCTCGTTTTTCTTAACCGTGCTGCAGTTAAGAAACGTTTTTCTCTTTCTTAAAAGTTCTTTGGACGCTGAAACTAGCAACAATTAAAGTCGGATACTCTTCGTGAAGCAGATAAACCCGCCATTACTCGTTACCAGTCTCCAAATAGTTGTCCGCGGTGCACTGGTAACTAGATACCACGAACGTTCGCGATCGATACAAGAAACTTGAGTGCGTTGTCGATGAACAAAGTGACAAATCACTTGGCTTTTTTTTACAGGAGGCTGAAATATGGCTAGGTAACAACAGAAAACTAGCAACTCGTTCATTTCTACCTTTTTTCTCACTGATCGTAGTATTGCAGTTTGTTGACGATCGTGTTCATGTCAAGTTACGCAACGGGTCAGTTTTGTCAGAACATTTTTTTAGTAAATCGATCAAGAGTTTAAAATGCGAACCCCCATCAAGTGCTAGCAATATTGTGTAAGTTTTAGACAGGATCTTGTATGAAGAAATTGAGTTGATGTTATTTTTTAAAGCTAATTTACGGCATTCATTTAATGCAGCTTTAGGATCATTTATAAAATAAATTAACAAATGAATGGAATGCCTATCGACACGCGGCCTTTGGTTTAGTGTTTGTTCAACTCTTGAACCCTTCCAAAGGAAGAAAAAACTTTCCAGAGGGTATGGGGGGTGGACGATATTTCTGTGGAAATTCCAGAGGGGTGGGGGAGTCAACGTTTCCTTGTGAAAATGGAAAATCCCAAGGGGTGGGGGGTCCTGTTTGAAATTCCCTCCGTGGTAGGGGTCTGGATATTTTCTGGAATTACACAATAGTCCTTTCATGGCAGCCAGTTGATAACAACACTCTTTTTAGTGAACGGTTTTTAAAACACGCAGCTGGAAATTTAATTTTCTTACGAGTATTTTTCAAAAGGAGAATTACCATAATTTATAAGCAATGAGCGAGCGCGGTTGAGCAAAATGAGCGCGCGCACATTTCGGAGGATGGAATGTTTTTTGTCAAAGGCCCGCAAGCTCGTTAGAAAATACGACTGTCTTTTTCTCTCTAACGAGCATGGTGACCTATATTTTTTATTGCATCATTTTGATGTTAAATTAATGCTTTTTAAGTTAACAAAGTTAAAAAAAAATTCCTCGACAGGAAAAAAAGATATCGCTAAAAACGTTCTCAAATCAGTTACTCGTGGGAGCAAATTGTTGACCTTGAAAACATGGACGCGAGGAACGTTTTGAGTCCGTGTCATTTGAAGTTGTGTGACTTTTTCAGAAATTTTATTTTAAAGTGTTCCCATATGGTGGAGACTTTAACCTATCAAGTTTTTTTTAAGAATTGTAAACTTTGCTTTCACGGGTTACCGGGAAAAGAAACATGAACCGATCAAATAATGACGTGCGTGATCGGTATTGCTATAGGCATGAATGGGGCAACATTGGTCCATCATATCTCTTTACCGAGCATGGTGACCTATCTTTTTTATTGAATTTTTCGAAACAACTTATGGTAGGGAGCTGTTAGGGAAAATTTAAAAAAAATCATTCGACAACTTTTATTTCTGAGGAATCACCTTAATACAGGATCACTAAAAATACTCACTGGGCGTGGTCTAATGTCAATTTTAATGGCGTATCATACAAAAACACTTCATGCAAGGAACCAATAAGACAATCAACACTCTTTTAAGCGATCAATACTTTAAACAAAGTTCAGCGCCAATTAACGTAACATTGTGTAAAAGTACTGTGCAATAAATTGTCCTCTACTCTTCTACGGTATACAGTACTGTATTTCTATGACTTACAGTTCACACGTACAAAATATCTCATTCCGTCATTTCATAGTTGTTACGTTCAAAGTGCAGTTATAACGTTCAATGTGCAGTTAAAATCCCTTGGGAGTATACGTTTGAAGGCGATTCATTCTCCATCACATGGCTGAAGAACAAACTAATTAAAGAGGAATTTCTAGCTAAAGAGTGAAGCATATTCAAAACAAACATTTTTTGTGTTCGTGATTTTGTCTGTATTTCAGCACATTGCAGACATCTGCAAAGCGTTAATGATACTAAACGTCCGATTATCAGCTTACAGTAGCTTTGTACATGTTATTTCTTTATAGTGACGATGGATCGCATTTTAAACAATAAAATACCGCATAAAATGACATGTGGCTTAGTTTCCGTTCAAAGGGTGACCGCTTAATACAGGTAAAAATAACAAAGAAAGACAAACATAGGACTGCTACAGGGTGGCCGCGGCCGCTTAATAGAGGTGGCCGCCTAATACAGGTAACAAATACAGCGTTTGTATGAGCGAAAAATCGGGACTTTGAAAACTGACCGCTTAATAGAGGGTGGCCGCTTAATACAGGGCCATTATATACAGGTTCGACTGTATTTCAAAATAATAAAGCAAGCTCGATATTTCAGCCAGGTCTCAGTGTTGTCAGATTTTAGCTAAAACTACTATAATCATAATAATTGCACTTACTTATTGATGATTAATTATTTTTTGATAACATTTTAGATCATTTTTGCACTTGGAGCATACATTCATAGCTTTACAGTCATGGAGATAGGACGATTTGTATTTGGGTAAGTACAAGTACAGTTTACTATTCTAAAAGCGTCAACCAAAGTTAGTTGACATGAGAAACTAGGGTGCTTTAGCAACCACAATGGCAACGGCAAAGAAAAGGTCATTGAAAAGATTTCCACTCTTTGAAACTACTGTACTTTACAAATTGTTCCAATTTCTTGAATTTGTCTAATGTGACTGAATTAAAGTGCAAAGGCATTGTTTTTGCTCATTAAACCTATTGTTTTGTGCCATTCGTGCTAACATTGTCATTGTGGTTGCTGAAGCTCCCTAATAGGGAACTGTGTACAGTGTACAATGTAGGCAGAGTTTTATTATTCTATGATTTTGACATGACGTGTGCAGCCTGAGCTAAAAAATCACGTACGCAAGCCCTGAGCAACAACCATACTATCAGTCTCAATCAGTCCTAAGGAAACAACAACATGGCAAATACCATATCTTGAGCCAACAACTATAGATTAAGTACTCAATAATTATTAATGCCTTACTGTTTGTTCTCTCCTCTTGTATTCTTAGTTTAGGGGGAGAAAATTTAGCTGTTGCTCAAAATACTTACTCAGTGAGCTGGTTCAAGGGAAAGGAGTTAAACATGGTGTTTGGCCTTCAGCTTAGTTTTTCTAGAGTGGTAAGTAACTTGGACATTTAAAACTACCAGTTCTCAATTACTATTACAAGGATCACGCCAAACAAAAAAAAGTGCTGTGGTTTCCATTTTTACAAATTGTAAGTTGTGAACATGCAAAGCATAAAATGAGTTGTGGCCTTTTAGAGGAAAAAGTCACTCGATCACTTGGTTGAAAACTTTGTTTAACATAAACATGGGCTAAAGGGAGGGTTTCACAGTTCGGCACATGTGTAAGCTATGATGTAACCCATTTAATTTCATTGTTTAGACCAATCGGAAGTGAGTAGATAACTTTGGCAGGAAATTTACCCATGAAAACATCGCGGTCAGTCAGCTGATCGAATGGATGATTATGCATACCCATGTGCGCCATGAAAGCCACCAGAGCGTAGAATAAATCCATCGGGTCAAAGGTTTCATTCAGTGTTGACTTTGTTGTTGTTATTTGTTGAAATTTTCTGTAAATTTTGGTCATCCTTCGCTTTGTTTGGACTAATTATAGTGTGTGATTATTGAAGTAAATGTGAGTGATTTTTTTAACCGATAAAATTGGTAAGAAAGCGAATAAAGCATTTTAATCTGTGCACATGCGCCGAACCGTGAAACCATCCCTTTAAATAATTACTTGTGTCATTGGACATGATTGCTGTAGAGCACTGTTTCTCAAATTAACTAGCACTTCCGGAAATCACTGGCCCGGGTTGGAATCTGTGTAAACAAGAGGCTGCAAGCAGCCTATACTCATGCGCATGCGTAAGAAAGTTTTATGATATATTTTAAACATGATAAGAAGATGTCCAACATGGAGAAGAGTTACTCCTTTCATTCAGTCATCGTTCCTGCAAACCACGTTGTTTGCTATTGAATGTTTTGTAAATGAAGGCTGACACTTTAGTAACACTGTTTTACCGGAAGTGAAAGTATCCGGAAGTCACTGAACAGGAAGTATAAATGCAAAGCTATGAACCGGAAGTGCCAAATTTAAATATGCCTGCATAAATTTGCATGCAAAATGGTGACACAAAAAGTAAAAATAATAAAAAAAGAAAAATGGAGCCCATTTTATAACTCATGCCGCTACGCGCATGAGTAATAACATGTAAGTCATCAAAATTTAATAAATTTTTTCCCTTTCTTATTTTAACCCTTTCACTCCCAGATTCAATTATGGAGATATGAAGTGTAGTTCTAACTTTTGAGTCGTGGATGAAATCCTATGTTGTGACCATTCAAATGAAACCTCTTCAGCAGTACTTTTGCATGGTACCATTTTGAGTCTGTGGATGAAATCCTATGGTGTGACCATTCAAATGGACCCTCTTCAGCAGTACTTTTGCATGGTACCATTTGTTCTAACTTTTGAGCCTGTGAATGAAATCCTATGGTGTGACCATTCAAATGAAACCTCTTCAGCAGTACTTTTGCATGGTAACATTTGTTCTAACATTTGAGTCTGTTGATGAAATCCTATGGTGTGACCATTCAAATGAAACCTCTTTAGCAGTACTTTTGCATGGTACCATTTGTTTTTCAATATTTTATAAAATGAAATTTGGGATTTTTCTTGTATTTTGGTATTTGGCACTCTTGGGAGTTAAAGGGTTAAACAGGAATTTGTTGAAGTTGCCAACCTTTAAGTATTTTATTTATGATAATGAATATCAGACAAAAGAAAATAAAAATTAACAAAGAAAAGTTTGAACCACAGCATGATATACCTCTATATACCATGAATTTTTGGGCGGAGTATTGTTTATTATTTTAGAGTGCTTTGTATTCACGAGTTGGCTCCTAGGAGCGTTTGATTCCTTTTCTTAACCCCAGAACCATTTAGAAATAATGACCAGTGACAAATGAAAAAAAAAGCATACTTTTTTAAAATTCTTTATTGCAACAGTGTACCATAATTTACAAATTAATATTTACATTCATTACTGTCTAATATTGCAAAAAGTTCAAAACTTTGCATGGTGTAAAATTATAGCACTTTCTATAATGGAGAGGTGAAGAGCAAATCACCCAGAAAAAAACACTGTAACAGTTGCATTTTACAAAGTGGGCATGTTGACATATTATATGGCAATGGCCTGCTTAAAAAGGACTGGACAGTATGAATGCTGTGAGACACCAACATCTACAGTACCGCTCAAAAGTAAGTTACCACCTCTTGTCTCATTTCTCACGAGACAAGATTCTCGTCTCGCGATACGAGAATCTCGTCTCACGATACGAGAATCGCGTCTCGAGAGAATCAGTGAAGCGGATATTTTGGAATACATTACAAGCAATTATTTCGCAGATTTCGGGAAGACGCTGAAAGCCATGAACGTTATGTTTTCGATTTAAAACATAAAACTTAACACCATTCGTACGAATACGATTTTTGAGGCCTCGTAGATGTGAAAATTTAAAGACTATAATCTTAATGCACACACTACGCAACAAAGTTCGGCAAGTGAAGCATAGTCAAAGCAGAGTTTCGTCGCATTCATGCTCGCATATTGTTGCTACAGTGTATTTTACAATAGGCTATTAAAATCTCGCGAGAAGTTAAGGCAGTGAAACTTACAGTTTTTAAAGCTTCTCACGAGATGAGTGTCTCGATACGAGAATCGTGTCTCGCGATACAAGAATCTCGTCTCGCGAGACGCAGAGACGGTGGTAACTTACTTTTGAGCGGTACTGTACATGTACCTGATGTTTTTTTTCTTTTAGGGTAGCACAATAAACATGAATGTAAATAACCCCATTTACAAGGAATTTAGAAGCCATATAGCTTCACCAACAGAGAGCTACAAAGCCCTGGGAATGACTTTGTTTGTTGGTAGGTACAATTATTTCTGTCAATGGCCCATTAAACAGTTCTATTATTTGCCCATCAATTGGCCAACATATTAAAAAAATTAATTGCGAAGGCAGAACTGGGAATGCCTGATGTGCACTAACTTAAATTGAATGAAGTGTTCAAACAGCTTCAACACAAATTATCCAACATTGTTTAGAACAAAGGAAATGTTGGAGCGATGTTGGATAAAAGTTTGAATCAATCTACAGCCATGCTCCGTCACCCATGACCAGTAATCCACAAGACTGAAATGAACATTTGAATATTTCATTGTAATATCCAAAATTTGACTGAAACCTTGAAAATCTCTCTTGAATACACTTTGAAAGTCATGATTTAAGGTGGCTCGACTGGGTTTTTGAGCGACGATACCGTTTAGCTTTGAGAAACGTGTGTACCACCACAAACGATCCAACGGAAAATCGATTGCCACAGCTGTACTAGAGAAAGATTAAAGTTTCAGATGAGATTAGTTTTATGGAAATCGGAGTTGCCAAAGCAACGTTATGACGTCACTTCCGGTTTTACATAATACCGAATTACTTGCCATCAAGAGATAATTTTGGAAAACGCTCTCTGGATATTCGACCTGACGTACTTGTCCTTAGGTCTTCAAAATTTTGCAAATTTCTATGGAAGTGTTTTCGAGAAAATTTCGAGTGAAGTTTTAAGGTGTTAAAATACAACAAAAACAAAACAATTTTGAAATGTTAAAACTTATGTCAGACCAAAACATTATTTCATCAAGCCCTGTAGACATAAGGTTTAATAACATTTCAAAATTGTTTTGTTTTTGTTGTATTTTAACACCACTAAAAATTCACTTCGAAATTTTCGAAGATCCAGAGAGCGTTTTCCAAAATTATCTCTTGATGACAAGTAATTCGGTATTATGTAAAACCGGAAGTGACGTCATAACGTTGCTTTGACAACTCCGATTTCCATAAAACTAATCTCATCTGAAACTTTAATCTTTCTCTAGTACAGCTGTGGCAATCAATTTTCCGTTGGATCTTTTGTGGTGGTACACAAGTTTCTCAAAGCTAAACAGTATCGTCGCTCAAAAACCCAGTCGAGCCACCTTAATGGAAAAATAACTTCACTGCGTGCATAAAAAAATCTAATATTGTTTGGATACATGTAACATTTCAAATAAAATGATATTTTGTTGCTCTTTGTTTCCGAAAATGTGGTAAAACTTTCACGGGAATTCTGAATCTCAGAATGAATTTACAAAACCGACGTGTAAACTTAAAAACTCCATTCAAATTAATTTTTCAAAAATACTGGTCATGTGTGATGGAACATGGCTGTAAATTTGTTGGAACATTCTTACAACATTTTTTAACACTTCTAACAATGTTGGACGACCTGTTCAAAATGGTGACGCTAAGCTGTTGGCCTTGCCTCCTATATTTGTCAGTTGTCCTTTCTGTAGGGGACTTTAAAGATCCCATAGGCTGCATTCTTCACAAAGAGTAGGGGACGTAGTCCCTGGTGTCTGTGGTCTGCTTTGTTTAAGTTATGGGGCACCTGTGTCACATTCGATGTTAATTGTAAACTGCATTAGCAGTCTGGCAAAGTCACCCAAACAGTGTTGTAAAGCGCATTAGAAAGTGTGCTACACTATATAAATGTATATAAATGTATCATTATCATTGAAGAAAAATCTGAACCACAACATATATAATAATTTATGTAAATACACTGTAAATGAATGTAAACCAATAAAATTAACATTAAAAGCAAAACCATTGTATTACCATCAGGTGTTGGAGTTTGTCTGTTCTCGCTCTGCTGTGGATTGCTGTTGGGATTTCTTGACAAAAGAGCTGCTCGTATTCTTAAGAAAGAAGATGGACAGACAGGTTTGTTATTGACTATGTGTAGTTTTCTACATTTAAGGTTGTGGGTGACTCCTTAGGCTCACCATTACAGTCAAACCACCCTAATATGGATACCAAAAATTGTTCCCAACGATATAGTCTGAAATTCAAATTTGCAAAAATTTGTTCCCGCTAAACTCAAAAGATCAGCATTCTGCAAAATTAAACTTCCGTGAAAATTTCATGCGACACGATAACCAAAAATATCCCAACCCTGCCTCCGAGAAAAAAAAGGTCACCTCTATGCCCTCTTTCTCTGATAAGTTCACTAGTGTCATTTATATTTAATAATGTAAATGTTTCTTTCTTGCAGGGGAAGTTATTCATTTATCAGATGTTAAAGATTTTCCTCTTACTTTGTGGCTGATATTTATCATATGCGTTGCATACTATGTGGCCATCTTCCCATTTATTGCCCTTGGTCTGTAAGTGCAGATCTAGTTTTACATGTACTTATCAAACTACTAACAGTCTAACCGGTATGTATTAGGCTATGTCTACACTATACCGGATAGCTCTTGCGCCGGCACGAAAACCATACCGGATAGGCCTTTCGTTCACACATGAAACGCTAGTTTCGGAATGATTTTTGTTCCAGAGCGCCGATGCGACGCGGCGCTCATGAAAGTGAATCGTCACATATCGGATAGATTCTTGTGCCACTCTCTGGGGCAGTGTGAACAGGCAATCGAACCGAACCGTAGCGGAAGTCAACAACTATAAGCGAGGATTGAAACCCACTGAAAAAGAAGTAAATATCCAGTTCTGGGTCGTTTCTGTTCACACCAGGCTGGAGTATTTTTCATGTCGACATGATAAGCTATCCGGTATAGTGTAGACATAGCCTTAAGCGGCCACCCTTGGGACTTTGGAAATGGAAAATTTCACACATTGTCACATACATGTATTCTTTAAAGGCCCATGTTCACCCAATCTGCTTTGCGCACCTGGCTGATTTTCGCACAGACGGAAAATCGAAAAATCGACGTGCTAGCCAATCATAACACTACATTTAACAATTGAACCGTTTCAAAACAAAAACAGAAGCGCGCAAAGCAGATTGGGTGAACATGGGCCTTTAATTGTTTTGTTACAGTTTTTTCTCATTAGCATTTTTATGTACTTATATAAATTCAACTTTGTACTTTAGGATTTAAAACTGAAGATGACAAAAGAGCTGTCGAAAAACATGTCTTTGAAAATCAAACCTGTTGTCATTTCTCTTAACCCTTTCACTCCCAGATTAAGTCATGGTAGTTCTAACTTTTGAGTTTATGGACGAAATCCCTTGATGTGACCATTCAAATGAAACCTCTTCAGCAGTACTTTTGCATGGTACCATTTGTTCTAACTTTTGAGTTTATGGACGAAATCCCATGATGTGACTATTCAAATGAAACCTCTTCAGCAGTACTTTTGCGTGGTACCATAAAAATTGAAGGGCTGAGAGCATAACCAACCTTTGTCGAATTTTAGGCCTTTTTATCTCCTGTAAGTTAATGTTTAACTTACAGGAGTTTATGTGGGCTAACATGCATTCTTTATGCATTTTTGTTAGCAAAAAATGCGTTAGATACTATTAATAGACTTTTTAGTGAATTTGTGGGGACATTCCTAGTGCATATTTGTTAGCAAGATGTTATCGATAAGAACACAAGAGTCGAGTGGCATGTTTTTGAAAGCGGTTTAGCGAGCGCATGTTTGTGGCCGGACAAAGCGATATATTCATACGTTGACGATTTAGTTAACTAAGATTTTTGTTAGACACTATTAATAGACTTTTTAGTGAATCTGTGGGGACATTCTTGTTGCATTTTTATTGCATTTTATTTTTTAGCAAAATTTCTCGCATTTTTGTTAGATGCTATCATTCATAGATCAGAACACACGAGTCGAAGGATATGTTTTTAAAGCTGTTTAGCGAGCGCACGTTTGTGGCCTGACAAAATTTTTTTTCAGTTAGGTAACATTCCTACTGTTTAATATCTCTTTTTCACAGCGATGATTTTTAAGGCATACGATTATGAATTCTATGTTTTTTTAGGAACATGTTGCAGCATAAATTTCATTGTATCGAGCGTCAAAAAGTGTAACGTAATGTAATCTTATCTCACCTAATGTAGACTGTGGTCAGATATTTGGCACGCTAGATCAAGCGCGCTTGGCTAATATCCTTTACGATGTGTTTAATGTTTGTCCAGTCTGGTTTGTCAAACTGGTTGCTTCAGGACATTTGGTATTATTTTTTGTTATAGCACTACGTTTTAAGAAAGGGAAAATAGACTTTGAGGTAAGCTGACATTGCTCACTGAGAATGGTTGTATATGCGATCGTATGCTGTACGTTTATAATGAAGTTTTGTTGAAATAACGTGTTTGTTAATTTCCATGTTATATCGCCAAATGTCACCAAATATACAACTAAATTGGATTAAAAGATTCTCAAGGAGAAAAACAGAAGCAGTAGTTTGGAGAAAAAGTGCGGGATTAGTTGATTACGTTTAAGCAATTTTGATTACGTGACATGCGGTCAAGAAATATTCAAAGTTTCGATTCGATTCTTGTGGAATTTTGTCGTTATTTTGTCTTTTTAATTCATATTTTTCTGCGTTCATCACTTTTGGCTACTTTTTTCTTCCTATTTTCAGATGATAAAGCAAGCTAAAGCAAGCTCCTGGTCATAATCATGAAAACACGATATTTCTGTTGGGACAGTGTCCCTTTAGTTAAAAATGTCCTCGGTTAATTTACCCCATTTGCAAGTTATATAAGAGACTGACTAAATTAAACAACAATAGGTTTTAACGAACTAGTGCTTTCAGTTTCCTTGTAGGTTGACAAACAAATATAGAACTTTTCAATAAGTGCTTGTAAAAGCGATCACAAATAATCCAAATCTATTTTGTTTAATAATTTTGTCAAAAAAGGTATTTCGTAGCTCATCATATAACATACAGTGCATACAGTGAAATAAACTTCAACCGAATTAAGTGTACAGTGGGTGCAAATTCTAACTAAAGGTGTTCAGGAGTTTTAGGGATTGTAATTCGACCATTTTCAATTCTTAAGGTATGATTTCCTATCCCGAATTTAGAAGTAATTTTTCTAGGTTCAGGATATGGTTAATTAAATCGGAGTATTTCGTTTCACTTTTAAAGATCGAATAAAATTTATTTTTTTTATTTACATTAATTAGATTGAGTTGGTGATTTTTTAGACGTGTAAAAATGTTCTGTTTTGCCTTTGACAAGAAAAAAGATGGGATGCTTTCTTGAGCTATATCATTAGAAATGATTAAGCAGAGTTTTGCAATACTATCATCAGGTTGATTTTCCAGGTCAAACAAACCAGTGTCAAACAGTCAGATTTCAGTGAGGTTGGGGGTTTTAGTTCATTTTTGTTTTTACTTTTTTAGGCCTCATTTTGGTTCATTTTGGTCAGCCAATTTAGTCTCTGCTTAAAGAGATAATTGTGGTACGGATAGTCCTTAGATTTTTCCTATCGATGGTTTTAATATATCTGGCATTTTGTTAACAGTGACATTAAAACAAAAGTTAAGATGAGGGGATGAACACTGAGTAAGTTTACAAGAACTAGATTTCCACCTGAAACAGATTTTGACGATAAGATTGATGATGATCCCAATAATGAAAACAGAGAACAAAGTTGTAAAGAATTTTACTTGAAAGGAGGAATGAAACTTTTTCGCAGAATGAAAGCTAAATCATTCATTTAGTTATGTTTAATAAAAAGGATGCTGAAGATTAATTGCAGAGAGCTCTTGATGCTTATCCCATGTAAAAATAAGATTTCAGCAAGTTAAACATGTTATATTCAAAAGGAAAGAAAGGAGAACTCTTAAGAAAAAGCCATGGGAGATCCTGAAAATAAGGAACGTGATCAGTTAGATACTGTAGCTCCGTCTGCTCAACATAACGATGAGCAAGATATAAGTGAAGAAACACAATACAGTGAACTGTTTGGTTGTTTTAACCCACGTTTAGATAACAATCACCAAGGGAACAATCTTTTAAGTAATGCTGGAATTTTTTCAGTCTACAGCAAATGATAATGAAAAGCTGGTAATTAATCGTATGGAAAAAAAGAACTTGTTCATTCTTTGAACAGAGAACAAATGGAGTTTTTTTACCATATGTTACTCTCTGTTAAAAACAACGAGAAGCAATTGACACTTTTTAAGTAGTGGCGCGGGTTTAGGGAAGGCAACAGTAACACAATGTTTGTGTGTAGCTCTTGATAATAAACCAGGTGAAAATCCAGACGAGTTGAAAGTACTGAAATTTGTTCCAGACACAAGACAAGAGGACTGCATAACCATTACCAATTACATACAAACAAAATTGTCAAAAGAGAAATTGAACTCAAGAAACCACGCACTATAACCTAAATGTCCAATTGCAACATCAAAAACAACATTCAGACATAATATGACAGCATTGCATGATGGGAAAAACTTACAGGAGATAGCCCAGAGGGCACTTTGATTTATTTTTTCTTGCTCAAATTTGTCCATTTTTTGGCATGTGAACTACAAATTAGTTGCAAAACATTGTTCAGAATTTTGTGTTCATGTTGAATACTGTATAACTTTTTTGAGCTTGGACTCTGTATGTAGCTTAACATTGTACATGTTATGTCTTTTAGATATCGTTATCACAAACCAGACAGACTGATGTTTTCTTTTCTTTTTTTCAGTGCATTTTTTCAGGCAAAGTTTGATCTAGATCCCCAGAGAGCTGGTGCAGTAAACAGGTGAGACAATAGGAATTAAAAGGTTATGCAAAGAGGGCGGCAATGCCAAGGAAAACGTCACTTGACAAAAGGATTCATGCTATTTTAAATTACTTTGCAATTATTGTTCCAATTTGTTTAATTTGTCTATTAAATATGACTGGATTGTCCAGGAGCTAAATTTGTAGGTTCAGTCTTTAAGTTCAAATAGAGAAAGGAAAATTAACCATCGTGTGTTCACGTTCTCCACGAACTCTCTGATTCCTAATTTGATCATTTGATGTTATTGTTTTGCAGTGAAGGCAAAGAAATGTACCAAAATGTAAAACGCACGTGCATAAGCATTGTTTTCGCTCATTAAACCTATTGTTTTGTGCCATTCTCTCTGCCGTCACTATTGTCGTGGCGTAAGCTCCCTATTACAGTACCGGACAGAAGTAACCTAACAGAGAACTTGGGGCAGAATACATTTTGCGCGCAAACCGCAAAACCGATCAAAAACTTGAGATTCATTTTGTGGATCTCGAGTTTTTTACATGTTTGGGGTTTGTGAGCAAATGAATTTTGCTCCTAGTTCTCTGTTAGGTTACTACTGTCTGGTACTGTATTACAGATAGCCTATAATTTATTATACATGAAGATGTGACAAAGCACAAACTCAATCCATGACTTGCTACAGAGGCCAGGAGTTGAATCCAGGACACCTACACACATGTAACGTGGTGTTAAACTGTGCAATGTTTGTGCAACTTGTCTTGCAGTGGCTTAGTCTGCTTGATTGCGCACAGTTACATGTTGACTACGAAGGGGCTAGAACACTATCATCTATCAAAAACTTTATAAACTTGCAGTGGGATGCCATGTGATGAAAATAATTGTGTTGTTCCAGAAAATGTCCTGGTGTGTTGTCTATGGTTAATTGTAGTAACGTGCCCCCAAAAAGAGCAGAGGAGCCATGAAAACATGAAACTAACATTCTGGTATTGACGTCACAGCCGACTATCCCCAGTCTTTCTTCTTGCATGGTATCGTACCCCACCGGACGTGAAAATATTTATTTCAAGTTTTTAGATGGCTAAAACACGGAGAAGAAAAATCAATATGGAAAAACTTTTTTCAACTTTCTTATCAGAACACCATGTAGATTCAATCAAGCAAATAAAAAAATCTGTCATATACACTTTATCTTTTTGTAGAAGGAAAATACATTTAGATCCTTACATGTAAGTTGATCAGAGAGGTTTTTCCAAAGATTGATCGACATTCTATCTTTGCAGTGTGGTGTTCATTATTTCAGCCTGTGCCTCTCCATTCTTGGGCTTCCTGGTTGATAGAGTTGGCAAGAATATCTTCTGGAGTAAGTTTATAAGCTCTGATTTAACATTTAATTTACAGTCAGCTCTCATTACAGTCTCCCCTCTGCATGACTGTCAAAACAGGTCAAGCATTCCTGCCAAGAGTGAATGGGGTTTTTAATGTTGCTCATTTGAGTTTTCAAAATTTACAAGCAAAACCAATTGCAGTTGCAAAATTACTTTCGACACTCAATCGAAGACTGCTCTATGTTTAGACAAAAGCTTGTTACTTTTTTCAAGCAATGTGGTGATGGGCAATTGTCCAAGGTAGCACTTTTGAAACATAAATTTTGTCAGTGGTCAAAAGTAACTAATTGAAATTGATTGTATGAACAAGGTTAACTGAATTCGTCTGGACAAGAAAAGGTGTCTGTTTCCTTGTTATGGGTTAACAGGTTAATTCAAATAAGAGAAAATATAGGTTGTCTGCATGGATAGTAAAACCTCTCCATAGTTATGGGATATCTGTATTAAGCTGCAACTGAATGATTTTTTTTTAATACACTGGGGGAAGTAAAATACAGCAATCAACTTTTAACACCTAATACACTAGGGAGTTACAAAAGTTTATGGATGATGGAAGAAGTGAAAATTTGCATATCTGTTTCCATATATTTGTTTATTGTAAAGCACCTTAAGCCTGGTTTCCATATAATCGCAATGATCGCAACGATTGCAGGAAAAAGTGTTGTGCGACCCTTGCGATCGTATGGAAACCAAAATGTTGTGATCATTGCGATTGCGATCACAGAGATATAAATTTTTCTATTTCTGCGATGATCATCGCAATCGCAACGATTGCAACGTTCACAATGTCTTGGTTTCCATATGATCGCAAGGGTCACAAGAATCACATTGATCCTAACGATCATTGGGATCGTTGCGATTATATGGAAACCAGGCTTTAGGACATTAGGATTATTTTGGCACTATATAAATTTAAATTTAAATTGTATAGTTTATAATTTATCTTGCACAATGCTTCGTGTACTCACAAGATAATAAAAAGAATTGATACCTTCACATGTGTTAAGAAATCCTTCACTGAAGTTTTAATAATATTTAATAATAATAATAATATTATTTATTTACTACTTTACTGTTTCAGTAATTCTATCAGTGGCTGTTACCTTGGGCTGTCATTGTATGATGGCATTTACTTTCTGGGAACCGTTTGTTGCTATGGTGAGTTTTGTTTTACTCTACATTAAACATTTGTCGACTTTTTACTTTCTAAACCAGACAAGCATGAACACAACTTAAAAGTGAAAAAACGGTCTCTGGTTTAAAAATTTAAAAATTATAAGCTTTCGACAACTGTCCTGTTGTCTTCAACAGATATATAAAGTGAAGAAAGCGAGTGTTCACACATAGTTTAATAAAAAAGTTAAAAAATAACGATTTTAAGCACAGAAATGTAAAAACTAAAAAATTAAACCAGAGAATGTTTTCTCACTTTTTAATTATTATAAATCCTGGTTACGGATCTTCAATTTTCTTACAAGAGTGTTCTTATTTTCCATATGCACACAGTAACATCTGTTCTTCTCCCCACTGTTTGCATACCACCAAGGTCAAAGATTATTTTCTTTTCCTTGTGTGGTCCCCATTACCTTACCAATGCTCAGTAGGAACTTTATGGGTTGCTCTTAGCACTTAAATTTACCACAGAGTTAATTCTCTGATAAAGAATTTTGCACTCTAAATGTATCTACATGTACTAGAATTTGCTTACTGTGTTATTTAAGATGTTGGTTCAAAGATCTCTGTGATTGAATTTGCCCAACATACTCTAGACTGCTACTGTAGCTGTTAACCGCAGTCAAACGTGAGAAATTTGTAAAAGTTAAGCAAAGTACTTAAAAGTTAAGGTTGTCATTTTCACTGTTTAAAGTTTAATATACTGCCAATACACTATCAATTTACCAAACATTTTGAAAGTTTACCAAAAAAGTTCTAAGCGTTTAAACACTGTGAACTGCAGAATTGTTGGTGCCATTTGCCAACATAATTTTGATCAGGCACAAGGAGTTTTGGTCAGTTTTCATCGGAAAAAAGCTCATCATTTTGAGAAAAATTAAAAGATGGTAACGTCAACTAATTTTTTTTATGCATCCTTGCCCATATTTTCATTTAATATTAAATACACAGTAAAATCCCACTAAATAAAACGAAAAACGCCTCGGACGTTTGACCACGGTGGACTGTAGCTGCCCCTTTTCAGTCAATTGAGCGGGGCGAGCAAATCAAGAAAACAAGCTCAGTGGGACTGGAGCGAGCGAACGAGCCGAGGGGAAACTGAGGGAGAGGTGGAAGGAAAAGGGACCCTCTTTCTCTTTCCGCCTCTTCCCCAGCGCCCTCTCGGCTAGCATTACTTTCGCTCACTCGTTGGTCAATCGCTGATCCCTCTCAACTATCCAGAGAAGGACTGCTAGCAGTCTAAACACACACATGGATAGTGTACTGTACAACTGTAAGAAGTCTAAACACAGTCATGGATAGTGTACTGTAAAACTGTAAGCAGCCTAACACAGTCATGGATAGTGTACTGTACAACTGTAAGCAGTCTAAACACACACATGGATAGTGTACTGTACAACTGTAAGCAGTCTAAACACAGTCATGGATAGTGTACTGTACAACTGTAAGCAGTCTAAACACACACATGGATAGTGTACTGTACAACTGTAAGCAGTCTAAACACACACATGGATAGTGTACTGTACAACTGTAAGCAGTCTAAACACACACATGGATAGTGTACTGTACAACTGTAAGCAGTCTAAACACACACATGGATAGTGTACTGTACAACTGTAAGCAGTCTAAACACACACATGGATAGTGTACTGTACAACTGTAAGCAGTCTAAACACAGTCATGGATGGTGTACTGTACAACTGTAAGCAGTCTAAACACAGTCATGGATAGTGTACTGTACAACTGTAAGCAGTCTAAACACACACATGGATAGTGTACTGTACAACTGTAAGCAGTCTAAACACAGTCATGGATAGTGTACTGTACAACTGTAAGCAGTCTAAACACAGTCATGGATAGTGTACTGTACAACTGTAAGCAGTCTAAACACAGTCATGGATAGTGTACTGTACAACTGTAAACAGTCTAAACACACACATGGATAGTGTACTGTACAACTGTAAGCAGTCTAAATACAGTCATGGATAGTGTACTGTACAACTGTAAGCAGTCTAAACACAGTCATGGATAGTGTACTGTACAACTGTAAGCAGTCTAAACACACACATGGATAGTGTACTGTACAAATGTAAGCAGTCTAAACACAGTCATGGATAGTGTACTGTACAACTGTAAGCAGTCTAAACACAGTCATGGATAGTGTACTGTACAACTGTAAGAAGTCTAAACACAGTCATGGATAGTGTACTGTACAACTGTAAGCAGTCTGAACACAGTCATAGATAGTGTACTGTACAACTGTAAGCAGTCTAAACACAGTCATGGATAGTGTACTGTACAACTGTAAGCAGTCTTAACACAGTCATGGATAGTGTACTGTACAACTGTAAGCAGTCTAAACACACACATGGATAGTGTACTGTACAACTGTAAGCAGTCTGAACACAGTCATGGATAGTGTACTGTACAACTGTAAGCAGTCTAAACACAGTCATGGATAGTGTACTGTACAACTGTAAGCAGTCTAAACACACACATGGATAGTGTACTGTACAACTGTAAGCAGTCTGAACACAGTCATGGATAGTGTACTGTACAACTGTAAGCAGTCTAAACACAGTCATGGATAGTGTACTGTACAACTGTAAGCAGTCTAAACACAGTCATGGATAGTGTACTGTACAACTGTAAGCAGTCTAAACACAGTCATGGATAGTGTACTGTACAACTGTAAGCACTCTGAACACAGTCATGGATAGTGTACTGTACAACTGTAAGCAGTCTAAACACAGTCATGGATAGTGTACTGTACAACTGTAAGCAGTCTAAACACAGTCATGGATAGTGTACTGTACAACTGTAAGCAGTCTGAACACAGTCATGGATAGTGTACTGTACAACTGTAAGCAGTCTAAACACACACATGGATAGTGTACTGTACAACTGTAAGCAGTCTAAACACAGTCATGGATAGTGTACTGTACAACTGTAAGCAGTCTAAACACACACATGGATAGTGTACTGTACAACTGTAAGCAGTCTAAACACAGTCATGGATAGTGTACTGTACAACTGTAAGCAGTCTAAACACAGTCATGGATAGTGTACTGTACAACTGTAAGCAGTCTAAACACAGTCATGGATAGTGTACTGTACAACTGTAAGCAGTCTAAACACAGTCATGGATAGTGTACTGTACAACTGTAAGCAGTCTGAACACAGTCATGGATAGTGTACTGTACAACTGTAAGCAGTCTAAACACACACATGGATAGTGTACTGTACAACTGTAAGCAGTCTAAACACAGTCATGGATAGTGTACTGTACAACTGTAAGCAGTCTAAACACACACATGGATAGTGTACTGTACAACTGTAAGCAGTCTAAACACAGTCATGGATAGTGTACTGTACAACTGTAAGCAGTCTAAACACAGTCATGGATAGTGTACTGTACAACTGTAAGCAGTCTAAACACACACATGGATAGTGTACTGTACAACTGTAAGCAGTCTAAACACAGTCATGGATAGTGTACTGTACAACTGTAAGCAGTCTAAACACAGTCATGGATAGTGTACTGTACAACTGTAAGCAGTCTAAACACAGTCATGGATAGTGTACTGTACAACTGTAAGCAGTCTAAACACAGTCATGGATAGTGTACTGTACACTTGTAAGCAGTCTAAACACACACATGGATAGTGTACTGTACAACTGTAAGCAGTCTAAACACAGTCATGGATAGTGTACTGTACAACTGTAAGCAGTCTAAACACACACATGGATAGTGTACTGTACAACTGTAAGCAGTCTAAACACAGTCATGGATAGTGTACTGTACAACTGTAAGCAGTCTAAACACACACATGGATAGTGTACTGTACAACTGTAAGCAGTCTGAACACAGTCATGGATAGTGTACTGTACAACTGTAAGCAGTCTGAACACACACATGGATAGTGTACTGTACAACTGTAAGCAGTCTAAACACAGTCATGGATAGTGTACTGTACAACTGTAAGCAGTCTAAACACAGTCATGGATAGTGTACTGTACAACTGTAAGCAGTCTGAACACACACATGGATAGTGTACTGTACAACTGTAAGCAGTCTTAACACACACATGGATAGTGTACTGTACAACTGTAAGCAGTCTAAACACACACATGGATAGTGTACTGTACAACTGTAAGCAGTCTGAACACAGTCATGGATAGTGTACTGTACAACTGTAAGCACTCTGAACACAGTCATGGATAGTGTACTGTACAACTGTAAGCAGTCTAAACACACACATGGATAGTGTACTGTACAACTGTAAGTAGTCCAAGATCAAGCAGTTTAGTTATTGTAAGTAATGTTTACTACATGAGCGGGGGTGTTGTATCGGCCTATACAATTACGAGGCGCAGTCAAGTGAATGTATAGTGCCGATACAACACGGACGCGAATGTAGTAAACAACTTGTGAAATTCACATTCCAGATACAACTCACTAGTGGTTGTGTCTAATTTACATATCAGATACAACTCACTAGTCAGTTGCATCTGGATTACAGGGTAACCATGTGATTGGAATGGCTCACTTTCTATTTGTTAGTACCCTTATGAATTATTAATGAATTTTACAATAAGTGTTGTATTGTATTGCAGAGTATTATGGGTGTGTCTTATTCTATGCTGGCTTGTGCTCTGTGGCCTCTTGTTTCTTTGGTCGTTCCAGAACACCAGCTGGGTACAGCGTATGGATTGTAAGTAAACCATTTGCCAGGGTAATGCAGTACAAACACATTGCATTATATGTACTTGTTATATAGCTGTAGTTTTCTCAATACAACGTGTGTGTTGATTGGTTGATTCATGGTCACATGACATCTAACAAACGAACTGTTTCCCGCCAATTGTCCCAAGTGGGCAACATTTGTGAAAGCAGGCAACAATTTTGATATCAGAGGGTAACATTGCACTGTTCCCCGCTAGCGCATGAGATCTGACCATGGCAAAAGGTGGCATGATTATGATGCGATTGATGTTTACCTAGAGTGCTCAACGCGTTTTTCAAACTGTGTTGCATTGTGTTTTTTGTGTTGCTATATAACAAATCACTTATTGGCTGATCCCTCGGGAAACAGTGAATTTTGTTTACCTCGAATCTCAAGATTCTCGGGAAACAAAATTCACTGTTTCCCTCGAAACCAGTCATTAAGTGTTTATTATTGACCAATTGGGAGGGTCGAATGGGAAATTATTTAGCTTGAGGTCATGGTGTATGGACTGAGCGCATTGATGCCCGTGTGTCATGAATTTTTTTTCAACTCACAAGGCAGTAGGCTTTTGTAGCAGGGCTGTACAGCTTTTACTGGCCCAGATTGTGCCAATGTGTATGGCCTTCAAACGGGTATTTGGTAAATACTGGGTTTTGAAAGAATGCGTGCTGGGGCCGTACAGTGTATGGGTCATGTGACTGCTCAGTAGCTTTCATTTAAATGGTCACACTTTAGGATTTCATCCACAGAATCAAAAGTTAGAATCACCTTGTACAGCATAATAAACAGTACCACAGGAAAGTACTGCTCAATAGCTTTCACTTGAATGGTCACACTTTAGGATTTCAACCACAGACTCAAAAGTTAGAACCACCTTGTACAGCATAATAAACATTACTACAGGAAAGTACTGCTCAATAGCTTTCATTTGAATGGTCACACTTTTGGATTTTACCCACAGACTCAAAAGTTAGAACCACCTTGCACAGCACAATAAACAGCACCAACGACAAGTACTGCTCCGGCATAAGCTTTTATTTGAATGGTCACACTTTAGAATTGCCCCACAAGACTCCCAATTAATTAACATTACCACGAGAATGTGCTCATCAATAGCTTTAGTTTATTTGAAAGGTCACATTAAAGGGTTCATAAAAACACTTCTATTTTCTTTCAGCATGCAGTCCATTCAAAATCTTGGACTAGCGGTTATTTCACAAGTCGCTGGGACCATTGTTGACCAAAAAGGATACTTGGTGCTTGAAGTGTTTTTCTGTGCCTGGCTCTGTGGTGAGTGTCAGTTTTCCAGGAATCATTTTGCCATCGGCCATTGCCTGTAGCTGTTATCAGCTAAAGAGCTTTTAACAGTAATGAAATTTCCTCTTTCAAGATACTTCAGTTCATTTTCTTTTCTTTTCCACTCGTTTCTTATTTCATTAAGAAGTTTTAATCTGTCAGTATGTAATGACGAGGAATATGTGGCTTTGATTTAAGAAAATTCTGCAGAATTGTGAAAATTTAGTGTTGCAAAATATACCCGTTCGTGAACATCACATGTGACACGGCACTATATTTAGTTCACTAACTTAAGGTGGCTCGACTGGGTTTTTGAGCAACGATACCGTTTAACTTTGGGAAACTTGTGTACCACCACAAACGATCCAACGGAAAATTGATTGCCACAGCTGTACTAGAGAAAGATTAAAGTTTCAGATGAGATTAGTTTTATGGAAATCGGAGTTGCCAAAGCAACGTTATGACGTCACTTCCGGTTTTACATAATACCGAATTACTTGTCATCAAGAGATAATTTTGGAAAACGCTCTCTGGATCTTCGACCTGACGTACTTGTCCTCAGGTCACAAAATTTTACAATTTTTTATGGAAGCGTTTTCGAGAAAATTTCGAGTGAATTTTTAAGATGTTAAAATACAACAAAAACAAAACAATTTTGAAATGTTATTAAAACTTATGTCTACAGGGCTTGATGAAATAATGTTTTGGTCTGACATGAATTTTATACCATCCAAATACATTAGGTGAAAATCTCAAGGAAATCGCTCCGTTTGGATTTCAGAAATATTACCTTGAATATGAACTGGCCTGGAGTGTTATTTCGCTTTTACATCAAAAATTGACCCTACACTTATTGAAATTCTCATGAATTAAAAAGCGAATGATGAATTTTTTTTAAAACTTAGTCTTCATAAAGATTAATTAATATTCAATACAACTGCCAAGTTTCAAATTCATTGAAACTTTCTAAGGCTGTCAATTTACAGTCTCAACGTAGGAAAATATTGAGCTTATTTTCACGCAAGTGATTTGTTGATCTCATTATGTGTCTCCATTGTCTCGAATCGCCATGCAATTGTAAATTTCAGTACATAATGGTTTCATAAACACTTCATTGCTTTGTTTTAAGTGTTACATGAATTCATGATGTACTGAAAGCTACAATTCCACGGCGATTTGAGACAATGGAGATGCATAATGAAACAACAAGCCACAAGCGCGAAAATCAGCTCAATATTTTCCTGAGTTGGCGCTAAAAATTTACAGCCTTAGAATGTTTCAATGAATTTGAAACTTGGAGATTGTATTAAACATTAATTAATCTTCATGAGGACTAAGTTTTAAAAAAACTCATCATTCGCTTTTTAATTCATGACAATTTTAATAAATGTAAGGTCAATTTTTGATGTAAAAGCGAAATAACACTCCAGGCCAGTTCATATTCAAGGTAATATTTCTGAAATCCAAACGGAGCGATTCCCTTGAGATTTTCACCTAAGGTATTTGGATGGTATAAAATTCATGTAAGACCAAAAAAATTTTTCATCAAGCCCTGTAAACATAAGTTTTAATAACATTTCAAAATTGTTTTGCTTTTGTTGTATTTTAACACCTTAAAACTTCACTCGAAATTTTCTCGAAAACGCTTCCATAGAAATTTGCAAAATTTTGAAGACCTAAGGACAAGTACGTCAGGTCGAAGATCCAGAGAGCGTTTTCCAAAATTATCTCTTGATGGCAAGTAATTCGGTATTATGTAAAACCGGAAGTGACGTCATAACGTTGCTTTGGCAACTCCGATTTCCATAAAACTAACCTCATCTGAAACTTTAATCTTTCTCTAGTACAGCTGTGGCAATCGATTTTCCGTTGGATCGTTTGTGGTGGTACACACGTTTCTCAAAGCTAAACGGTATCGTCGCTCAAAAACCCAGTCCAGCCACCTTAAAGCTGTTGTGAGGTACAGGAAATGTAGTCGAACCCCTCTATAATGGCCATGCTGGGACAAACTATTCCCCCCGACCAGCCGTAATATAGAGGTGGTCGTTATGGGAGGTTACCAGAACGAAATGTAAGTGGCTGGATAGGAATTCGGGACAAGATAACAGTGGTTGTTGTATAGAAGTAGCCATTGTGGGGAAGTGGCCATTAACCCTTTAAGCCCTAAGAGTGATCGGCTTCAAATTTCTCCTTGTAATATTAATGCCTTATCAATCAAAAAGGTCATGAGAATTAAGGACATGATCACACAAGATGAATTCTCTTGATATCCAAACAATTTCTCTCCACTGATTCTATAGGAAATGTATAGGACTAGAAATGAGAATTTAGGGCTTAAAGGGTTAAGGGCTTAGTTTTTTCCCATGTTCTTTTGTTACAGTTGCATTAATCGCCAGCATTTTGCTGTACTTAGTGGATGCTACCAAAGGTAAGCTGTGTAATATTCCTGCACATTAATTTTGTATGTAGCTGAAACCATTTCCAGCCGACAGGTGTAAATAATAAAGTATGAAAATAACTCCGAAGAACATCCTGCAGCACTCAATATTTGAGAGTCAACAACGAGGAGATAGATGGATAGAAAGGTAATATTTAACAACTATTCACCGAAGTGGAGGTGGGTAGTGGTGGATATTTACCGAGCCGCGAAGCCAACCTATGTCGAATTTTAGGCCTTTTTTTTTCTCGCTCAAATTTCTCCATTTTTGGCATGTGAACTACAAATTAATTACAAAACATTGTTCAGAATTTTTTTCTGTTGTTTTTTTTTTCCGTCGTTTTCGAGAAATAACGTATGCAAAAACAATAATAACTCCATCTCTCCCGCTGAATCCCGCTCGAAAAAAATGAATCCCAAAGTTTACCCGAATTTCTTGATTTTATGCTGATTTTTTACTTCAGATGGCCAGGTTTGGGCCCGTGTCGCTAAATCCTGCTCAAGAAAAAAAACAATCCCGAAGTTCCTTCCCTCAAAATTGCTTCGCATATTCTCACGGCCAATCTGCTTTGTAATGGCGTCGAAGCCGATTTCCCTTTCGTAAACAAGCGGTGCCATTTTTAACAGTCGATGCCATCATTAGCATTCATTGGTAACCAGGCCTTTTGTAATGGTCGATGCCATTTCCCTCTTGTTTATGCCTGGATTGGGATGAAAGTAGGCTATCATTATTAGATAAAACTGGTTTTAGGTAAAGCGATAGATCTAAGCTAGATTCGCGGTTAGGTAAGATAAGATTGAGATTGAGATCAAGGGTTAGGGTGGCCCGTTATTGATATATATTAAGAAAAGCACCTTTTATAATTAAAATTTTCTTGGGTTTGCCGGATCAACCCAGTGGTCTAGAGGTAAAGGAGAGATGCTAGCATGTAGAGGTTCCGGGTTCGATTCTAGGTAATTTATTGCATTTTTCTTTTTCTGATAGAAAAAAAAAGTGTCGTTAAAATGGCATCGCTTGTTTACGAAAGGGAAAATTGCAGCGTCGAAATTACGCTCTGAATGTACAGTCAAAGCACTAGTGGACCAGAACTCTGCTTTTTTCAAGTGAAATTAGTCAAATTCCTTAGGGTTAGTGCAAATTCGACAAGGGTTTGTGATATTATACGTTGCACAATTAAATATGGGAAATCTGAGCGAGAAAAAAAGGCCTAAAATTCGACATAGGTTGGTTATGGCTCGACCTCTTCAACTGGTTTTTGATTTTGCTTCTGATTGGTTGAGAAAGAAACGCGAGATTTTTTTTAGGCAATCAAAAAGTGTAGCAATATAAAACCAAAGCAATCGCGCAATTACTTTCGACACTCAATTGTAAACCGCTCTAACATGAGAAAATGGACATTCTTTCTCCCTGTCACACGGAGCAATTTTCTCCTGCAACCTGCCACGCAACGCTGACGAGAGGAGAGCTGTTGCGAGACAAGTTGCTGATGAAATTGGGCGTGTAACGCACCTCTGTGCAACATGTCTCACAATGAAAAACTGCATTGCGAGTTGCAGAAAAAGTTGAACACTTTTCTCCTACGTTGCGAAGCAAGTTGCAATCGTGTAACATGCAGTCTGCAACTTCTGATCTCCCACAATACTTTATTCAGTGTGGCATTGCGAGTTGCAGAAAAAGTTGAACACTTCTTTCCTACGTTGCGAGGCAAGTTTCAGTCATGTAACATGCAATATGCAGCTTGTCTCGCAATGCTTTCGTCAGCCTGGCGTTGCAAGTCGCAATAAAAAGTTTCCTCGTGTATCAGCACCTTTAGTGACTGCAGCAGAAGTTGGGAAGTTGGAGAGGGGAAGCAGTAGTATTAATAGTTTACTAATACTTTACTTGCAAATGTTATAGGAACAGGTCTCAACCTCTCAACTCTCGAAAGAATGAAAATAGCAGCTGAGAGCAGAGTAACCCTGTAAGTATAAGGAGATCAAACAAATTTTGACAAATGTTCCCTTTGGAAACTGATTGAAAACAGACAGCGACAGAGAAACGTACTGCTCAATAGCTTTCATTTGAATGGTCGTACTTTAGGATTTCAACCGCAGACTCAAAAGTTAGAATCACCTTGTACAGCATAATAAACAGTACTACAGGAAAGTACTGCTCAGTAGCTTTCATCTGAATGGTCACACTTTAGGATTTCATCCACAGACTCAAAAGTTAGAACCACCTTGTACAGCATAATAAACAGTACCACAGGAAAGTACTGCTCAATAGGTTTCATCTGAATGGTCACACTGTTAGATTTCATCCACAGACTCAAAAGTTAGAACCATCTTGTACAGCATAATAAACAGCACCACAGGAAAGTACTGCTCAATAGCTTTCATTTGAATGGTCACACTTTAGGATTTCATCCACAGACTCAAAAGTTAGAACCACCTTGTACAGCATAATAAACAGTACCACGGGAAAGTACTGCTCAATAGCTTTTATTTGAATGGTCAATTAAGGAATTCACAAAGTTAGAACCATTGTTAGATAATAAACAGTAAATACTACAGGTAAGTGCTGCTCAATAGCTTTCATTTTAGTGGTCACACTTGGACATTTCATTCATCGTGTCAAGAACCGTATTACCTAGATATATTTCCTTGTGTGACCTATCATTGTATTCTCAGCAGTTCTCGAACTCGTCGTGTGAAATTCTTTTTTACACAACAGACAGAGCAAGTCTGTCTTACTTTATATTTTTAGTTCTCTTTGCAAACGCTCATTGATAGCACTACAAAACCGCATCATCTAAGTTTTGGTAAATCATTTGACCAATAAATTAATGTTATTTTCTTTTTTTCCAGAATTTCTTCGGAGGAAGAAGAAAATCGCAAGCAAGATTATGGTGTTAGTCCTATTACACCCCGGTCGGCAGCTCAACTTCGGTTACGCTTTTTATCGCGTGTTGGACAACAGGTGAGCAAGCTTTTACTTAGAAAACTCATGTGTTTTGTGAAATAATTTACCGGCGTGTTTTTGTTCCGGCCGGCGAACGCTGTGTATTTCATCACGAAATGTTTAGCTTCCATCTTGGATTCTAAAAGCAAAGGAAGCAACCTCGCCAAGACGGTCAGCATTAGATCCCATCCGCCTAAACCACCTCGGACACTTATTGAGAATTATATAACGTAATGTCGACACTAAGAATTTTTAATTGTAAAAAACAAAATTTAAAATCCCCACTCAGGATTGAACCTGTGACCTCGGCTAGGCTTAGGCTTACATAGCCTACCGTACTAGGGTACCACCTAGCTTCTCGGGTTGTTCAGGCCTAAATTTAACTATATAAACTGCTAACCCCAACCTCAACTGAAAGCCAACCAGTTACTCCGTTATATAAGTCTCAATAAGGTGTCCGAGGTGGTGTTGGTGGATGGGATCTAATGCTAACCAGCCAAGACCTTCTCCACTTTCAAAATGGCGCCAAAATACTCCATTATTTTTCATTGAAATGGTCACACTTTAGAATTTCACCCACAGACTCAAAAGTTATAACCACCTTGTACAGCATAATAAACAGCACCACAGGAAAGTACTGCTCAGTAGCTTTAATTTGAATGGATGGGGTTAGTTTCTAGAGAAACTGTGGTGCTGCGTCGGTGGGGGTGAAGCACAAGAATTTGGTTTTATCGACTGAGTCGATAAGGTAAATTAGCCACCGTAAAAAGATTCGAGAAAGCTGACGTTTCGAGCGCTAGCCCTTCGTCGGAGCGAATCAAGGGGTTGTGGGTAGTGTGTGGTTTTATATAGTAGGAGGAGCTCCGCCATTGGTGGAATTTGGTGACGTGAAAAACAAATGTAAATTAGTTGAATGAAAAGCGTTCGTTAATTCCGTGGGGTTTGAGAGTGCCGATTCGAAAGATGATTTTTTGTTCTAAGTTTTTACGGCTTTCTGTGTTGCCCTGGTGTAGGGAAACGCCACAGATTGTCATGTGTTGATTAGAATGGTTAGCAAGATTGAAATGACGCGCGACTGGTTTGGATGCGTCTTTGTCATTTTTTTCAACGTCTCGGAGATGTTCTCGAAAACGGTCGCCCAGTCTCCTCCCTGTTTCGCCAATGTATATCTTTTTGCAAAAAGTACATGTTATGCAGTAGATAACATTTACGGAGGTGCATGTAAAACGATCAGTGATTTTAATAGATCGTTTCGTTCCCGTTATTTTGTTGGCGTTGTGAATGAAAGGACAAGTGTTGCATCGTGTGCGTGCGCATTTAAAAGTTCCCGGTTCATCGTCAGATTTCAGTGTACTCGTAACTAGAAAGTTGCCTATATTTTTGTCACGTTTGAATGAAATTAGTGGGGGTTGTGAAAAAATTCTGCCAGTTTCGGGGTCGTTTTGGAGCAATTTGCAATTTTTTAAAATGATGCTTTTGACTGTGTGATTGTGTGGGTGGAAAGTGAGGGTGAATGGAATTCTCTCGTTCTCTTCCTTCTGTGATGTTTGTAGTGCTGATTGTCTGTCGATCTGTTGTGCACGTTGTTGGCCCGTTTTAACAACAGAGTCAGGGTCGCGCGTCATTTCAATCTTGCTAACCATTCTAAGCAACACATGACAATCTGTGGCGTTTCCCTACACCAGGGCAACACAGAAAGCCGTAAAAACTTAAAACAAAAAATCATCTTTCGAATCGGCACTCTCAAACCCCACGGAATTAACGAACGCTTTTCATTCAACTAATTTACATTTGTTTTTCACGTCACCAAATTTCCACCAATGGCGGAGCTCCTCCTACTATATAAAACCACACACTACCCACAATCCCTTGATTCGCTCCGACGAAGGGCTAGCGCTCGAAACGTCAGCTTTCTCGAATCTTTTTACGGTGGCTAATTTACCGTATCGACTCAGTCGATAAAACCAAATTCTTAATTTGAATGGTCACACTTTAGGATTTCACCCGCAGACCCAAACATTAGGACCACCTTGTACAGCATAATAAACAGTACCACAGAAAAGTACTGCTCAGTAGCTTTCATTTGAATGGTGACACTTAAGGATTTCATACACAGACTCAAAAGTTAGAACCACCTTGTACGGCGTAATAAACAGTACTACAGGAAAGAACTGCTCAGTAGCTTTCATTTGAATGGTGACACTTTAGGATTTCATACACAGACTCAAAAGTTAGAACCACCTTGTACAGCATAATTAACAGTTCCACAGGAAAGTGCTGCTCAGTAGCTTTCATTTGAATGGTCACACTTTAGGATTTCATACACAGACTCAAAAGTTAGAATCACCTTGTACAGCATTATAAACAGTACCACAGGAAAGTACTGCTCGATAGCTTTCATTTGAATGGTGACACTTTAGGATTTCATCCACAGACTCAAAAGTTAGAACCACCTTGTACAACATAATAAACAGTACCACAGGAAAGTGCTGCTCAGTAGCTTTCATTTGAATGGTCACACTTTAGGATTTCATCCACAGACTCAAAAGTTAGAACCACCTTGTACAGCATAATAAACAGCACCACAGGAAAGTACTGCTCAGTAGCTTTCATTTGAATGGTCACACTTTAGGATTTCACCCACAGACTCAAAAGTTAGAACCACCTTGTACAGCATAATAAACAGTACCACAGGAAAGTACTGCTCAGTAGCTTTCATTTGAATGGTCACACTTTAGGATTTCATCCACAGACTCAAAAGTTAGAACCACCTTGTACAGCATAATAAACAGTACCACAGGAAAGTACTGCTCAATAGCTTTCATTTGAATGGTCACACTTTCAGATTTCATCCACAGATTCAGGAACTGCCTTGTACAGCATAACGAACACACCACAGGAACGTTCTGCTCAATAGCTTTTATTTGAATGGTCACGCTTTGTAATTTCACTCACAGACTAAAACGTTAAAACAACAATCATAGACAAAATACTACTACTAAAAGTGTTGCGAAGGTTGGCAGTTTTTATCGTTCAATTCTTTCTCTCCCTCTTACAATGTTGGTTATAACTGGACTTTTTTAATGCGTGTAATTGTTGGCTGAGATCCCAACATTGGAAAGAGGGAGTGGTAGTGTCTCTGAAGATGAACAGAAGATCATTATTTAATGTCAAGAGAGCATCGATATTATTCAGCACTTATGCTATCAGGGGCGGATCCAGGATTTTTAAATGAGGGGTGAAATTTTAATAAAATATTAATAACATATTATTTATTTGAGAAATACTTTAGAAAAAAGAAAGGGTCTCAGAAAAGGGGGGTGAATATTCACCCATTTCACCCCCCCCCCTCCCCCCCTCCCCCCCCCTCCCCCCCCCCCCCTCCCCCCCCCTCCCCCCCCTCCTGGATCCGCCCCTGGCTATTCATTTTTACAACCTTCTGAACTATTTCTGTCTACAATTATACCTTGAACAGCACCACAGAGAAATACTGACAATTAGGTATTTCCGCTTTTGTCATATCAAAATTCGGAAGCCATTTAAAAGCAGATTTAGATTCAAAAATGTATATAGAATTGTAGATAGTTTAAAACTACACATCTGGGCCAAATTTTGAAGCGCAAGAGCATTTCGTTCAAGATTTATAAGCGAACGAGTATTAGACATTTTTAGTAAGAAATGTACGGAGCGGCCATCTTGGTGTCCCACTTAGTCTGGAAAAGGACCTTTCTCCTCAGTCTCATTTTAATTCTTTTTTTTTCTTTTCTTTTCTTTTTATACAGTACTTTCAGCTTCCCGAGACTTACAGAGCATCTGCGTTGGCCTACCCTCACGTTCTAAAATAGTCTTAAATTCTCTCTTGCTCTTGGATTTCATATAACTTAGTTATGGGTTGACCCGTTAATCCAACGGTCAACCGATGAATTCTCCATACTTCTCTCCATATATTTCTTATGGTACTTATTAGTGCTAACAGTAAGGAGAATTTGAGACAACATCTAGTGATAGGTTCTGACTTTGTCAGTGTTCATACTTTGATCAATGTTGAGAGATTTGAATTAACGTAAAGTTTAGCTGTGCAAAAAGGGTGATGGAAATATTGCACTGAAAGATGAAGGAGTTAATTAAGCATATCAAATAAATTGTATAAATGAATCACTTAAAATTAAAGAGAAAAAGCATCTTATTGGCAAAACATTGTGAGCAGCTGTAGAGAATGCAAACATAAATCTGAAATAGTTTGTTTTTTTCTGTTCAAGTCGTTAGATTTGCTTCACATCAGCGATTTCCGTTTTTCGCCAAAGAAAGAATGAGAAATTGAGGTCGAAAAAAATGGGAATGAACTCGAGAGAAAATGTGGACAAAATTCTTGTTTTGTTCTATTTTCTGGACGAGTTGTGAACTATTTGGAGTAAATGTAAGAAAAGGCGAAATTTAATATGAACATAACTGGTTTCCATATGATGCCAACGATCATGTCAGTGATCGTCTGCGGATCTGCAATTTTATAAAAACTAGCCTTTAAGGGGGCATATACTTTAGCATGCTGTGAGAATAATAAGTTTGTTTTTTTAGTTGCCACCATATTTCAGCGGGCAAATATTTTCACTCTTAGGCTGTCTACACTATACCGGATAGCTCTTGCGCCGGCACAAAAACCATACCGGATAAGCCTTTCGTTCACACATGAAACGCTAGTTTCGGAACGATTTTTGTTCCGGAGCGCCGCTGCGACGCGGCGCTCGTGAAAGTGAATCGTCACTTATCGGATAGATTCTCGTGCCACTCTCTGGGGCAGTGTAAACGGGCAATCGAACCGAACCGTAGCGGAAGTCAACAACCAGGAGCGAGGATTGAAACCCGCGAGTATTTTTCATGTCAACATGATAAGCTATCCGGTATAGTGTAGGCATAGCCTTAATTAAATCCATGCCTGCATATTGATATTTTGTTATGTTATAATTTTATTGAGAAAAAATAGTAGTTGTAGGCGATCAGCAATAAAACGGTTTTCTAACTAGTTTTTTTTATTAGTTTTGCTGCAATCTCTTGGTTCTATTTATGACTTTTCCCGCGCCTGGCACCAGTTGCCCATTTTCCCGCTCTTGGTACTGGTTGCACGTTTTCCCACGCCTGGCACCAGTTGCCCATTTTCCCGCTCTTGGTACTGGTTGCACGTTGTACGCTTTCCGCGCTTGGAACCAGTTGCGCGTTTTGTTCCGAATTCTGATTGGTTCGTTGCCTTATTTTCGTTTGTTCTGATTGGCCAGGTGTGATTACTTTATGGAAATACCGTATAACTGCGAAAACCCTTTTAAACAAATGTTTTCAAAACATTGTTTTGTGTCGGGAGTTTGTGTTTTCGTTGATCTTGCGAAATTAGAACATGTGCCAACCATTTGAAAACAGTTTCATATTTTCCCACTCTATTGGTTTTGTAGTGTTATCAGGTTTTGAAAGTTAAAAGACCTCTTCTGGTGACCTAGTTGTGGTTGGCAATATCGGTGGGTATTTGCAAACACCAATGGTTTTGATTTTTATTTTTGTACAGAACACGAAGCCACTTGTCCCTCGGTCTGCAGGGCCTGGCACTAGGACAACTGCTCGGGGGGGGGGGGGGGGGTGGGAGTAGTGCTAAATACAGTTTCATACAGAGAGACTCCTCCTCGTCTCCTACGCATCCGTTATTAGGGCTCGTCACGCAACGCTCCTCCCCGTTGGTGGGGGAGGAGCGTTGCGTGACGAGCCCTAATAACGGCTGCGTAGGAGACTAGACTCCTCCCTGAGGTCAAATACCTTATCAATATCCTTTCAATTCACATACCAACTTTTATCGAAATGATACCCCTTGCACATCATACATAAAAATGTGTGCCTCTTTCTTATACCTCGAAGATAAGTCAAAAACAAGATTATCCCATACGGCGTCTGTACACGACACAAAATGATCCCCAAACAGAACTAAACACGACGCGAAGTTATCCCCAAGGAATTATCGGAATGGAATGGGACGACGTTTCTGTTCCGAGGATGACAGAATTACTAAAATAAAATAAATTAAAGAAATACCTTTTTTACGCGAATTGTTTGAAGTGTTCATGTATTTATTAATTTTGAACAATTTATTAAATAATTGTAACTCATTTTTAACGAATTTTCAAGAAACATTCATAGTTCTAATTAGAGGTGTATAAAATCGTGGAAATGGAATAATGTAACCGGGTTGCAAGTAAAATGTATAAAAGTTATCGTTTCCTGTAGTAGCATTACCATGCGTAGTATTCACATTACCGTTTATTTCCGTCAATTCTAAAATCAATATTTGTGGGTAGAAAAATCAGATAATTTTGAACTGCTAAGAAGTGAACATTAAGAACCGTGAAATTAATTATAAACGAGAAATACAATAGCTAGGCGATTGAAAAACCCTAAACCTGTTAACGTGTTGCAACGTTATAACATGAACTATATCAAAAAAAATTGGAAAGAACGAAACTGCATGTGAATATAAATCTAGATGTTTGTTTGCATGTTGTCATGATTAGGTAAATGCGCCAGTTGCACCGTTTAACCGTTTAATCTGTTGCACTTCATGTACTCGGTATGCTTTTGCATGCATGAATCTGGGGGGTTATCTTCATTTCCCGAAATAACGCTTTTAAAAGGTAGAAGAGAAAGAGAATTGAAAACAACGCGGCTCGCGACTTTGTTGTCTCCGACTGATCTTCTCGTAAAAAGTCAAACAAAACAGACGACTGAGACGAGACTGGGACGAAACTGATATCATTTTAGTACCACAGTAAATAACTTCAGTCTTGGAAAACGGCCAAACGGCCTTTTCCGTTATTACGGAAAAGTTGAAGTCCAGGCAACTGATTTTAACTGAAAATAACTCGTTCAATCGATTAGCCATTTTTAGACCTGAAAATATTTAAAACTCTTTCATTTTATTCCGGGACAGAAACGTCATCCCATTCCATTCCGATAATTTCCTTGGGGATCATTTCGCATCGTGTTTAGTTCTATTTGGGGATCATTTGGCGTCGGGGTCGTTTCGCGTCTTGTTTAGTTCTGTTTGGGGATCATTTTACGCTTGGGGATCATTTTGCGTCGTGTACAGCTACAGGTCACGTAAAGTGCTGTAAAACAGGAACTGTTCAGTGGAATCCCCCGAGAAGGGGAAGGAGGTGGGGGCTACTCAACATAGTTATGTACGGGGATGCTCCGCCCCAAGGTCCAAACCCTTACCCTTTCATAAACCGTTTGACTGAAAATGTACCCCTTTCATATAGCCTTTAAGTGCGTCTGTTTGATATATTTTGAAAGGTCTCTACCCTTTTTTATACTTCAACAAGAGAAAATAATTGGAGACTTCAACTCGTGTTTTCCCTCAATTTCCTATACTTCGTGAAATCCCTACCCCTTCATATACTTCAACTCGTGAAATCCCTACCCTTTCTTATACCTCCATTCTCAAAAAGGTAGCCCTTTCGGGCGGAGCATCCCCGTGTAGCTCACTTTAGGGAGCGCCCCCCCCCCCCCCCCCCCCCATCCTGGGGGGATGGAAACCCGCTTTTTCATGCCTCAATCGGGAGTCTGAAAAATCGAAGATGGAATCATCTGAATTCAAATCCGAGGGAAACGTATTTTTTGTTCGAATAATCGCGGGAGGTTCGAAAAATCTATATTCCTTGTCTTTGAAATGAAAAGAAGGACTATTTAGATAACAAACAACCTAATTTATTTGATTAGCCGAAACAGACAAAACCACAGTCAGGAAGCTGTGGTTTGGCTCTTATTCGCCGCCAACATAAATGGGGCGGCTGTACTGACTCATTACTCAGCCGTCAGCGGTGATGAACTACTTCACAAAACACTGAACGTTTTCCGATAAACGTCGGAGCTATTTAAAACAACAGTAAAGCGGTATAATTATTCTTCTCGTCAATAATGAAAATACCTACTTCCGTGGCATGGACAAAAGCGGGGTTAGTTTCCTACAAAGTGTCAAAACAACTTTCTATTTATAATTTATAGCTTCGAGTCAGTTTTTCTTTTTGTTAAAAATGCAAAGTTATGCAAGGTAAACCCACTGTTCTTTCATTATATAATATTATGGAATGGAAGTTTTTAAATAATGGTGTCAAACGATAACAAAAATGCAAAGTAAATTCTTGGAAGTTAAAGAAAAACACAGGTCAAAACTGCTCAAGATTTTTTAAAAAACGAATTTAATTATAAAAATATTTTGATTCAGTTAGCCTGTAATCGCTAAACACAACGTCGTGCAAACCCGCGTTAATGTTTACGGTATAGCCTGCGAGCAGGCTCTACTATTTGGGTTTCACGCGCGAGTGCCATGTGGAAACCGCGAATTACGAGCGAGAAAAGTCTCTACTATTTGGGTTTCACGCGCGAGTGCCATGTGGAAGCCGCGAATTACAAGCGAGAAAAGTAGTACCCCAAACAAGTGAGCCTGCTCGCAGGCTATTTACAGTATGAATATTATAACTCTCAAGAATTAAGGGTGCGTTCCTTTGGGATGATCTGGATCTGGATCACTGATCCAAGATCACTGGGATCATGAAGCATCAAAGGAACCGATGAATCCACTCTGGACAAGGATTCATCGGTTCCTTTGATGCAGCATGATCCGAGTGATCTTGGATCAGTGATCCGGATCCAGATCATCCCAAAGGAACCCATCCTTTCTACGCGGAATGTTTACCTGACATCTGGCATGAATGAAGAGAAAGTGAAGAGAGTCAGCTTTATCAGTAGTGTATAAATAGCAGGGAAATGATAATTGTGCCGTGGATGGAAACTGGGATTGTTAATGAGCTCAAAAGTCAAGTGTCCAGGGGTGGGTGGATAAATAGGAAACCGCCGACAACCCTTGCCGCCTTTAGCACTTCCTAAAAAGTCTTAAAATAGAAATCCATCTGATAGAACAAAAACAGACAACAAACGGCATCATATGGCCATGGTAGTTATGCTTTTTTAGTGTTGTACGAGGGGTTTACCAATGACTATCTTTAATACCAAATCCGTAGTAATCAAATGCATGTGGCCAATCACAAACGCAAATAACGAAAAGAACCAATCAGAACGTAAAGCCCAAAACATGTAGCTGGAGGTAAGCGCGGGAAACGCGTAAGTCAAGCACGGTCTCGATCCTGATTGGTCGAGGGAAGAACGTGTTGACGCTGATTGGCTAGTGCACGTTGGACGAGGTTTTGAGCGAAATGAATTGCAAGTCCGAAACCCTCTAGAAGTCACAAAAATTCATGCTTCAAAGTCGCCAGGCCACCCGTGATTTTAGTTGACGAACTGACATGAGGGTAGTGGACTGTTAAGATATGGCTTTATCTGCATGATCTGATGCACTGCGGAAAGCGGTGTCGGTTGCTTTACATGTCGATGAAATGTTATCTTCTCTAAAGCCGCCGTCGAGAGAGCAGACGGCCTTGGAACGACTGATAAATCATAAAGGGAAAACTGTGAAAGACCAAAAACACATAAATTTGAAAGAAAGCCGTCTTGGCACTTATCACTCGCTATGTTTTTTCATGTTTTCATTGTAGGCTAAATCGCTTTTGCGGCTAGCCTCCTACGCAGACTACGCAGCCTTCTTGTAAGAAGGGGAATGATATGTCAAGTAGTGAATACTATTAAATACTTAACCAATCACAGCAAGGTGATTTATATACTCACGAAGCTGTCACGTTTATTACTCTAAAACATGGTTTCACCCACGTTCCATTCATCAATCAACACAGTATATCAGGCATATAGACAACTCGTGACAGTTTTCTCTGTCCTGGCGAAAAGCCCTTACATTTTTCATTAAACCGGACAGTTTTTCCATCCCGACGACTGAAGTCCTCAGTATAACGAACGATGTTCTTTGTAGCCCGCGCACATTCCATTGTAAGAGACTGTGTGCTTCTGAGAAGTGTATGGTGCGATAGAAACAAGCGAGACTTGTACAGTACTTTTTAGTGTCGTATTTCTGATACCATTGCTGATACCATATTACCGCTATATTGTTGTAACTGCCGTTTATTTTTAAGGCAAGTTAATTATTAACCAAACTGCCCGATATAACGAAATATATTTTATATATATAATTTTTGGTCGTTTTCCCACAAATTCGAATCGTTACATCGGGGTTTCGTTTATAACGAATCCCCGTTAATTATAACCGGAACATATTTCCCCAGTCAACTGTATATAACGAAAATAACCCCGATATAACGAAGTGCGAAAGGACGTCCATTAGCTTAGCACTTCGTTATTATATATCGGAGTTTCACGGTACGGACAATTTCGGTCGTTAAAAATTTGTCATACATACTGCGTCAGACAGTTACGCTTATTTCTCCCGTTTAATTGGTTGAAAGAAATTGCAAATGTTTTGGCCCAATCGTCATTTTTCATTGTCTAATTATAAATGGGGGCCGTATATTTGAAAAACTGTATGAGAACCCACTTAATACGTAGCGTATTTCCTCGAATAATAGCCGGGGGCGATTTTTAATTTTTCACTCCAAAAGGGGGCGATTATTCGAGGGGGCGATTATTTCAAATTTTGCTCGCTGGAAGTGTTAACGTGCTAATGTGCTAATTTGAGAGCAAAAAATAAAGGAAAGAGTCAAATGCACGAACGTCACTATAGAAAAACTACATGAAACCTGTGCTTTTGTAACTTTTCTGTAATTGTAACGATTGTTTCCTATACAAGAAGTGAATTTTTAACTTGACTGGGAGGATTTGAAAGAAAGGAGGGGGGGGGGGGGGGATTTATCGAGGGAGGTGATTATTTGACTTATTTCAAATATTTCCACCAAAGATCGCGGTTGGGGGCCATTTTTCGAGGGTCTGTAACGGGGTTTGAGTGCAGTGAACATTTCCAGGAACTCCCAACGAGTAATTTCGTTTCGGTGGAAAGCCTTTCGGAAGACATTCGTCATCTTAAAAATTCCTAATAATTTAGATTAAAATTCGGCTAGATCGTAAAGACTTTTGTTCTTGGGCCATCGTAGCTTGATGAGAAATAAAATACAAACCGCGGTGATAAACATATTGAACTTATTCATTTTTGATAAAACTTGACGTTTCGTATGCTACTACATACATTTTCAAAAGTGACCGTTGCAGTGTTGAAAACTATACTTATATTAATAGTGAAAAGAGACTGGGACCGAGATTAAGTACAAAACTTAACAGTTGATCTACAAAAAGAAACAACTAGTTAATAAAGCATCAGCTTCTCGCTACTGACTCAGTTTGCATTAAAAGCTGGCTTCAGTTCTTTTATAAGCAATGTTTCTTTGATTTTACAGTGGAAATCATTTTTTTTAAGACGTTTAATTTATTTTAATTCGGCTAGAGTTTCGGTTGTGCGGCATAATATCGCCTCAAACTTTCGCTCACATGACTCACATGAGCCGAACCTAATTACAGTTTCAGAGGTCGACTTAAATTAATTACGTCGAACTTACTCGCCGAACTCAACCTCAGCCGTTCTTCACGGTTGTACCAGCCGTGAAGAACGGCTAGCCTTGCCGATCCAAATCTTTGACAATCAGTCGAACTTAACTAAGTCAAACACCGAACTTCACATGAGCTGAACTCAATTAATTGAGTTCGGCCAGGAGCCTATCATGGGCTCCTGGTTCGGCTCATTAGAAGTACGGCGTTTGACCAGAGTCTAGCTAAGATTCCTTTCCTTAAAATTTAAGTTCTGCCGCCGATGGATATTCAGCTAAAAGGACCGAAGAGCTCAAACTATATTGGCTTAGTAGTTTCTTTTAAAAGCACTTAAAATGATGTGGAAAAACACTGAGGACAACGCCCGGCATTCCAAGCGTTTTGGTGCCCCTGAATTTTCTGTTTAAAGTGGATCGAAATTTAAAAAAAAATCTTTTCTCCATCAGCAGTTAAAGTAAACGTGTTCATTTTGTTTTGATGCCAATGCCGGAAGACCACTTGTGAGTGAATTCGAAAGAGTGCTGAAGTTTTCCGAAGGCATGCAACCTGTCGAAATGCATCTTGAGAATAAAATACCGTGCAATCTTTTAGACAAGAAGTGTTATTACACTCTCCTCTTTCTAAGTGAGCATCAGTGCCTGTGTCATCAAAAGAAAAATTGTACTTCCATCAGCAGTTAAAGTAAACGTGTTCATTTTGTTTTGATACCACTGGCGGAAGCTAAAGCCACTTGTGAGTGAATTCGAAAGAGAGCTAAAGTTTTCCAAAGGCATGCAACCTGTCGAAATGCATTTCGAGAACAGAATATCGTGCAATCTTTTCGACATGAAGTGTTATCATGCTCTCCACTTTCTACGTCAGCATCAGTGCCTGTGTCATCAGACCCAGTAAAAAATCAGACTCTTAGAAAGAAAGGTCACTGACCGAAGTTCCTTATAAGTGCTGAAACGTGCGCAAACATAGTCGGTCATGGTTTGATATATCAATTAATTTCAGTTATTTGCGGAAGAAAACACTAAAACTTCTTTACGTATCTATAGCACAATTATCAACTCTTTATTGCATAATCGCTCCCTTAAACGCTCAAAAAAATTACTTCTGATTTTTTAAGCATTTAATATTAATTATTATTATTATTTTCTTTTTTGCCGGTGTAGGGTTTGGAGTCGAGGAAAAAACTATGTTTGACGTCTTTGCAACGTAGGAATCTGAATTTTGGATTACGGAACTATTGTTGTTATTCTAGGAGTATTTTACGTAGTTTATGATGCTTACAAAAGAAAGGTCGGAATTCGTGGGCTTAAAATTAAAATCGGAACTCACGCATATGACGTCATCACAAAACCGGAAGTACAACTTGTAGCACCGTTTCCGTTCCATGCGACTCAATTCAAACATGCAAACATGAACAGAGGAACTCAAACATTTCACATGAGAAGATAAAAGCTTCTGGCTGAAATGTGTTGACGTCTTTCAGGTAAAAGATAGTAAGGTAGTTGCCTGATGTTTGATGAGGTAAAAAACTCTAACATGCAAGGCTGATCTGACAGCAAATTCGTTCGATTTCTTTTAATAATATTTGCCCAATATTTTGGTTGGACAAAACTAAGACAACTAACCTTCATCAGGGGGGCTAAGAAAGCTAAGACGTAGCTTTCTTAGCCCCCTGATGAAGGTTAGTTTTGTCTAACCGAAATATTGAGCAAATATTATTAAAAGAAATCGAACGAATTTGCTGTCTGATCAGCCTTGCATGGTTCCTTGCATGTTAAAGTGTTTTTATTTAGTTCATTGCTGCTCTTGATCTACACAAAGATCCAGCTACATTTTGCTACTGTTTGTTCAAGTGGTCCTTGCATTATTACAGAAGTCATTTGATGAGGTACCCGAATTATCACTGTAGCTACTTACAAAATCTCTCATGAAAATAACTCTGGAACCTATTTTTTCTTGGCTAGGGTCTTGATGGGGTCAGAACACAGCGATGGCTTACAATCGGCCAACAACTTTACTGTGTGCTGATAAAAATGATGCGTTTTAGAACTGTTGGATGTGAAATTTCAAGTTACCCAACTAACTACTAAAATTTACATTGTGTGACTGAGAGCTAATATTCCTCAGCACCGGGACCCTCTAAACGACAAGTTTCCTGATATTACGACAAGAGATGAAATCTCGCAAAGGTTTAATACTGAAAAATGAAAAACAAAAAAACAAAAAACAACAAAAAGAAAGACAAAAAGAAAAAGAAAAAACTCCCGCTATTTTAATACAAACACAAGCCTTATCTGATTCGATCTTGCGGACTTTGTTGAGCTTTCTCAGTTGTAAAAGTTTGAAAATAAGGATTTCAGTATTTTAAAGTACTTTAATACAATTGCCTCCAAAGACTATTCGGAAAATGGGACATTTTTTTCTTTCAATTTTTGCCTAGCGAGGGGAAAATTAACACATCTTGAAAACCGAGGAAATATTAAAAAGAAAGTACTGCTTGGCGGTTTAGTATTTGACCTTTGATTTGAGAAAAATGTTGAAGTATATTACGTGATTCGAGGAATGACACTGCAAGTCACATACAGGAAAAGGCTGTCATTCAAAAGACAATAAACAAAAGTGGAGTTGCGAGGTAAATAATATAAGCTTGATGTGTTTATTCTCGCAATTAGCCACGGTTGGGCGCGCGCCCTCGCAACCGGCATTCCATTACAGACAGCACAGAACCAGGCCTTTTTGTCCATTTCTCGCACCGATCAAAATGTCTGCTTTTATTCGCAGTTTCTGCCTTCTAGCTGAGAAAAGCCATACGGTAGAGGAATAGTTATCCCTTAGTATCGATGTGTGGTCCTAAACGGGAGCAGTACACACAGAGAAGCAAGTTTTAGCGCCGTCTGTGCTTTGTAATGGCTAGCAGTGGAGCTTCCAAAAAGAAGGACAAACGGACGACTCTTCTCGACTTCGAGTTGTCAACTACTTTAGGTAAGCGGCGCCGGGCGAGTAACTACGTAAAGCCGGGATTTGCGACTTAATATACAATTGTAAGAACGGTCTTCTTAATGTTTTTGTTATTTATAGTTGTACATATTACGGAGCTAGAGCATTGATTAGATCTTTTACAATTTTAATGGCAGGGACAGGAACTTTTGGACGGGTACTTCTCTGCCGCGATAAGAGAACCTCGGAGTACCATGCGCTCAAGATAATGAATATCCGAGAAGTGATCAGATTGAAACAAGTTGAACACGTTCAGAACGAGAAGAATATCTTGACGAAGATAGAACATCCATTCATAGTAAACTTGTAAGTATGTCGTCGTTGTAAACACTCATTCATAACATTAGCAAGTTCTTATATATGTATGAGCTTTCAGCTCACGTAGTATTTGTCATCACAGTCTCTGTTACCGCTCCGAAAATAGCACTTATACAAAAGCTCACAGTCGAACAGGGTTCATCATTAGATCTTTGAGTTGATTCAATTTTCAAGGCTTCCTTTCTGCGGCCAGTGGGGTTAAGTATACAAAGTCATTTTGGTCTATTTGTTAAGTGAGCGCTCGCTCCTCCGTGTATTACAAAGTCTGTGTATACATGTATGCTTAATGTTGTTAAATGTTAGCTTTGTTTGCATATGGTTTGAGAAATAATAGATTTAGCGTTAAAGTATTCACAAACATCTTGATTTCGAGCGAATGGCGTCTGCGACTATTAACTGATTATCGCGCTTCGGTCTCTACAACAGAATTCACTGGATCGCCATTTTTTCTGCTCCGCCACGTGAATCGGTATTTCAAGGGCTCTAAATCGTTTGCATTATTTATTTTAGTGATGTTCAATATTTGGTTAACAACGTCGAGTTTAGGAAAGATCCCGTGCAAATTTTCCTTTCTTTCTGGGCGATCAAGTTAAGGTGACCTTTGAGGTAAACGGGAAACTGTTTTTGCACAAATCTAATTTGCTGCATAGTAGAATTGTTGTTTCTTCGTCACGTCCCGTCATAGTCGAATGAATCGAACAGCAAAAATCGCTTAAATGATATTACTTAATGGTTATGTTTAAAAACAAAACGTTTATAGCAAAGATTGCAACTCATGTTGTGTTTACAATCGTTTCATTTAATATTCCTTACTGTTCATTGATCAAGTTCAAATCGGATAAAACACATTGTTTTTTTTAAGAGGAACACACTGGAAACCTAATATTATGGGAAGTGCTAATGAAGTTAGATAATTCATGGAAATTTCTTTTCCCCATTATGCCTATATTTTTTCCATCGGAAAAATAAACAGTGAAAATAAGAAAATTTAATCCTGCTGTTTGGCAGCTCGAAAAGGGGGGGTTGGTCACTGTTAATACTTTGGTTATAACACCTTGCTGCAGGTTAATATGATGCACTCAGGGTAAAAAAAATAATTTTCACCCAAAAAAAAACCCCACAAATTTGGCTGGTACCATTTGTGGACTCCAATGGAACAGATGGTATGAAATGTTTATAAATATGAAAAGATATAAGCATGTCTGGATTTTGCAAAAAAAGTCATGATTTTGAACATCAGTTCCTTTCATAATCCAAGTAAAATGTTTAGTTAAGAACTCGTGGCATAAGTCTTGGTAAGCTGAAGTTCCACGATTGCCCTGGGTTGAAGATGGAACGATTAAAAGATGAGGTCTTTGCAAGGTTAAAAAGATGCAGATCACTTCAATCCAGGAAGTTCTCATTCGCTTGCTGATATCTTAGACATTGCTGACCCTTTGCAAGATAATGTATTGTACATAGTTGTCAAGATTTGTTGAAGATTGTGAGATATCTTTAAACTTGTCAAGAATAATTTCATAAATGCAAGCAACACTTGACCAATGCTTGACCTACGGTAGTACATTGCATTTATCAGGTATTGGCCAATATGTATTTTAAGTATCCTTCAAATATCTCGACCGACAGTTCAGTCGATTCTCATCAGATACTCCGAGACTAATACTCAGTCAATGGTTTACCAACACCGCCAATACTTTGTCGAACGTTTATGCCATGAACACCCACTGGATCAGCAGATTAGCTATATACCGAGTTGAAAAGCCCAAAAAGTTGAGTCTTGAAAAGGTTGATCGCTGATCGAAAACTTGGATCATATTGGTTGTTTAATCGTTAAAGTGTACTGAAGTTGTGCATGGAGTCTTGTCCCACCTTGCACTAGACCTGGTCACCTCAACTTTGATCAAAGATGTCCATGCTTGGATAGGTGCATGTAATCAGTTTAGTTAGGCTGACACTTCAGTGCTCGACCTTAACGTTTTGGCTAACTAGTCCTTGGGCTAGTGGGGTCTGAAATTCACTAGCCAACAGGCATCATCTGCTCAAATTTTACTAGCCCAACCCATTTTTTACTAGTCCTGGACTAGTGGACCACCGCTAAGGTCGGGCACTGCACTTAAGCGATCTAAAGGTGTCCAATTAACCCTTTCACTTCCAGAGTCAGTTATGAAGACATGTAGTGTTGAACTAATATGTTGGCTTTTAAGAGACATTTCTTTTGGAGATCTGGAGATGTACAACTAATGCTTTAGATATGCGTTGGCTTTAGATGTAGAGAAATGTCTACAAAAAGCGGTGTCGGCTCAACACAGACGTCCCTTTTCAAGATCTAGAGGTGTCCAATGCTCTGCTTTAGATAGATGTTGGCTTTAGAAAGGTCTGCACTTTAGAGAGCTTTACTTTAGGGAGGTGTTCACCGTAGAGAGGTATGTAAACAAATAACTAATTTTTCATTCCCTTGGCTTTGATTTAAAGGCTGAGAATGACTGCTGACAGTGGCTTTCTTAACTTTGCAGACTATGGACACATCATGATAACACGTTCTTGTACATGCTTCTAGAGTACGCTTGTGGTGGAGAACTTTTTACCTACCTGCGTACAGCAGGAAGATTTAACAATGGGACTGGATTGTTCTTTGGATCAGAAATAGTTTCTGCTCTGGACTATCTCCATCACAATAGTATAGTGTATCGGGACTTGAAGCCTGAGAATATTCTTCTAGACAGAGAAGGGCATGTAAAGCTCACAGATTTTGGATTTGCTAAAGAAGTTCATGATAAGTAAGTACAATGATGAATATGATTCCCCTAAGCTAATCATAGGTAAGGTAAAGTCACACAAGAGCCAAGAGGTGGTCCAATCAGCTTGAGCTTATCTACCCACCCCCCCTCCCCTCCCCCCCACCCCTGGATGGGATGGTGAGATGTGGTAGGTCCAACATAACAGCCTGTTATGTAGCTCAACATGTTTTGGGTATTTACCATACCAAACTTTCCTTGAATTTGGTCATCTGAACAAGCCAAAACATGTCATTTGTTTAGGTTTGCTTTTGCTGAGTTTGTTATGCACCTATAACAGTCCAAAATGGCAACCATTTTATTGTTCTTTTAAATCTTTGTAAATTAGCCCTCTTTGCGTCATCAGCATTGCAAAATACAAAGGAATTTCTGAGTGAAAATGAGGCAAAGAAGGCTACTTAGCTGGCATATATTAACAGAATAATAAATTGTCTCGGTGTGCATGCTGCAACTATAGACAACACTGTCACAGTGACACATGTGACCCTCCACGGAAAAAAAACAGAAAAAAAGCGATGACATGGGCACGCTTGCGTTAACACAGGCACACCAGCGTGACAACTGACACAGTGATATGTGCATATTTAATAAGAAAACAAAGATTGTCACGGTAGCTTTTGTTTGGCACAACATAACACGCTAAAGCTTTTGTTTAAAGTACTGTGTAAAGTAACATGCTAAGCGTGCGATATCACTCGGTAAATTGTGCGATATGGCATGGTAGCATGCATAAATAAGCGAGAGCTCTACAGTGGCTGGGATAAAAGTTTATACAACAGCTTGGACAGAATGTGCCATATTTCTGGTGTGCATTTTGACAAGGCTAAAGTGCCATTTAGCTCACTAGCGTGTCATTTTGCACGGTCATACTACTGGTCACACTTCTTTGTTCAACCGAACACACACCATTGTTTTTACCGTGCAATATGAGACAAAAGAAAATTTTAATGAGGTGTGCATCGTCGCACGGTGCTATCATGTTAAAGAAATTTTCTTTAGTTTAGCATGTTATAATAGCGTGCCCGTGTCATCACCTTTTTGCTGATTTTCTCATGGAGGGTCACATATTAGAACCATGATTTTTCCCCCAGATACACCAAAACAAACTCAGGAACCAAGAAACCGCAAAACTGGCGAGCCTGTTTTGGCATCACAGCTTGTCACTATCCACAGTGCAGTATTGTAAACCATCTGAAATGAAATTTTGTGTTTTATGACGACTGAAAAGTGTAGATATTGGAAGAAAAAATATATATGAATTTTTTTTTTAGTTTTTCTTATCAGTACACCATGTAGATTTGATCAAACAAATAAAACAAATCTGTCATATACACTTGAAAAATAATATAACTAAAGTGCTAGGGTAGGGATTTGGAATAAACCTTCTTCAGAAAAGTCAATTGCTCCACTATGCCAACCTGCCTCTCAAGCAACATTGACAGGTGCATTAAAGTATTAATTTAAACATTTGTTGCTCACATTTATAGTTATACTTTTAATTGATTCCAATTTAGAAATTACATTTTCTCAATTGTGTTCTCAGTTTTCAAATTTTCATTTTCAGGACATGGACTTTGTGTGGGACTCCAGAATATCTTGCTCCAGAAATTATACAAAGCAAAGGGCATAACAAAGCTGTGGATTGGTGGGCACTAGGAATTCTTATATATGAAATGCTGGTTGGGTAAGAATAAACTCTTGAAAATAATGTTTAATTTAAAAAAATAGCGTAATGACTTGATAAGACAGTTATTGTTTTAACCAGTCAGTTTATTGGCATGTCACTCAAATATAAAAGCACATCACAAAGAGCAGTTTTCAATTGAGTGTGCAAAACCAAAACCAAAGTTATTACTCTGACCAAACACAACAGTCTTAAACAATCCAATGAACCAATCAGAGCTCGAAGCAATTACATGTCGATGGTGCCGGGCACAGGAAAACGCATGCCAGCAAGTCACGATTGGTTTTGGTTTTACTTCTGATTGGTTGAGAAAGTGGTGCAAGATTTTGTAGCCAATCACAAAGTGTAACAATTAAAAACCAAAGCAATTGTGTAATTATTACTTTTCACACTCAATTGAAACCCCTCTATATAGTAATTACTCAGACCAATCACAACAGGCACAGGCAATCCAATGAACCAATCAATACTTTTAGCAGATACAGGTATCTAGTGCCAAGGGTTGTAAAACATGAGTGAGCAAGTCACGATTGGTTTTTGGTTTTACTTGTGGTTGTTTGAGAAAGTGCAGGCACAAGATTTTCTAGCCAATCACAAATTGTAGCGATGCAGTGCCACAGCAAGCATGAAATTCCTTTTGACACTCGCTCAATTACAATTAAAAACTGCTCTGTGGAAATGAAATTTAACTACAGCCAAAATTCTGGTAGGTGGCCACCGATAATTTCATGAAATGTAAACACTTTAAGCTAAGGGGGCTACAATGTATGTCATCATTTTTAGCGTTACTAATAAGTTGTCAAAAGTGCACAATGTTAGCACTTTGTTATCTATATAATTTTTTATTCAGCTTATGATTTGCATTGTTTTCCAGTTATCCGCCATTTTTTGATGACAACCCATTTGGAATTTATGAAAAAATACTGTCAGGCAAAGTAGAGTGGCCAAAACACATGGAAACTACAGCGGCAAAGTAAGTAGTATTCAACTAAATGGACATAAATTATTTTAGTCATTTAAAACTTATGATGAAGGTTAAGTCAGAACACTAATAGCCTACAGTAGCCCACACACTGACCTTGTTGTTTTTTTATATTCTTTTTCCAGAGATTTGATAAAAAAATTGTTAGTACATGACAGAACAAGAAGACTTGGAAGTATGAAGGTTGGTATTTATTAAAGTTTTTTTTTTCCCAGTGAAAAAAGGGAGAATAAAGCAGAATGGTTTATCTTTTGCACACCTGTACTTTGACAAGCATCTCACAGTATTGGTAAACATTCAGCTTGGTCACAAATCTTTGTGTGTTGCCTGATAAACTCAGTAGCCACAGAGCTCGTTAGAAGTTCTAATAATTATTTAATTGACCTGAGTAGAAGAAGCTCTGTTGTTTTCCGGGGTAATGCCCAAATTGTTATGTTGTTTGTTCTTAACTCAGTAGAACCTTGTTGACTATTTACTCGGAGAGAACTCAATGTCTTATGCTGTCTTCACATCAGTACCAAAACATTTTCAGAGTAAACATGTTCAGAGTAAACATGTTCCTGTAAACATGCTTGCAATTTCATTGTTCACATTAGTTGTTAATTTCAAAATAATTATGTTTCACACCTGATTCTATTATTTATTCTGTTTTAAGAAGCAGACATAAGCTCACATAAAATCGTTATAATTACACATGAATGAAACAAATAGAGCTTTTTGAACTTTTGAGTCTGTTGACGAAATGCAATGGTGTGACCATTCAAGTGAGTACTTTTGTTTGATACCAATAGGTGGTGTTCACCTTTAACGTCACGACGGCCATGTTGGTGCACACCTTCAAAAGAATTTTAATGAACTTCACTCACGTGACCTTCAGTCACTTGAGTGAAAACGATCTATTGTTTTGCAATATTATTCTTATAAACAAAATTTGGAACTTTTCTTGATTTTTTTTTATTTTTGGCACTCTTGGGAACTGAAGAAATGATGAGTTCAGCATTCAGGCATTGCTCAGTGAAATCGTTTCTCTTTTAGAATGGCACTGAAGATGTCAAAGGTCACAAGTGGTTCAAAGTTATTGACTGGAATTTAGTTTATCAAAGGAAGCTTAAGGTATATGCAGGAAATTTTTGTGGGATGGTGGGTTCAGTTTTTTACACTTTTCTAAAGGAAATTATGTATTTACATGTAGTAACCCGACGAAACAGTTTTTCAATCTGATCAAGGGAAAATGGTTTTTTTCTTTTGGTTGACTTTTTGCATTTGCACGGCCGCCATTAAATTTGCATGTTCCAGAAGTTAAAAAAGTGAAGCCAGTGAAACTAACGTCAGAGACTCAAAAATTCCTCTCTTGGAGTTGTTGTTTTGCAGGGAACAGCAAAGAATTTGGCATTTTTTTTGCTCATTAAACCTATTGTTTTGTGCTTCTATTGCTTCTATTGCATCTTGAGTGATTGAATCTTATTGTGAGAGTAGAATTTTTAAGTCTCTGACCTCACTTTTGCTGGCATTTTCCAGTTTGGACAAGTTATTACAAATGTATTTGTAAATGCATTATTTACTTCTGAAAAATGCACAAAAATGAAATTTAAAAATTTGATCGTACTGGCACTGTAACAGTCTTGCGACTGACAAACCTGTTGCCCTTGAGTTCCAGATCAATTTGGAATTTGGAAATGTTGGTTTTTGAGAAGGGAGGAGAAAGGTAGAGAACCAAGAGGAAAAAACCCTTGGAGCAAGTACAAGAACCAACAACAAACTCGCCCCACAAAATGACAGCAAGTCCGGGAATAAGGGATGGCGCAGTGGTGAGAGCACTCGCCTCCCACCAATGTGGCCCGGGTTCGATTCCTGGCCCCGGTGTCATTTGTGGGTTGAGATTGTTGTTGGTTCTCTCCTTGCTCTGAGAGGTTTTTCTCCAGGTATTCCGGTTTTCCCCTCTCCTCAAAAGCCAACATTCTAAATTCTAATTCGATCTGGATAGAGGACCTGCATGAAAACCAGCTACAGCTGATGTGGCTTTCCTCTCTAAATATAGTTACCAAACCCAGGCCACGTTGTTGGGAAGCGAGTGCTTTCATCACCACACTGACCCTGCTCCCCAGCTTTGTGATAAACTTTCATGGTCAGGGCAGTTTTTAGTTGCATGATAATACTGATAGAAATATCTGAATATTGAATAATTCCATTATTTTCCAGGCACCAATAATTCCAAAGCTTGCCCACCCGGGTGATACAAGGAATTTTGATGACTACCCTGAGGAAGACTGGAGAAGTGCGCCACCCCTCTCTGGAAAGTTATTGGAGCCATTTAAAGATTTTTAACTGTCAAGATTACACTTATTTTAGTCAACCAGGTAAGCAATTTATCTATCTTCTCGTAGTGGTTCTGTCCTATAATATTAAACTACCGTATTTTTTCGATTAAACACCGGGGCCCGAATAAACGCCGGGTATAATAGAGGAAGTTGTAAGTAAGCCCCTCAAACGTTTATTTGTGGTATAATAAACTTAAGATTTAAGTGCAAGGTACACGGCTGCCAAGAAAAACGAATAATAACCCTTTCTTTAAAAATGGCGGGCGAGAAAAACCTGCTGATTCAAAAAAACGCCGGGTCCACTTGGCACTTGGTTTGAAATAAACGCCGGGGGCGTTTAATTGAGAAAATACGGTATTATAATAATTATAAATAAAATAAAATTACAGTTATTATAATGATGTAGCTAATTTATTGTAATCCATTCCCATCATTGTCATTGTGGGCTTGATTATGCCCTAATGGGCTGAATGCTCTTGGCATTAACCCTTTAAACCCTAAGAGTGATCAGCATCAAATTTCTCCTTGTAATATTAATGCCTTATCAATCAAAAAGGTCATGAGAATTAAGGACATGATCACACAAGATGATCGAGTTCCCTTGATATCCAAACAATTTCTCCCCACTACTTCTATAGGAAATGTATAGGACTAGAAATGAGAATTTAAATTTTGATATTAGGGCTTAAAGGGTTAATAATTTTTTTTAGTCTGTTAATCAAAATCAAATCATTACAGTCAACCACTGCTTTGAAATGCCATAGTTATTGCAACAAATTGAGTTGAAGTCCTGACAAATAGATTTATTCCCAAACATACCTTCTTCTTTTCTGATCTCTCTCTATTACAAACAACAAATCCTGGACTTGAAACTTTCCATTGTCGGAGTAGACCACTTAATTTCATTTACACCTTCACAGTCAGCTCTATAGACTACAAATAATATCTAATTTTTCTCGGAGAAAGTCAGATGACAAAAACTGCCTACAACAAGGAGACACAACACATGTCCTATCGGGAAAATGTAATGGTCAGTTTAATGAGCCATATCGACATCTGTATACTATGAGACACTCAAAAGTGTTTCATCAGTATTTCAAATCCCCTTAGACTTTGTTTTTTAAAAAAATCACTTCTTGGCATTCAAATTAATCCTGATGAAATTTGTTGTCTGTCATGTTTGATAAGTTACTCCCCAATGTGTTCTTTTTAATCCACATATTACACCATTATGGTTGGTTAATCCATTTGTGTACGTGTGCCTTTTAGCTTTTGTTCAATAACTATGGCGTATACTTCATGTATTTTGACCCTCGCTTTGTGTTGTTTTGATTTCAGTTTCAAGATAATGGATTTAACCATGTGGTATCAAGAGTTACAGAAAAGAATTTATCACTCGAGATATGTCACTTCACTAGTCACTTCCTCTAGGCAATATATTTCATTTTTTAGGAATGCATTTCAAGTCTTATTTATTGGATATATCATCACTTGTAGGCAAGCCAATAACATTCCATTACCTAATTTTAGATTTTCTTTTGCTGTAGCAATCCCCATACTATCCTATTCTGCTGGAAAAATGAGCTTTCCTCCTCCCAAGGATCAAACATTTCTTTGTTAATTTGAGAAATTGGTACGCGGATTTTTGTTTGGGCCTTCTATAATAGTTTTATTTTCAAACGGATGCAAAATTCTCTTAAACTGCAGTGCCTTGCTGAAAGATGTGCATTTCTGGAAGATGTGCATTTCTGGATTGCTAGTAGTCCCTCTCTGGATAGTCGAGCAGGCAAGCATCAAGCTTGCCATCAACCGAGCGAGTGAAAGTAATACAAGCCAAGACAGGAAGTTTTCCTTTGCTCATTCACTCTCTCCAGTCTCTCCCAACTCGCCTGGCTGAAAAGGGATAGTCGAGCAGGCGAGCATCACGCTTGCCATCAACCGAGTGAGTGAAAGTAATACCAGCCAAGAGAGGAAGTTTCCCTTTGCTCATTCACGCTCTCCAGTCTCTCCCAGCTCGCCTGACTGAAAAAGGAGAGCTAACAGGCTTGTGCATTTCCCGAAATGAACACAACTTGTTGCAGTATTGTGATCTAGTGATTGACGCACAAAAATCAACAACAAAATAACCAAATAAAAAGTTTCCTAGAAATCTTACACGAAAATCCAATATGCAAAAGGCGAACTATTTTCAAGTTGCAAAATTATCTCCAATAAATACACCACCTCTTTCCTTACCCAATCGAAAGATTCCCCTTTTTCTCACCCCTCTCACCAAATAATGCCTTTAAACAGGTTTTCGGAATTTTACAGAATATTGTATTTTAAAAATATAATTAGCTCATTTTATGATGCGTGTAGAGATACTAAATTGAATATTTGTTAATCTTTTTGCTTTTCAATTTAGTTTTGTTTATAGAATGTAAATGGCTTTTTTAATGCCAAGAATTCATTATTATTAAGGAACCGTGGACCGTGAGCGCTATTTTAGCATTGCCGGTAAAAGATAAAATAATTTTAAAAAATCGTTTTGTGAAGGATAAATACCCAGGAACGCTGGTTTTCATAGAAACTGATTTGCTAGTGTGGGCAAGTAAGAGTGAGTGATTTGTTAGCAACTAAAGTGTGTTGAAAAAAGGTAACGTGGCCCTTGTTGACCAAAGCCTAAATCAATTACCATATACTCATCTTCGCGTCTTTAATTTAATTAATTAGGGAGCTTTAGCAACCACAATAGGTTTAATGAGCGAAAACAATGCCTCTGTATGTGTGTTTTTCATTTGATACATTTCTTTGCCGTTCCCTGCCAAACAACAACGTCAAATGATCAATTTATAGGTTTTTTTAGAGAACATGAACACACGACAGTTAATTTTTCTTGCTCTATTTGAACTTGAAAGCTGTCCCCATCAATTCAGCTCTTGAACGTTGCCGTCGTGGTTGCTAAAGCACCCTATTATTTGGTGCGTCACGGAGCATTTTCCTTGTTGCGTGACTCAAATTTCGTCGTCACGCAACGTTCCTGAATCTGTAGAATTAACATTCTAGAATGTAATTGTATCCGCTATGGAGTGTTTTCACATGACGTCACGGCGGTCATGTTGGTGTCCCAAAACAATAAAACGGCGGCCATATTGGTGTCCCAAGCTAATCCTGTGGGGATTGAACTCTTTTCTAATGCAAACACTTTGTTTTGTTCAAATAAATTAGCATAGCTGCAGACCACGTGAGTGAAAACACTCTATAGGCCACTCCGAAAAATACCATAATCTTTTATGTGCGGGCTCAGCCTGACCGGGGTGTAATTATTCAAGTCTCCTTTGTTAGAATGGCACAATGGAATTCAGAGTCCATGTAGGAATGTTAGGATGTAGCATTGTGTGTTCGTATACAAATGTGCACCGTATGCAAATTGCCAAGAAGTTGAAGCATAGCACGTGCAGTTCGCGCTGAAAACAAAAGAAATTGGAAATATCAGGCTTACATCAAGCGCCACCCAAACCTGCACTTTAAAGAGTATTATGGTATTTTTAACAGCTTCTGGAGTGGATACTCCAAAATCAGGTTGGACCACCTCGGACGCCTTATTTAGACTTATATAACGGAAGTAACTGGTGTGCTTTCAGTTGAGGTCAGGGGTAGCAGTTTATATAGTTAAATTTAGGACTAAGCAACCCGAGAAGCTTGGTGGTACAGTGGTACGGTAGGCTATGTAAGCCTACGCCTAGCTGAGGTCACAGGTTCAATCCTGAGTGGGGATTTTAGATTTTCTTTTTTTACACTTAAAAATTTATTGAAAATAAATTCTAAGTGTTGACATTACGTTATATAATTCTACGTAAGTGTCCGAAGTGGTCCAACTTGATTTTGGAGTATCCATTCTAGTCACGACCATACTAAAACATTGCGTCGCAAACTTTAGTGAATAACAAACCACGTGGTTTTATTAATGTCCAATCAGGTAGCGACTGTGTCGCGTCACGTGGCGTGCTGTGTGGCCTCGTTCACTTAAATAGCCCATTTCCGAGTTGCTCTTAGCCTCCTTTTCAAACCGAGGCCAAGTGCAAAACCATTGATATGGATAAAGTTTTATTTGCATGTGAAAGAAAACTCATTTTCGTTTGAATTTTTTTTTTCACTTGGCCACAGTTTGAAAAGGAGGCTAAGAGCAACTCGGAAATGGGCTATTAGATTGTAAAAAGAGTTTTTTAAAGTGTAGTGTTCGGTCGATGAGAAGAAGGTCACTCAAATCGTGTATTTTCAAATCAAAAGATTGTCGTAATTGGGAACTGTGTCAGTTTATTGAAACAAAGTATTCAACACATCTTGAAATTATATTTTTAATAGAAATTTCACATTTTTCTCCGAATACGCGAATGTTCTGTTCAGAAGTCGTTGTTTTTCTTATTTGGTTTATCAGTTAATGGATCAGGAAAGCGAATTTTCCGATCCGGATTCGGGCTACTTTAAATCTGGCACTGTCCCTGATTATGAGTTCATCAATTACTAGTCTATTTTTGTATACAAATCGAATTTAAAATTCACAACTTAGTCCAAGGAATCATGTTTATGATGCGTCAATTGGAATTTAATTTTTTTTTTTTTTGTAAAATGTGTTAATGGAAATTTAAAAGCTTCCAAATAAAATTTTATGTATCGGTTGAAAGAAGAGCCTGTTCTCCTGCATGTAACTGCTCCCTCAAGTGAGAATTTGTGATTTGCAAACTCCCGGCCATGATAAAGTCCCGGGGGGGGGGGGGTACTCCCTATAATGGGCTATACGGGGATGCTCCGCCCGAAAGGGGTACCTTTTTCAGGCTGGAGGTATATGAAAGAGTCGGGATTTCACGAGTTGAAGTATATGAAAGGGTAGGGATTTCACGAAGAATAGGAAAAGGTAGCGAAAACACGAGTTGAAGCATAAAAAAGGGTAGGGAAAACTGCCATTTAAGTATTATAAAAAGGGCCTTTAAAAATATATCAAAAAGACACACGTAAAGGCTATATGAAAGGGGTATCATTTTCGATGAAAGGTATATGAAAGGGGTACCTTTTCTGTCAAAAACGGTGTATGGTAAGGGTTTGGACTTCGGGGCGGAGCATTCCCGTACAAAACTTTGTTAAGTACCCCCCCCCCCCCCCGGGGGAATAAAGTACAGAGAGAAAAAGGCTGCCAGGAGCCGTCACTGTCAACAAATCCAAGATGGCGGCTAGTCTACCATCTTGGATGTAAACATGTTTGTGCGAAATGCAAACTCGTTGTTGAAATGGGCATTTTGTACATTTTGTACATTTCCAACGTCGAATATCAATCTCGTTTGATTGGCCAATCGGTGCGGCCAGCCAGTCATTTATGCCGTCATTTTGTCCGGGCCAAGTAGTCACGTGATCGCCAAAAACGATAATATAGTTGCAACATAAAGGATTGTGGGAAGATATTCCAATCCTCCTTGGTCCGGGCTCGCCCAATGGCAACTTTTCTTCATATAGAACAAGTTTATTATGAACTCTGGCATTAGTCAGTGTATTGTTCCTGTGCACTAGTATACAGACCAGTGAAATAACCATGGTTTGAGGGAATACATTCATCATTTTGGACGGGCCAAATGGAAGCTATACTGAGCAGCACGTTCCTATGGTACTGTGAGTGCTGTACTGTTTATTATGCTGTACAAGGTGATCCTGGGAAATGATCGCAACTGAAACTTTCTGAGCAGTACCACCTCATGTTGTGCTGTTTGCTTTTCAATATTTTTCAAAATAAATCGATGACGTTTTTGAATTTTGAAGTTGGCGGTTGGAAGCTGAGAAAAATTTTCATGGTCCGACACATTCTATAAACGTGCTGGTTCTTGTGTGATGCGTGGTACCTGGGGGAGGGGGAGGGGGGGAGGGGGGAGGGGGGAAGGGAACTCGCATATAAAAATGACAGGGGTGCTCGTCGGAAATTTTCGAAAAACACCCTAAAAGGTACTAGAATCTCGTTTGATGAGTGTGGCTCAAATGAATTTTTTACCCCTAACAGGTACCAATTCTAAAACAACCCATGTCATGTTCTGTCATATTTGTACATAAAAGGTACCGAGATAATTCGAACGGTGGTCATTTTAAATTTTAACACTCTAAGCGGTACCAATGTACAAATTTTGATCCCTAAAAGGTATGACGAGCACCCCTGTCATTTTTATATCGGAGTCCCCCTCCGGGGCGTGGTAGTGTCGCTTGGTGTCTCTGCCCTGTTGTTTCCTCTCACTGGTTTGAACATGCACGGAATAACTTCAGCGGCGGTTGCTCGGAGCTCTTTGATCCGCCACAAATACAACACTGGATTCACCGTAGAATTCACGAAGATAAAAGTCAATGTTAGTTGTGTAGCTGCTAGGATCAGTGGGCTTGTTCCCGATAACATTCGTATCACCATGACCAACCAGGCAGGACAATAAGCGATAACTTGCGCGCAGTACACGTATAACATGCTTCGAACAGAGCGTCGATATCGGGACATGTTCGCAGCTCTTTCAGCTTGGCGGTTGGGTCTTGTGGTTTTAGTACTTGCCGCTGTGAAATACCGTGTTCCCTGTCGTCGCAAGACAAACCGGATCTTTGCGAAGGCAACTAACGAGATCAAAAAACACACCGGCATAACTGCGACGATAAAAATACAGTAAACCTGTACACTAACGAAGAATGAAATCGCCCACGGAATTGAATAGACCCAGATAAAAGTCACTGCAAGAATCGAGCGTTTTCGGGTGACCACCACACGGTACCTCATCTTAAGGTGCGCAGCCATGCATTTATCAATGCTGATCAACATCATTGTGGTAAAAGAAGCGATGGAAAGATGCCCCGAAAGAAAATCAAACAGTACTCCAATTACACAACGAGGTAGTTTATCGGCTTCTAGGAGAATATTCATCGCGAAGAATGGCTGAACCAGAAGCCCGACACAGAGATCCGCCAATGCAAGGCTGGAAAGGTGGATTTTGGTTGGCTGCCATAAAGATGTTGTACGGCGAATTGCAACGAGGACAAGGGCGTTACCAAGAATTGCTGAAACTGAAAAAGCCAGATTTATGACGGCTGTGAAAATATCTACACCATCAAGTTTGGCTTTGGCAGTGTAGAAGTCACAGATGTGAAGAGATTCACTCGAAGAGACAGAAAGATTGCTCATGGTCAATAAACGCACTTCTGTGCTTTAAGAAAGCGTTTCTTCTTTTCGTAACTGATCCAGTCGATCTGGTTATCGATGCTGTTTATCTTCCAACCAGAATATAATAGCACTGTATCCGTTTACGGGAAAGAAACCAAATCTTTGTTTCTCGTAACAAGTGATTTGTCTTGGAAATTGCTAAACGTGGCATAAAACGTTGTTCGTCCTTGCAAGTTAAAAAGCGAGGAAATATCCTTGGCAAACAAGTAAAAGTTAATCTTTGTCTGGAAATTAGAACCTCTGCATATTCAAAGTATACTGTCGCTCTTATGTAAAGGTGTTGGTCTTATTAGCTAGTTTCACACCTTATTAGGCAATATCTAATACACCTGTCTGCAAAAAAGTATCGAGTTACTTTTTTTAAACCTTCACTGCCATGACTGCCTAAGTGCAGAAGTGAAACAATAATCGAAATTTCATTTTCTAAATTATTAAAAAAATAAGTACTAAATAGCTGTCATTTGAACATTTGAACTGCCAAACTTAGGACACTTACAATTTGTCCTCAGAAGTTAAAACCCCATACTTGTATAGAGGTTTTGCACGGCAGCCATGTTGCATAGCAGGAACAATAGATTCTTTTCCCTATGGGAAAGAATGTTCTTTCTAATGCAAAACATTTTCATTGTTCCTGCCATGCAACATGGCTGCCGTGCAAAACCTCTATAGCATAATAAACATCACCACATGAAAGAAGAGCTCAATAGCTTTCATTTAAATGGCAATACTTTCATCCCCAGGCTCAAGGCTCAAAAGTAAGAACCACCTTGTACAGCATAATAAACAGTATCACAGGAAAGTACTGCTCAGGAGCTTTCATTTGAATGGTCACACTTTAGGATTTCATCTACAGACTCAAAAGTTAGAACCACCTTGTACAGCATAATAAACAGCACCAAAGGAAAGTACTGCTCAGTAGCTTTCATTTGAATGGTCAAACCTTAGGATTTTATCCGCAAAATCAAAAGTAAGAAGCACCTTGTACAGCATAATAAACAGTAACACAGGAAAGTACTGCTCAATAGTTTTCATTTGAATGGTCACACCTTAGGATTTCATCCACAGACTCAAAAGTTAGAACCACCTTGTACAGCATAATAAACAGCACCAAAGGAAAGTACTGCTCAGTAGCTTTCATTTGAATGGTCAAACCTTAGGATTTTATCCGCAAAATCAAAAGTAAGAAGCACCTTGTACAGCATAATAAACAGTAGCACAGGAAAGTACTGCTCAATAGTTTTCATTTGAATGTTCATATTTCTTTACCGTTTTTTTTTTTGTAAACGCTTCACTGCCATGAATGCTTAAGCTTAAAAGTGAAACAAATTTCCAAATTTCATTTTCCAAATTATTAGATAACTTACGGCATCGCTTATGCTCAGTAGCTTCATTTGAATGGTCACACTTAGATATTTCATCCACATATTCAAGAGTCACACTTTGTAGTTTTATTCACAGACTCTTGAAACAGTTATATAGAACCACTTTGTACGATAAATTCGTGTAACTTCGGATAAATTCTTTACCGTTTTATTTTTGTAAACGCTTCACTGCCATGTCTGCCCAAGCTTAAAAGTGAAACAAAAATCCAAATTTCATTTTCCAAATTATTAGATAACTTACGGCATCGCTTATTTGGATTTCAAAATCTTTACGATACTTGATGCGACGTCCATGTGCACAAACAATATTAGTCCACTATGGATGAGAAAAAGCAGTAATATCAGTGACTTTTCATGATGGGCTTTTTTACACAGATAATCTGAGTCCAGCGGGGGGGGGGGGGGGGGGGGGGGGGGTACTCAACAAAGTTTTGTACGGGGATGCTCCGCCCCAAGGTCCAAACCCTTACCCTTTCATATACCGTTTATGACAGAAAAGGTACCCCTTTCATATACCTTTCATTGAAAATGGTACCCCTTTCATAAAGCCTTTACGTGCGTCTGTTTGATACATTTTGAAAGGCGCTTTTTATAATACTTAAATGGCGGTTTTCCCTAACTTTTTTATACTTCAACTCGTGTTTACGCTGCCTTTTCCTGATTCTTCGTGAAATCCCTACCCTTCCATAAAATACTTCAACTCGTGAAATCCCTACCCTTTCATATACCTCCAGCCTAAAAAAGGTACCCCTTTCGGGCGGAGCATCCCCGTATAGCCCATTATAGGGATTACACCCCCCCCCCCCCCCGGGGAGTCCAGGTTTGTTAATTTTTTTGGCTGATTAGGTCTCCTGCAGATCCTACGTATACCGTTCGCAGCATTATCGTTTGCGGTCCTTTATAGATTTTACTTTTATTTTCATTGTAAGCTACGTTCCAGTTCAATACTGAGAATACGAATATTGTCTATTGCAGCCACAATAAAATCAGATTAAGTGTTTTGTTACTTTATTCGTGATATGCTTCTTCATTTGTATGAGTTACATTTGTTTTGAAATCAAATATTATTTTTTGGAATGTTACAACATTATCCAACTGCAATGTTATCGGACGCCTCTTCTTGTTAGTGACCTGTGAAGAAGGGTAAACGATAATACTGTTAAGAGAGTATGAAGCTAAGAGAGAGCCCTGTGACTCCAAGATAATTGCTTTTTAAAATTAAAAATTCTTGTTGCAATTAAGGACACAGAACAAAGATATTTTCCACAATTATACAGCTGGGGGAAAAGAGACAATGTGGAGTAAAGTGACTTGTCTAAGGACACAACACAGTGACACGGTGTCCATTTATATACTTGGGTGGAGAGAGACAATGTGAAGCAAAGTTTCTTGTCTAAGGACACAACACCGTGACAATGTACCCATATATACACCTGGATAGAGAGACACAATATGGAGTAAAGTGTCTTGTATAAGAAGAACTTACACAACACAGTGACAATGTACCCATTTATACACCTGGGTGGAGAGAGACAATGTGTAGTAAAGTGACTTGTCTAAGGACACAGCACAGTGACAATGTACCAATTTATACACCTGGGTGCATGTGGAGAGAGACAATGTGTGGTAAAGTGTCTAGTCTAATGACACAACACAGTGACAATGTACCCATTTATACACCTGGGTGGAGAGAGACAATGTGTAGTAACGTTTCTTGTCTAAGGAAACAACACACTGGCAATGTACCCATTTATGTACCTGGGTGGAGAGAGACAATGTGGAGTAAAGTGACTTGTCTAAGGACACAACACAGTGACAATGTACCAATTTATACACCTGGGTGGAGAGAGACAATGTGTAGTAAAGTTTCTTGTCTAAGGAAACAACACACTGGCAATGTACCCATTTATGTACCTGGGTGGAGAGAGACAATGTGTAGTAAAGTGACTTGTCTAAGGACACAACACAGTGACAATGTACCCATTTATACACCTGGGCGGAGAGAGACAATGTGTAGTAAAGTGACTTGTCTAAGGACACAACACAGTGACAGTGTACCCATTTATACACCTGGGTGGAGAGAGACAATGTGTAGTAAAGTGACTTGTCAAAGGACACAACACAGTGACAATGTACCCATTTATACACCTGGGTGGAGAGAGACAATGTGTAGTAAAGCGACTTGTCTAAGGACACAACACAGTGACAGTGTACCCAGTGACAACCTGGGTGGAGAGAGACAATGTGGAGTAAAGTTTCTTGTCTAAGAAAACAACACACTGCATGGCAATGTACCAATTTATACACCTGGGTGGAGAGAGACAATGTGTAGTAAAGTGTCTTGTCTAGTGACACAACACAGTGACAATGTACCCATTTATATACCTGGGTGGAGAGAGACAATGTGAAGTAAAGTGACTTGTCTAACGACACAACACAGTGACAGTGTACCCATTTATATACCTGGGTGGAGGGAGACAATATGGAGTAAAGTGTCTTGTCTAAGGACAGAACACAGGGACAATGTGCGCATGAAAACACTTATAGGCATTGCTGAATAGGACAATGAGGAAGAGACGATCTTGTCTAAGGAAACTACGAAGCAAACAACTGAGCAAGCAAATATGCAGGTAGGCAAACAATTTTTTTTACTATAACTGCAGAATACGGATACTTTGCTAGTAAGTCATTGATTTTTAATTAAGTATCGAAAGTAATTTAGTCGCGTTTGCTTTGGTGTTGCTTTACTGCGCCCTTTGATTGGAGACACGGTGGTGTAGTGGTTAGTGCGTCGGACGTTCAACCTGAAGGCCGGTGGTTCGAAGCCTGGTCTCTGTCGTCGTGTTGTTTCCTTAGACAAGAAACTTTACTCCACCCTGTCTCTCTCCACCCAGGTGTATAAATGGGTACCGGCGACAAAATGCTGGGGTTAACCCTGCGATGGACTAGCATTCCATCCAGGGGGGAGTAGCAATATTCCTAGTCGCTTCATGCTACAGAAACCGGGTTTAGCTCCGGCCGTGTGGGCCACCTGGCTCGCGGCGACTTTACTTTTTTTATTTTTTGATTGGTTAAAAAACATCCAAGCCATTGTCTTAACCAATATACCAATGAAACCGTTTAAACGATTTCCAACATTTGCCCAACATCGATCTGCCCGATGTTGTTACAAATGTGCCGACATCAAAGTATATTTCTATTGTCATAGCGTGTTATTTTCGCAGAGGTTTTGCCAACATTGTAAGCAAGACACATGGAAAGGGTTCTATTTCATTCAAAACTGTTTTATCTGGAACATTATTTTTTTTTCCCAAAACACGATTCATTGTGATATCGGCATTTCGTGAGCGATGCATCGTTGTTGTCTGTATAGGAAAATTGGGACCGCTCAGGTAACCAATCAGAATCACTCTCTTTTACATTACGGATCAGAGGTATGTCCAGAAATGCACGCTAATGAGATTCATGCTCCTTATGATAGACATCACGAAGTGTCCCCTAGACCTAATTCTCACCTAAACACAAGCAATTCTGTCAAACATGAAGTCATATGGAAATTACAAATAATTGTGTGTAACATGAAGTGCCCAAGGTCCGAGTTACGTGCATTTCTGGACATAAGTGGACGAGTTCAGCCAAATCATGATTCATGACATGTTACCTAGTGAACAAGCAAGTCTATATGATCCATACCAATGGAATATCTGCGATCATTTTACTCTAGACCTGAACAGTCTTTTCTTCATTTCCCTGCTTTTCTTACCTGTGATCACGAAAGCAATTCGTACACGTAGTTGTCGTAATCTCTGCCAACTCCATTCCAGCAGTTTGTCGACGGACCGTATATCTTGTACGACTCCGTGTCAGATACCCAGCACTCTCCGAAGAACTGTATGGCGAAGTACTTCTTGTTGGCTTTTTTGGCAGCTTCGTAGCACATTTCAACTAAAAAAAAGATAATGTGACAATTAGTAAAACAAGATACTCGTAATCCGTGCACGTCAATCCCCGTGAGTAGTAAAGGGGCGCGGTATAATGTGTGACCAATCAGAGAGCGGCATTTGAGAAACGTGTCCACAGTGAACCAATTGGGAGGCCGGATTTTGGCATCCATTTAGAGATCATGTATTCCCGAGTAAGAATCAAGACCCAGGCCAGGTAGGGGTGAAATGACCGTAGACAAGTAGGGATACGGGCTTGTGTGTTTTATGGGATGTATATGAATGGCTTAAAGGCGAACCTGCGGTATAAAAGGGCAAAACCCCACGCCGAATCTAATGCAAATGAGCAAGAACAATAGATTTTGCTCGTTTGCATGAGTTGATGTCCAGCCGCCTTTTATATCGCGGGTTTGGCTTTAAAATTGACGAATGTTTTCTTATATGGCGGCCTTACATATTTTGAATATTTCATGTTGAAAGAGATTTGGTAAAAGTTCAACGTATCCGTAGGTTCTCTACTTATATGCCGTTATTGATGCCTACCAGTCTTCTCCATATGAAACCAATCGATTTTCCGGCGGAAATTAGCCAGCAGCTTCATGGTGCGACCATCACCCACATCATGCCAGCAACCAAGGTCACGCCATGGCGCAAACCGATAAACAAAGTTGTGAACTTGGTCTCCAACACCTACAGCGTTAAAGAAAGTAACAGGAAAGGTTGAGTGCTTATACGAGCCAATAAGCTCATCAAGCCAGCGCCTTTCTGCGGTTTTCATAGCTGAAAGCGACGCGACTAGGATGATTTTAGCACCTTCAGCAGTACCAATCCACAAATTTTGACCTCCAAAAGGTACGGCGAACACCCCTGTCATTTTGATATGGGAGTTCCCACCCCCGGGCTTCTAGATTCGGAGGTAATTTGATGAGAATTCGCCCAAAATTGAAACCTGTTCATATAGTAGGTTATTTATGGTGCGACCATCACCCACATCATGCCAGCAACTGAGGTCACGCCATGGCGCAAATCGATAAACACAGTTGTGAACTTGGTCTCTAACACCTACAGCGTTAAAGAAAATAACAGGAAAGGTTGAGTGCTTATACGAGCCAATAAGCTCATCAAGCCAGCGCCTTTCTGCGGTTTTCATAGCTGAAAGCGACTAGGATGATTTTAGCACCTTCAGCAGTACCAATCCACAAATTTTGACCTCTAAAAGGTACGATGAGCACCCCAGTCATTTTGATATGGGAATTTCCACCCCCGGGCTTCTAGATCCGGAGTCGGAAGTATTAACCACCAAGTTGTTTATAAATGCAAATGTAAAGGTGATTCTTTAGGTAATTTGATGAGAATTCGCCCTAAATTGAAATCTGTTCATATAGTAGGTAATTTATAGCAATTTTTTAATTGCAGTAATTTTGATTTTAAAAAGTGGTACAGATATAAACTAACTCACCGTCCGTACATCCTTTTCCAGGACCATGTTTATCATAGGTCGGTCGAGGTCGATCATCGCCCCAACACTCTCCATAAAACTGCACTCCGAAGTACTTGTAACCGCGCACGAACGCCCGCTCGGCACACTTCGTTACCATCGATCGCATGTTCCACCAGTCGATATCTCCTCGCAGGTTGGCGTAAAGCTTGTTAAAGGCTCGATCATTAGACTCATCCGCGTAGCACCCCACCTCAAGGATTTGAGGCACACCTTGTTGAAGGCAGCTGGCACCTGCGTCTCGGCTGTGATCGCAACTGTTCTGTCCCCACCCCGGGTGAGGGCAGTCCAACAGTGTTTTCTCTTTCCCAGTGCACATCATCTTGCTTAGCCATACAGGCCCAGTTCCTTGGCCAAACTTTGCACGGCTTGCCTACAGGATAATGTTTTACACTTAATAGATTAATTTCTTTGATTTAAAATATCTATGCAGACAATATTGTTCAGGCGAACTGAATTATAACAAGGCAGAAACAAGCAAACCTCTACTAAGTACAGACCTCCAAAGTGGTTTTTTTTTTACTTCTTTGCTCCCTGTTTCAAAGTTATAATTAGGCTAGGGTTATATGTCTACTCTTTTGCCAGTTTGTTCGAGGTTTTTTACACGTCAGCGCGAAACTTGGCAGTTCTCGTTAAGGGTCGGCGAAGATCTTTCATTCGAGTGTTGTTGTGGACGAATTGAAATACAAATATGAAGATGAATCTCTTTGCAAATGGAATGTTAAGGTGGGATATTCGGCGATTGATTTTGGATCATCTTTTTTGTAGAAAAAACGTGTGCAAGCGCGCCTTCTGATTGGTTTGTTACTAGGCTATCGGCTCCTATCTTGCTATACCGCTGGAGAAGAAAATCCCAAGTAATTTTTTGTTTCGATGGACTTGTTGGATTTAACTGTGAATCAAAGGGCCTTAAAAGCCATCTCGTGAGTACGAAACAACGTAAGGTAAAGTCCATAGATCGGTTTCAATTTTCCATTCTGAGTTTGAAGTCAAGAATTAAAGAGTAAAACAGATTTAAAACGACCAAAACATCTCAGCGTGACATAAATATGCATTGCGTGAAACGAGACTGTCTTGACCACTTGATGACGTAATTACACTTGGGAATTAAAAACAAGTTTACAACAGCAATTATCTTTTTACACGTAATACACTGGGGAATTAAAAAAAGTTTACTACAGCAATCATCTTTTAACACGTAATACACCTGGAAATTAAAAAAGTTTACAGATGAGTGAAAATTTGCATATCTGTCCCCATATACTATATCTCATTCAACGATTCGCGTATTCACGAGATAAAAATGAAAAAGAAAAATAAGAACATCCTTGGTAATAATAATAATGATAATAATAATAATATAATATATAATAATCCTTTATTTCACCTTAATTAAATCATCAACCATTAATTTACAATGTTTACAAAATATTAAAAACCCTAGTTAAAAAAGACTTATTAAGAGAAATATATATATATATATATATATATATATATATATACATATTTATATACGAAATATATGAAATATCATTCTTGTGTACGTGATTCAAGAAGTATTCATTTTTCTAGTTAAAAGAATTAATAATAATAATAATAATTAAATAAAAAAACCAAATCTTTTATTTATAACAAAGCTAACTAAAAAAATCTTATTTTACAATTAATTTCACTTAAAAAAACTATTCAGTCAAAACACTATTTACATTATTCCTTTAATAATAATAATTTATAATAATAATTTAATAATTTATATTGCGAAAATTCATGAAAATGATCAGATGCGCATTACAATTAAGTATAAGTAATTATCTACACTAAAATAAAATAAATATTTCAATATCATGTCTAAAGTCATTTAAGAATAATGATATAAAGTGATCGAAGCCTAACTTGCCTGATAAATGGCTTTCACGAAGCCCATCTGTTCACAAACTACTGTAGCGTCTTCAAATGACCATCCATCGTCACATACTGTGCCCCAGGTTCCCTGGTGTTCAACCTCCACACGTCCCAGGCCTCCGTGAGGTGCGTCTGGTGGTGTTACAAGCCTGACGACTTGTTCTGCGGGCAAAGAAGAAAGCGCTAGTCAGATTAGGCTGTGATCAGAATTTACAAGACCCTTGTCTTAGGAAACAACTCGACGGCAGAAACAAGCCCTTCTTATCTGTTCTGAGAAAATACGGCCCGGTAATTACAAGAAGAGTTTAGGCTAAATTTTTCTAGCTGTTTCTTCGTGTCTTAGAAAAATAGATTAAAAATTGCCGCGGTTCATTCTCCTTTTAGGAATTCACTTTAGGTCTTCTTTTTTAGGTTCAAACAAAAGTTTTTGCATGACTGAATGGTAGTTCTTCACAAGCCTGACGGCTCACAACTGCCAGGGCTTTACCCGGTTTCTGTAGCATAAAGCGACTGAGAGTATTACTACTCCCCTCTGGATGGGATGCTAGTCCATCGCAATCGCATGACTGAATACTTATCACTGGGTAGTTTTAGCACGTTTTGACCAAAAATCAGCCAAATTCTCGCCCCTTTCACCCTTTCTCTCCCAGAGTCAATTATGAAGACATGTAACGCAGTTCTAACTTTTGCGTCTGTGGACGAAATCCTTTGGTGTGACTATTCAAATGAAACCTCTTCGGCAGTACTTTTGCACGGTAGCATTTATTGTTCAATATTTTACAAAATATAATTTAGGATTTTTTTTTGAAGTTTGATTTTTGACACTCTTGGGAGAGTGAAAGGGTTAAACGTGAATGGTCGCTCGCGACAATCTAGCCTCGTAAAACACCACTATTTCCAAATCCCTGAGGAATCGGCCACGAGAGCTCAAAATTCACTTCCTCTCTTTTTCGAAAACTGTTTTCCTTTTAACGATGCGCGAGAATCTCGTTTAATGTCCATGGTTCCATTTCACCTATTATGGGTATCAATTCTTTCTGTTCAACAGTTCCGTCATACTGTTTCGGCTAACGTTTTCTTTTTTCTTTCTTTTTCTTTAATTTTTTTTTCGTCTTTCAAAGAAGGGGATCTTCAAACGCCCAATGTAGTCCTAAAATAAGGCACAAATTTTAATCTCCACAGCGATACGATGATCAGCAGTTATATATCGGAAGCATTTTATTTTGAACGAAAATCTGTCCAAAATAAATCCGATGAACGAACTATCATGTTAGCTGTCCTAAAATCATTGTGCGTCTGGGAGAGATTTCTCAGTGAGTTTGTTATACTACGCTATACTGCGCTATACTGCGTTATATATACTGCGTTATATTTGGTAGGTATATGCTACTTCGTTTAATTTCAGTTTTTGTTTGGAATTTTTCGCCATTTTCAGCCCCAATTAAGTTTATTTATTTGAAGTACATTTTCCAGTTGATTTATATACAGTGTCCGAAAGTCTGTCCCAATTTTGTCCGAAATCTTAATGAATTAATCCAAAAATTTTCCTTCAAAAGTAAATATCCGACATTTTTGGCTTTTAACGTAGTTGTTTATGCCTGCCGGGAATCGATCATTTTCTAGCTGAGACAGTATTTACTATTTTGAAGAGAGGAAAGCGGGCTAATGTTTTGGCCAAAATAAATCCGAAAAAAAACGAACAGTTGAACGTTTGATTGGCACGCTACTTTATTCGACAAATTCTCTGTATGTAAAATGAACTTGCCAAATGAATCATAGCTCTGTCAAAAAAGCTAAGTTTGTTTTTACTTTTCAAAATTTCTTATGGCTCTGTTAACCCTTTCACTCCCAGAGTCAATTATGGAGACATCACGGTAGTGTAGTTCTAACTTTTGAGTCTGTAGACGAAATCCTATGGTGTGACCATTCAAATGAAACCTCTTCGGCAGTACTTTTGCATGGCAGCATTTGTTTTTCAATATTTTACAAACTGAAATTTGGTATGTTTCTTGAATTTTGATGTTTGGCACTCTTGGGAGTTAAAGGGTTAAGAAATTTCTTGTCAGTGGCTCTCAGTCCTTCCGTGAAGAAAACATGATTTTCACGTTTCATAAACAAATAATGTGACTTGTTTCGTTTGGGCGACAATGAACCTATGTTATATCGACTTTTTATATTTTTAGGTTCACTAACCTTTTTAACTCACTTTGTAGGCTATCTTTTATATGTGAACATAAAAATCGAAAATGCGAACCACAATGGCCGAGCTTCGTTGCATCCCTCCATTCAAGGTTTCAATGCAAGAATTATGTACATTTATCTAGCAGACGTCTATAACACGGCATATGGCGTTTTAACACTTCCAATTTTCAGTTTTCGGTTAGAGTAATGAAAGCACGTTTTGAAGATAACTTTATAGACATGCTTACCTGAAAAAGCGGCTGGGAAAACGAAGAAAACCAAAATAGCGCAATTCATATTTCCAAGTGAGACGTGAGGAAGAAAAAAATTACATAAGAACAGTTAACGAGGATGATTTTTCGTTGCGTAAATAAAATTTTCTGTTTAACTTTCTTACTGTCAACCCACGGATCCATCTGCAGTTTGACAACAGTTTGAAACATCTAATTGTCAAAGAAAAATAATATTTACTTTTCATTAAATTGACCTCATAATTTTGAAGTTTTAGCAGAAGCATAACTGCTATGTGAATGAATTGGCAATCGTATTCCTACCTTGTTATCACTGGAAGCCCCAAGGAAAGATAATAAAAAGAAACGAAAAAGAAAAACGTTTAGTGTATATGTTGTGGTTCAATTTTATCCTTGGTTCAAATTTTATTTTCCTTTGTTTTTGGCTATGGTAATGTCTGATAATGAGTTTTAAACAAAGGAAAATAAAATTTGAACCAAGGATAAAATTGAACCACAACATATATAAGCCGGTGTGAAGTGTGAGAATAACACAGTGCTAGTTAATAAATCAGGGAACTGTCCTAGACAAACGTGTCTGTAATAATCATATAAGCTACAATCTTCGACAATATTTTTGGGACGCTCTTACCTTTTCTTAACCGTCAAGAGAAATTCTTGCTAAATGTCCCCTTTCCCCCGCCCCCATCACAAGGTTGATTTCGGCGCGTAAAACTTGTTTAAGCAACATTGTCCGAGGGCGAGGGGATCATTTCTACTGACCCGGTGGCCGAAATGTTTTATAATTCTTGAAGAAATATTCAAGAGTGCGCTTTCATTGAAGTGTCCCAAACACTTTTGTCGACGATTGTAGATTCAAAAGTATTTTCATTTAGGGATTACTTCCCAAAAATGTAGGATATCAACAGAAAACTCACTGGATAATGCAATTGTAACATCTTCCAAGAGTCAAAGGGACATGTGTCATGTAAGGACACAAACAGTTATTATATGGTAGATGGGTCTTGGATAGGTTCTAGAAACTCAATCGTGAGGCGAATTTAGACCTTTAAAACTTCCTTTATTCCGTGTCTCAGAAATAATAATTGGGTCATTGAAGAGTCAGGATAACATAATTTAACATACATGCACACTAGGTGGATAAGGAAATTATTTATTTGCTTGTTGTTATTGAGTTTTCTTAACTCAGTCAATTTTGCTTCCCTCCGGGATTAATTTGAACCAAAATTAAAACGTTTTATAACCAAGGGAAGATAATAATAATAAACGAAAAATGTAAGGAGTTATATTTGGTTGGGCGAATTTTAATAAGTGTGCTAACGATTGTTCTAATCTGTCAGCCGAAGAAAAAAAGGAAAAAAAGAAAATTTACAGAAGTGCAATTTATCGTTTATTCACACTAAAAATTGCTTCCAGGTTTCACCGGAAATAAACAAGGCTAAAAGAGCGATTGTTTACTTAATTTGACTTTGCTTGACAGACATGAATCTCATATATTTAAACAATCTGTGTGTACTCGAAAGTCACCGCTTTCTGAAAACTTGAATAAAGACATCAAGAAGTGTTTATTTAGCATAAAATCTGCTATTTCAATCTCTTTTCCAAAAGGTAATTAGCATTTTTTTATTTTGTCGAAACTGTTGAATTGGTTTCGTTTAACTCCTGACTGGTGAAAAAGCGCGGTGGACTAGAAAAAAAATGAATCTCTCTTTCATTCTATTTCTGATTTTGGTGGAAATGGGAATAGCACGAGGTAGGTAGCACCTTTTTCTTCAGCAGGATACAAAAAATAATCTGTCTTCTTGCTTTACAGTATTGCAATTAATTTCAATTGTTCTTTCACACTCTCCTTTTCCGAGTTCTCGTTAGTGACACTAACAAGCTGCATAAGACATATGTTCTGACTCTTTTATTTCTAAAGGCGACCAAGAAACCATCGAATATCGAGACAATTAGCAGCACTAAACGAAAATATTACTCAGTGGCATACATTTGATGATCACACTTTGGAATACTGCTCAATAGCTTTCAAATGAATGGTCACACTTTGGGGTTTGATCCACGGACACAAAAGTTAGAACCACCTTGTACAGCATAATAAACAGCACCACAGGAAAGTACTGCTCAATAGCTTTCATTTGAATGGTCACACTTTGGGGTTTGATCCACGGACACAAAAGTTAGAACCACCTTGTACAGCATAATAAACAGCACCACAGGAAAGTACTGCTCTCTAGCTTTCATTTGAATGGTCACACTTTTGGATTTCATCCACAGACTCAAAAGTTAGAACCACCTTGCACAGCATAATAAATAGCACCACAGGAAAGTTCTGCTCAATAGCTTTCATTTGAATGGTCACAGTTTTGGATTCCATCCACAGACACAAAAGTTAGAACCACCTTGTACAGCATAATAAACAGCACCACAGGGAAGTTCTGCTCTATAGCTTTCATTTGAATGGTCACACTTTAGGATTTCATCCACAAATTCAAAAGTTAGAACCACCTTGTACAGCATAATAAACAGCACCACATGAAAGTACTGCTCGATAGCTTTCATTTGAATGGTCACACTTTAGGATTTCATCCACAAATTCAAAAGTTAAAACCACCTTGTACAGCATAATAAACAGCACCACATGAAAGTACTGCTCGATAGCTTTCATTTGAATGGTCACACTTTAGGATTTCATCTACAGACACAAAAGGTAGAACCACCTTGTACAGCATAATAAACAGCACCACAGGGAAGTGCTGCTCGATAGCTTTCATTTGAATGGTCACACTTTTGGATTCCATCCACAGACTCAAAAGTTAGAACCACCTTGTACAGCATAATAAACAGCACCACAGGGAAGTACTGCTCGATAGCTTTCATTTGAATGGTCACACTTTAGGATTTCATCTACAGACACAAAAGTTAGAACCACTTTGTACAGCATAATAAACAGCACCACAGGGAAGTGCTACTCAATAGCTTTCATTTGAATGGTCACACTTTTGGATTCCATCCACAGACTCAAACGTTAGAACCACCTTGTACAGCATAATAAACAGTATCGCAGGAAAGTACTGCTCAGGTGTTTCTCGAGTGCAAGCAAAGCGTTTAACAAGATGACGGTTGTCCACAGTCCAAGTTAACCGAAGAACTCTGGTTGCCTGGTATAATTAGGAAATGATAGTAGTGAATTTGTAGCTCGAGACCACTTAACTTCCTAAACTTCCTAGTATACAATTCCAATTCCGTTTTAAAGGGACAGTGAACCGGCTGAAATATTATGGCCAGGAAGTTGTTTTAAGCTGATTTTATCATCTTGAAGTAGAAATAAGAATATTACCAAATAAAAGTAATGAACGCAAAGAAATACAAAAACGACAAAATAACAACTAAAACACAAAATTCTACAAAAATGGCGATTTCTTGACCGCCTGTCACGAAATTATATTTGATGACTGCAATCCACTTCCATCCTTGTAATCCTGCACTTTATCTCCAAACTACTGATTTTGTTTTGCTCCATAGAATCTTTTTTATCCAATAGGCCTTTTATGTCACGCGGCGGCCATGTTGACTCCCCGAAGAATAAAATGCTTTGTTTTTGCCCGTCCAGCCTCGCAGTGAAAAAGTTGAAAACGAGGTTGGGCGGGCAAAAATCTTTTGTTTTTATACAAGATGGCGGGGCGTGATAAAGGCCTATAACATGGAAATTAAGCAAGCACAATTTCGTTATTTCGGAGGAATGGTGTCTCTAGGTTTCCGACTATCTGCCTCGTCCTCTGGCGCCGGTAAAGCGCGGGAAATTTGAAAGGGAGCGTGGGGCGTCTTGGGAAGGATGTAAAACGCAGCGCACCTTCCTCAGTGCATCCTTCCCACAATTCCTCGCACACTAGAACAAAGATTGGGGAAGAGGCAGATTTTTCTGTCATGAACTAAGAAAGAATGTCGCGCAGAATGGCTATTGTTCTTGCGAGAGTACAGTTAAGTTTAGATGAAACAATAACAAAGTTAAAAAGAAAGCAATACCCACGCAAGAGCAGCCCAGGTTGCTAGTGGTCTATTTTGGTTTCTATCTACTTATTTATAACTGTAAATTATAATTTCAGAACTTCTTTAAATCTTCAACACTACCTGCTCAGCTAAATTTCACAAATCTCCCTTTTTTCCCTCTGAAACACTCCCAAAAATTACCCCAAAATTCACAAAACTTCACATAAGTAAAGTAATTTTTGAATTGCTTGAAACGTTAAACGAAATAATTCCAAAAAAACTAAACTGAAAAATTAAACAGTATTAACCTATAATCGCATTTTAAACTGTAGTAAAATAGGTCTGCAATATTGGAAGAAGACGAGTTTCAAAGGCCTTCTTAGTTGCAGTTAATTATTGTTTTGTATTATTTTTCTTTTAGAATACCTACCAAGTGAGGGTGAACAAGTGTTCCTGAACACCTTAAAGCAGTTAGCGAAGGATAGAGAAGAAGCCCTAAGTAGGAAACATGGTAAGGTGGTATTGCCTGTGTTACACTAGAATATCCTCTAATGGAATCTACTCTTTGGTTTGAAACTATTAAAAGGTATTTAAAACCAGTATGATGTTTGTGAATACTAATTTAAGCATATCAGGGGCGTAGTTAGGATATTTCACAAATGGAGGGGGGGGGGGATCACACTGTGTTACACCCAGGACCCCTTTAGCTACGCCCCTGTCTATGACACGGTTCAACATTTGGTGATCAACAGATGTTGAACCGGCTGTTCAAGAAATGTTAAACAGTGTATCATGCCTTGTTGATGTTGAAATAGGCCATTCAACATGTCGAACGTTGTTGAACAAGTTGCAACTTGTTGAACGACCTCAGTCAATCGTTTTAAAATGTTGAATGTGTTTTCTACTCATTCAACAAGTTTTAACATCATTCAACATGTTGCAACATCATTCAACATGTTGCAACATCATTCAACAAGTTGCAACATCATTCATCATGTTGCAACATCATTCAACAAGTTGCAACATCATTCAACAAGTTGCAACAACATTCAACAAGTTGCAACATCATTCAACAAGTTGCAACATCATTCAACATGTTGCAACATCATTCAACATGTTGCAACATCATTCAACAAGTTGCAACATCATTCATCATGTTGCAACATCATTCAACAAGTTGCAACATCATTCATCGTGTTGCAACATCATTCAACAAGTTGCAACAACATTCACCAAGTTGCAACATCATTCAACAAGTTGCAACATCATTCAACATGTTGCAACATCATTCAACATATTGCAACATCATTCAACATGTTGCAACATCATTCAACATGTTGCAACATCATTCAACATATTGCAACATCATTCAACATGTTGCAACATCATTCAACATATTGCAACATCATTCAACATGTTGCAACATCATTCAACATGTTGCAACATCATTCAACAAGTTGCAACATCATTCAACAAGTTGCACATCATTCAACAGTTGTTCGGCAACAAATGTTGAACTATATGTTAAACCGTGTAGTATTAATACTATGTAATTACAACGTGAAAATAAGTAGTAATCAAAGGGCTCTAAGAGCCATCTCGTGAATACGAAACAACGTAAGGTGAATTTTAGTTCTTGATTTTTTTGTAATTAAGTTTCAAGCTTTTGATAATCCTGAACATGACTTTAAGCGGCGTCACTGCGGTAAATAACTTTAAACCGTGAAAAAAATCTTAGCGTGACATAAATATAAATTGTGTGAAACGAGACAACCGGATGACGAAGTCCACAGATCGGTTTTAATTTATCCATACCGAGTTTGGTGTCAAAGAATTGAAGGGCAAACAGATTTAAAATGACGAAAACATCTTAGCGTGACATAAATATGCATTTTTATGTTATATTTGCATTTAAAACAGGTCACAATGTGGTACACTTACAAATAAATCATACATATAAATAAACGATACATTTGAATAAATAATACAAAAAAGAAAAGGAAATAACAATAATAAAGGGAGGGGGGAGGGGGGATTGGTAGAAGGTCAAATTATAACAGATGGTAACATCCAGGAAAGACGATTTATTTCATATATTAATATCCGGGTGAAAACATGACCCATGAAAAGACAAAAAAATAAAAGAAAGCTTCGAGTCGTCAAGATAGAAACGAAAGAAGTGGGTCCCACTTTTTGAAGTGCTTAAGAAGAATTCCATTTTTTTGCGATACATAATTCTAATTTTTTAAGTTGCTCTAAGTCTGGCTTTGAAGAATACAAGGGATGAAACAATACTAGAATATTTACACTTATAGATGAAAAATTTAGCAATTTGAACTGGAAAGCCATATCTTCAAATGCAACTCTAAGTCTGACTTTGAAAACTACAAGGGATGGGACAATGCTAGAATATTTACACTTATAGATGAAAAATTTAGCAAGTAGTATATGGTTTACCAAAATAAATTTATTGTTTAGGTCGAATTTCCCAAACAAAATGTCTTTTAGCGAATGATATATTAAATTCTTCTGCAAGCCACTTCAACAGTTTTTTCCAAAAAAGACTTGATGACTTACAAAAAATAATAAATGCTCCAAGGATTCCTCTTCCTCGTTACAAAATACACATAAGGGTATATCCATCAATTTAAACTGATAAAGTTTCTTGTTTGTAAAAGTAATAAGGTTTAATAACTTGTACTGGAATTCTCTCAGCTTGGTATCTAAAGTTACTTCAAAGGCCAATGAATATAACATTTTACCACAATTGCCGCTAAACTCGCAATCTGATTGGTCGACGTGAGTGGTAAATGAGAGTCCAGACAACGGTGCTGACGCTAACATCACGTGCACTTGAAAAACACCAATCAGATTGCGAGAAAGTTATAGACAACGTTTGCTCTTTCTTTGCTGTCACGTTTTGTAACAAGACTTCGATTTTTCCTTGTGTTTTTTTCTAAATATTGTTGTAAAAAACAAATTTACACCGGTTTTCCGTGGTGTGGACTCTTATTTACCACGATTTACGTCATCACATGGTCAAAATTTGTTGCTGACTCACTCGGCTGCGCCTCGTCAGTCCACAACATTTTGACCATGTGATGACGTAAATCGTGGTAAATAAGAGTCCACACCACGGAAAACCGGTGTAAATTTGTTAATTTCCCAATCTACCGAAATTTCCGGGTATCTATTTAAAATTTTAGCTTTAGCCGGTGGGTGGAGTTGGTTTCTGAGATCGAATTTCTTTGTAAACCAACTTAGATGTAGCACATGTAAGGTCTGCTATTTTGCCCGATAACGATATTTGAAAGACAATTCGTCCAAAGAAGAGGGTGCACAAAAAGAGCCTGTTTTAACTGTTGAACGCCATCCCCTTGGAATAGCGTCTACGATACCCATTAAGACAAACGTGAAGCTAGGTGGTAGTTAGAGTTTGTAATCTTATCACTTTTGAGGAAGATGCCATCCCTTTAGATACAAGGTCGTCAACTTTAACAATCCCGTGGCATCTAAGCATTCTTTGTAAAATACAGGCAACGAAATATCTAATTTACGACTATCAAAGTTACAGTGTAAGAGAAATTTACCACCCACTTTCTCTAGGTAAAAATCTAAAACATTCTTCCAGGGACTTTCATACTCCTCGATGTACTCTTTCAGACAGATAATTCTTTGTGCCGATATCATTGCTTCAAGATCAAGCATTTTTAAGCCGCCAAATGCATATATTGTGTGAAACGAGACTGTCAAGACAACAAGATGACGTATTACATTGGGGAATTACAAAACAATTTTACACGCCAGTGAGCCGTTAGCTTGCATGGCAGGCGCCGGTTTATCTAAGAGCCAAAATTTTTTATAGGGCGAAATTTCGAGGACGCGCGCGCGAAGGCTTAGATTAATATGCATTGTCTGAAACGAGACTTGCGGATGACGTAATACACTGGGGAATAACAAAAACGTTTACAGCCGATGGAAGGAGGGAGTAAAAATTTGTTATCATTCTACGTTGTAATTCCATAGTATTAGTATTCACAGTTTTCGCCACACTTCATAGGCATATATATTATCTGTAATTTACTCATTTTGCAACTTTCCATTTTGCAAATTTCCTTCCGCTACATGCAGTAAACTGTTATTTTGTCTTTAGTTATTGTTACTTTTTTGTTATTTTTTTTCGTTTTGTTATCATTTTATGTTGTAATTCCGTAGTATTAGTGTTCACAGTTTTCGCCACGCTTCATAGGCATATATATTATCTGTAATTTACTCATTTTGCAACCGACAATGAGTGTTGTAAGCCCGAAACATGATTTTCAAATTTAAAAGTGTCGCTGTCTTTCTAAAAATATCTTTTTTATTTAAATGCATTGTTATTGGTTCCGCATGCGCACAGCCAATTTATCCGTGGAGCCTTTGTAGCCCACAGTCTTGAACAGCTGCTTCCAATTTGCTAGATAAACAGAGGCCGTAGATTGCTGCAGCCGTTTCTTTTGTATTTAACAATTTCACAAGATTTTGTTTGCCGTTTTCTAGTTTAAGCGAACTGATTTTCAAGATATGCGAAAATAAAATAACTAATGCAAAGCACCGATTTTAAAGGGTGATAATTATTGTAACAGTTGATATTTCTTAATTAGAACGAAGCGAATGATGATTTATAATGAAATTTAAAAAATATATATAAGGGATAATGAAAAAAATATAAAAAACAAAAGGATAAAATTTCTTTGCGCAAAAAATATCAATTTATTTTAACACTTCTTCCAAACTGAGTTAAGGAAATTATTCAGTTGTCGGATTATAATAATTTTAGGTCTCATAATAATAATAATCATCATAATAATCATAATCATAATAATTCAAGAAAAATCCCAATTTTTTTTATTATAAAATATTGAAAAACAAATAGTTCCATACGAACGTCCTGACGAAGAGGTTTCATTTGAATGGTCACACCATAGGATCTCGTCGACAGACACAAAAGTTAGAACTATCATTGACTCTGGGAATGTAAGGGTTAAAGACCAATACGTCATTTTGAAATATTCTGTTTTTAATTATAATACACGAAGTCCTTATAACAATAACAATGTTAATAAAATATTTACAACTGTTAATCCTTTAACTAATGATTTCTGAACGGATAAATTTTACACTTTTTTACTGTACTAATCCTTTCGCTTATATACATGGTTTGCATTTTTATACAATGATGCGAAATATAAATTTTCTACATTTTTTCTTCTGAGCAATGTAGTCCTAAGATAAAAATGAAACTCTCATAAATGCTCGTCTTGTTTTCTGTAAGTTATGATGGAAAAACCTGCTGTTACTGCTTGCTGATGTGTTTGAAAACGTTAGAAGAACATGTATGACATATAATAAATTAGACCCATCTCTTTATTTTGCAAGTCCTGTATTATCTCAGAACAATATCTTTGGATTTTATTTTCTTCGTCTTGCCTGCCAAGATAGACAGTGTAAACATTTCTGATGTTGTGTTCACACTAGGACGAAACATGACATGTTTTATTAGTCTGATTACGAATGAAACTTGGTTCACTGTGAAAAGATCACAGATCCCGGGGGGCGGGGAGGGAGGGCCCCCCGGGTATCAGATCGAAGTATGATTACTCTGAGCTTATTGAAACTACTTCATAAGGTAGTTTCGATCTAAGCCACACGAAACACGGTGGCACAAATTTCGTCTCCTTATCAAGCAATGCATTGCCCTTCGTTTTCGAAGAACTTGAAAAGTGAGATTAAACTACAAAATCATGTAACAGCAAGTTCGAGCTCTCTATTTTTTTTTTTTTTTTTTGGTTCATCTGTAATCACAAAGATTTCATGCGAGCTTGTGCCTGTTTCATAAAACAAAATAAATTATAGAACCAGGCGTGAAACGTATTTTGAAATTGACAACTAAAATAGCTTAAACGTTAATGTAATTATATTATATTGAAGTGATGCTAGGTTTGTATTGTTATCGAGCTGTCCTTCCGTGCCTTAACTGATATTTGGAGGAAAAGTTTTTGTCCACAATGTTGAACGTTGTACGATGTTCACATTATCCAGCCAAGGTTTGACAGTTCTGATGCACTAATTTCGGTCGTGGTGGTGTATAAAGTATTAGCTTTGTTCAATTTCTATTGCTGTTTAATAGCGTTCCGACAGCGATGGTTGGTGTTGTACGATGAGGAGACAAATGTTGATCATTTTCAGTCAAAAAATGACATTGTCGATGGATCAGCCGCGAGCGCACAATATTACAGGAAAGCATTGGCCAGTTTCCATCACAATTTTGTATCATAGCAGCTTGGATCATCGTCGTCTGCCAAGTTAACCGATTGCTCAATTGTCCTTGAAGCGACGTCTCCCAATTCATTTGAATCTGATTTAGTGACTGTTGTAGGAGTGAAATGTGGTTCAACGCCCATGGTTGGAAACTCCAGCTCTTGCAGTCTTTTTGATTCTTTGACCTTCCTTGGCACAACTTTATCATACGTTTTGAAATCTACAAGAACTTTGTTTCCCTTTAGTTGGTTGGTGAATAGCACAACCAGTGCGCGACGAAATCTTTCGGTCCGAGCGTAATAGAGTATACAGTTTACCGCGCATGTTAAAAGTAGAAAGAAGAACTCAAAAAATAACAGCCACTGTTCAGCTATTTTTACAGTTGTTGTGATCAAAATACTTCTTGCTACGCCTGGAAAGATGCAAATAGTGTAACAGGTTACGATATAGCGAACTGTTTTTAACGCTTTGAGATCTTGAAACCGTTTCATTTTTAACCCTTGAAGACCTTTTCTGAAGGTAACAGTCTTTTTAATTTCTCGCGTGCTTAAAAAAGAAACAACACAAAATAACACGAGAAAAGATGGTAAAATTATTCTAGGAAAAGGCATAATACCGTTATCTTCATATTGTTGTATATACATAGAAATCGGAGCATCGCCCATTTCTTGAAAGTCTGTATGAAAAAGAATTATGCTACCGGCTATACCTAAACCTATGAGCCATTTTACTGTTACGACAATGAAGATGGTTTTCTTACTTTTCCATGCCGTATACCTCATGCCGTAAGCGAAAGCCAAATAACGATCTATGAATATAGAGGAGACCGAAAGAAGATTTTGGAGAAGACAACTTCTACGGATAAATAAACAAATCATGCCCACTGTTCTGCCCGTAAGCGTCGACGACGGGTACAGCTGGTAGCAGATAAACAAGGGGATATTAATCACACCGTTCATAAAGTCAGTCACTGCCATCTCAACGACGAAAACATTGGCATGAGTTCGTAGATTTTTAAACTTCCAAACGAGCGCGCAGATCAAAGAGTTACCTAAAACCACAACCAGTAAAAGGAGTCCAAGAAGACATGTTTGGATGACCAGCTCGTATTCCTGTGGCGCCGGCATAGGTTTTGCCATCGTGGTGTAAGAAAATTTCGTCGCAACGACCACAGTATGTTCCACTCGATCTTTCAAGTTGATGCGTATTCTCTCAGAATTAAGTTGTGTTTGAGTGAATTATTTTGACCTATTGTGCAATCCCCATAGTTCGATGTATGCATTCTGATTGGCTCGTACATTGCTCCACCCTATAACGTCAAGAAACCTCTGAAAACTATAGTTGCCGCGTGCTCTTTTCCCGAGCGCGAAAGTCGCTGCGATCGGCCACTGCGATCAAATGGTATAGCCAGGGCGGATATGTACTCGCCATGTGATCACGGTTAAAGCGGTTTCGCTTTGAATTGTACATCCTTTCGAGCTGATTTTTGCAATTCATTCATTGAATGAAATTTTAGCGTTAAATTTTTTAAATGACCTCTTAACAATTTTTTGTTTTCGTCACTCCCTGGATTATCATGCGCTGATTGGCTCGGTTTTATGTGCTCAATTCTATGATGTCAAGAAACCTGTGAATGGCAGCTGCCGCATTTTCTCGTACCGAACTAAAACACTAGTTGAAAATACCAGATGCTTGTTTGTAACGGTTCGCTTTTAATAACGAAAAATTAACGAAATAGCATTAATAACGAAATAATGAATAAAAAAAAATTAAAGAACACTAGCGGTTAAAGTTGATACCTAGTCAACAGATGCGTCATTTTAATTTGCGCAATTTCTTTCGCAAGACAAGTTGCATGACAATTGTAACGTGTAACATTGTACGTGCAACTTGCAACAATTTTTTTGGCGAGACAAGTTGCAGGAAAAATTGTTAAGTGTAACAGCAGCTTAACAGGTAAAGTTATGATTGCAACAATAGACCTCTTCAGCTTGTATGTTTTGTTTTCCCAATGTAAGTCATGTGATGTTCTCAAGGGAATTTGGGTCCGTGTACCTTCCGTCCATTCCATTTTTATAAAAATCAAAAATGGAAAAATCAAAAATGAAAATCATTATTTGAGATTATTGAATTCAAGAAAAAGCAAAATTGAGTGTCAGTTTTCAATTTTCGTCATTTCCCATCAAAACAAAAATTAAAAATGGTTTTACTATTTCAATTTTCATTCTTTCCAACTAAATCAAAATCGAAAATCGACACTGATTTATCTAAAATTTATCTATATAAAAAAATAAAGTCTTGGTTCCCTATACCCTTTTTCAATCAAATGGATCTAAAACACACCATATCGTGACTGACAAATCGGAAATCAAAAATCAACTTTCAATATTTTCGTTTGGATGAAAAATCAAAAATTGAAAATTGACAAAAATACCCTCGAGGGGAGGGCAGGGAAAAATGCCCATATACTAGGCTCGGTTACTAAGCAAACAAAGATGGCGGCCAAGGAATGCCTAAAATGTTCTCAATCCAAAGAGAAGAGCTCTGCAATCATAGCTACGGGTCCAAAACCTTTCCGGATGCACTGTTCTGTCGTGGTCATACTGCAGAGATATTTCTGGAGAGTTAGCAAATATTAAAATGCCAAGAACAACTGAAACGGTGAGTTTGTCTAGGCCCTCTGAATCTCCCAATTATACTGTACTTGAAGCTAGGGAAAAACCCAAATCATAATAATTAAATATGGCGTTCTTCCTGTCACCTTTGAATACTATTGTCTTTATAATGTCCCCCCCCCTTTTTTTAGGCGAACTGGCGTATAATTATATTATGGAAGAAAGGAATCGAATTATTTACATGTAAGTCTATATACTAGCCTGTAAACAGGCTCCATTTGGGGGTTATATTAAATGTAATAAGTGTATAGGGTTGCAAATGGAGCCTGTTCACAGGCTACGTCCATACCAATAAGGCGGATCATCTTGTGACCTCATTGTTTGCCCCATAAGAAAAAGCTGTTTGTCAAACAGTTTCTTGCACTTTATTTACTTTAAAACTGGAACAACTTCAAGACACAATCCAGATGTATTAGACACCAATAACTAGGCCTAGCTACAAATATCCGGATATTTTTTTTAAATATTTAGAAGTTTCCGGGATATTTAGAAAATGTGAAGATACGTGTATTTAGAAAATTTGGGGATATTTAGAGCTTTTTTTTCCTGAGCTTTGTATTTATTTCTGTATTGCAGGAAAAGGCACACCAAATGATTTACAGGCCCAAAATGAGAAAATAGATCCAATTACTGAGGGACTAGCTAGTCCCAACAAGAGATGAAGCCGTAAAGTACTATGAAGATAGAGGGGGACAGCTAACCTTCTGGCCAGAGTTTAGCACTGACTCTTTAAGTGGCCAAGACATAATAGCCTCAAGACACTCAAATGAATTCAATATCAATTTTCCTAATCTCAATGACATTTTTTATAAAGTAGTAAACAATGACTTAACCCTTTTTTCAGCCTGGGCTTTTTTTGAGTTTCTGAGTCTGAGTCCCCCCCCTCGTAACTTCAAGAACATTAAGGCTATGACAATGAAACCTAGAGGGTACATAGTACGTCCAAAACTGTCTCCCTTGTGGTCCGCACAATGGAGCGATGACGTCATATGACGTAGTTATTAGGTAATTAGTTATACGGCTGCCATCTTGCATCCACCATCAAACAGTCCAAATTCACTCAAAATTAATCAAAACCAATAAATAAACGCTAAATGACGTAAAAATATAAAACCTATACCAATAAACATTGTTTTTCTTCATTCAAAGGTATAAATATGCAAATTTCAAAAAAACATGGCTGTCAAAATCTTGTTGCCATGGAAACATGAAGTCACGTGATCAAAAAATTGTCATATCGAATTGTTGCCAGATAAATTTTAGGAAAAGTCACAAAGTTTGATGGCGTTTGACGACATATTAAAGAAGTTATGAATGTTCAAAGTTAGCGCAGGCACTTTGTGCCCCCCCCCCCCCCGGCCAAATAGGGTTAAAGGCCCACCTTCACCCAAAAAACGTTGTGGTCGTTTGTTTTTGTTTTGAAATGCTCCATTGTTCATACGCGTGATCTGACTGGTTGCACGCATTCAAGCATGAATTTCGTGTTACACGAAATGCAGCACTGAAAGTGATCACGGCGCGTACAGCATTTTGGGTGAAGGTGCACCTTTAACTAATTTCAGGAGGGCCATTTCACTATATAGAGATCTCAAATATAAGTACTGTTGTTAATCAATTTGATGGATATCACTTATATGCTATATTCATTTCATTTCACAGAGTATTCATAAATACAAATCCTTAGTTGAGTGCAATAATAGAATAATTAGTTATAAGGTCCAAGAAGATGCATTTCACAATATTTTGTAAAACAGACTTTGCAAACTACTGTTCTTGCAATATAATGACATTTTTATTTTTAAAATATTTATTATGATTTATAATTTACATTTGTTATGTGAAAAAGGCAGTTCCTTATAATATAACTAGCCTTAATTATATATATTGTGCCCCAACAACATATATTTTAATAATTATTAAAATATCTCATTACTGTCTGATGAGCAGAATAGCCTTTTTACTCATGCGCGTAGCGGCATGAGGTAAGGTTTTGGCTCCGTTTTTCTTGTTATTATTTTTATTATTATTATTTTTATTTTTTGTGTCACGATTTTGCATGCAAATTTATGCACTTATATTTTAAATTGTACACTTCCGGTTCATAACTTTGCCACTACACTTCCTGTTTAGTGACTTCCGGCTACTCTCACTTCCGGTAAAAGAGCGTTACTCAAGTGTCACGGCAGCCTCTCCTACAACCCTACTTACATTAGCAATGTTCATGTTTGGTATATGTAAGACTTAGAAGAATCATTCCCTTCATTGTGGTACAGTCTTATTTCCAAAACAATCAATAGTAAACAACGTGGTTTGCAGGAGCGATGACTGAATGAAAGGAGTAATCTTCGCCATTTCGGACATCTTCTTATCATGTTTAAAATATATATCATAAAACTAACTTACGTATGCGCATGAGTATAGGCTGCTGGGAGCCTCTTGTTTCCTATTTTTAAATTGTTCTTCCAAGATTTTATATGAAGTTGTCTCATGGATCATGCTACATATGTAGGCTAAATGATTACTTCCTTTTTTCTAATGTGATACTCGCATTTAATTGCAATATAATATTTATGCTACTTACAGTGCAATGTTTACATTACTTGCAATACGATACTCTACTTACAATATGTACAATACAATACTCACACTACTTACAATGCAATGCTTACACTACTTACAATACGATGCTATACTTATATACAATATTTGCATATATCCCATTGTTGTTCATGCACGTTGCATTGGTTTCTGTTTCCTGTTAAGATGAAATTAATTAAAAAATATGAGTACAATGTATGTGATAATCTATGGTGATTTTAAGAAGGAATAAAAAATTCAGTTAAATCAGGGCCAAATAACACCACTTTGACTCCTGAGAGATCCAGGAGAACACAGTAAACAATTCATTACTTATGTTTATTATGGAACAAACAATGAGGTCACAATATGTAAACAATGACATCACAAAATGATCCACCTTATTGGTATAGACGTAGCCTGTCAACAGGCTCCATTTTCAACCCAATACTTTTAATATACCCCCCAAAAGGAGCCTGTTTACAGGCTAGTATATAGACTTACATGTAAATAATTCGATTCCTTTCTTCCATAAAATAATTATACGCCAGATCGCCTAAAAAAAAGGGGGGGGGACATTATAAAGACAATAGTATTCAAAGGTGACAGGAAGAACGCCATATTTAATTATTATGATTTGGGTTTTTCCCTAGCTTCAAGAACAAGTATAATTGGGAGATTCAGAGGACCTTGACAAACTCACCATTTCAGTTGTTCTTGGCATTTTAGTATTTGCTAAGTCTCCAGAAATATCTCTGCAGTCTGACCACGACAGAACAGTGCATCCGGAAAGGTTTTGGACCCGTAGCTATGATTGCAGAGCTCTTCTCTTTGGATTGAGAACATTTAAGCATTCCTTGGCCGCCATCTTTGTTTGCTTAGTAACCGAGCCTAGTATATGGGCATTTTTCCCTGCCCTCCCCTCGAGGGTATTTTTGTCAATTTTCAATTTTTGATTTTTCATCCAAACGAAAATTGAAAGTTGATTTTTGATTTCCGATTTGTCAGTCACGATATGGTGTGTTTTAGATCCATTTGATTGAAAAAGGGTATGGGGAACCAAGACTTTATTTTTTTATATAGATAAATTTTAAATAAATCAGTGTCGATTTTCGATTTTGATTTATTTGGAAAGAATGAAAATCGAAATAGTAAAACCATTTTTAATTTTTGTTTTGGTGGAAAGTGACGAAAATTGAAAACAGACATTTAATTTTGATTTTTCTTGAATTCAATAATCTCAAATAATGATTTTCAGTTTTGATTTTTCCATTTTTGATTTTTATAAAAATGGAATGGACGGAAGGTACACGGACCAATTTGCCCTTTGTCTTTTTCAAAATTATGAATGATATAGAGTATAGCTAGGCAAAGTATTAAAATGTACATGGCTTTTTAACTGTTACAGTATAAGCACAAACGGTGGTGACTAGAATGGATACTCCAAAATCAGGTTCGACCACCTCGGACACCTTATTGAGACTTACATAACGGAGTGACTGGTTAGCTTTCAGTTGAAGTTGGGGTCAGCAGTTTATATAGTTTAATTTAGGACTAAGCAACTCGAGAAGCTAGGTGGTACATTGGTACGGTAGGCTATGTAATCCTAATCCTAGCTGAGGTCACAGGTTCAATCCTGAGTGTGGGGATTTTAGATTTTCTTATTTACACTTATTACTTGGGCGTAGCGACCAAGTATTAAAATGCAGTTTGGTCGTCCACAAATGTGCAGTATTGCGCAACTCTGGGGATGGCGGGATTGTTCAAACCTTCACCGCGATCACACGTCCGAGGCGTGTTTCGTTTCATTTGGTGGGATTCATTTAGTATTAAGTGGAAACGTGGGCAAGGATGTATAAAATAATTAGTTTATGTAACTATCTTTTCATCTTTCCGGCTCAAAATAACGAGCTTTTTTCGATCGTTGAAAACTGATCAAAACGCTTCGTGCCTGAGCAAAATTGTGTTGGCAAATGGCGCCGACAGTTCTGCGGTTCATAGTTTTCAAACGCTTAGAACTTTTTTAGTAAACTTTCAAAACGTTTAGTGAGTTGACAGTGTATTGTTGATATATGAAACTTTTAATAAACAGTAAAAATAACAACCTTAACTTTGAAGTACTTTGATTAACGTTTGCAAATTTCTCTCGTTTGACCGCAGTGGAGTACACCTGTTTGTTGATGCGAGGCGAACGTCACAAAGTGCGAGTTGTGTTTTCTCTGTTGCTTCTAACAGTTTCATATTCAATATGCGTAAGGAAATTACTCAAGAAGACACTGCGAAAGTATTTGGCACTCGCGATTTAATTCTACGATACCTTCATGACGGAAACCCGCTAAAACATGTTTAAACGAACATGAAGAAGATAATTTAGACGAATTAATACATACATAGCGCTTATTTAATAAGAAGTGAACAGTGGACAGCGAAGAAGAAATATAAGCGTGGTAGGAATCCCAATTAATTTCACTTCTTTCGGTTGTTTGCTTTTCATTAATTTTGATTTCGTGAAGTTGAAGGAACAGAACAGCCAACTGAAACTTTGGGTGCAAAAATTCACCGCCGAGAGAAGATGTAAACAATGCACGCGGTGTCTTGCGAGACGTTTCTTGCGAGTTTTGCTTCCGCTAGCTAGTTAGTTTCTCGGGCGAAAATAACCTTAAAGCGATCACTTTTTCATTTAATTTTCTTTTCTGTGTTTCGGATACAGAGGAATAAAAACTGGATATATTTTCGTGCGTCTGATTGCAAGATGTTTTATGAAACAGCTGCGTTATGCGTTACTGGAAAGGTTTCAAATTACTTTCACATTATGCAAATTGCAACATTTTTACCTCAACTGAAAAAATATATTTCAAAGGGCTAAATTTGCTCCTCCTAAATTATCACTTCTGTCGTTAACTTTGATTAAATTTATGTTTCATTCAAACTTTATTACAATAACGGCGGGAATACTTCCAGCAAAACTTTCAATTGGAAAAGTTGTTTTGACCTCGGGCCGGACCAGGCAATTACATCATGGCTTCGAAAAGCCACTTTGCGGCTACATTTGCATTCACTTCAAAAGTGTCGGAAACACAGACCAGCTAGTTACAAGATTTAGCTAAAACCAATAACAACCATCGGGAAACTCTGACATACGGCCTTTTTTTTTTTTTCAACGGTAAGTACAAAGTAGGCATCGATTTGTATTTTTCAGTATGTACTCGTCTTTTGACACAGTGGACACGCTACTTTAATAATTTGCGTGCGATCTCGCACGATAAGTGTACTGTGTCTTCTTGTTTTAGACGGGTTAACGCGCTTCTTTGTTAGACTGCTCACACTATCCGAATACTCCCTATCATCAAACCGTGAAATAACGTGCATGCAGATTCCCAAGACAATTATTCTCCAATATGCCTAATACATCGACGCCCAAGTATACGCTCCCACAGCGTCTTGTTGAAAATAAATTCTAAGTGTCGACGTTACGTTATATAATTCTCAATAAGTGTCCGAGGTGGTCCAACCTGATTTTGGAGTATCCATTGTAGTCACGACCAAGCACAAACACAACGTCAAACATTAAGCAGCTGGTTAACTTATGCATAGCAAAAACATAAAAAATATGTGTAATGTGGCAGTATTGTATGATTCCCATTCGTTCTACGTAATAAATGATAATTTAAATCACGTCTGTTTTAATTCCAATTCTTGTGTCCAGGGATTTTATTTTACTTTCAAAATTGACTTGTAACCAAGTATTTTTACAGCCCTGCTCCGTCACGCGTGACCAGTAATCACAAGACTGAAATGAACATTTGAATATTTCTTTGTAACGTCCGAGATTTGAACGAAACCTTGAAGATCTCTTTGGAAAACACTTTGAAAGTCACCAGTTACATGTAACGGAAAAATAACTTCGCTACGCGCATAAAAAAAACAAATTAAATATATTGTTCGGATATGTAACATTTCAAATCAAATGATACTTTGTTGCTCTTTGTTTCCGAAAATGCGGTAAAATTCTTACGGGAATTCCGAATCTCGGAATGAATTTACAAAGCAGACGCGTAAACTTGAAAAATCCATTCAAATTTTCAAAAATACTGGTCACGCGTGACGGAGCATGGCTATAATAGATAAAAACGTTACTCGGGTTAAAAAACAATTGTTACATAAAAATATATGCCGGTTCAGAACCCTGAAGTTTCGGCTATGTATATCGATTTGAACACGAGAAGATAAATTTTATTTCTCCAAGCTGCCATACATTATTTTGTATATAAACGACACTAATATACGAAGTTTTAAGCAATTTTCCGAAGATGTTCCGAAGGTTTCCGAAAATTTTAGAAAATTCTCCGAATACTGTCCGAATGTTGTACGAACGTTTGCGATCATTTTCCGAATTTTCCCGCAGTTTGCCAAAGATGTCCGAATATTTTCGAGGAAGATCGTGAAATAATTTTCAGGTCATGTACATTTTACGTGTTTCTTTTTAATTAATTTGTGTAATCAACGTTATCAAAAGTCCGTTGAATTGCCTATGGATTGATATTTTTGCGGGATCGATGAAAATTGTTATCTGATCATAAATGAACTCAAACCTCTCCAAAAAAAAGTATAAGAAAAATGGTCGCTATCACCATTCTCGTCCCCAGAGCCGCTTGGCTCTCTTAACCGCCGGAGTCTGAGTACGAGGGCCAAGAGGCTCTGGGGACGGGGAACGAGAATGCGCTATCACTTGAGTGGTCGTTAGATTCCATGCTCGTCCCCAGACTGAGAACGAGCACCCGTTGTGTCTGGTTCACCTTACCCAAATAGATAATGATTTTCCTTTAAACCTAACTGCGATTCGAAAAATTATCGTGACTACGAGAAAAGATGTTTCACGATCTTATTCAATCTATACTTATCAAATTATTTAATTGAATTCTCGCGACTATTTTGTTCTCCTGGTTTATCCTGCCAACTCGATCGTTTTCAGGTTCCTTGGAGAAGAATAAGCCGTTGGAAGACGAGTCAGCCTGGCACCACTGGAGTTTGTTGTCAAAGAGATCTATAACGAGCATCAAACGTGAGTAATGATTTGTAGTCATATGACCCCCGGCGAGGGGGGGGGGGGGGGGGGGATCCCATATAAATCAAAGGGCTCTAAGAGCTATCTCGTGAATACTAAACAACATAAGGTTAATTTAGTTGTGTTTTGTAATTAAGTTTTAAGCTTTTGATAATCCTTTCACTTCGAAAAATATCCATTGTTTCAGCTAAAAAAGGCAGTATACAAAAACCCTTGTAATAAGCGGGGGCGATGAGGGGAGGAGGGGGAAAGGGGTTATTTTACGTTATTTTGCTAGCAGACACGTGGGAGAATCCACGCTTTCGGTGCTTCATGTCTTTGCGAGCAGCGGGCAGAGATTTGAGCGAATAAGCCTAAAACAAAAAGCGAAAAAGAAAAAAGTAAAATGATAAATATTAACTTGCCGTTTTAATTCCATTTGCAGCTTACAAATAAGCATTTCAGTTTACAAATACGAAAACGTCTTAGCGTGACATAAATATGCAATGTCTGAATCCAGACATTTCGGATGACGTAATACACTGGGAAATTATGCATTGTCTGAAACGAGACATATGAATGACTTAAAACACTGGGGAATAGGCTAGGTGCACAACCTTTCATATGGAAATGAGTTTTATTTGCATTTGAATAAAAACTCATTTCCATATGAAAGGTTGTGCACCTAGCCTCACTTTGACAACGAGGCATAACGTAACTCAGAAATGGCCTGTTACAAAAACGTTTATATACATCCGAGTGATTGCCCGAGTGAAAATTTGCGTGATTGTCCCGGTATACTATATCTCGTTCAGCGCTTCGCGTATTCACGAGATAAAAAATGACGGGAGTGCTCGTCAGAAATAGTCCATTTTACAGTTGTGTGCTTGGTGACCTTGCCTTTGAGTGGAGGTGAGGCTGGAGGTGACCTTGCTTGCCTGCTGCCTTTCATATGTTAATAATGCTGTTCTCATGCTAACTAGGTAAATTTACATCTGAAAAGCTCCAAGGTCTGTATCATAACAAGGTCAACTTCAACCTCGCTTCCAGTCAAAGGCCAGGACACTAAGAAGACAACTGTAAAATGGTCTATTTGGGAAAAACACCTCTAATAGGTACCAGAATCTCATATGATGGGTGTGGCTCAAGTGGATGTTTTCCCCTAAGGGGTACCAATTCTAAAACAACAGATGACATATTCTGTCATATTGTGTCGGCTCAATACCCTAACAGGTACCAGAATCCCATTTGATGGGCGTGGCTCAAGTGGATTTTTACCCCTAAGAGGTACCATTCTAAAACAACTCATGAACTGACACTTTGTCAACTTTAAATAGCGATAGATACGACTTCCTTTTTTCCAAACTGAATGTACACTCTTTTATTGATGAGTCATAAAACAGCAATAAAACCAGGTGACTGACAAATAATTCCTGTCATATTTTCTCCGCTCAATATCCTATAAAGTACCGCGATAGTTCTAACGGTGGTCATTTTAGATTTTAGCACCGTTTACGTAAGTGTTACCAATCTACTTATTGCAGTGAATCCTAAAAGGTACGACTAGCACTCCTGTCATTTTTATATGGGAGTCCCACCCGGGCTTATTACAAATGAGTGATAATTTATGCTTCGTGTATCATCGCTGCATGTAGTCTGCATATAGGGCGAAATTTCAAGAACGCGCGCGCTGTTTCGTAATTTCGTCCTACAGAGCAGTTTTCAATTGAGTGTAGAAAGTAATTTCATAATTGCTTTGGTTTTGCATTGCTACGCTTTGTGATTGGCTAAAAATCTCGCGCCACTTTCTCGACCAATCAGATGAGAAGTAAAACCAAAACCAATCGTAACTTGCTCGCACACGTTTTCCCGCGCTTGGCGCCGCCGACATGTAATTGCTTCGAGCTCTGATTGGTTCATTGGATTGTTTACGACTGCTGTGATTGGTCAGAGTAATTACTTTGGTTTTGGTTTTACGACACTCAATTGAAAACTGCTCTAAATAAACCGGCGCCTGCTACGCAGGCTACACTGCATGCAGAACGTAATCCCAGGTTACAAGACCTCTATATGAATTCTTGTACATCTCGGAAACCTTTCACTTATCCACGCTGAGAAAGCTACGACCAACTACCGTCAAGATTTTAGTGCTTAGCTTTAAGTTAACAGAAATCTTTCTTTTTTTCTTTTTACAAACCGTACGAGAATGTTGATGTCCTGGACGTTACAGCCGGCATCAACCGCGAGCTTGTAAACTTAAACGTCAAATGTTAATAGGGTCCTTAATTCGCGGACGACAATGGCAGCTAACAACCTGAAAAACCTACCCCCCACCCCCCCCCCCCCCCCCCACCCGTCACCCCCCATTGTGAAGAGTGGCTAGTAGTTTTTCAGATATCTTCTCTTCGAAATGAAGTCGGTGACCCCTGCTCCTAAATTTTTAGTATTTCTGACAAGAGTAACTCATTTCCCAACTGCAGCAAAACTTTTATAAAAATAATCACATTGTTAAAAGATTTTCGCGCAAACGTCCTTAAGGCCTTTTACACATTCGAAGTTTCCTTTAACAAAATAACCTACTTCTAATATATGGATAACTGGCTTGTTAACGGGAAGTCCGTAATTGATGTGGTGAGATTCTCACTGTGCCAATACCAAGAAATCGCTAAACAAAGGCAGATTTGGGCACTACGAGCGAATCCAGCAAAATATGCAAAAGTAAATTAAGAAATTTGCCCCACTGATTCAGTTTGAGGAATAGCTCTTATGCATGTTTACGTCCGGACTAGCTAATTTCACCCCCAAGTCTCGTTTTCGAAGTGTAAACCAGTGACAATTTCATCAGTGTATTTTCAAAGGAACAAAGTTAAAAAAGAATACCTACTCAAAAAACAACGTCAACTTGTCAAAGGTTTGCAAGGAATTTTGCAAAAATTCTTTGGTGGTGAATTTTGAGCTAGTGACGTCATCATGCATAAGGCCTATTGTGAAGTCATAATGGCAATAGAGTACTAAAGTGTGACGTCACAAAAACGTAAATTTGGAAAATTATGGGATTTGATTAGATATTCAGAAACGGCATGATGAAAAACGCCCGCTTGCCATTCATAGCGGGCGTTTTTCGTCATGCCCGTACCGAATATCTAATCAAATCCCATAATTTCTCAAATTTAGTTTTTGTGACGTCATCACTTTTGTACTCTAGCGTTGTTAACCGCAGTCAAACGAGAGAAATTTGCAAAAGTTCAGCAAAGTACATAAAAGTTAAGGTTGTCATTTTCACTGTTTAAAGTTTAGTATATTGCCAATACACTGTCAATTTGCCAAACGTTTTGAAAGTTTACCAAAAAAGTTCTAAGCGTTTAAAAACTGTGAACTGCAGAATTGTCGGCGCCATTTGCCAACATAATTTTGATCAGGCGCAAAGAGTTTGAGATCAGTTTTCAACGGACAAAAGCTCATCATTTTGAGAGAAATTAAAAGATAGTAACGTCAACTAATTTTTCAGACATCCTTGCCCATAATATTTCCATTTAATATTAAATAAAATCCCACTAAATAAGACGAAAAACGCCTCGGACGTTTGACCGCGGTGTGATTGTGAAGTTAAATCGCAATTGGCCCCTTTTTTCGTCACCAGGGCGCTCTCCTCTTTCAAAATGGCGGGCCGGGCAGAGAAAACCCTAGACCGCGAGTTGTGTCTAAATCATACCGTCCAGAAGGACGTCGGACACCTTATTGAGACTTATATAACGTAATGTCGACACTTAGAATTTTATTTTCAATACATTTTTAAGTGTAAAAAAGGAAATCTAAAATCCCCGCTCAGGATTGAACCTGTGACCTCAACTAAGCTTAGGCTTACATAGCCTACTGTACCACTGTACCACCTAGCTTCTTGGGTTTCTTAGTCCTAAATTCAACTATATAAACTGCTACCCCTAACCTCAACTGAAAGCTAACCAGTTACTCCGTCATATAAGTCTCAATAAGGTGTCCGACGTCCTTCTGGACGGTATGACTTGGGCTTGACCCGGAGAAATCCCTAGACCGCGAGGCTGCAGCGCAAAGCATTTTCGTTCGAACGACGGGTTCAGATTTCCAGAAAACAAACACGGCTGCTAATCACTAAAAGAACCTCCCAAAACATACGCTTTTTCACCGTGTGTCAGATTGCACGTGACGTCATGGCGATCATGTTGGTGATCAAGAACAAAACCGTTTCTCTCCGCTGGGAACTAAACTCTATTTTCATGCACATTCTGCGACAAAAATTGTATTGTATTGACCACCAACATGGCCGCCTTAATGTCACGTGGTTGCAAACCAAGTATTGCTCCACGATTCTTGGAGTATTTCGGCAGCCTTGTCCAGGTAGGTAGAGTCTAAATGCTATAGCTCAGAAGGAGGTCGGACACCTTAATGAGATTACATGACGAAGTAACTAGTTAGCTTTTAGTTCTGGTTAGGATTAGCCGTTCATATAGTTAAATTTAGGCCTAAACAACCCGAGAAGCTAAGTGGTACTCTGGTACGGTAGTCTGTGTAAGCCTAAGCCTAGCTTAGGTCACAGGTTCAATCCTGAGTGGGGATTTTAGATTTTCTTTTTTACACAATTTATTGAAAATAAAATTCTAAATTCATTGTCGTTTGTTACTCACCGTTTAGATAAAACCATTCACTAAAATTACTGCTATGCTAATTGTATACCAACACATGGGTCTGTACAAGATTCCTATTTTATAGGAAGCTCGACTTTATTCTTTTAAAGCGAACAAGATCCGTCTGAATCTGCCTGACAGTCTTCCAAAAGAGAATGGCACAGGCCGCGTGGAGGTATACCATAATAATCAGTGGGGTACCGTTTGTGACAAGTCTTGGGACAACAATGATGCATTCGTGGTCTGCAATGAACTGGGGCTAGTCAAAGCAATCCACGAGACCAAGAACGCCAAATACGGTCAAGGAGAAGGTCCCGTATGGCTCAGTAAGGTAGACTGCTCGGGTAGAGAGAGTTCCCTATCCAACTGTCCCCACCCTGGATGGGGAAATGTTGGTTCTTGTACACACGATAATGATGCTGGAGTTAAGTGTCTGAACACAGGTGAGAAATAAAAAATACGCACGCAATGCGTGCATACAGCTTGTCGGTTACATCAAAATAGAAACGTTTGAATGCAGAGGTCTACAGAACGCGTAGACAAAATGTACTGGTTCAGTTTTACTAGCTTTTACTGGATCTTTAATGTAGAGATGCTCGAGCCAGACGTCACTGAAAGTGTGATAAAACAAACTGAATGCAAGGCTGGCACTTGCAGTGGGAGGATTTATTTAGCGGCCAATATTTCGGCTAACAAAATTAGCCTTCCTCAGGGATAGGGCTATTAGTTTCCTTCGGTATCGCCATGTCCCAAAAGAAGGCAAATATTTTTAGCCGAAATCATCATCATCATTGCTCCTTTTCGCGCCAAGTGTCGCATAGGGCGCGTTTTCGCGTTTCAGTAACCAGTTTAGTTTTATGAGAGTGGGTGGTTAGCCCCCTGCTCAATCCCCAACCTGGAGGGCCAGGGTTTTCCCTCAAGGTTTCCTTTCCTAGCCACATATAGGGTTCTCGCTATTTAGAGGCGCAAGAAACTCACATCTCACCTCTCACCTCTCGCCTCTCGCCTCTCGCCTCTCGCCTCTCGCCTCTCGCCTCTCGCCTCTCGCCTCTCGCCTCTCGCCTCTCGCCTCTCGCCTCTCGCCTCTCGCCTTTCGCCATTGCCACTCAGTTACACAAACGCGGTAGCAGATGTTTCAGGGTCACGACTTGGACGTGTGGCATGACTTGCTGGCAATGCCTATGAGCGGTGGGCATTTCCCAGCATTAAATAACGAAAGCGTAGTGGCATCAGCATTCATAACCGGGACCCTTTACCAGCCTTTCAACCCCTTTTTAGCCGAAATATTGGCTGCTAAATAAATCAGCCCATTGCCATAGTCACCCTTGCATTCAATTTGTTTTACCTCAAAACAGTTCTCTATTTTTTATAATTAATGGTTTTCTACTCGTCAGAATCCTTGGTTTGGTAGTTTCTTTATCTTCCAGCAACCAGGTAGCTGATGCGATTTCTTTTTGATTCAGAAGATTCCATAACGAGAACCGAGAATTTTCTTAGAACGTTGCACTATAAAAACCAAATGCAACTCAAGCATTGGCATAAGAGTTTTAACCGGTAGAAAACAATTTAGAACGCCAAGGTACAGTATTACGTAAATAAATATAAGGGCAGATTCATTGACTACAACAACATATATAGTAGAGTATGCCATATATACAACATATATAGGGTATGCCACATATACAACATGTATAGAGTATGCCACATATACAACATATATAGAGTATACAACTGAATGTGAACTGCTATGTTACACGTATCGAAATATTGGCCATTAAAGGGAAAGTGTCCCAGCTGAAATAATGTGCTTTCATGATTATGGCCAGGAGTTTGCTTTATTATCTTATAATAGGAAGAAAAAAACAACGAAATGATGACCGCAAAAAAATATGAATTAAAGAGACAAAAGATACATGCAATGTACTTCTAAAACTTTTAAGTCTGTCGACGTAATCCCATGGTGTGACCATTCACATGAAACCTCTTCAGCAGTACTTTTGCATGGTACCATTTGTTCTAACTTTTGTGTCTGTGGATGAAATCCTATGGTGTGACCATTCAAATGAAACCTCTTCACCAGTACTTTTGCATGGTCCTATTTGTTCTAACTTTTGAGTCTGTGGATGAAATCCTATGGTGTGACCATTCAAATGAAACCACAGTCAGCAGTACTTTTGCATGGTACCATTTGTTCTAACTTTTGAGTCTGTCGACGTAATCCCATGGTGTGACCATTCAAATGAAACCTCTTCACCAGTACTTTTGCATGGTACCATTTGTTCTAACTTTTGAGTCTGTTGATGAAATCCTATGGTGTGACCATTCAAATGAAACCTCTTCAGCAGTACTTTTGCATGGTACCATTTGTTCTAACTTTTGAGTCTGTCGACGTAATCCAATGGTGTGACCATTCAAATGAAACCTCTTCAGCAGTACTTTTGCATGGTACCATTTGTTCTAACTTTTGAGTCTGTCGACGTAATCCCATGGTGTGACCATTCACATGAAACTTCTTGGGCAGTTCTTTGCATGGTCCCATTTGTTTTGTTGAAATTTGATTTTTGTCACGCTTGGGAATTAAACGGTCAATTCTGCCCAAATATTAATTTCTGTAGTACTAGCCTTGCATTTTCAATTAATTGTCTACACTTTTAGTGACATCTGGTATGCGTATCTCTTTCGAAAGTACCACATGTTATATTATTTGAAAGTTTGTAATAACCAGTGAGACCGCCTTAGTCACGTTCGACGAAGGAGAACGTATTCTAACCTGGTGATTCTGTGGTTTCATGGGTGTCCTGTGTATACAGGCGAAAAGATTTCCGAGGTTTTCGTTCGATAAATCGAACTTCTATTTCGACGCCATATTAAATTTTACGTCACTCATTTTATTTCCCCTAGGTATTCCTCGGTTGATTGAGGTTGGTTGCTACAAAGACAGCGAGTCTAATCGGGCTCTTCGTACTTTGATTGGTTTTCTGCGAAACGAAATCGACTGGTACAACTTACGGAGCATGGTTACGAAGTGTGCGGAAAGAGCCTGGAAACGAGGATTTAGGTAAATACAAGGCCCAGATCTCGTGTCCAGGCTCCGGTGGCTAAGAGGGCTGGGGGGCTCTGCAGAAGTATTGAAGGATTTAAATTGATAGAAGCTTCTCTGTTGTTGTGTGGAATAACAATACAGGAATTTCCAAATTGTCCATGTTAGCTTGCCACTTTAAGGTTTCTGTAACAGAGCTAAACCCTCTAAATACAAGGTTAGTCCAAACAGCATTTTGGTAGGTTTCTCCACAGTAAACCAGTAGTCATTTTGCCTGGATTAAGAAAGGTATTATGGGACTATCTAAAAGAGGACAACCGACCAGAGCCACCGTGCCAAAATAAAGATTACTATCACTACTATTACCACCACCAACACCACCACCACCACCACCACCACCACTACTACTACGACTACCACTACTACTACCACTACCACCATCACTACCACCACCACTACCACTACTAATGATCACTACCACTACCACTACCACTACTACTACCACTACCACTACCACTATCACTACCACTACCACTACCACTACCACTACCACTACCACTACCACTACCACTATCACTACCACTACCACTACCACTACTACTACCACTACCACTACCACTATCACTATCACTACCACTACCACTACCACTACCACTACCACTACTACTACCACTACCACTACCACTACCACTACCACTACCACTACCACTATCACTAATTATCACCAATAATTGTACCTTTTATCTAAATAATGAAACTATTGAAACTGCTCAGAATTATACCTATTTAGGAACCCGAATATCATCAACAGGAAATTTCACATTGGCAACTGATCACTTGAAAGAAAAGGCCATGCATGCTCTTTACAGTATTAGAAGACACACAGATTTTAGTAGATTAAAACCAAATCTTGCATCAAACATCTTTGACACAATGATTTCTCCAATCCTCTCTTATAATAGTGAAGCTTGGGGCTTATATACCAAACAAGACTTTAAGACTTGGGATAGATCCTCAATAGAAAAAGTTCAATTACAATTCTGCAAACGCTATTTAGAAATAAATAATAAGACCTCGAATTTAGCATGTAGAGCGGAACTAGGTCGATTCCCTCTCATTCTTACCATAAATCAGAAAATTCTTAATTATATTCTATATCTTAAAAGCAAAAATGACGACTCTATAATGAAACAAATTTTCTTAATATCATTAGATCTCCATTCAATTAAAAAAACTAATTTTTACTCTAATTTATTAAACATGGTTGAATACTATGATCTACAAAATTTTAATCTTGACACACTGGATGAAAATAAGATCATGCATTATGTCAATCTTATGAAGCAAAAGTATATTTCCTACTGGAAAAATGCTTTACAGAACTCAAGGAAATTGGAATTTTACAATAGTTTTAAGGATCAATACATAATCTCCCATTATCTAGATCACACAAGAAAATCAAATGAAAGGAAAACTCTAGTCAAATTTAGGACAGGTAATCCAAAACTCATGATTGAGCTTGGTCGATATAATCAAATCCCTAGAGAAAATAGATTATGCCCTTTATGCGAATCAAATAATATCGAAAACGAAATTCATTTTCTCTTTCAATGCCCAAGATATTCAACTTTAAGAGATAAATACTTTAATCAAATCTACCAACACTTGCCGAATATTCAAAATACATTCTCAACAGAAAGTATCAAAGAATTGATGAACTCTTCCAATTATTTTGTTAATTTACTTTTAATGAAAATGATATCTGCATGCTTTGAATTACGTGATAGCTTAATATTGTCAAATCAAAATGAAGTTTTGTAATTATTTAATATTCTTTTACTGTCTTTTGTTATTGTTAAAAGTATGCTTTTGCAATACTGTAACTCAATATAGTCATGCAAATAAAGCTATTATTTACGATTTACGATCACTACCACTACCACTACCACTACTACTACCACTACCACTATCACTACCACTACCACTACCACTACCATTACCACTACCACTACTACTACCACTACCACTATCAGCACTACTACTACTACCACCACTACCACCACCACCACTACTACTACTACTACTGTACCACTTCCACCACTACTACTACTACCACCACCACCACCATCACCACCACTACTACTACTACTACTACTACTACTACTACTACTACTACTACTACTACTACTACTACGACTACCACTACCACTACCACTACCACTACCACTACCACTACCACTACTACTACTACCACTACTACTACTACCACTAGCACTACAACCACCACCACCACTACTACTACTTCCACAACCACAACGACCACTACTATTACTTAACCACTAACACCACCACTACCACTACCACCACAACCACAACCATTACCACTACTACTATTCGGCTACCACTACCACAACCACTACCACCACAACCGCTACCACTACCACTACCACTACCACTCCATCACCACTACTACTACTTCCACTGCCACCACCACCAGAGGACAACCGACCACAGCCACCATGCCCAAATAAAGTTTACTATCACTTCTACCACCACCACCACCACCACTACGATAATGTTTTTTAAAATCATCTTTTGTCGCAATGACAAGCTTGTTGTTCAAGAGGCTTTATCTAAGAAAGCTGTCTTCAGTTGATGGAGATTACTGTTTTTTAGATACTTTGGAATACAATTCTATGGAGAATGTTGGAGTGATGTCGAAGCCGAAACACGGTACGCCATGCATGGTGAAGTGGATCAGAAAGACCAAAAACAAAACTGCATTGAGGGTGAGTATACGTAGAGTAGAGTCAAGTATACGTAGAGTATACATACTATGCACTTATTGACTGAGTTAGGTCGGGCCGGACGGAAAAATATTTGGCTCGAGGTCATGGCGTAAGGACCAATCACAGCGAGGTCCGTGCGCAAAGAAGAGAAGGGAAGGGAAGGGGCGGGACGGGACGGGGCGGGACGGGACGGGACGGAACGGGAAAGGTAGAGTAGCGTAGAGTAAAATAAAGTGGAGTAAAGTAGAGTAGAGTGGAGTAGAGCTCGTAGAGTATACGTAGACAGCATAGAATAGAATAAAGTAGAGTAGAGAAGAGAGAGTAGCGTTTTTGTAGACTATATATGTAGAGTATATAGTAGGCTAGAGTAGAGTACAGTAGACTATATCAAGACTAGAGTAGGGTACAGTAGACTATATGTATACTAGAGTAGAGTAAATGCAGACTAAAGTAGAGTCGAGTACAGTAGATTATATGTAGACTAGAGTAGAGTACAGTAGACTATATGTAGACTAGAGTAGAGTATATCTAGACTAGTGTAGTGTACAGTAGACTATATGTAGACTAAAGTAGAGTACAGTAGACTATATGTAGACTAGAGTAGAGTATATGTAGACTAGAGTAGAGTACAGTAGACTATATGTAGACTAGAGTAGAGTATATGTAGACTAGAGTAGAGTACAGTAGACTATATGTAGACTAGAGTGGAGTACAGTAGACTATATGTAGACTAGAGTAGAGTATATCTAGACTAGAGTAGTGTACAGTAGACTATATGTAGACTAGAGTAGAGTACAGTAGACTATATGTAAACTAGAGTAGAGTATATGTAGACTAGAGTGGAGTACAGTAGACTATGTAGACTAGAGTAGAGTATATGTAGACTAGAGTATTATACAGTAGACTATATGTAGACTAGAGTAGAGTACGATAGACTATATGTAAACTAGAGTAGAGTATATTGCAGACTAGTTGAGTACAGTAGACTATATGTAGACTAGAGTAGAGTATACAAAAACACTTCCCTTCGGTGGAACAGTGGGGTATTGGCATTTCTGAAGCGTGCGTGCTTAAAGTCTCCATTTCTGAAATACAGTGCTGTGATTCATTTTCCTTTTTGCCGAATATCAATGCTTTATTTTCCCTCGTCTATAAGGTAATGGCATGCACTGGGCCAACTTTATCTACAAGTTTGCGCCATGGAGGGATCTGGGATGCTGGAAGGATAACATGCGTGACCGAGCACTACCTCAGTTGCTGGTCAACCTACGATCAAAAATTGACTGGTTCAACATCGGCAAAACCAGTAAGTCTCGAACTCTTTTTATTATGTTTGCCTGTATTTATTCTTCTGTTTTTCTGTGTAGTATCGACTAGCAATTTTGCAAGTATATCGAGATATTAAGTTTGGTAAGCTTTTGGTATATTACAAGCCCGATGATTAAAGAACTTATATACTGTAGATTGCAACCCGGTTTCTTGAAGCGTAGATGGCTGTCACGATCTATTGCAAAGTTACTCCCGATGGCTTTGCTCTAGCCTAGCTTAGGGACATCTCGCTATAACCGACACTTTATCATTAATATGGACAGAAAATCCGGCGAATAGACCTTATTCGCTTGGGCGTAATGTTTACCCAATACAAACCTCTTGGGAGTTAAATTCTTTGTCTGAACGGCATCCATATTAATGTGTCTTCCCAAGCGTTAACGGAAAAGAAAGAAATAATACCCAGGGGAATGACACGTGGTCTCTAATGGGTAAACAAATACGCCCAAGCGAATAAGGTCTATTAGATAACCGGAAAATAATTCCTATTAGTATATACTGAAACAGTGGATAGCATTGTTGGCGCGCTCTGATTGGCTACTGAAACTCGGAAGAGCAAGTGCTATTCACCTCCCAGCAATTTGCGCGCGAAAATTGTAATCGTTGACAGGAATAAATGAGTTAAAAAGCATCATTTTAAATGAGTTAAAAAGCATCATATCCGCCACTACCCACCTCCACTTCGGTGAATAGTTGTTAACTATTATAGAACCTCCGCTATATCACGGACATCGAATCTCCTGATGGTCGCGCAAGTGTGCTTGTATAGAGGGACATGGTTCAGTGGCAGTATCAGCAAATTGCTACCCAAAATTAACAAAATGCTACAGCTTTTAGACATTAGCAAAGCTACAGCGACCACCGTCCTGTCAATTTTACAAGTTTCATATTCCATTACGTTTTATTTGTAACGGTCCTTTTATCTTTTATTCTTTTTCCCACTCTTACGGGTAAATTTGAATCATTTTCCTTTCCATTTTTCTAATCAGTTTTACTCGGAAATTTACCGTTTCTATCATCTTGCCATCTTTCAGTCGACCAGTGCTATCAGGCTGCAAAGAATGCTGGGAAGGACTACTTCGCCGTGCAGTTTTACGGGGAATGCTGGGTAGCTGACGATGACTCGACTTACATGAAGTACGGACCGAGTGTGGCTTGCTGGAGTGGAGTAGGAAAAGGATCCACTAACTACGTGTATAAAGTAGAGTGGTAACTTGGTAAGCAAAAACCATGAATTTTGCTGTTTTCACACTAGGACGAAACATGTTTAGTCTGATCACGAATGAAACATGTTTCACTAAGAACTTTGTTCACATCAGGCGGCACATTGCGTGAATCATGATCAAAACATGTTTATTCTGAGCATGATTGAAACTATTTCACGAGGTAGTTTCGATCGCAAATGTCGTCTCCCTGTTGAACGCCCAATGCCCTTCGTTCTGAAATTAAACGACAATTCATGCAACAGTGAGTTTAAGCTCTATTTTATTTCGGTTCATTTGTAATTGTAAAGATTTTATGCGCTCCGGCCCCTCCCCCAGATCCACTGAGGGTCACCTGTTCCACAAATCCACGCCAGACACAGGAATCCAGGAAAATTAGCATCAAATTTCTCCTTCTAATAACAATGCTTAATCAGTTAGATAGGTTATGAGAATTAAGGCTATGATCACCCAAGACGAATTCTCTTGATACTTCAATAGCTTCTCCCCACTTATGCTATGATAACTGTATTGGGGAAAGAAAGGAGAATTTGTATTTTGATACTGGGGAATAAGGTGTTAATAGCTTTGTAACGCGTATTCCTTATCTACTCCATTCTTGAAAAAAAAACTTTAATATGCAAAGCTGATCAAACAGCTGAATTGGTTCGGTTTCTTTTAATATTGCCCAATATTTCGGTTAGACAAAACTAACCTTCATCAGGGGCTACGAAAGCTAAGTGAAGATGGAAACAAACAGGTACAATATTTAAAAAGGGCTAAGATAAAATGCTGACACATGATTCTTGGTTGGTTGGGGCTAAAAAGAGTACAGTGGAACCCCGCCTTACGGTCACCTTGTTAATACGGTCATCTCGTTATTACGGTCACTTTTTTTTTTGTCCCGGCGAAACGCGCACCCATACATTTTCTTATAATGAAACCCCGTTAATGCGGCCGAATTTTCATGGCCCGTTGGTGACCGTATTAACGGGTTCCACTGTAAAACAAAACAAATGAATTCAAAAATTGAATTCCCAAGGATGCGTGACACTTATAAACAAGAATTTGAAATAGAAATAAACATATTGGAAAAATAAATTAAAATGTTTTGTGAAAGTGTCAGCGCGCTATCATAATGTTTCAAATAAAACAAGTCGCGTTCAAAACAACGGTCATCAAGCTAATGAAGGGCCAAGCCCGAAACGTCGTTGAAAAAATTAACTTGACACTTTCACAAAACATTTTAATTTATTTTTCCAATATGTTTATTTCTATTTCAAATTCTTGCTAAAAAGAGTAACCTATTAAAATAAATGAAGGTACAATCAAGTTGGGCCACGCAGCACAAATGATACAAACAGGAAATCAGATAATTAACTCTGTGGTAACTACTGAGTGTTAGTATAGATAGATAGGTAGAAACTTTGTTAAAGTGTCAAAAGCCATCTAGCTAGGAAAAAAATCCCTTACTAATTTGGGGACACCAAATAGGGACCACACGAGGCAAAGAAAAAAGTATTTAACCTCAATGGGATATTGAAACATTATATTTGTATTTTTGTTTATTTTATAAGTGATATTCGTTCTGTGTTTTCCTTGTACAGGTCAAATGAAGGTCAAGCGGTCAGTACTGGGAAACTTATTGTCGCTTGTTCAGTGTCTGAGAATGTTATATTCATCTCAAATGTAATATTTACATGATTTTCATACCTTATGTATGCTGCATATGAAATAAAATTGAAAATACTGATATAGTTCTGTTGTTGTTTTAATTTGTCCGAATCCACGCAAGTTTTCACTTGTTGAAGGGACACGGGTTTTGCATGTGCCATTTAAATATGAAAAAGTTAGTATTATCTTATCAACATGTTAAGGTAGTGTTTCTTTTAACCAATCTAAATCCAAATCTTGCAATCAAAATGCGATTTTCCGTTCCATTTTTTTAGGGAAAACTAATCTCAATTTTTTTTTTCAAAAACGCCAATGTCAACGGCTTAAGAACATCCCAAAAAAAAATCTGTGGTATGGAATTGTTAAAATTCACGACATTAAAAAAGCTATGACGTCATAAAAGTGTATTTTCATACATTTTCTTTGATAGCAGCTCCTTTTTTCGTCTAAACCCGTAATTCCATGCATGCTACAGATGTTGAAATTGCTTATGATTCCCCAAAAAATTGTGGCAGTTCGCAGATCTTACAAGGTCTTCTCTGATTTGCTGAGAAAACAATTGAACAAACAACACAACAATGGACCCTAGCCCTGAAAACAATAGAGCTGCGTGACACCGTGATACCCAGGTCCAATGAAATTAGAGGTTGTAAGCTGCGTGGTATCTGAAAAAAATCAGATTCATACCTCTTTTTCTTTGAATTTTTGCGCTTTTTTATTCTTATGCGAGGTTGGGGACTGGCACTAGTTGCGCTGTGCCATGTCGATTTAGTGATGTCTTTTGTTCAGCTTCATAGTTGTTCCTACCATGTTAGCAGTTTATGACACGTAAAAAATGCTAACCATGAAATAATGTCCCTAGCAACGACTCTAAATCTGTAGTTAAGGTAGTCTCCCACGCAGCCGTTATTTGTCTCGTCACGCAACGCTCCTCCCCACTCCGTTAGTGGGGAGGAGCGTTGCGTGACAAGACAAATTAACAGCTGCGTGGAAGACTATAGTTAAGGTTCACCCCCCTTAACTAAACGTCCGTTCGAGCCGACTTTTGCAGTTCATTCATTGAATGAAATTGTAGCGTTAACTTCTCAGTCTCAAATTACGTAGATTTTAAATGATTTTAAAGGGCCCATCACAGTTTCTTTTGAGGCCGCTGCCAGGGAAAATCATTTTGCTCGAGCCTAGCAAATGTTTGCTTATATTTGATCAAATTTGAACAACAGCATTAACCATTTCACTCCCAGTGTAAATTATGGAGACATGTTATATAGAAACAGGAGCGTAGCCAGGACTTTTTCAGAGGTACGCACTATCTATTTTCAAACATCCCCCTACATGTACCTCCCCCCCCCCCCTCCACACTCAAGTCCCAAATCTTTCTCTTTTTTAGACTTTTTCAGGTACGCACGTGCATACGTACGTACAGGTATCTACGCCCCTGAGAAACGTTTGAATGCAGAGGTGCACACAACGCGTAAGTAAAATGCACTGGTTTGGTTTTGCCGGATCTCTATGTAGAGATGCTCGAGCCAGACGTCACTTGAAGTGTACAAGACAAACTGAATGCAAGGCTGGCTATACGTAAAAAGCGCAAAAAGCAGTACATAGGTGAAACTAAACGCACGCTTCGCGAACGCTTTACTGAGCCTGGTGTAGATGGGGTTAACTGTTAGCTCAGAATCGGCCAAAATTTTAACTGTCAGCTGATATATTGCCGAAAATTTAACTGATAGCTGTGAAATTTATAATTACTGTCAGCTGAGATTGATAAACTCAATTTCTCCTCAATATCTAGCCTACAGTGCAGGCGTTTTATGGCGAGCGAATCCGCTTTTTTTGAATTCGTTCGGCAGTTCGTCCACCATCTTGAATTCCCAATAGGTAGGGAGTTGGGACGAGTCAAAGGAAGAGGGGAGAGGGGCGGAAAAGGAGGCGAGGTTCGAAGGAGAAATGTAGTCTATAATACAAGGCCTTTTCAGCACTGTGAATAGTTGGTATATAACGTGCTTTCGACATTTAGGATAGCAAAATGCTTCGGAGCTTTTTGGAAACGACCTGTAGCATTCATAAGGTGGTCGGAATGTATTCAGTACGTATCGTTTGTCGATTCTCGGAAGATGTAGAAAACATTCATACGTTCTTCGAAAAGCTTCTGGGAGTCTTTGATATTAATTAATTTATTTATTACTGACGTCTTAAAAAATAACAATAAGATTAATAAAATTAAAAAAAAACTGATACTAAGAAATAACTAAAATTTTAACTGATAGTTGAGAAATGCATGGCCGAAAATTTAACTGATACTGAGATTCCAGTACCCACATCCAGACCCTCTTTACTGAACACAGGCAAGTAACCAACAATCCTCTTCACGCTAATGCCAAAGCAGCAGTCCCTTTCCACTTCAACCTACCTGGCCACTCTATCACAGGCATGGAACTCATCCCACTGGAATTACAACCCACTCAAAGCACATCCCGCCGCAAAGCCAAAGAAGCATACCTTATATATAGAGGTAAAACTTTATCACCAGACGGCATAAACCAACGAAATGAACATTGATTTAAATTTTAATTTATATATAGAGGTTTTGCACGGCAGCCATATTGCATGGCAGGAACAATAAATTCTTTCCCTATGGGAAAGAATGTTCTTTCTAATGCAAAACATTTTCATTGTTCCTGCCATGCAACATGGCTGCCGTGCAAAACCTCTATTGCCTTTATTGTTTATATGCATACATATACACAGGGACCGCGGAGCAAGGTGAAAAGTGGGAGGCCTGACAATTGAAAATAATTTTTTCATATTGAAAATCGAAAAATGGAATAAAATCATAGTATTTGATTCGCAAAAAAGTGGTGGGGCCGCGGCCCTACCAGCCCCTCCCCCTCCGCGGTCCCTGATACATCATATGTTACCTTATGTTTATATTTCAGTTGTATTAGTCAATCATTAACCACTCACGTATTTTTTAAATTTAAATTGAAGGAGCCGTTAATAGTATTTTCCTTCAGTCATAGCCCTGGCCCTGAGGAAGGCTAATTTTGTTAGCCGAAATATTGGCCGCTAAATAAATCAGCCCATTGCCATAGAGCCAGCCTTGCATTCAGTTTGTCCTATACATGTCCTAACTTTATCGTGTGACATGATCAGGAGCCATAATCGGGGATCCATCTCCGATTATGGCTCCTGATGACATTCAAATGAAACCTCTTTGCCGGTACTTTCTTTTGGTACTATTTGTTTTAAAATATTTTATATAATGAGATTTGGGATTTCTATTGAATTTTGATTTTTGGTTAAAATACACCTGTGGTTCGGATCATGACGTCAACGGACCACGGCCAATGTCAAGTGACCCAAAAACAGAAAAAATACGCATATTTTTAGAAACTTTCCGTTTTATTATATACTATCATTCGAACTGTATTCGATTTTATGCGCCATTTTCGCAGTTATGGTACATCCAAAAATTAAGGGGGGGGGGGGGGGAGTGGTCTATCTCATTCTATTAAGGAACATATTGATTTGAAACTTGGCCAAAGGCTTAAACTTGATACAAAAGTTAATTTTACTATGAAGTTGTCACGAAAACTGTCACGCAACTGATTAAGGTATCAAATGTCCATGTTTTTCTTTAGGCTAAGAGTACGAGAACTTAAATCACTCATACTGACAAAATATCGTTTGGGTATTTTTAAGTGCGCAAAGTCATACACGAAACTAACTGGAAGGCGTGTCCAGGTCACGTGACGATTGTAATGTCACGATTTTGTTGTCACGCAAACACCAGAAAACAGTCATGCCGCGTAGGTGGACCGCGTTTCCAGTTACATTTGGAAACTACCTTAAAAGGGTAGAAAGACTAGAAATAATACCACTTAAAATTCTCAGAAAACACAATTTTTCCTTGTCTGCAAGAGCACTGAAGGAAGGGCCAAGGAACAAACCGGAAGTAAAAGTTCAATTGGTCACGTGTATAGGTTGCCATGGAAACATCAACGTCAGAAATGACTGTCTTAACAAGTTGAATGCCGTTGTCAAGTTTCATACTTATGACACGTTTCCTTTTGAAGATAGACCACCCCCTCCCCCATCTTACTCATTTGATAAAATAGGGACAGACCCAGTGCTTTATATACCTGAGACGTATCTTTCGATTGAATTTTAAGGACGTTCGCGCCCATTGCTACTGCGCATTCTTTCGCGCATGTCACGCAAACGTTAAAAGCCCATGAAATATCAGCAGGAACGTACCCAACGCAAACTTTTTTCCACTTTATAGAATGAACCTTAAAGAGCGTGTAGTTTCATGGGATAGCTGTGGAACCAGGCCTTCTCTGAAATGTCACGCAATGACGTGACAGTGCGAATAGATGGTCGCTTTGAGAACTTCGCAGCCATTTTACTCTCTTGGATGCCCGGTGATCCCCATTTTTCTTTCCGTAGATCACTTCCTTTCCTCATTTTCTCCATTTTAACAAAAAAAAAACAGAAAAAATCTGTACGTGAGAAGTTACAAATATTTCGCCTTTTCTGCTCTCGTGCGACCAAAGTTTTCTTCGAATGTGTACGGGCAAGACTAATATGTTTTCGTTTTCAAGGCCTATTCTTCCTCAATGAACGACATCAGATGCAAAAGTTTACGTAATAGACTTAGTTGTGTTGAATTAAGTACGTTTACCTTATTTAAATTTCACTAAAGTAGCTTCTTTTATTGCTAATAGTTGTTAGCTAAGATCGTCTTTAAATAACGAAAGCTTCTTAAAACGCATGGTCTTCAATGCGCCTTATCTCGAAAACGAGCATGGTGACCCCCCCACTTTTTTGGTCATTTTGGCAATAGTTGATCTTCACCTTACTACATGACAAGTTTTAAAAAAATCTGTACGTGGGAACATTTTGGGCGCGAACGTCCTTAAAAACAACTTTTAGCAATAAAAATAAAATCTGCAAAGGACCGCAAACGATAATGCTGCTAACGATCCGTGGGATCTGAAAGAGACCTATAATCAGCCAAAAAAAATGAACAAACATACAATAAACTGCAAGGAGGGTCTGACTACGTAAAAAAGTTGACTTTGCGAGACACCAATACGACAGAAACCGATAAAGTAGGGTTGCAGCCGTGGACAGCTGTTTCGTTCTGATTGGAACTCGTCAGCACGGTGTAGCAAACTAAAAGAGGACAGTCCGACTGCAAGAATGCAGGCGCGATTACACAATGACCCGTTCACCATATCAGGCTCTGTACTTTGGAACTCACTTGTCACCCGAATCACGCGTGCCACATCACGTGTTCCAGGCAACAAGGAGCCCTAAATGTCACAATGGTGTCTCGCAAAGAAAAATGTAGGTGGACAAAGCCAATCTAAACTCTCTTTGCGCCGAGAAAGATTCGCCTTTGTCAGCTCCGGAAGTAGGGCGGCCGGGTCGCTAAGCTATGAATTGTTTATTATTGCAACTAAACTGCAGATACCGTGAACGATCCATTGCGTCACATTGGATCAAATACGAACAGTGATAAGCAACAAACCACTGCAAGGACCGATCAAACAATGTGAAAAGGCATTCTCTCGAAATGCCACTACGGTCGGCCAAACCTGACATGATCAGCGCTCAAAACCAGAAAGCAGACACAGACAGCTGTTTCGAGCTTATTATGCTCTCGTCAGTGTGCCATAGCTGAAACATAACGAGAGTCGGTAACTTCACCTATCCCATATATGTCGCCAATCATTCTAGACATGATCAGCGCTCAAAACCAGAAAGCAGACACAGACAGCTGTTTCGGGCTTATTAGCTCTCGTCAGTGTGCCATAGCTAAAACATAACGAGAGTCGGTAACTTCACCTATCCCATAAAGGCCAAATTGCGCAACGGTCACGACACAAACAATTGTGGCACATGGCCAAAGAGTAATACAGCCTAACAACCAATACATGTCAGCGCCATAGGGAGAGAAACAAGGAATGGCCAATACCATTTCTTTAATCATTATTTATACATGGTAAAAATCATCAGGTAAAATAAATTCCTATACGATGACTAACATACTAAAACCTTAAAATCCTAATCTTGACATTAAATATTAACTTACAACAATATGCCACGTAAAAACCTGATTTCCATGAATGCCGTGTTTAAAAATTATAATAGAGAAGGTGTTTAAATTCACTTAATGAACAAGACTCTCTAATGTTACAGGGTAAGCTGTTCCAAACGGTTGCCCCGCTGTAACTAAAACTATTTTTCATGTAGTTAGTTATTGGAAAGGGGACAACAAGTTTGCTTACCGAGTTCCACAAGAATAGTTTAATTCATTTCACTTTATAAATTTACATTCTTCTCCTTTAGATAGAGAATGCAAAAAGATCGGATCTATAAAGTAGACCGACCACGGTATAAAAATAAAAATAAATCAACTAAATGGCAGATACCGTGAACGATCGATCTATTGCGTCACATTGGATCAAATACGAATACAGTAAAAACCCGCATACAAGAACACCCACTTTCAGGGTTCAGGCTGATTGGGTTCTTATATATCGGGTATTTTAGGTGAAATCAGCCTGAGAGTGTTCTTAAGTGTTCTTAATGATTGTTAATAAAAATGACAGGCCAAACGCATATATTGCATATTTTTCATGTAATTTAATAAGACTTTTAATTCCAAATACAGTTGTTGTACATTTGCTATACACAGCAAGTGAAATTACTAGCATTTATACAGAGATCTTAGTGCAATACCACAGTAAAGCTGCGGGTCCGTGTACCTTCCGTCCATTCCATTTTTATAAAAATCAAAAATGGAAAAATCAAAAATGAAAATCATTTTTTGAGATTATTGAATTCAAGAAAAATCAAAATTAAATGTCTGTTTTCAATTTTCGTCACTTTCCATCAAAACTAAAATTAAAAATGGTTTTACTTTTTCGATTTTCATTCTTTCCAAATAAATCAAAATCGAAAATCGACACTCATTTATCTAAAATTTATCTGTGTAAAAAAATGAAGTCTTGGTTCCCTATACCCTTTTTGCAATCAAATGGATCTAAAACACACCATATCGTGACTGACAAATCGGAAATCAAAAATCAACTTTCAATTTTCGTTTGGATGAAAAATCAAAAATTGAAAATTGACAAAAATACACTCGGGGGGAGGGTAGGGATAAATGCCATATGTTAGGCTCGGTTACTAAGTAAACAAGATGGCGGGCAACGAATGCCTAAAAAGTTCTCAATCCAAAGAGAAGAGCTCCACAAATCATGGCTACGGGTCCAAAACCTTTCCGGATGCACTGTTCTGCCGTGGTCAGACTGCAGAGATATTTCTGGAGACTTAGCAAATATTAAAATGCCAAGAACAACTGAAACGGTGAGTTTGTCTAGGTCCTCTGAATCTCCCAATTATACTGTACTTGAAGCTAGGGAAAAACCCAAATCATAATAATTAAATAAAGCGTTCTTCCTGTCACCTGACCTTTGAATACTATTGTCTTTATAATGCCCCCCTCCCCCCCTTTTTTTAGGCGATCTGGCGTATAATTATTTTATGGAAGAAAGGAATCGAATTATTTACATGTAAGTCTATTACTATATACTAGGCTCCTTTTGGAGTTGTTTCCCAGGGGGGGGGGGGGGGGGTGTACTTCCTATAATGGGCTATACGGGGATGCTCCGCCCGAAAGGGGTACCTTTTTGAGGCTAGAGGTATATGAAAGGGTCGGGATTTCACGAGTTGAAGTATATGAAAGGGTAGGGATTTCACGAAGAATAGGACAGGAAAGCGAAGCCACGCCGTTGAAGCATAAAAAAAGGTAGGGAAAACTGCCATTCAAGTATTATAAAAATGGCCTTTCAAAATATATCAAACAGACGCACGTAAAGGTTCTGATAAAAGGGGTACCATTTTCATTGAAAGGTATATGAAAGGGGTACCATTTTCAATGAAAGGTATAGGAAAGGGGTACCTTTTCTGTCAAAATCGGTATATGAATGGGTAAGGGTTTGGAACTCGGGGTTTAGCATCCCCATACAAAACTTTGTTGAGTACCTCCCCCCCCCCCCCCGGGGGGTGGGGGGGTGTTGTATACCGGTATTAAATGTAATAGTGTTGGGTTGAAAATGGAGCCTGTTCACAGGCTACGTCTTTTAAGGCGGATCATCTTGTGACCTCATTGTTTGCCCCATAAGAAAAAGCTGTTTTCAACTGTTTCTTGCACTTTGTTTACCTTAAAACTGGAACAACTTAAAGACACAATCCAACTGTATTAGATACCAATAACTAGGCCTAGCTACAAGTATCAGGATATTTTTTTTAAATATTGAGAAGTTTCCAGGATATTTAGAAAATGTGAAGATACGTGTATTTAGAAAAATTGGGGATATTTAGAGCTTTTTTTGCTGAGCCTTGTATTTCTGTATTGCAGGAAAAGGCACAACAAATGATTTACAGGCCCAAAATGAGAAAATAGATCCCATGACTGAGGGACTAGCTAGTCCCAACAAGAGATGAAGCCGTAAAGTACTATGAAGATAGAGGGGGACAGCTAACTTTCTGGCCAGAGTTTGGCACTGACCCTTTAAGTGGTCAAGACATAATAGCTTCAAGATACTCAAATGAATTCAATATCAATTTTACTAATCCCGATGACATTTTTATAAAGTAGTAAACAATGACTTAACCCTATTCAGCCTGGGCTTTTTTTGAGTTTCTGAGTCTGAGCCCCCCCCCCCCCCCCCCCCCCCCTCGTAACTTCAAGAACATTAAGGCTATGACAATGAAACCTAGAGGGTACATAATACGTCCAAAACTGTCTCCCTTGCGGTCCGCACAATGGAGCGATGACGTCATATGACGTAGTTATTAGGTAATTAGTTATACGGCTGCCATCTTGGATCCACCATCAAACCGTCCAAATTCACTCAAAATTAATCAAAACCAATAAATAAACGCTAAATGACGTAAAAATATAAAACTTATACCAATAAACATTGTTCTTCTTCATTCAAAGGTATAAATATGCAAATTTCAAAAACCATGGCTGTCAAAATCTTGTTGCCATGGAAACATGAAGTCACGTGATCAAAAAATTGTCATCAAATTGTTGCCAGATAAATTTTAGGAAAAGTCACAAAGTTTGATGGTGTTTGAAGACATATTAAAGAAGTTATGAATGTTCAAAGTTAGCGCAGGCACTTCATGCCCCCCCCCCCCCCCCCCCCCCCCCCCCCCCCGCGGCCAAATAGGGTTAAAGGCCCGCCTTCACCCAAAAAACGTTGTGGTCGTTTGTTTTTGTTTTGAAATGCTCCACTGTTCATACACGTGATCTGATTGGTTGCACGCATTCAAGCATGAATTCCGTGTTACACGAAATGCAGCACTGAAAGCGATCACGGCGCGTACAGCATTTTGGGTGAAGGTGGGCCTTTAACTAATTTCAGGAGGGTTATTTTACTATATAGAGATCTCAAATATAAGTACTGTTGTTAATCAATTTGATGGATATCACTTATATGCTATATTCATTTCATTTCACAGAGTATTCATAAATACAAATCCTAAGTTGAGTGCAATAATAGAATAATTAGTTATAAGGTCCAAGAAGATGCATTTCACAATATTTTGTAAAACAGACTTTGCAAACTACTGTTCTTGCAATATAATGACATTTTTATTGTTAAAACATTTATTATGATTTCTAATTTACATTTGTTATGTGAAAAAGGCAGTTCCTTATAATATAACGACGAGCCTTAATTATATATATATATATATATATATATATATATATATATATATATATATATATATATATATGTTGTGCCCCAACAACATATATTTTAATAATTATTAAAATATCTCATTACTGTCTGATGAGCAGAATAGCCTTTTTTCCTATTTTTAAATTGTTTTTCCAAGATTTTATATGAAGTTGTCTCATGGATCATGCTACATATGTAGGCTAAATGATTATTTCCTTTTTTCTAATGTGATACTCGCATTTAATTGCAATATAATATTTATGCTACTTACAGTGCAATGTTTACATTACTTGCAATACGATACTCTACTTACAATATGTACAATACAATACTCACACTACTTACAATGCAATGCTTACACTACTTACAATACAATGCTATACTTATATACAATATGTACAATTCAATATTCAATGTTACAATACTTATATATCGTCAGCTTAAATATTTTAAAGGACCAATTGTACATTGTAGTGTTCCATTCATCTTTTCTTTCAAAGCTCATTTAAAAAACTTGCTTTTACAATAAAAGGTTTAACGATTTGAAGAGCCGTTTTTTTTTTTAAATCGCTGAAAGATGCCAGGAAACTTGGAAACCCTTCTATGTTTGGGATTTTCTGTTGCATTTTACAAGTCCAGATAAAATATCTAGCAACAAGAAAGTGGAAGTATTGTTGTGTGTGGTAAAGAATATCTGTTCTCAGACCTAGTATATTATAGCCAAGGATAAAGTATCAATTCCTGTTGTTAAATACTTTTCATGAAACCATTTTCCAAGACCCTGCCAGAAAAGTGAAGTTTCACTATAGTACCAGAATAAATGAATTAGGTATCAACACTGGCAAAATTTATGCTCTCCAAATGCCTTGCAGAAATTCGGAGAGCATAAATTTAAATGATTACTTCTTACTGGAAGACTACTGTTTCCTTATTTAAATGTCTACCTTAAGTGGTATATTTACTGATAACTATGAGTGTTTTGGTTTAAACATACAAATATTTACATTGTTGTTATTTAACATTACATATTTATAGACATTGTAGACTGACTTAAAGTAAATTAAATATGAATTTCTCTAATTCACAATAACTGACATAACTGACTAAAGGTTTTATGTCCATTTTGTATATCCCATTGTTGTTCATGCACGTTGCATTGGTTTCTGTTTCCTGTTAAGATGAAATTAATTAAAAAATATGAGTACAATGTATGTGATAATATATGGTGATTTTAAGAAGGAATAAAAAATTCAGTTAAATCTGGGCCAAATAACACCACTTTGACTCCTGAGAGCTCCAGGAGAACACAGTAACCCATTCATTACTTATGTTTATTATGGAACAAACAATGAGGTCACAATACGTAAACAATGACGTCACAAAATGATCCGCCTTATTGGTATAGACGTAGCCTGTCAACAGGGTCCATTTTCAACCCAATACATTTAATATACCCCCCAAAAGGAGCCTGTTTACAGGCTAGTATATAGACTTACATGTAAATAATTCGATTCCTTTCTTCCATAAAATAATTATACGCCAGATCGCCTAAAAAAAGGGGGGGGGGGGGGGGGGGGGGACATTATAAAGACAATAGTATTCAAAGGTGACAGGAAGAAGGCTATATTTTTATTATTATGATTTGGGTTTTTCCCTAGCTTCAAGAACAAGTATAATTGGCAGATTCAGAGGACCTTGACAAACTCACCATTTCAGTTGTTCTTGGCATTTTAGTATTTGCTAAGTCTCCAGAAATATCTCTGCAGTCTGACCACGATAGAACAGTGCATCCGGAAAGGTTTTGGACCCGTAGCTATGATTGCAGAGCTCTTCTCTTTGGATTGAGAACATTTTAGGCATTCCTTGGCCGCCATCTTTGTTTGCTTAGTAACCGAGCCTAGTATATGGGCATTTTCCCCTGCCCTCCCCTCGAGGGTATTTTTGTCAATTTTCAATTTTTGATTTTTCATCCAAACGAAAATTGAAAGTTGATTTTTGATTTCCGATTTGTCAGTCACGATATGGTGTGTTTTAGATCCATTTGATTGAAAAAAGGGTATGGGGAACCACGACTTTATTTTTTTATATAGATAAATTTTAAATAAATCAGTGTCGATTTTCGATTTTGATTTAGTTGGAAAGAATGAAAATCGAAATAGTAAAACCATTTTTAATTTTTATTTTGATGGAAAATGACGAAAATTGAAAACAGACATTTAATTTTGATTTTTCTTGAATTGAATAATCTCAAATAATGATTTTCATTTTTGATTTTTCCATTTTTGATTTTTATAAAAATGGAATGGACGGAAGGTACACGGACCGCTGCGGACACTGTTTGTTCTATTAAACTGAAAAGGGAAGAGTTTTTATATACAAGAACAATTTTCAATTTTCAGGCTGAATGTGTTCTTATATATATGCTCCTTTTTTATCAAATTTCAGCCTGGGTGTTCTTAATCCACATGTTCTTGTATGCGGGTTTTTACTGTAGTGATAAGCAACAAACAACTGCAAGGATCAAACAATGTGGAAAGGCATTCTCTCGAAATGGCCAAACCTGACATGATCAGCGCTTAAAACTAGAAAGCAGACACAGACAGCTGTTTTGAGCTTTAATATTAGCTCTCGTCAGTGTGCCATAGCTAAAACATAATGAGTCGGTAACGTATAACTTCACTTAACTTCACTTTATTATTGCGTAGGGACGAAGATAGCCGAGCAAGTTCGAGTTCGGGGTTTGAAGGAGGGGGGGAGCTGGGGGTAGCCCTGTAATGGACTAGCATTCCATCCAGGGGGGGGGGTGGGGGGGGGGGAGGGAGTAGCAATATTCTTAGTTGCTAACCGGGTGAGCTTCTCCCATATACAAATACCCGGCAGTCGTGTGACAATAACCGCGTAAGAAACCAGACTGCCTGGGAACGAGAATGACAAAAATACAATCTGCTGACCAATCTGCTAACAGTCGGAGCTCATTGAAAATTCATGATCACAAAATGGAAACGTAACGCAAAAAACTCTCAGTTTACAATGGCATACGGCATAGATGCGTTTTCCTTTCTCAACAGGAAATTCAAAATCTTCATTTTGTTCGTTTTTGGAACTATTTTAGTAGGTAAGTGAGGCGATTCGGGTGAAACCTCGCAGCTATAGTGGCGTTGATGTCACACGTGTAAGTGCTTTTTATCTTCGTTCGTTTTCGTGTAAATCTAATTGCTTTTTGTTTACCCAATTCCAGTTAGTTGGGCTACAGTTAATCGTAACAGAACCGTCATAGTCAATGAAGGGAGGTAAGAACATCCAACGTTGTAATCTGGTTTACTTGCACTCAGAAATATTTAGCAAATGATGTTGGTGTTCGTTGAATATATAAACCCCTGGCTAATAAATTCATGCAATATCAACGTTATTCACGCAATAACCTTATCGATCGTTCATTCACTTGTTCATTTTGGGCATCGTAGTCTAAACGATTTTCCTTTCTTTTTTATCTCCCAAACCAAGACTAATTGAAAATCTTCTAGTTAAACGCTAACTGGCCCACAATTTTCTTCATGTAAGCTTAAGCTCATGTATTCGATATAAGCCCGGCGTTACCAATCGATGAAATCGATGATCGATTAAAATCGATATCAATCGATGGCAATCGATATTAATTAATCGATTGATATTGATAATCGATGACCAATCGATGAAGAAGATTTTTCTGACCTTATCGATTGGCATCGATTGTTATCGATTGTCATTGATTGCTATCAATTGTCATCGATTGTTATCGATTATCACAATGCAGTTTTCTTACTCTTTAAATATGAAAATTCGACAATTATTTTGAAAACATGACTTTTAGCTAAACAAGAATGAGAGTCAGCGAGAGTTGAAGGATGAGAGTTCAGTTGCACGAGAGTTTTATCCAACTCTCGGCAAGCGTGGGCCAAATGTGATGAGGGCGCACAGGAATCGCTGAGAGTGCTTGAGAGTTTCAGGCCAAACGAGAGACACGCACGAAGCGGTGAAAACTCGCTGTTTTGTGACCTGTTTGTCGCCGCTTCGCGGCTCAATTTCACTTGGCACATCTGTCATAAAAGTACATGTACTTGCCAATCGATGCCAATCAATATCAATCGATGAACTTTTTTTGTGACTATCGATTGGTCATCGATTGGCCGATACCAATCGATATCAATTAACTAATTTCTTTGATTGATATTGATTTATCAATTGAATTTCCGATCATCGATTGGAAACGCCGGGATATAAGCTAACATGTAGGTTATTTATACACATGTATATTCAACCACTGGATGTTCTAACCCTCTGTAGTGATAGTCATACGCCATACTAGCATCTACAGTGTAGTTGGTATTGGGAGTATGCACAGAGTGATTCTAGAATACCTGGCCACAGTGACTGTCTTCTTTACATCCCTGAATGTTTTGTAGTACATGGCATATGAATACAAACAGACCCATTTTTATTCGCTGAGATACAAATAAAAATTATGTCCAAATATGCTAGAATTTCTAGCCACTCTGGTACTGTACTACAATGCCTAATTTATTTTAATTGTGGGGTTTAGAATTAGCAAAAATCATCTAAAATTGGCTGGATTAATTTTTTGGGTAAAATGTTCACGCTATTATTGTGGGATCACGTACAAGCCAAGAGTAAAATTTGTGTGCAAAGCCTCCTGACCAAAAATGTTTGGAGTTCCATTGTTAAATGGCACATGCAAAAAGGTGTAAAATCATCAGACACTTCAACTTTCATTCAATGACAAAAACATCCGACTCCTACTTTGATCTTGCAGTGTCCTGCAAGTTGAGTTAATTACGAAGAAAAGAATAAGAAATTGTTGAAATTACAGTGGGGAACATGGCAACCCCCCTACATTTTTATTTTGTGATAAGCAAGTGGCATCTTTCCTTCCTGTGGATTAATTTCTGTGGGTTTTATTATTGAGAGCCATTGATGATGCAAAAAAATAATGAAATTAAAAACCTGCGCAAGAATTTAAGGCATTAGGGTAATTATTGTAATCAAAATTATTATTGTGATATTATCATATCATAAAAATCATCTTAATACAGGGTTAGAGCATATTAAATTTGAAATCTGAATTTAATAACAATTGTATTTTTTGCAGGATATCCCAAAGAGTTTTGGATGATTTGAAAAAAGATTTAGAAAAGTATAATATACAGGTACTAATATAGATAAAAAAACACATTCTAATGAACATGTACATGTATGTTAACTAACAATAACAATTCATGACATATTCAGACTGATATCTCTAGATCTGATGAAGTTTGTTACAATATTTACTCCAGATGAGTCAATAAGTCAAATTTAAAATTATTTTAAATTTGACTAAATTAGTTAAAAAATAAAGTGCATTATTTTTTTTTATTTTTTAATTGCCAATATTGTGAAATTGGTTTAAACTTGGCTTGTTAACTCATTTTTTCAAGACCTGTTGTCAGCTCCCCTACATGTATATCCTTTAAATGTTCTTTACACTTCAGAAATATTAGGCATTCTTATGACCAGGGAATAAGAACAGCCCATGAGAAGTATACATGTACTAATATTATTTGAAATACATGTATAATTGTTTCTTTTCACTGTCCCACTTCCCTCCCAAGGGAGGGGGGTGGGACCTCCTTAGCCTAAGATGAAAAGTGTGTTTGTTTGTTTGACAAGTAGATTTTGCTTGCAATGGAAAATGTTAGAAATAAAATAATGTGCAATGTTCAGGTTTATTTATCATTTTAAAGGGGCTATGTCGCAAGTTGAGTCTGCGCAATGAGTTCCTGTCATGTGACGTCACCTGACGTCACACATGTCAAATTTCTATCATTTCCTCCCGGATGACGGCAAGTTTTATCGTGCTTGTACTCTTGTCGAACCACGTGAGGTAAACAAACACGATCGATTTCGCTTTTATATTCCTCCCCAACTTCCACCACTACTGGAAGACAACGAATTTTTCGAAGGTACGACTAACAAATCGCAGAAATAATTTACCAAAAATCTAGCCAAGTAAATACTCTAACTAATTTGTAAACTTGAAATCTATCCTTCCACGCAATACGACGGGATGGAACGGATTGCAGCGAATTTGACAGTAATGGCCGCCAACTTGATAAAAAGCCACCGGACGTTTTTAAAGTTGTTAGAACCCAGTACTCACCCGCCATCCTCGTGACATAGCCCCTTTAATTAAACTGATGTGCATTAACATGTACAGTGTATATGTACATTGCAAGGAGTTTATTCATTTGTTGCTTTTTATTAGTTTTTGTATGAAAACAAACGATTTATTCTCTTATTTTTATTGCAGATGTTTAATGAGAAATTAAAGCCATTAGACCTCAGAATTACAAATTTAGAAAACAAGTACGTTGAACGACACTTTACATATGTGACCTTCCATATGACTTTAAAGCTAAAGATGATAGCACGCTCACAACATGCTGACAAAATATGCTTGGTGTGTCCTAAAACATGGATATGCGCATATTTAACTAGATTTAACAAAGGAAAGCACACTTGTTTTGTTTTGCAAGATTTAACACACTAAATCTTTTGTTTCTCTTAGTGTGTGATCGATAGCGTGCTTAGCTTCAGTGTGCAATCAATGTCACACTTTGTGTGCGATCGATAGCACGCTTAGGGTGCGATCGATGGCGTGCCCCGTTCGGAAATTTTCGGCGAGACACCAGCCAAACAAATGAGAATTGAGCAAGAATAGAGCAATGCCGAGACATTATGTACATGCAGTTGTTTAATATTTCTTGCATTTAATCAGTATACAGACTGTCGAATCTCGCTTCATGGACACCCACTTAATACGGACACCCACTTATTACAGACAGTTTTCTTTGTCCTGACCGAAAACCCATACATTTTCTCTTGACTAAAATTTGCCAAATGAATATGGACCCCATTAAAATGGAAAACGGACAGTTTTTCCCATCCAGATTAACACAATCTCATACAAAGTTAGCCATGTTAATACTGACAATTTGGCTAATTCAAATGTGAAAATTGTGCATATGCATAAATAACATAATTTATAAACATAAATTAATGATACTTTTTAACATATCGTTTTTATAGCTTAACATATAGCTTAACATATGCTTTGTCTTAATATATATATATATATATATATATATATATATATATATATATATATATATATATATATATATATATATATATATATATATATATATGTCTTATTTAGTGTCTTGGAGGGGTTAGATGTGTAAATTTACTGAGTTTTCTACAAGAACAGTAGAATGCTTGGATTGCATCATTCAGAAGAACCTGCTTAATACGAACACCCCTGTTAATTGGGACAGTTCATGTGGTCCCTTTGGTGTCCGTATTAACAGGGTTTGACTGTTAAGTCACTTAATTTATTTGGCAGCTCCCCCTCCCCCCAGTTTGAGTCATCCTCCAAGTTTTGCACCCATACTTGTTAACAGCCCTACAGCGAAATGTTTTTGTTTACTAAGTTAAACACAGTTTCCTTTGTGCACAAACAGGGACAGAAAATATCCTCCAGTTAAATATTTAGCTGAGAAAGATCGCAAAAGAATACTGGTAAGTGCAATCGTCTGAAGAAGGCCTTAGCCAGAAGGGCATCTGATAATGTACCTTAAATATGTATAAATTAAATAATGTTTTCAAATGTTTCGGAAAGTTCTCTCGTCGAAACGATAAAAGAGTTAGAAAGATTTCTGTAGTTTTTGGACATACTCCATCCTGTACTCTTCTAACGCACAATGTTAAAAAATATATCTGTTCGTAAAAATATACGTATGTGTTCGTAAAAAACTGCAATTAATTTCGCTGATAAAACTCAGCCTCATCAGGCAGTATCCGCCATCTTGGATTCAAGATATATTTGCACCTTGGTGTATGATGCACCAAGTGTGTATTTCATGTTAGGTTTCACGAAGTGCCTCCTTCTTCTTCTAGCAATACTCTTGGTAGTTTGACAAAGTTCCACTCTTTCTTAGTGTTGATAAGGGATTCCCTCGTCACCCTGTTTATCCTGACACTTTCTGCAATCTGTCTTAACATGGCATCCTTCCCGTACAACCCAGTCACTGACATCTTAAATTCTTGTCGTTCCTTGTCATGCTTCTCCACGCAATGTCTCCACAGTGCTGATTTTTCGCTTTGATTCTCTAAACCCTCTGCGTGTTCCACTCCTCTCGTATAAGCATTTCTGGCTGTTTCCCCAATGTACTTATCTCTGCATCCCTGGCATTCAATTTCGTATGTTACACTGTGTGCACTACAGGGACCTTTCCCAGCTTGTTTGCAGACCAAGCAGTTTTGTCTTTGACAGCTTTGTTGTTTGAACGGATCCGACTTCTGAAGTATATCTTTTAATGTCGTGCCTGTCTTCTCTACCACCTTTATCCGGAAACCCTGGTCTCTGATTTCTTTTTGCTAATCCTTCTGTAGTCGTGACCCAGGTGTCGCAGGCACGAAAATAACTGCGTCGTCTCCCCCTCTCTTGTACCAGTCCTCTCTCTTCTTAGCCTTTTCCGTTTCTCTCGCGTTTCTTTTCCACCCTTTCGGTCGATGCATAGGTCTTTCCCCTTTCTGTTCGGCCTCTTGCCTAGCTCCGTAAGCCTTGATGGCAGAGTCAACCACCTCATGTCTAAACTTCTTGTCGTACCCAGAATACTGCATTCTAAGAACCATCTCTTCTACTTTTTGTACTACATTCGCCCAGGGCAAAAGTGGACTGCAATTTAACAACACACGCAGTACCGCTTGAGACAGCACTGTCCTCTTAACTCTCGTAGACATGGCGGATCTTGCGCCAATCAATGCTTTTGATGCTATCTCTTTTGCGTAAAACTCGTACAGTATCACGGACGCCACCTGGTTTAATCCTTGAACCTCCTTCTCTCTCAGCTCGACCCAGACCTTTAAGTCTAAGATTGGTAGCTTCTTGTCTGGATGCTTCGATGGGTAGTCCACCTCAAGTTTTATCGACAGATGGATACCATCTCCAACCTGCCTTATCAGTTCCATAGTCCTCTCGTCTGGAGCTCGCTTCTTGTCTTCTTCGACTTTGGTTGTGTCCATGATAATTTCTCTCTCCACGTATCTTAGTCCTGGTGCAGTTGCTTTTGCGACAACATTGATGTCATCCACATACCTCAGGTTCATCTTCTGTATTATTCCAACATCGTTAAGCTTGGATGTAAACTGTCGGTCCCACCAGATCATAAATATTTGCGCTAAAACTCCTGTCAACTTCAGGCCGATTGGTCCGCCTTTCGTTTGCTTCTTGATCTCGTTGTTGAACGTGTACACATGGTTCTTCATAATCACTGACAACGCCACGTGTAGCGCTTCTCTCAGCATTAACCTCCTGGCACGTTCATCTGCTTGTTTTTTAGGTGGATTCCATGGTTTGAAACGTTTTTCTCTCTTCTCTTCCGTACCACTTGCTGTTATTGTTGGTTTTCTCCCACATTTAGATTTCCTTGTGGGACACACATCTGCTATGTTTGATCTCTGAAGTACTTCCGGTTCGATGTTGATCGCCAGGTAGAGCCCAACCTCTTCGTAGTCAACTCCCTCCACCTGAACCCCACTCTCAAAGAAGACATCACAAACTCTCTGAATCTTTAAGTCTATATCCAGACTCGGATAGAGTGCCTTCACGTCCGCAGATCCTACAACTAGATCGCTGTCAACCTGCACGCTATTTACCTTCTTCATCTCCGCTATCATCTCTTCCGTGCTAACACATACCGCACTGTCTTCCTTTGATTTCCACAATTCTGTCAGTATCATACTAATTATGTGTGATAGTCTGTTACTGTAGCTTCCTGCCGCACCACATACAGGTCTAACGGGGGGGCCCTCTATATCATCCTGACACGGTTTGTGGTCTTTCCGCAACCCATATAGGGGAGGGATCGGGCTGTCTGTACCTATCATGTTGTTTTTTACCCTCGTTTGTTCATTATTCTCAGTACCAGCACTCAACATGCGAACCCATGACACAGCGTGGGCATTGACCACTTGTTGGAGTTTGTTGTACTCTTCCTCCGTAACATCAGCATCTCCATTGGTGTGTTTTTCGCAAGTAGACTTGAAGTTATCAAACTGGTCTACCGAGAAGCGCCCGGACTTGTCTGTTTGGAACACAACTTCCTCCTTGGATTTTAACTTTTCTTTCAATGATCTTAAACCCTCTTTCTCTTCCTTATTCAGATTGCTCCACTTAGTTCGTCCATTCTTTTCCACATACTCGTTCGTAATTTGGTTTAACCTTCCTTTTAAATTCTGGAATGCAATCTCTGCTGCTTCTTCCAACGGACCAGGCAGACACACTCTCTTATTGAAGGGAAGGTCGGTCGCTCTCATGTTCCTAAAGTCAAATGACATCTTCTCTTGGTTGTAAACTGATTTCCTCTCTTCTACTGTGTGATGATTACTTTCACTCTGCTCCTCATTATCTTCAGTTATTTGCTTCGCTTTTGTCCACCTAAGCTTTGCAAGACCTTTCTCAACTTCCACTTCACATTCCACTGCGTCAACCTTTTCATATACCGCAAACTTCGGTGGCAGGCTTAAGATCTTTTGTTCTTTTTCACTTACGGTGGAACCTCCATAGTATCGTGGATCAGATGAAAAATGCGTCGGTATTTCTTTGTCTGCTATGTTTATTCCCTCGATTTCATCAGGCACTCGTCTGACACCAATGTTTCCATACTTCTGTTCAAGGAACTTAACTTTTCTCTTCCTACTTGCTTTCAGGTCCCTCTTTACTTTAAATTTCTCCCTTCTCCATAAAATATCATACCTTCGTTCCACGCCAGCATGGGATATCACGGGCTTCCATCTTCTCCATTCTTTTGTATTCATGTATTGTTCTTTCCTTAAACACCTCCGTGCATCAACTAATTTCCATTTCATGACTCTATTCACCATAGTTTTCTTCTTCTTCCGTGGTAATCCACTACAAACGCTCTTGCACTGTTTCTCGATGATACTTGTTCCCACATTTCTTCTCGTCAGATCTCGTAGAAGGTCAACCACATGTCTTGCGTGAACTAGTCTTAAACCTCGTTTGGCTGTGCGTCTCATTGCTTCTAAAACCTCTTCAGGTTTAGCACATGTTTCGGAAAGTTCTCTCGTCGAAACGATAAAAGAGTTAGAAAGATTTCTGCAGTTTTTGGACATACTCCGTCCTGTACTCTTCTAACGCACAATGTTAAAAAATATATCTGTTGGTAAAAATATACGTATGTGTTCGTAAAAAACCGCAATTAATTTCGCTGATAAAACTCAGCCTCATCCGGCAGTATCCGCCATCTTGGATTCAAGATATATTTGCACCTTGGTGTATGATGCACCAAGTGTCTTATACCGTTCACGTATTTCATGTTAGGTTTCACGAAGTGCCTCCTTCTTCTTCTAGCAATACTCTTGGTAGTTTAACACACAAATGGAGATGCTGATGTTACGGAGGAAGAGTACAACAAACTCCAACAAGTGGTCAATGCCCACGCTGTGTCATGGGTTTGCATGTTGAGTGCTGGTACTGAGAATAACGAACAAACGAGGGTAAAAAACAACATGATAGGTACAGACAGCCCGATCCCTCCCCTATATGGGTTGCGGAAAGACCACAAACCGTGTCAGGATGATATAGAGGGGCCCCCCGTTAGACCTGTATGTGGTGCGGCAGGAAGCTACAGTAACAGACTATCACACATAATTAGTATGATACTGACAGAATTGTGGAAATCAAAGGAAGACAGTGCGGTATGTGTTAGCACGGAAGAGATGATAGCGGAGATGAAGAAGGTAAATAGCGTGCAGGTTGACAGCGATCTAGTTGTAGGATCTGCGGACGTGAAGGCACTCTATCTGAGTCTGGATATAGACTTTACGATTCAGAGAGTTTGTGATGTCTTCTTTGAGAGTGGGGTTCAGGTGGAGGGAGTTGACAACGAAGAGGTTGGGCTCTACCTGGCGATCAACATTGAACCGGAAGTTCTTCAGAGATCAAACATAGCAGATGTGTGTCCCACAAGGAAATCTAAACGTGGGAGAAAACCAACAATAACAGCAAGTGGTACGGAAGAGAAGAGAGAAAAACGTTTCAAACCGTGGAATCCACCTAAAAAACAAGCAGATGAACGTGCCAGGAGGTTAATGCTGAGAGAAACGCTACACGTGGCGTTGTCAGTGATTATGAAGAACCATGTGTACACGTTCAACAACGAGATCAAGAAGCAAACGAAAGGCGGACCAATCGCCCTGAAGTTGACAGGAGTTTTAGCGCAAATATTTATGATCTGGTGGGACCGACAGTTTACATCCAAGCTTAACGATGTTGGAATAATACAGAAGATGAACCTGAGGTATGTGGATGACATCAATGTTGTCGCAAAAGCAACTGCACCAGGACTAAGATACGTGGAGAGAGAAATTATCATGGACACAACCAAAGTCGAAGAAGACAAGAAGCGAGCTCCAGACGAGAGGACTATGGAACTGATAAGGCAGGTTGGAGATGGTATCCATCTGTCGATAAAACTTGAGGTGGACTACCCATCGAAGCATCCAGACAAGAAGCTACCAATCTTAGACTTAAAGGTCTGGGTCGAGCAGAGAGAGAAGGAGGTTCAAGGATTAAACCAGGTGGCGTCCGTGATACTGTACGAGTTTTACGCAAAAGAGATAGCATCAAAAGCATTGATTGGCGCAAGATCCGCCATGTCTACGAGAGTTAAGAGGACAGTGCTGTCTCAAGCGGTACTGCGTGTGTTGTTAAATTGCAGTCCACTTTTGCCCTGGGCGAATGTAGTACAAAAAGTAGAAGAGATGGTTCTTAGAATGCAGTATTCTGGGTACGACAAGAAGTTTAGACATGAGGTGGTTGACTCTGCCATCAAGGCTTACGGAGCTAGGCAAGAGGCCGAACAGAAAGGGGAAAGACCTATGCATCGACCGAAAGGGTGGAAAAGAAACGCGAGAGAAACGGAAAAGGCTAAGAAGAGAGAGGACTGGTACAAGAGAGGGGGAGACGACGCAGTTATTTTCGTGCCTGCGACACCTGGGTCACGACTACAGAAGGATTAGCAAAAAGAAATCAGAGACCAGGGTTTCCGGATAAAGGTGGTAGAGAAGACAGGCACGACGTTAAAAGATATACTTCAGAAGTCGGATCCGTTCAAACAACAAAGCTGTCAAAGACAAAACTGCTTGGTCTGCAAACAAGCTGGGAAAGGTCCCTGTAGTGCACACAGTGTAACATACGAAATTGAATGCCAGGGATGCAGAGATAAGTACATTGGGGAAACAGCCAGAAATGCTTATACGAGAGGAGTGGAACACGCAGAGGGTTTAGAGAATCAAAGCGAAAAATCAGCACTGTGGAGACATTGCGTGGAGAAGCATGACAAGGAACGACAAGAATTTAAGATGTCAGTGACTGGGTTGTACGGGAAGGATGCCATGTTAAGACAGATTGCAGAAAGTGTCAGGATAAACAGGGCGACGAGGGAATCCCTTATCAACACTAAGAAAGAGTGGAACTTTGTCAAACTACCAAGAGTATTGCTAGAAGAAGAAGGAGGCACTTCGTGAAACCTAACATGAAATACGTGAACGGTATAAGACACTTGGTGCATCATACACCAAGGTGCAAATATATCTTGAATCCAAGATGGCGGATACTGCCTGATGAGGCTGAGTTTTATCAGCGAAATTAATTGCGGTTTTTTACGAACACATACGTATATTTTTACGAACAGATATATTTTTTTAACATTGTGCGTTAGAAGAGTACAGGACGGAGTATGTCCAAAAACTACAGAAATGTTTTCAAACTTTCTGGGAAATGTGCCTCTAGGGACATTAAGGGAGGAAAATTGCTTGCTACCAGTACATTTTGAGAGGGTTGTATATATAAGTTTAATATAAAATATTTATTAGGGAATTTCAACCCAGGGCTGTGCTCTAGCAGTGTCCAGCGGCCTCAGGCTCCTTACTTTTATCTTTGGGCGACTATAGAAAAACCTACTTTTGCATAAAGCTTAATAAGTGCTGGGCACCCCAGATTTCATAGTTGGGAGCCTTTGGGCTCCCTGTGATTTTTCTAAGAGCACAACCTTGCAATCCAGTCTACATGTAAGTTAACCTGATCATTGGTTGTAAAATGTTTCATTTCATATAAATTTTTGACTTATTGTGACTTGTTAGATTACAGGTGGGGCAGGATTTGTTGGATCTCACCTTGTTGATGCATTGGTTATGGCAGGCCATGAGGTATGTTGCGATGAATTGAACTTATAGTGTCAACATCATAAATCCTCTATTAAGCTCCCCCCCCCCCCTTCTCAAATAGACCCCCCTCTCTAATGCCTCCCTCTCTATGCCTCTCTTTTTGAAGCAAGAAACTTTTTTTAAAAGCCCCACCCCTCTATGTCTTATGCAAACCTAGTCTTAATCTCCTTATGGATTGTCTAGTAATATTTCCCTTGTATTTGTTGAAGGTACCTATTTTCCCACTGACATACATGCCAACTCTCCCGGATTATCCGGGGAGTGTCCCGGATACGGAACGAATCTCCCGGGCTCCCGTACGGGTCACCAAATCTCCCGGATAAAAGTGACTTTGGATCTTTTCTCTAAAATAGGCTAAGATTTTAACCCAAATTTTCCCAAAATCCCAAAAAAAATGCGGTCTTTTAGCTTAACTTCACAAACGCTTTTCTCAGGAATGCAGAAAATGGTACCTTTAGAGGGTAAAGCCCCCCCCCCCCCCCAATTTTTTTTTTTGGCGGGGGGGGGGGGGGGGGGGGGGGTTTATGGTGGAATTTCACCCCTGGAAAAAATCTCCCTATTTTTAATCTTTAGAGGTTGGCATCTCTGCACTAAGTCTCACTCAACCTCCTCTCTTTACCTGTACCACTGTTGGTTTGTGCTGGACTGTCTTCCATGGGTCGACATCCCAATGCCGCTGTTCCCTAATATTAAATATAAATTACTAAATTTGTACCTCTGGATAATAATTTTCTAGACTCCTGATTGGTTCCCTCCGCTATGGATCTGAGCCATTATCCTGTCCCTAATATGGAAAAATGATGACAAATTGTTTCAATGCTTTGTTTATATTGAGCTGTGCTGTGTATGCGCTAATTACACCATCGTATTTTTGAAAAACATTTTGGGCTAAATACTCAAAATGTTTGTGTTATTTACTCATTTTCTTGGCATTTGTAACTTTGAAAAACTTCAAAGAGATGTTCTTGATTGTTTGAAAATTTACTAAAAAAAATTTACTACTAAAAATTTACTAAAAGTTATTCTTCTCGGACTTGACAGATATGAGCTGATTATAACCAACTCGGCTCTACACGCCTTGATGGTTCTATAATATCAGCTCATAAATCCGGTGCATCCTTGAAGAATAACTGTTAATTATTTTAAGTAAATGCTAAATAAAAGTCTGCTTTCAGTCACGTTCATATGACAACCAGTTTATTGCACCTGATGAGCAGAATGTACTGTTGTGATATTTTTTTTCATTTCTACCTGTGCATGCATGACTGTATCTATAAATGCAGACTATAGTTTTTACATGACTGTGCTCTCTCTATATTGTTATTTTCAAGGTCACAGTTGTAGACAATTTTTTCACAGGAAGAAAAAGAAATATTGAGCATTGGTAAGAATAAACCTAGAATTATACATTTATTAAATTTATGATGCTTACTATACATGTACTCATATGATTGAAGTTTAATGAGTATCCTGACCAGGGTCTGAGTGCAAGTAGACTGGTACTACAGTCAACTCTCTCTTAACAGACGGACACGAGTATTGGTCCCTGCCGTTTTTCAGTCATTTTACTGCAACTAAACTCTCCATAAGATGGGCACCTCTCTAAGATGGACAACAGACACTTTGAAACCATCTATTGACAATTGAGAAGCGCTTTTTGTAGTAAAAGATATGTTGTAGGTTGAAATGAAATTCAGGTTAAAATGATTTCAACCTAGTTGATTTTGAATTGCCTTTGTTTCTGATTTATGATAATGAATCAATCAAACTGGGTTGAAATCTTTTTAACCAGAATTTCATTTCAACCTTCAACAGATACTTCAAAACTGACGGAAATGTACAGTGTAGGTGCTAAATATGAACAAACAAGTTCATTTTTCTAATATAATTTTTGTTCCAGTTTGTAGGTTTTGCTTATTTAAGTAAACAACTTTAAACTTCACTACTTAAAACAGACATGTATTCATTGTGCATAGGTTCAGCTTTATTATCTCAGAATTACTGGTGTCATGTTACATCGACTCTATAAGCCGGACACCTCTCTAAGACAGACAGTTGGGGCCAGTCCCAACAGTGTCCATCTTCAGGGGTAGTACACTGTAGCTAAGAAAACACTTAGCAGGCTCATTAACAAGTTCAGTCGGTTTTTCTGGCTTTTGCACCTTCAAAATCTCCCAAAGTCTTTGTTTTCTAGTGAAATTTCAGCCAGTGATAAGTTCTCTTTCAGGTGGTGAAATTAGCCGGTAGCCAGCTCTTAGCTACATCCCTGCATCTTAGAGAGAGTTGACTGTAGCTAGTCTATGTACATGTACACCGTGTCAGGGATGATAAATTTGTATACTGTCAAAACCACTAGAGTGGTAAAACGCCATTAGAACTTTGAACTGGAAATCACTCACTTTCAGGCTCGATTCCTGATTCCTGACATGTGATCTTAAACTTGCAATGATCAAATTTCGATTTGCAGCATGCCCATGTCAAAATAAATATAAAGACTGCCTGTCTATTAGTTGGATCAGACACACTGTTAAAGCTGGGGCGTAGCTACCTGTACGCACGTACGGACGTGCGTACCTGAAAAAGTTGAAAAAAAAAATGAAAGATTTGGGACTTGATGGTGGGGGGAGGAGGTAGGGGGAGTGTTTGAAAACAGTGATTGTGCGTACCTCTGAAAAAGTCCTGCCTATGCCCCTGTAAAGAAGAAGCAAAGCTGCACCTTTTTTACATTTTTGATTCACTGACAGCAGTGTAATTTACAGACTGTAACTGCTTGCATTATTTGCATTCATTATTTTCTTTTTTTGTAGGATTGGACATGAAAACTTTGAGCTTTTAAATCATGATGTAGTTGAACCACTTTTATTAGAAGGTACATTTATTTAGGTTTACACTAAAAATGTACCTTCTTCTGGTTTATTTGTGCATAACAAATAATGTTAGGCTAGCATAACAAAATTGCAGTATTTGACATGTACTTTGAATTCCACATCATCATTCTACTACTTTTAGACCCGTTTTAAACGTTGAATTTCATAATTTGTGCCGAATCTAATGCTAATGAGAAAAAAACTATCGTCCTTGCTCATTTGCATTAAGTTCGGCACATGTGAAATTTGGCGTTTAAAACGGGCCTTAGGAATGGACACACACATGTTGCACTGTCTGTACAGTCCTGTAGATTTGATTAATTTGGTTAGCAATTTTTTAGAGGCACTGTACTGTCAGCCTTATGCATGGTCTTCACCGGAGGGTATAAAATTAGTGATTTTACTGTATATGGTATATCCAGTGTCCAAAATAAGCTTTTTTCAGTCTTCACAGCTTCCCCATTGTAAATGTTTGGCCCATCACACCAGCTTGCACTAGTTAGAATCCTCATCCTGATCCTGCCTTTGACTGAGTTTGTAATATATGCTGTTTTTAATTCTGCTTCCCAGCATTGATTTCAATATTTTCTCACATCCAGCAGCTTAGAAAGGATAGGGGAGCACATCATGCTTCAGCAAGCTCTCGGGGTCTGACTGCTTCCCATAAAACTGATTATTCTGCATTCCACCTCCACTTTAAAGCCTCATGCTGCATTTGGCCCTCTATCTTTACATTGTTATTAGCTACTGATGTACTGTTTGTGTTTTTTTGCAGTTGATCAGATTTATCATTTGGCTTCACCAGCATCACCTCCAAATTATATGTACAATCCCATAAAGGTAACACTGTTACGTGTATGTGGAAGTATGAGGTGAATTTTATGTTTTCCCAGTATTTATCTTGCAATCTACAACCACTGTAACAGACCTGGATATTTCTTTGTTTTGCACAACAATGCCTCACAAAGCAAACTAATGGCAATGAATAACAAAAGCATAGATAGCATTAGACCCGTATAATAATAGTCGCATCACATTTGCGTCTGCAATGTTCGCTTAATTCTGACCTGCATTGTAGGCTGTGGCTAAACAGAGTTTCAAATTTTCATAAGTTCAAAACTTGCAAGAACTTGTGACCTGTTTGACCAGGACTTGCATGTTCTTGTTTGATTTCATGAGCTCAAATTTGTCTGTAGGCACACATTTTAAACTGTTTAGCACAAATTTGAGCTCAATCTTTAAGTGAACACAAGATACAGTAGTACATGAAGTGAACACAATTTGCTGTCAGTGTGGTTTGCCTTGGCATGAGTGCACACATGTACAATGCTCTTTTGTATAATTATGTCCATCATCTCCTGGTGAGCATGCATGATTTCCTTCCTATGCACGATATGCACATGCATTTTGAATGCCTGTGTTACTGAACTATCTTGAGTGACTGATTTTGGACAGTGGCTATTGTGTCAGAGCTTTTTAAGAATAAGATATATTTGTGTAGCCAATGAGAAAATATATACTGAATAGAATTATATTCAATGACTGTTTTTATTCTGTCCATTGGTTCACAGACAATAAAGACAAACACACTGGGAACCCTTAATATGCTTGGTAAGATTAATTTTGTATTGTAACCCTTGCAATTGTTTCTTTACACATGTAAGCAAGTCTGCAGTTGCCGCATCTGGCCTACTAACAGTTGGTGTGCTCCATCATTATTATGTACCCCATAGGCCAGTTTTTCCTCTCAAAGACCAATTCGTTGTTAAAATATATTTTTGATGGTAAATGTATGTAGAAGACCATCAAAAAGAATATTTATTCTTTAATTAAATAAACTACATCACTGTCAGTAAAGGTTGTGTTACACAAGGGAATGTTTCATGCATTTTGTCTTGCAATGCAAGTTGCACCAAAAAATTGCATAGTACATAGTCCACTGTAATTAACACAATGCAGGTATTTCAATTTCTCCTTTTAATTAAAGGACTTGCCAAGAGAGTGCATGCCAGACTTTTATTGGCTTCAACTTCAGAAGTGTATGGAGGTCAGTAATAAAATTACTAAATTGATCAAGAGTTATAATTGTGTATTACCTTGTCTTGAACCATAAATTTAAAAAGGTGATTGACGTTGGCAATTACTAACTGCTTACGGGCTGACATTTCCAGCCCCGTTTCAATCGGACTGGAAGGAAATGTCAGCCCGGGCAAACGGGCCATGTAATCAGCCCCTAAGAGCAACTCAGAAATGGGTTATTACTATGGCCAATCACAGCAGACCCAGACAATCCAATGAACCAATCAGAACTCGAAGCAAATACATGTACCCGGCGCCAAGCGCGGAAAAACACGTAGAAGCACGTCACGATTGCTTTTGGTTTTAATCCTGATTGGTTGATAAAGTGGGGCGAGATTTTTTAGCCAATCACAAAGCGTAGCAATGCAAAACCAAATCAATCTTTGGGCACTCAATTGAAAACTGCTCAGCTCTTGTATACTCACTTGCACATGTATTAACTTTTCGCTGTAAGACTCTTTTGCAATTGAGTGTCGTAAAACTAAAACCAAAGTAGTCACTCTGGCCAAATGAAAGCACTTCAGCAGTACTTTCCAAATGAATTATATTGTTACATGTAGTTTGATCATCAAAATGAAATTTGCTATTTTTATGTTAAGTTAAAGTATGAACCTGCAATAACAACCTAATACACTATGCCTATTTTCTTTATGTTATCATGGCGTCCCCCTTGTGGAATTTAGACCCAGAGGTAGGTTTGAATTATGTTATTTGATTTTATAGTTTTTCCATAGATTTCGCGTTTTTTTTTTTTCGGGCCCGAAAATCCATGTTATGTGCAAAATGTTTGTGTCTGTAACATGAAGCAACTTGGAATATTTTCGATTCGTTAGTTTTGCTTGGTGATCCATCTCTTGAGAGCCACCTCATGAATACTAAACAATGTTTAGGTTAAGTCCACAGATCGGTTTTAATTTTTCATACTGAGTTTGAAGTCAAAGAATTGAAGAGTAAAACAGATTTAAAACGACCAAAACAAATTAGCGTGATATAAATATGCATTGTGTGAAACGAGACTGTCTAGACAACTGAATGATGTAATACAGTAATAATCTTTTAACACCTAATACACTGGGGAATTACAAAAGTTTTCGGATGATGGAACGAGCTTTTAAAACTAACCCGTTTATCGAAACGAAATAATTTTCTTTTCAGACTCGATAAACATGAATAGTTATTGGTTATCAGCGAAAAGACGATGGAGATTGAACCAATCAAATTCGAGTATACAGTTAGACTTTCATTTCTTGTTTTAGAAACATCCACAGCGTGAGGATTACTGGGGCCATGTGAATCCCATTGGACCGCGAGCCTGCTACGATGAAGGGAAACGTGTTGCGGAGACCATGTGTTATGCGTACGCCAAACAGGTACACGACGGTACTCGATATACTTCTAGAAATACCTGTCTCGTAGAACCTCGCGAAGCTCGGGGGAGGGTGTACCGCAGAATTTTAGCGACGGGGGAAGGAGAGAGGAAATTTCTGGTTTAACTGGAGAGGTTGGGTTGCATGGCCACAATGGCCCTGAAATTTGAAATTGAGACATTCTCGTTCCCAGTCGTTTGACACACTGGATGACGTCAATTGGAGCTTTGTCGCTAGGCAACTACAGGACAAAAGGTAAAGTAAAGTCGCACACGAGCCACGGATGGCCAACTCGGCCAGAGCGTAACCCGGTTTCTGTAGCATGAAGCAACTAGGGGTATTACTACTCCCCCCTGAATAGGATGCTGGTCCATCGCAGGGTTTTGTTGCTAGTACCCATTGGTTTTGGTTTATACACCTGGGTTGAGAAAGACAATGTGGAGCAAAGTTTCTTGTCTAAGGAAACAACACGACGGCAGAGACCAGGCTCGAACCACCGACCTGCAGGTTGAAAGTCAGACAGTCACGCTAACCACTAGACCACCGCGCCTCCACAACTGCAGGACATCAACCCGATATATAAATAATATATATATAAAGGCAACCCGAGATTCCACCGCCCTAATGCAATCCACCCGCGACAAATTCACAAACCTTGCTACGTTCTGGCCTTCGGCCCTCGCTTCGTGAGTAACAACCGGATGCTTGGGATAATACGATGTAAAAACAGTGATGAGGAATTCCAAGCCAAATGTAAACGAGCTACGCCGAATACAAACTGATGGATGGCGGAAACGTTTCTTTCGGTGTCGACAAACTCTTCGACACTTAATTTATCTGCACACAAGAAAGACCAACTTTCAGTTGTTTGGATACCTGATGAAACGCTCTTTCGAATGTTTGATATAGCTTCTCGAATCATTAATAATTCTTGGAGAAATTCAAAGCAAAAGTTCACCAAACTTTGTGGTAATTTAGTATCACATATTCAAACCTCCTTCAAAGTACATTTATGTTTTGCATCTTTACGTTAGGAACATGTTGAAGTGCGAGTGGCCAGAATATTCAACACCTTTGGACCAAGAATGCACATGAATGACGGTATAGCGTCCTTTTTTTCAGTCCGTTTTGTTTGTTAGTTTTAGAGTGTTTCCAGTTGACTGTTATTGAACCAAATCTAAAGTTATTACTGTGGCCAATCACAAAGACTCAAGCAAGGCAATGAACCAATCAAATTTAAACGGAAATACAACACAACCGGTGCCAAGCGCGGGAAAATTTGCATTAGTGAGTCATGCATGCATGCATTTGGTGTAAGTGGCTTGAGGTTTTTAACCAATCACAGAGCGCAGTGAAGTTAAGTCAAACCAAACACGAATTCTTTTGACTCTCAATGGGAAATATTTTAATCTCACTCCTGATTACAGTAATAGCCCACGTAGAAGAACCTGAATTTTTCAATTTAGCCTAAATATGTTCTTATATAAATGGTACATGTACTTAAAGCAAATTTAGGCTAACAAGGTTCTTAAAATAGGTTCTTATATTTTCATATGAATTTCATTTAAATATATTATAGTATATTATAAATATCATCTCATAATACAGATCAATATAAATCATTTGTACCATACAGCAATGCCTTATAGGCAGTTCAGTGCAGGTACAGTATGTCAAGTTACTTTTAAATAGATGATGATCTTAATTCAGCAGTTTCTACCTACACACTTTTACAGCAACCCCAATGATAACAACCTAACTTAAAATTTTAGCCTTAGAAGGTTAAAACCCAGGTTCTTATTACGTGGGCTATTACTGCATTCTAGTAATTGTGATTCAGAAGTCGCATTAGTAGATGAATGAACCCAAGATGCAAAATGTGGGATTTTCTTTAGCTATTGGCACCGATTTTAATGCCCACAAATGTGTGCCGTTAGAGTTTCTGTTACTGTCAGTTAGCTAACTTAACATACATTCTTTTCCTTTTCTTTGCAGGTCGTGTTGTTAGTAACTTCATCATGCAGGCGTTAGAAGGAAAACCTTTAACAGTAAGTGAAACAAAACCTTCAAAACGGGCGCCGCAGATCGTTTCCCCTGTGCAAATAAACGTTTTAACCGTCAGTTAGCCTTTCAAGGCGTTTATGGATGGATAGGACCGTTTGATATTCTTTTCGTCGCTTATTGCTGTGGGTTTTTGTTCCGGCAAGTTTTGTGTTTTATGTATAACTTGCCAATTTGCGTAGCGAGGTTTTAAGTGTTGGCTACTGAATGTAATGTAGTCTTACGTTTTAGACATAATTTATGTAAAAGCACTCAAAACACTCGGGAATCAATACTACAATGGATTAAAGACGCCACAAGTTCAACCTGTGTACAGCTTCTTGCTTATTTAAAGTTGTTGTACGAGTTTAATAATAGTTTTCATAGGTGTCCTGCATTTATGTAGACGACAACAACAACAACTTTATTTGTACTCCACATTGATTTACATTATATAAAAACTACTGTTAAATATAGAGAGAGATCTATGAGAGATCGATGTCTTTACATGATCCTTCATTAATAAAAAAAATTGTTGTTTCTGTGCTGATTTTCTTTTCTCGTTATTTTATTCAGGTTTACGGAAGTGGGCAACAAACGAGATCATTCCAGTACATCAGGTACTGTACATTATTGTTCGCTTCCAACGTAGACGTCCCTTATACTCTTCACGAACGTTCTTGTTGAAGGAGCGTGTGAAGAGCTGAACCTAAAGGACGTCTTCGTTGAAGGCTGCATTTTAGTCGAATCCCACCTTGGAATCTGGAAAGGTGGTCTCTTAACTTGTGACTGCCAGAGTCTAACTTAGAGTTGTGTAATTTGGTACTGACGTTTCTGTGTGTGGATGAATTCCTTAACGCTTCAACTCCCAGGAGTGCCAAACATCAAAATTCAAGATTCAAGGAAAATCCCAAATTTCATTTTGTAAAATACTGAAAAACAAATGGTACCATTGAAAAGTACTGGTGAAGAGGTTTGATTTGAATGGTCACACCATAGGATTTCGTCCAGACTCAAAAGTTAGAACAAATGGTACCATGCAAAAGTACTGCTGAAGAGGTTTCATTTGAATGGTCACACCATAGGATTTCGTCCACAGACTCAAAAGTTAGAAAAAATGGTACCATGCAAAAGTACTGCTGATGAAGAGGTTTCATTTGAATGGTCACACCATAGGATTTCGTCCACAGACTCAAAAGTTACAACGAATGGTACCATACAAATACTACTGAAGAGGTTTCATTTGAATGGTCACACCATAGCATTTCGTCGACAGACTCGAAAGTTAGAACTACCTTTCATGTCTCCATTAAGCCTTAGCAGTATTTTTCTATGGTAATGTTTGTTATGCAGTATTTCAGAAATGCCCAGTAGTTGGTGGTTGGTATTATTCATTTCTATCATTTATCTAAATTGACCTTTGTCAATTTTTTTCAGTGATCTTGTAAATGGCCTTATTCTTCTTATGAACAGTAACTTCTCCGAACCTGTTAATATAGTAAGTAAACAGTTCTTTGTTTTCCCTTTAAACTCATCAATACGCGAAGTTATTAGCATACCGGCTTTTATTCCTTCCTTCCTTCCTTCCTTCCTTCCTTCCTTCCTTCCTTCCTTCCTTCCTTCCTTCCTTCCTTCCTTCCTTCCTGCCTATCATCCATGTGCTGTAAACTTTCGTGGTTATTTCCGCTGACCACCTCTAATGCATAATATTTGCGCATATATTTTGCCAATTTTAAAGGCGTAGGTAATGTTCACCTGCCTTACCCATGGGGACGCATCAGAGGGAGGGGAGGGTGGGAATTTGGATGCAGAGAGTGGAGGGGGAGAGGTCGAAGTAGCAAAACGGTACGAAAGAGGAGGGTCCGAAGGCTGTTTCTTATTCACGAGTTGGCTTACAGGAGCCTTTGATTCTTTTCGTCATACCTGGTATAGTCAATTCCAACCCTGCGGGGCACTTCGACAAAAAGGGCACCCCATTATTACGGACAGGGGTTAAAAGGCTCGGAGACTAAGATTTACTAAAAATAAGGGACGGACCATTTAATTTTTTGTGGGTGGGGGGGGGGGGGGGGGTTGGGCAATTACCCCAAAAAAAATTCCTGCAGAAGAAATTTAAGAGAAAAAAAAATGGTGCACAAGAAAGCACTTTAAAAAAAATTCAAGCATTAAGGTAAAAAAAATTCTTGTAAATAGTGATGCTGAAAAAAAAAAAAGAAATGCTCGGAAGAAATTGCCCCCCCCCCCCCCCCCCCCCCCCAAAAAAAAAAAAAAAAATTAAATGGCCCGTCCCTAATCTCGCTATTACTGATTCTCCATTATGGACACTAAATCGTGGCTCGAAAGTGTCTGTTATTGCGGGAGTTAAGTTTACAAACCCAAAGAATTCTGAGTGAAAGGATAACAAGCGAGGTTATTGTATTGAGCTACATACATGTATCTGTAACTTTGTTTTGTTTGCAGGGAAATCCTGGAGAGTACACAATAATGCACTTTGCAGAGATGATCAGAGATGCCGTCGGTAAGGGGAATAATGGACAACTAATTTTCAAAGAGTTAACATCTTACGGAGGAGTTACTTGTTTTGGAATTATCAAAACTCCAATTAAAGTGTTCTGTGAGCTATCTCGTGTAATATATTTGCTGTTTTTTATGTGATACTATAACCAACCAAATGAGACGAAAAATAATCTATAAAACTTTGTCGTTGGACATCACACTGATATTTCATGTGACCATGGTTACGATCGAGTTTTGGGTCCGCAATTTACGATTGTCTGCGATTACATACCAAGAAATACCCTTTATTTCTCATTAATGTTTCAATTTTTTGTCAGGTGGAAAGACACCGATTTTGAACGTTGCAAAGATGGAGGATGATCCACAGAGACGTAAGCCTGACATCACTCGAGCTAAGACCATTCTTGGATGGGAACCAAAGGTAGCTGTGATCAAATCTTATTTCTCCTTTCAGTTTCAATGCAACAATAATGGTGGTCAAGTTAAGAAAAAAAAAAACAGGAAAAAATGCCAGAATTTGAATTTGCCAAAATATCGAGAAACGTATAATAACCTCAGGGAAGTAATGCTCGCAAAACACGTATTTCATCCACCTACTTAAAATTTAGAACCACCTTGTAAAGCATAATTAACCGCACCACAGGAAAGTACTGCTCAATAGCTTTAATTTGAACGCGTTTCACCCACAGATTCAAATTTTAGAACTGAACCACCTTGTACAGCATAATAAACAGTACCACAGGAAACTATTGCTCTGATTTGATTTTGATTACTGCTTTCATTGATCAAGGTCCATCTATTAAGAGTGAAGAGTCAAGCAAAGATCTATATTCTTCTTGTTTCTTTTCAGGTACCTCTAAATGTCGGTCTCAACCGAACGATTGGATACTTCAGAAAAGAGCTTGGCAAATCAAAGAAGTCCAAGTTGGTTGACCTTTAGTATCGACAACAGATAAATGGAATCAAAATGGACACAATGTAAAATAACATAAGCAATACGCACAAAGCGGGAATGCTGCAGAATAATGCGAAGTCAATATGACACTGAAGAAGATGAATTAACGCAGTCGCAACACTCGGACTTTTTATCTATTCCTTGGGCACATTGTCCTGGAAAGGACCTAATATATTTGAGCGAGGGTAGAGGTGAAGTGGACATCTTGACACGGTTTTTAAAACTCTACATACTATTCCGTCACTACGGACATATACCAATGTAGCCTGCGAATACAGCACCCTCCCCCCCGAGGGGGGGGGGGATCCCATGTAAAAATAAAAAATGGTGCTAGTCTTACCTTTCAGGGGTCAAAATTTGTAGATTGGTACCGCTTGGGGTGCCAAAATCTACAATGACTACCGTTAAAATTATCGCGGTACTTTTTAGGGTATTGAACCTTAGGTGAGTGTTGTTTTAGAATTGGTACCTCTTAGGGGTAAAAATTCATTCGAGCCACGCCCATCAAACAAGATTCTGGTACCTTTTAGAGTGTTTTTCGAACATTTCCGAGGAGCACCTCCGTCATTTTTAGATGGGAGTTCCCCCCCCCCACCCCACCCGGCTATACAGCTGCCACTGATAACTCCCAATCGCTTGGACGTTTTATTTTATAAACTACGCCATTCTTGGCAGGGACACATTAATGATAATAATTTATTACTTTTATAGCGCAAATTAACATGCCTATGGTATGATCAGATGCGCATTTCATTTTTCAATCCAAGTTTAATAAAACACAACAATAATAGATACAGCGCTTTTCAATTGTGTCGAAAGTAATCTCGCAATTGCTTTGGTTTTGCATTGCTACGCTCTGTGATTGGCTAAAAAATCTCGCGCCACTTTCTCGACCAATCAGAAGTAAAACCAAAACCAATCGTGACTTGCTCGCACGCGTTTTCCCGCGCTTGGCGCCGCCAACATGTAATTGCTTCGAGCTCTGATTGGTTCATTGGATTGTTTACGACTGCTGTGATTGGTCAGAGTGATTACTTTGGTTTTGGTTTTACGACACTCAATTGAAAACTGCTCTAAAGTGTTACAATAACAAAGTATAATGTGATGCTAATGAACTGATAATAATAGTTTGCGCCTGTGGGCCTGTAACTTCATCCCCGCGGCTTGTGACTGAGCGAAGAGTAGCCTGCGAATCCAGTCGCCTCGCGTGAGCGCTCCTAGCGGCCGGGAGCGACGAGAGGCGGCTGTATTATCCGGCTAAGCGCATCGTCTGAGACCCAGGGGCAGTTAATGGAGTGAGGGAGAGTAGAAAAGGGCGAAAAAAATCGGCAGGAGAAAGGTATAAGGCTGGTTTTCACTGGCATGCAACACTAGACGGACAAAACTGCCAGTTATTGTTGCCCGCATTTTCTTTGTCTAATGATCTCATGCTTGTGGTTATGTCGATAATGAAGACCAGCCGTAGTTGTGGGTAGTAGTTTTCTGCTTGCCAATAAAGTCAATGTTTTGCTTGAAGGCTCGAATAAGTTTAAAACCAATGCATGAAGCTTACCGTATTTACCCGAATAAACGCCACCCTCCCAAAAACACACTCCTTATTGAGAGGTCAAAAAGGAAATTTCTCTGTGCCTGGCTTGCATTATGACTGATTCTTGAATAAACACCTCAAAGCAATTTAGTTTGAAATAAACTTCTTGGGCATTTAGTCGAAAATATAGAGTAGCAAGGACTGTCAGGAGCCTGGCTCGTACCCAGGCGCTTACTGGGATTTTTGGCGGGAGTACTGCGAAATTAACCGCGGTCAAACGAGATAAGTTTGCAAAAGTTAAGCAAAGTACTTAAAAGTTAAGGTTGTCATTTTTACTGATTTTAAAGTTTAATATATTGCCAATACACTGTACCAAACGTTTAGAAAGTTTACCAAAACAGTTCTAAGCGTTTAAAAACTGTGAACTGCAGAATAGTCGGCGCCATTTGCCAACATAACTTTTTTGATCAGGCGCAAAGAGTTTTGGTCGGTTTTCAACAGAAAAAAGCTCAACATTTTGAGAAAAATTCAAAGATAGTAACGTAAACTAACTTTTTTATATACATCCTTGCACATATTTCCATTTAATATTAAATAAAATCCCACTAAATAAAACGAAAAACGCCTCGGACGTTTGACCGCGGTAGAACTGTGAAAAGGCCCGCGGGAAGGCTTGACAAAGAGCGGAGATCGCAAAGGACCAAGGGAAGGAGAAAAGGGAAGGTCCTTGGGTGCCGGTAACCCCCTCGTGTCTGAAGGGTCACGTGATGTTCTGACGAAGGGCTGGTGCTCGAAACGTCAGCTTTTTTATCTCTTTACGGTAGCCAATTTACCACCACAGTTTCTTTAGAAACTAACCGCGTCCCCTGGCCTCATAGAGCTAGGCGAGCGAAGCGAGGGGTCTGGGGCTGAACAAAGAATAACGAAAACTTCAGAGTTCCGGTAATGTCTTTAAAATATATAAGCTATAAAGCCTTTTAAAAAGTCCTTCAAAAGAGATATGTTCAAAATGGCCCCTTGAAGGATGGAAATAAGCCTTGGAGCTAATTTAAATTTATAATAAAGGCAAGAGATTTTAAAACAAGCCATTGTTGGTCCAAAATGCAAATTTGAATTAACTTATCTTCTATAGCCTACAGCTGTATTGAAAGAATATAAAAACCTTCATTTAATTAGTGTTTTCAGCAGTCGCGGAACCTTGTTCAAAAATGTATTTTGTTATGAAGAAAACTTTTCTTTTTATGCATACAGAATTTGTAAACACTCAATGTGATACATTCTTTCCTTTTCTTTTGTGGTTCGTAATTCGCTCGCTAAAAAAGCATGCAAATAACGTTTCTTTCAAGTATTTGACGCATTGGCCAACGATTGGCCTTAATTTCTAATCCATATTCATAGAATTATTGAATTTGTCACAAACAAGGAAAGTCGGTTTTCCTGTGAAGACGTCCGAGTCGTGTTGCATCTTGCTGTATGCTCTTTAGTGAACGCTGAAGACGCCTGGAAAACTTAAAGAGCGGGGAAATGGCTTCACGCAACTCCAACCGAAGGTATGTACTGCTTTGTTAAAATTTTGCTCAAACTTATTTATTTAGAAAGCCGAAGAAGTACGAAATGTTGCTCGGTAAAGTTTCCACGTGGTGTTGAATGTCGCTTCACTGAAAATTGGTCCGTTAAAACCGGCTGTCTTGTCTGTGTTCGTTCGTAACTTATGTACCAGTCAATTCCAAGACCGCCCATCCCCCCCCGGGCAAACCCCCGGGCATTTGACTTTTTTTTAAAAAAAATGTCAAATGCCCCACTATGTGGGCAGTTTATACAGTCAAATGCCCCACTGTGCAGGGCTTCACAGAGCGTCAAATGCCCCACCGTCCGGGCAAGGAGGGATTAAAGTAACTGGTTACAGTGGATTTCAAGAAACGAAGTTGGCAACTTCGGTGCCAACGAAGCCTGTATGTAAAGTCTGAAGTTGTTCTTAAACGCTATTTGCGAAGTCAAAACAATTTTTAGCCGATCTGGATGGTTTTCTTTAACATTTAATATTTTGTAGACATGCCAAGACAAATCTATAAACTGGTGCTGTTCGGATTGTTTTCGAGGTGAGATCACGTACGCTGTAAGATGCATGCCGCTATTTCAGTTGTGGTTTTGAATTCGACAAACATAATTATAAATCGTATATTATCTTTCATGTTCACTTTAAATATCTTGCAATCTTTGCTTGTGCTGTTGTCTGTTGTTTATATATCTCTTAGCTAGATTTAGTTTCAGCGAAAAAAATAGAATGATATTGCAACTTCTGAACATATGTTTCGAATGTACTAAATGTAAACAAAGATCTTGCTTAGTCACTTTCCTTTTGTCCGTTGATCTGATTTCCAAATAAATATTTGAAAAAAAAAAAACACGCAACAGACACATGGAACCGGAAAGAATGGATTACGAAATCTTTTACCTTGCGACCGCCAACCAACGTTTTTTTTGAAGTCAAATGCCCGCCCCGTCGGGCCCCGTTTCACGTCAAATGCCCCACTATGCAGAGCTAACCTCTCGTCAAATGCCCGGGGTATGCCCGGGGGGGGGGGATGGGCGGTCTTGGAATTGACTGGTACATTATTTTAGTGTAAATCTACTAGCGTTCCATCACGAATGCTGTTGTCTTATTGGCTATGCTACTCTCCATCTATCCTGTTGTAGAAAGTGAGTGTGCGCGGTTGTTATATTTTATTATTCAATAAAAATGCAAGCATGTCTTGTTAAGTTTTGAACGTCTAGTAGATTTATACTGAAACAATTAGACAGATTTAATATTCGCTCTTGATTACTATGCGTGATAGTTGATGGAATGAATGAAGAACTGAGAATCTCGCATTAGCCAAAAAATATATATTATTTCCGAGTTTCCTTGTTGTGTATTTTAATTTTTTTTATTTTAGCTAATCAATTGAATTGCTTCTTTGTGTCTTCAGGAAGACTGGAACTCAGAGAGAGGAAGAGAGAAGAAAAAAACCCAGGAAGACTGAAACTCGGTGACAAGTCAGGAAGAAGCTCTGCAAAGATAAGAACTTTTATAGTTTATAAATTCTAGTAAAAATGGTGGCTGAACAAATTTCCAAAGTTTACTGCATATGTGCGGAATGTAGTAATTTTCACAAACTGTGATGTAGCTGCTAATTATCTGAATTTTAACGATCAAATTGACATTGGCCTTGAAATGGAGAAAAAGTAAGAGCTTGTGAGCTTGATTAATCTCAGCCACCATTTAAACGTTGAGCGATCGGTTAATTTACGCAGCTTTACGTGCTGTTGATGAAATTTGTTCCCTCGGACTAAACCGGCCTTTACCGGTGGCTGATCCCGCAGAATCCCGGCGCGGAGGGGGGTGGGGGCGGGGGGGAGGGGGGGTACTCCCGACAATTTAGGATAGGTGTGTGCCGCCAAGGCTCTAAAACCCTGACCCTATTTAAGAGTAGAAAATCAAGATTTGATACCCTTTTAAGGCCCAAAACCAAGGCGTGAAGTACAGTTCTAACAGACGATATCTTTTTCGTTTTGCGCGTTGGGGTGGATACTGCAATTTAGTGACCCTATCTAAGGAATATCTAAGGATCGCAATACCAAAAATACCAAAAAGGATACCCTATTGAATGACTAAGCACCTCAAAAACCCTACCCTATCGGGCAGTACCGTCCCCCCCCCTCCCCCCGCTAGGGGCGCAGAATCCATCGTAAAGTGGGTGGGGGGCCTTCGGATCTTATTTTTTGGCAAGATGAGGAGGTGGGGGTGGGGATCGCTCAACGTACACGTACAAGCTGTAGTTGTAACAGGTGATATGGTGCGAGCCGGGTTTTATAGTTTTAAGGTGGCACTGACAGTTTTTCAGAAAAAAAAACTTTTAATACAGACTGCAATTTCGCAGATCGATGTCCGATTAATATTTTTTTGGTGGTCAAATTCGCTACTGAAATGGAATTTCTTATTCACAACTGTTTTAGTTGACTGTATTCCAGTCTTCATGCAGCATCAAACAATGATAAACGGCATCAATTCCAGATTCTGCGATAACAAAACAGCCTGATGAGTTGGGTTACAATAGCAATAAACAACAGCAACAACAACAACAACAACAACAAACTTGAAAATTTTCGTTTACAATTTGTACTACCCGGAAGTAGATAGGGCTAGTCGAGCCACCTTGTACCGCATAATAAAAAGTACCACGGGAACGTTCTGCTCAATAGCTTTAATTTATATGTTCGCACCTCAGAATTTTGTCCACCGACTCAAAAGTAAAAACCACCCTGTACCGCATGAAAAAAACTACCACAGAGGAAAGACTGCTCAGTAGCATTCATTTGAATGGTCACAGTTTGGTGTTTCATCTACAGACTCAAAAGTAAGAACCAACGTGAACAGCATAACAAACAGCACCACAGGAAAGTACTGCTCAGTAGCTTTCATTTGAATGGTCACACTTTAGGATTTCATTCGCAGACTCAAACGTTAGAACCACCTTGTACAGCGTAATAAATAGTACCCCAGGAAAGTATGCTCAGTAGCTTTCATTTGAATGGTCACACTTTAGGATTTCATTCGCAGACTCAAACGTTAGAACCACCTTGTACAGCGTAATAAACAGCACCACAGGAAAGTACTGCTCAGTAGCTTTCATTTGAATGGTCACACTTTCTAAAGGATTTCATCCACAGACTCAAAAGTTAGAACCACCTTGTACAGAATAATAAACAGCACCACAGGAAAGTGCTGCTCAGTAGCTTTCATTTGAATGGTCACACTTTAGGATTTCATCCACAGACTCAAAAGTTAGAACCACCTTGTACAGCATAATAAACAGTACCACAGGAAAGTATTGCTCAGTAGCTTTAATTTGAATGATTACAGTTTGGTGTTTCATCTACAGACTCAAAAGTTACAACCACGTTGTACAGCATAATAAACAGTACCACGGGCAAGTACTGCTCAGTGGCTTTCATTTGAATGGTCACACTTTAGGATTTCATCCACAGACTCAAAAGTTAGAACCACCTTGTACAGCATAATAAACAACACCAAAGGAATGTACTGCTCAGTAGCTTTCATTTGAAATTAGAACCACTTTGCACAGCAAAATAAACAGTACCGCAGGAAAGTATTGCTCGATAGCTTTCATTTGAATGGTCACACTATAGGATTTCATCTACAAACTCAAAAGTTAGAACCACCTTGTACAGCATAATAAACAGCACCAAAGGAACGTACTGCTCAGTAGCTTCCATTTGAATGATCACAGTTTGGTGTTTCATCTACAGACTCAAAAGTTAATTTACAACGGCACCTTGTACAGCATAATAAACAGTATCACAGGCAAGTACTGCTCAATAGCTTTCATTTGAATGGTCACATTTTAGGATTTCATCCACAGACTCAAAAGTTAGAACCATCTTGTACAGCACAATAAACAGCACCACAGGAAAGTACTGCTCAGTGGCTTTCATTTGAATGGTCACAGTTCAGTTGATGTTTCATTTACAGACTCAAAAGTTAGAACCACCTTGCACAGCATAATAAACAGCACCAAAGGAATGTACTGCTCAGTAGCTTTCATTTGAAGTTAGAACCACCTTGTACAGCATAATAAACAGCACCAAAGGAACGTACTGCTCAGTAGCTTCCATTTGAATTATCAAAGTTTGGTGTTTCATCTACAGACTCAAAAGTTACAACCACGTTGTACAGCATAATAAACGGTACCACAGGCAAGTACTGCTCAGTAGCTTTCATTTGAATGGTCACACTTTAGGATTTCATCCACAGACTCAAAAGTTAGAACCACCTTGTACAGCACAATAAACAGCACCACAGGAAAGTATTGCTCAATAGCTTTCATTTGGATGATCTCAATTTAGTGTTTCATCCACATACTCAAAAGTTAGAACCACCTTGTACAGCATAATAAACAGCACCAAAGGAACGTACTGCTTAACAGCTTTCATTTGAATGATCAGTTTGGTGTTTCATCTACAGACTCGTAAGTTAGAACCACCTTCTACATCATAATAAACAGCACCAACAGAGGAACGTACTGCTCAGAGGCTTTAATTTAAATGTTCACACCTTAGAATCTCTTCCACAGACTCAAGAGTTGACCACGCCGTGATTACAAGTTGTGGAAAGAAAAGCAGTACGGAAGAACAACATTGTCAAAACCAGGACGCACCGGAAACACACCTAACATGCATCACACTTAGTTGCAATTTTGTCCCTTCTGAAAATTATTTGTCAACGAAGTCTACATATTAAAATTATAGTTTAAAGGGAACCTCCATTGTCAGAACAAATTGGCGTTAAATTGTTGGACATAAATTCGAAATTTAAAATTTTTAAAAAGCAGGTGCAAATATAATTTTAGTGTACAAATAAAATGGATATAAATGTCGCCTGTTTTCGCTTTCAAATTTCCTGCGCGCCGCCATTTTGAATATTTGTGACGTGTTACGGTTGCCGCTATTGTTAAGAATCGAAGTCCTTTTGTATGCAACAATAAGACAACCGTAACACGTCATAAATATTCAAAATGGCAGCGCGCTGGAAATTTGAAAGCGAAAATAGGCGATATTCATATCCATTTTTTTTGTACACTAAAATTATATTTGCACCTACTTTTTAAAAATTTTTAATTTAGACTTTATTTCCAACAATTTAACGTCAATTTGTTATAACAATGGAGGTTCCCTTTAAGTGATGATCGGTTTGTTTTTGTAAATTTTTGCAATAACACTAACTTACATTAATTACACAGCAGAAAACTTACACTACACTCGGAACAAAATAAAATGATCTATTGGTCTAAAATTAAATTCCCGCAATAATTTCATGTTACACAGTTGTCTGGTCGCATCAATATTTTTAATTTTCATCCATAAAATCCACGAGTTTTTTTTTTTTTTAGAAACGAGATAGAGAACAACTCCAAAGATAGATTACATCTGATTTTTTTTTATAGACTGGAATCGTACTGAAAACAGAAGTATAACACCAAAATATTATTACACGATAATGTCTGTGCCTCCTTAAAAATATTGACAAGTTCGCTCATATCGACTGACAAGAGAACAAAGGCCATGATTTCTTCAAGTTGATTATCCTCTTTGTTCAAATCAACAGTAAAAAAAATTGTCTATTGCTAGTGAGAAATATTTTGCTTTAATATTTTTGGCTTGTGAATTAGTAGAAAGGGGATTTAACTGGGAACTTTTGCCGAGTGTGAATGCCCTTGTTCTCTTGTCATCTTGGGGGTTTAATTGCATTATTACAGGAAGCCCAAGATTCTCTATGATCGCGACTAGGGGTTGACACATTTTGCCCCTAAAATGAAGTGTTATGCTAGGCTATTATGCTGGTAGTTTTGCCGCAAAAAGAGCCGCTTGAGAATGTATTGACAACAATCCTATAATGCCAAATATTAACTGTGCATCTGTATACAACTATAAAAAAGCTTGAAGTTTTACAGTTTTTACTCAAAAACGGACAAATTAAAAGTAGCCATTTATTTTCAAACGGTCAGGACAAACTAGAATGCGTAAAAATGATTTTAATTTTTGATTTTGAAAGACATGTTACGATTGATTGTTGACAAAAATAGGAAACGCTAACAGAATAACACTATTATGCCAGGGCATTATTGCTCGAATTGTACCGGTATACGTATAATGCATTGCAATTGTGTCAATCCCTGATCGTGACTCGCTGCTAAATTGGGCTGCCTGAGGGTTTGTAAGATCTTAATGTCTGGTTTAGAGGAAAGTTGGTATTCACGGTGACCGATATTCGTTAGTTATACAGACCACAATAACAACTACGTTTTTCTTTTTAAATATAACATTACTAGAACTTGAACAAACGTGGATATTTTTTTCTTTATTTCAAATTTCAAAATAGATTTTAGAAAAGGACCAAAATAAAACGATTTAGTTGGACTTTTTCGTATAACAATTGTGCGTCACTGTTGTAGTTGTGATTTTAACTGAATAGAAAGGAAAATGGAAAATGGAAAATTATGCTTCACTGTATCCTTCTTTAGATTTCAAGTTACAGTGACTAAATCGACGTTTTTGTTACCCAAACCTTTAATTTAGATTCGGAAATGCCTTAAACATCGCTGCGACTTTAAACTATAAGAAACAAGTGTTGTTTGGTTTGGACGCGGATCTGTTATCGCATAGTTCCCACGAAAAAATAATGAAAAGTCAATTAAGTTTTGGCTACAACATTCTTGTCTATCATCTTCTAGAAAATGGTACCTTTTTTTTACTGCAAAACCAGTGGCAAAAAAAATGTTTTTGGTTTATCTTTATTGTGGTCTGTATAACCTATATATAAACTGGCTAATAAAATTTTCCATTTTATAATAAACAAATTTACAGAAACATATCTAGAATAAGCAGGTTGGAAGCGATGAGTTTTCCTAAGAACCAGACAATGGATCTTATGATAGCCCGAGAAAACAACGACTTTTCGCGGCGGCGCCACTACGGTTCCCTCCTCGAAAAGACCTCTGAGAAACGAGCGCATATACCGTCCTGACGATGTAACGCTACCCAGATCTAGGTAGTCCTTCTGATTGGTTGAAAGACTGTTTCAACCAATCAGAAAGACTACCTAGATCTGAGTAGCGTTACGTCATCAGTACGGTATGTTTGCGCTCGTTTCTTGGACGTCTTTTCGCGGAAGGAATCGTAGTGGCGCCGCCGCGAAAAGTCATCTGTTTTCCCAGGCTAATCTTATGATAGTCTCTAGATAACAATACCAAACCAGTGGATAGCCAGCCTAAAAATAGCTACTTTATTTCTGACAAATGGAGAAAAAACTCGCACCTGAAATCGAGAACAATACTTTCCAGCTGAGCCAATCAGAGCGCGCTAAAAACAGTATCCCACTGGTTTGGTTTATTCCAATTGTAGTTAGTAGTTTGGAAGAAAAGACTCTTTCTGCAAGTTGGTACTCACTGTAGCACAGGATATCATGTACTATTCAAATTTAAAAAGCTGTAGTTGATATTTAGCTCAGCTTAGCATGAAAATGGAGCCAATCAATTGTCTGTTTTGTTTTTCAAATTTTATCACTTGCTCCAAAGTATTCAGAGACAAATTATTTGTTTTCGAATTTTATCCGTAATATTTCCTGTGCTACCAAGAATACTTACCAGCAGAAAAAATCTTGTTATAAAAGGCAACATGGAAAGCTATGAACAGTTTTAAAGTTAACGATTGATCGTGGTACTCCTTGGAAATTTTTTTCTGATCGAAAATGTTCAAGGGGTGCCCCGTTATTTCTATGTCAAAAATTGTTGTCAGGGGAAACGCTGTGCAAATTTCTTCCAATTTTCCCGCCAAAAGACTTAGTATATATAGGAAGGAAAATTTTGTCACACCTTGTAATTAGTTTTTACTTAATTCATTAATGTAATATTTGGAAAGAATAAAGAGACAATGAGGTGAAAAACAACTTGTATTTATTATTTGCTTTATTAAAAACAGACTATATATAATATAAATTATAAACAAAAGTAGCTAAGACGTTAAATTATTTAGTCGCAGACCTGTCTGCTTTTAATAAATATTGTTACAAACAAGGTATGATTTTTTTAAAAAAAACGGCGCATGCGTATTTTGGGCGCCCGTATTTTTTCTAAGTCTTTTGGCGGGAAAATTGGACAAATTTGAACAGCGGTTACCATGGCAGTAATATAAATGGAAAGATTTGAACAATTTGTGTCAATAAAATAAACAAAAGGTTGTCACAAATTTCTGAAAACTTCAAGAATGAAATAATTCTACCAGGTAACTTGAATGAAACTGATAATGTTTTGACCAGGGGAAAAAAATCTTATTGCACGGTACAACTTGCTCAGCAATGTTGTATACAAACGAAGGTTTTTTTTAGAATTTTGAAACGTGTTAAACGCGTAAAATTATCTACGATTTTACATTTTGCGCACTAGTAAAGCAGTGACAACTGCAAGCAAACATTGTACCATGTGAACTGGTTGTTTTGTAGGCACAGTATGACACAATACAACACAGATTAACAAACTTTGGATCGTTATCTTCGAAATAACGTTGAGCCAAAAATAGCTTTTCAGTCCTAATACATTTGTAAATGGCCTCACAGTATTTACCGAGATGGTCTCAAAGTCGAAATACTTACTGAAGAAAGCAACTTGTGGAAATACGGTGCCTCAAAAATTAAGCCCTTAGATTACAATGAAAAAGTTTCCTCGCGTTAAGACCAAGATTAAAAGCACTGTAAATAGACAAATAGCCTACTGTATGGCATAAACGTTTTGCGGGAGTCGAGTACAACTTTGAAAAACTAAAAGAGCTGAAGTTACATTGATATATGCTAGTAATTCTGGCTGATATAATTTTCAAAATTGTGTTCTCTCTAAAACGATGGCGTGCAGAAAATTCATATTGTTCCACATAACAGAGCGGTTTCAATTGCGTGTCGAAAGCTATTTCTCTATTGCTTTGGTTTTGCATTGCTTCGCACGCGCCGTTTTCCCGCCCTTAGCGCCGGCTACATGTATCTGCTCACAAGTTCTGATTGGTTCATTGAATTATCTGCCTCTGTTTTGATTGGCCAGGGTAATTACCTTGGTTTTGGTTTTACGACACTCAAGTAAAAACTGCTCTATTGGTATAAACAGTAATGCAAAACGTTCATTGTTGCCCCAGTTGGTCTAAAGTGGCTGTGCTTGGTGTACATTGCTTAGGCCTAGCTACAAATTTCCGGATATTTTTTTAGACCTTTAAAAGCTGCTGGGATATTTAGAAAATTCTGAGATATTTAGGAAAAAAATTAAATTTGGGATTTTGCTATGGTTTTATAACTCTGAGTTTGAGTTCGCGCATGTTTTTTTCTTTGAAACTTGAGATAGATTCTACTTTGAGGCTCAATTTAGTGTCAGCAGTGGTCCTGTTCAGTGGTTTTACTCAAGAATGATATATCCCACGAGTCTTAGTACGTCTGGTAGTCACTTTGTGTAGACTGTGACACATCACGCATTCCCGTCTTGCCAATAAATGATGTTTTTGATTTTATAAAATCATTGTTGTGATATTTATAGAAAAATGTTAAGAAAATATTTGGAATATTTAGAATTTCAAGATATTTAGAACTTCAAGATATTTAGGGGGAAAAAGTGAGATATTTAGGAAAAATATCGGGAATTTCTGGAAAGATATTTAGGCGATTTTACGTGATATTTGTAGTTAGGCCTAACATTGCTCTTAACATGTTTAGTTTGCATTTAATTGGGTTACTTGGAAATCTTAGTGGTGAAATTAACTTTTTGCGCCGGAAAAAACGTTTGCAAGAGTATTTTTTTTTTGCCGAAACTTATTCTTAAATTGCCATTCGTAAAAACATTGCAAAAATCAGTTAGAGCCTGGAAAAATTTCATGCCACATAGAAGGTCAAAATCCCGACATTTTGCTTTAAGGTGGCTCCAAATTAAACTTTTCGATTTTGAATAAATCGCTGAAACATTTTACAATGTGCTTTTCATGTTTTAAATATGAGCGGGCAAAACATTCCATAGGTCTCACAAATTATCATTAAATTACCACTGAAAGTTCCCTCAGACTTAAATTATTACTCCCTGCAAACAGTTCTAACTAACTCCTCGGCAAAGAAAAGATCAAGCTTTTCATTCAAATGCAGTTTTGCTTGACGTTTTAACTCTTAAAACTGCATTTGAATGAAAAGCTCGATCTCTTTATTTCCGAGGAGTAGTCAGAGCTAGTTGCCAGGAAGTAATGATTTAAGTCTTAGGAAACGTTCTGTGGCAATTAAATGATAATTTGTGAGACCTATGCAATGTTTTGACCGCTGATATTTAAAACATGAAAAAACAGATGTTAAAAATGTTTCTCAGCGATTTATTCAAAATCGAACAGTTTAAATTGTTTGAAATTACCCCATTTGGTGTGCTACACTTTGTAGATTATAGCGCATTTATTGGCCTGTCGCGAGTAGCCCCAAAATAGGAATATATTTAAGAAAAACTAGTTTTCGTCATGTTTGTTTACCGTTACTATGGAAACGCTGATTAGCATAAAAAGAGCATCATCCAAACTTTTAATCCAAGCCTAACAACTGGTATCAAATTCAGAAGCATTGAGCTAAAATAAGACTATGTTTGAGCGCATTCAAAACGGGAAGTGTGACCCCAAAAAAAACTACTTGGAGCCACCTAAAGTGCTTATAACTAAAAAAGGAGCTGGGTGACGCCCATTTTATATTAACGAATTGTCATTAGCATGTTGAGATACAACTTTTAGCAAAGTTTAAAAAATTCTGGAGTGAGGGGTTCAGAGCCACCTTAAATTTTCGAAAATTTTAGGTGGTTGCCCAAGAATTCAAGCTCGATTTTTAGTTATAAGCACTTAAAGGTGAAATTAAAGGCTTCTTAAACAGGTTATACTGTTACTATGGTGACCTATTACGTCATGATGATGACCATAACTTGTTTACCAATGACTGGGAATTTGTTTGATACCATTATTGTAGCATCAACTGATAAAGAAATGTTGTATCGATCCATCAAAGTGTAAGTGCTGGAAATTACTAGAAACTGTCGTGAGCCACCTTAAAAATGTTAACTGAATGCTGACAAAAGGGCTAAAATTTGGGCATTTGTTTGATACCATTACTGTAGCATCAACTGATAGAAAATTTGTATCGATCCATCAAACCGTAACTGCTCTTAATTACTGGAAACTGAGCCACCTTAAAAATATTAACTAAATGCTAACAAAAGGGCTAAACTTGTGCTGAATAGTCGTTTCAATAAAAGGGATAGCAACTTCTCACATTTTTCATTCATGGCATTTTTTTACTCGCGTTCTCAAAATATCATCACAGCAAAATAAGATACAAGTGTTTCTTGTCTATACTATGCTCTGGTCATTTATTGAATTGTTTATTGATTGGTTGATTGGCTGACTGACTGACTGACTAACTCACCTCACTCACTGTTCATGATCGAGAAATTGGTTGAATAGTTGATTGAATACTTGGAGTTGTTTATTGTTTGGTTGGTTTTAATTAAATTAAATTAAATTAATTAAATTAAATTGTTGTTGTTGTTGGTTGGTTGGCTGACTGACTGACTGACTGACTGATCAAGGAATTGGTTTACTGGGTGATTGATTGAATTGTTCATTGCTTGGTTGGTTGGTTGGTTGGTTAGCGACTGAGTGACTGATCGAGTAATTGACTGACTGACTGATCGAGTAATCGGTTGACTGGCTGACCGACTAGCCTGCGAATACAGCCACCTCCGATCGCTCCCGGCCACTAGGGGCGTTCACGCGAGAAAGCGTCTGCGATTTACTTTGAGAAATTCCATACTGATGACGTAAATCACCCGTCACTAATCTCATATAATTATAATAATGTGCATGCAGTGAAACCAAATGAAATGAAAGATGTTGAAAGGCCTATAACAAATTCTACTAGTACCTGGCGTGTTTGTTATGACCTTTGTTAGCTCGGTTTTAAGTTGGTTTGATTTTTACAGTTTATCCCTGTCAGTATGTCTTTTAAATATCTGCCTCTTTTGTATGAAATAAGTGGAGGTTCTTTATAGATCCGTCTAAGAAAAGGTTGTGATTCATTTGTCCATGAGAATGTTGGCACACAGGGTTGTATTGTTTTGTAAGGATAGCATTTCCTTGCGCACTTTTATTTCTTAGTGGAATGGTTTATTACTTCTGTTTCCATCTTTGCCGTGAAAATATTGACGAAACTGCCATTTTCGTCCCCGGCCATTGCGGCGCCTTGAGTCTGAAGGTAGTCTTTCCGCTAAAAGCAGACTGATGATGATAATTACGGGATTCTTCTTCCCATGTATCGTCGATAAATGTTCCTTCATCCACACGGGCACAAGTGGCGCCGTTTGAAATATCAGTGACTTGCCATATCCGGTCGGTAAATTGACAAAAACAGAAAGACCTCTTCACCGCCTGAAACTGACTTACTTGTAACGTCAAAACATTCAACATAGGACAAATAGATTAAACACAGAGTCGAACAACTGGCAATCATATTATTTGTTAAGTTGTGATTTTGAGTCACAACACTGCATAATTTAAAGAATAATTATGTAAAGTTGACCAATCAGGATTCGGGACAGATTTACGTCATCAGTGCGGAATTTCTCAGAGTAAATTACAGACGCTCTTTCGCGCGAACGCCTCTAGCGGCCGGAAGCGATGAGAGACAGCAGTATTCGCAGGCTACTGACTGACTGACTGACTGACTGATCGAATAATGGGTTTACTAATTAAATGATTAATTGATTGATCGATTGTTTATTGGTTAATTGATCGACTGGGCTGACTGACTGACTGACTGACTGATCAAATAATTGGTTGACTGGTTGGTTGATGGTTGGTTGGCTGACTGACAGACTGAGTGACTGATCGAGTAATTGGTTGACTGACTGATTGATTGATTGAATTATTTATTGGTTGGTTGGTTGCCTTACTGTCAAAATATGATCGAGTAATTGGTTAACTGGTTAATTGGTTGGTTAGCTGACTGAGTGACTGATCGAGTAATTGGTTGGTTGACTGATTGACTGATTGATTTATCGATTGAGTAATTGGTTGACTGACTGATTGATTGATTGATTGATTGATTGATTGATTGATTGATTGATTGATTGATTGATTGATTTAATTGTTTATTGGTTGGTTGGTTGCCTTACTGACTAACTGATCGAGTAATTTGTTAACTGGTTAATTGGTTGGTTAGCTGACTGAGTGACTGATCGAGTAATTGGTTGGTTGAATTGGTTGGTTGACTGACTGACTGACTGACTGACTGACTGATTGATTGATTGATTGATTGATTGACTGATTGATAGATTGAATTGTTTATTGGTTGGCTGGTGGTTGGTTGGTTGGATGGTTTACTGGTCGATCGATTGAATGATTGATTGATTGATTGATTGATTGATTGATTGATTGATTGGCTGGCTGGCTTGCTGACTGACTGACTGAGTAATTGGTTGACTGGTTGATTGGTTAAAGGTCAAATGAACCAAAAAATTGACATTTTTCTTTTAGTCCAATATTAATGTAATATGTTTAATGAGTACCAAGTAAACATATTCTGAAGTTTGAAACTAATTGGACTTGGCATCGCAGAGATATTGAAAGTTGAAATATGCGACTTTATGGCCTTCATAATCGTAGAGCGATCGGGAAAATTGTCGGAAAGTGACGTCATTATTGACCACCTCAAAACAGTCAAGGCTCGAAGTTGAAAACAATAGGTTTAATGAGTGAAAACAATGCATGCCTGCACGTGCGTTTCATATTTTAATACATTTCCTTGCCGTTCCCTGCAAAACAACAACGTCAAATGATCAAATTATAGGGGTTTTTTGTGGAGAACGTGAACTCACGACGGTTAATTTTCTTTTCTCTATTTGAAATTTGAAGCCGTCATTATGAATTCAACAGTTTACCTTCACAAAAATTACCGCGTAAGCGGCAGGGAAAGTTAACCTGCACTGAAGTACCCAGCGAGGTGGATTGAACACACCCAATGTTCCGAACTGAAAGTTCGTGTTCCTGTTTGTAGAATAATTAAGATATTTTTTGGATGCTGAACACTGGGAACTAGTTTAAGTTTGCAGGGTCTTGGAACCCCCCGAATACTGTTTACCATGTGCTTTTGAATCGATCGTTCGAAGAAATGTGTTGTGTTTTATAGTTGTTAAAACATCGTGTAATTTTCATTCATATTGGACAATAAACCGCTCAAAGACATGGTCCTTCGAGCCGGATAAACATTATCGAAGATTGTTTGAAGATACGAGCGGAAAGGAGAGTTGGACCTCCGTTTGTTGTTGTGAAGAATTTGGTCAAGTTGGTCTTCGCATTGCGGCGATTGGCACCATCATCTTGAGGACTTTACGGAAACTGTGGTGGATTTTAAGGAACATTGTGACTATTCAAGGTTAGTCCAGTTTTTGTGTCGAAATGTCGAAAGAGCTAGAAGCTATTAAGAAGAAGAGACGTTTTCTTAGAAAGTCCGTGACGGACGCTTTGAAGTCAGTCGATGAAGCACTTTCACTCCCGGATAACCATGCGAGAATTCAGGTTTTAAAAGATAACATTGCAAGGAAATGGAACGATCTACAAGAGGTACAGGCTTCAATGTGTACTCTCTTAGAAGAGTCAGAAATTGATGGTGAATGTCAAGGGCACAATGAATATGAAATGCGTATGATTGAGTATATGGCCAAGATGACGCAGTACTTGGAAAGTAAACATGTCGCTAAGATAGGTACGGGGAATGATTCGACGACCTCGTCATGCCCTAAGGTACAGGTCAAACTACCGAAGATTGAACTGCCAACCTTCGATGGAGATGTTCTGAGTTGGCAGCCTTATTACCAGTCGATCAAAGTGTCAGTTGTTGATAATCCATCTTTAGCAGATGTCCAGAAATTAGAATACCTAATGAGATCATTAAAGGATTCGGCTGCCGAGGCAGTGAAGGGATTTGCAGTGGTACAATCGAATTATCAGCCAGTTTTGGCGACCCTGAAGGAAAGATTTGGCCATCCCAGGGTGATCCTTGATGCACACGTAAGATCTCTGATTGATTCATTTACCACGCTTGAGCTCTGAAGATGCATCGTCCATGCGTAAATTCTATGATCAAGTAGTTGGACATGTTCGTTCTGTAGAATCTATGGGTGAGAAGTATAATTCTGAAACTTTGGCTCCTGTTCTTGTGCATCTAATTGTTGACAAGCTGCCAAAAGATGTTGTTGGAAAATGGGAACTAGAACTTGGGGATCATAAAGACCTTGGTAAAGAGGACTGTGTGGAAGTAAAAACATTGTTTGCCTTCTTGGAGCAATTGATAAGAGCGAAAGAGTCTTCACAGCCTCCCTCTCTCGACTCAAAGCCTCCTGCAAAGGATAGTCTTGGGAATCGTGGACCCCGTTTCAAGTTTAACCCTTCACGAAAGTCGTCCACCTCTTCATTACCTGTAACAACTCAATATAGCAAGTGTGTCATTTGTCAGAAAAACCATGGTGTGTGGTCGTGCGTTAGTTTTCTGTCATTGCCAGTGAAGGAAAGGTTCAGAAAGGTGTTGTCTAAGGGGTTGTGCTTTCGGTGCCTTGAATTTGGTCATAGAGCTGAAGTGTGCCAAAAGCCTTCTTGCAAATACTGCCAGGGTAAACATCACAGTCTCCTGCATTTGGATTCAGTCAAGCCTCATGAGGAAGAAGTCAAGACAAAAACCGCTGAATTACCATCCTCATCCTCTGGTCCTCCTGTGTCGTCTTCGGTTGTGGCAAGCTCCATTGCAGTCAAATCAGTGGGAAAGGTGATTCTGCAAACTGTACCAGCTGTTTTGTGTGGATCGAATGGATGCTCAAAGGTTGTCAGATGTTTCTTTGATCCTGGTTCGCAAATGTCCTTTGTTAGGCAGAGTGTTGTTGATGAGGTTGGTCTGGATGGGAAGAGTGTTAGGATTGCAGTCTCTGGATTTGGAGGAAAGTCAACTAAGGACACTTTGAGAAAGAGAATTGCTTTTACTGTGGCACCTGTTGACAAACCTGGGAAAATTCAATGTATTGAAGCACTTACTGCTCCAGTTATATGCCGTCCAGCCGAAGCTGTGGATATTCATCCCTCAAGATGGTTTCATCTTCAAGACTTAAAGTTTCCTGAAGAATTTCCCAGAGGTGAGCAGGAGATAGATGTGCTCATAGGCATGGATTTCTATTTTTCGTTTGTGTCAAGAGACATTGTAAGAGGTGGTTACAATGAACCAGTTGCAGTTCGCACATCCTTAGGTTGGGTCTTCTGTGGACCAACAGGTGGTCATGACCAAGAATGTACTGTGTCTATGAATGTTCAAGTTTCTACTGAGGAACAATTGAATGAAACACTTCAGAAGTTCTGGAATTTGGAGTCCATTGGTATCAAACCTGTTGAAAGTTCAGTTTCTACTACCAACAGTGAAGCCATGGTCGTAAAGAAGTTTGAAGACACTTTAACATACAAAGATGGTCGATATGAAGTGTCATTGCCATGGAAAGAGGATAACGTTGTATTGAAAGATAACTACAAGCAAGCAGAAAGTAGGCTGTACAATCTAGAAAAGAAGTTGCTCCAAGATCCAGCCAAAGCCAAGTCCTATCGAGAGGCCATTAACAAGTATGTGAAAGACGGTGTAGCAGAGGAAGTACCCTGTGAGCAAATTGCACCACCAGATGGGTGCCCTGTGTTCTACCTTCCACATCATGCAGTCATAAGAGAAGATAAGCAGACAACTAAGACAAGGGTTGTGTTTGATGCATCTGCGAGGGATAGTAATGGTGTGTCTCTTAACAGCTGCTTAGAAGCGGGCCCTGCATTGCAGCCAGATTTGGTTGGGATCCTTTTGCGCTTCCGAAAGAATCAAGTGGGTATTATGGGTGATATTGAGAAGATGTTTTTACAGATTTGCTTGAAAGAAGAAGATAGGGATTCGCATCGTTACCTGTGGAGGGATCTGAACACTGATGCCATGCCTAAGATTTATCGGATGACAAGGGTCACATTTGGAGTTATTTCCAGTCCGTTTCTTGCCATCTGCACCATTCAAGAGCATGCAAGAAGATTTAAAGAAACATTTCCCGAGGCATCAAACGAAATCCTGAGGAACACTTATGTTGATGACTTTGCTTCAGGGAAAGATGGAGTGCACGAAGCACTGAAATTGCAGCGAAGTTCAACAGAGCTTATGGAGCAAGCAGCTTTCAATTTGACAAAATGGTCCAGCAATTCGCCTAGGCTTATGCAAGCCATTCCTGAGAAAGATAGAGCATCAGATAGTCTGATCAAGTTGGAGAGTGACCTACCGGGAGCCTATCCAACCACAAAAGCTTTGGGCTTAAGGTGGAACACGAGAACAGACAGCCTTGTCTTTATGATTGAAGTGGACTCCCTGAAGTTAAGATCGGAGACATTGTACACAAAGAGAGAGCTAGCTTCTTTGGCGGCTAAGATATTCGACCCAATTGGTCTCATTGCCGCCTTTACAGTGATGTCAAAGTTATTGCTTCAAAGTTTGTGGACCCAGGGTGTTGGTTGGGATGATGAAATACCTGTGGAAACATCGATTAAGTGGATTCAGTGGGTTCAAGAGCTTCCAGAGCTTGAGCAACTTAATATTCAAAGATGTTACACTGATTGGCCATTTAGTGAGCACGCTAAGGTGGAATTACATGCATTTGGTGACGCGTCGGAAGCTGCTTATGCCGCTGCTGTGTATCTCGGAGTTGTTGCTGAAGACGGAAAGGCATCCACCAGTCTTGTGATGTCTAAGACAAGAGTGGCTCCTGTTCGAAAGATTACCCTTCCTCGTCTAGAGCTAATGGCTGCTATGATAACTGCTCGACTATGCACCTATGTTAAAGATGCAATTGATTGTCCCATAAGCCGCATTTGTCTGTTGGACAGACAATTCTTCAACCTTGCACTGGATCAGAGGATAAGCCACACAGTGGAAACCGTTTGTTGCTAATCGTGTTGTTGAGATACAGTCGCTGTTGGATCCTAGTGTTTGGAGATATTGCCCAGGATTGCAGAACCCAGCCGATCTACCTACCCGAGGCTTATCTGTAAGTCAGTTGAAAGAGAGTCGTTTGTGGTGGAAAGGACCCTCTTGGTTACAAGAGTCCGAAAGAGATTGGCCTGAGGACTTAAGGTCCAAATCTTCAAATGTAATTGTTGACATGGAGAGAAAGAGTAAAGCTAGTGTTAGTTGTGTTGTGCAACCCAAAGAGCCAGTTATTGACTTCACGAGGTTCAGCAAGTACGGTCGCTTGTTAAGAACTGTTGCCTGGATTAGAAGGTTCATTTGCAACTCGAAGCTGAAGGAAGAGGAAAGATTGGTCAACCCTTTAACTGGATTTCAGATACAAGAGGCAGAGAAATGGTTGATAAACCATGTACAACCCCTGATTCTTATTGGAAGAAATCTCCAAGCATTTCCAACTAAAGATACCCGTGTTTCAGAACACACGTCTAGAGCCATCACCAAGCGTTTTGAGTATCATCAGAGACTTGTTAATGAATTTCGGAGGCGTTGGCATGCTGAGTATCTAAAGTCTCTGACACCCCTCAAGAAATGGTATAAAGTTGGTCGTGAAATCCGTAAAGGGGACTTGGTCCTTGTGAGTGAGGATCGCGTAGCTCGGGGTCAGTGGTCACGTGCACGCGTGGAAGCCATCCGTCCAGGTCGTGATGGTCTTATCTGGTCCGTTTCCTTACGAACCACATCTGGAAGTCTTACCCGTCGTCCAGTACAGCGGCTACACGTGTTTGAAGCCTGCGATGCTGATCTAGCTGCTGAACTTGATTGAACTTGACTTGATGGAAGCATGTTGAACAATTTGTCATTGAACTTTATTAACTTTGACACGTTCATGTATTGATGCACTCCCTGCATCGGGCGGGAGGATGTTCCGAACTGAAAGTTCGTGTTCCTGTTTGTAGAATAATTAAGATATTTTTTGGATGCTGAACACTGGGAACTAGTTTAAGTTTACAGGGTCTTGGAACCCCCCGAATACTGTTTACCATGTGCTTTTGAATCGATCGTTCGAAGAAATGTGTTGTGTTTTATAGTTGTTAAAACATCGTGTAATTTTCGTTCATATTGGACAATAAACCGCTCAAAGACACCCAACTCTGTTGAAAAAAATCTATTGTATAAACAGATGAAGTTTCTCGAAGCAAGATTTCGTCGCTCAAAGCTCTTCGTTTGCTATCAAAATACAGGTTGAGCTCCTCGGCCATTTTCAATGCAAAAACAGTAGAAATTTTTAAGTTTTAAGAATATGCACAAGTTAGAATACTCAGAATTCGCCAGGAGGGAGGACACTGGGAATGAGGTCGGCTCACCAATAGTGACGTCACAATCCATACCAATCCTACCACTTGTAGCGCGTGGCCATTTCAGAAACGTTTTCGTGAAGCCTTCGGAAATCTTCGTACTTTTAGGTATGTAACTTTCTTAAAGGCTCAGGAAGGAAAAATTTTGCTTAAGTTTGCTTTATTACGGTTTCTTTTAACGTTTAAATGGATTAAGACAAAAATTCAAATTTTTGGTTCATTTGACCTTTAAATTGTTTATTGGTTGGTTGATCGACTGACTTATCGTGTGAATGAATGATTAGTAATAGTAATTGGACTGAGTGGAGTACAATTCAGGGAGTAATCATCAAATAAATTTTAGGAATTGTCTGTGCTTAACCAATCAGAATAGCAGAAGACAATAGCTAATAATTTTGCTTCTTTGATGAAGTTCCCCAAATACAGTATATTTTAAAACGTGAAAAAAATTGACATTCCATCGTGCATGGCCGTTGGCGCTATCCTTCTTATGCGGATCATTACTTAATCGCATCAATAAAAAAAAATCGAGATTAAAAGTCAATTTGGTCTTTTTGTACTCAAAACGCCTAGGATATTTAATTTCAGTTTCAAAGTAGGAGGAAAACAAGCAAAAAAGGCCCCATTTTGTAAGGTGGCTCCTAACAGTTTCCAGCACTTTCCAAGACTTAGAATTTGATGGGTCATTAAAACCACTCTTTATCAGTTGATGCTACAATCATGATATCAAACGAATGCCCAATGATTAGTGAACACGTTTTTATCATTTTTGTGGCACAATATGTTACTATAGCAACAGCATAACATGCTGAAAACACCCTAAATTTTAGCTTTAAGTGTTAATAACTAAAAAATGACTCAGTGAACCCCATTTTTATTGTCGAATTTTGATCAGTAGGATAAGAAGCAACTTTTGGCAAAGTTTTAAAAAATTCTGTAGATAGGGTTCAGAGCCACCTTAAATTTTCGAAAATTTAAGGTGGCTCTGAACCCTACCTACAGAATTTTTTTAAACTTTGCCAAAAGTTGCATCGTATCCTACTGATCAAAATTCGACAATAAAAAAATAGGGTTCACCAAGTCATTTTTGAGTTATTAACACTTAAAGCTAAAATTAAGGGTGTTTTCAGTATGTTATACTGTTGCTATAGTAACATATTGTGTCACAAAAATGATAGCAACATGTTCACCAATCATTGGGCATTCGTTTGATATCATGATTGTAGCATCAACTGATAAAGAGTGGTTTTAATGACCCATCAAATTCTAAGTCTTGAAAAGTGCTGGAAACTGTTGGGAGCCACATTAAGTGCAACTGATTGACGCACGCGCAAGTAGGTGTCCAATTACAGCTATCCAATTACAAAAAGCTGTAATTGGATACCCACATGACCACGCACCAATTACGTAAGAAATAGGCGCGCGGATGACCAATCAATCGAGAATTTTGTTATTGATACGATAAAATGATTAATTGATTAGTTGATTAGTTGATTGATTGAAAGAATTGAATTGTTTATTAGGAAATTGATCGATTTAACTTTTATGTCCGAACTTTCTTGGTTGACAAGAACTTGTAAACTGTGCTAATCAAACGTACCTCACAAGTTTCAAAATTTATAACTATGAAAGACTGGTAAAAAGTTAAATCTATATTGAACACAAAGAGAGGATAAATAATACAAACTAACAAATAGCCCTAACAAATAGCCCTAACAATCAATTTTGTCAATCTCAAAAAAGAAACTTAAGGAAAGGCAGCTTGTAATTAACTGACAAACAGTTCAAAGTCTTGCTGAAAATAGATAAATGGACTAGAATCATGGCTTATTCTTCTGCAAACTGACAAACTATTTCACCTAGTCTTAGAAATCGTCACTCACCCTTCACAACCTTACTGATAGCATAAAATGAGAAAAAAATGCCATAACGTTTTTACTGACAAATTGTGTCTTCAAGAAGTATCCTTGCTAACGAACGATAAATTGCATTAGAACACTATTTTTAACAGCTGGCCAAGAGACGAATTTTAGACTTAAAAAGGTAAAACAATCAATGATTTCGCTTCTAAGCGGAATGAATTGACTTAACAAGCGATCGAGCGATTTATTCTAGTGTATCTCGAATTTGTTTAGGTTTTCTTTAAGGAATAAGGGAGAGATTTCATTGTTTTTTAATTGCAATTTTAATTATAAAAATATTATTAGATCAAAAGGTTGTTTAAGCTTTCATTCTATATCTCCTGAATAAGATACTGAATTTTCCATGTTTAGCGAAGTTTGTCATATCTGGAGTTGCACTGCATCACAAAGAACTAAATTTTGTCTTATTCTGATGTAGTTTCCAGGTAAAGAAAGACTATTGTTTTTACACCCGTTATGAACAAGACTATTTACAGAAAAAACAACATACCATGGCAGATGTTTGTTTGCGCGTGTACACTGAATACCGTAAAATGCAGTTTATAAGCCCACCCGGTTATAGGCCCATCAGTTTGGTAACAAAACATTATTCCGGTATACCCCCTCTTATATATAAACATACCACAGCGGCTAAATGGCAATTCTTTACAAAAAAAAATCCCAAATTAACTAAAACAATGCTTCTTTGTCACAAACCCTTACGAAGTTGTACAAACCCAGGGCTTATAAGCGGTATTTTACTGTAGCTAACATTCCTCCTTTGTTTGAAAGGAGTGTGGCCTAAAGTTGAGTATACACGGTAATATCTTTAAATAGCTGCGCTTGTTAAAGTAAAATTTATTTAGTTTCTGTACCTCTACTTCTTGTTTACGGTGATTGTCTTTCCTTCTTCATCATTGATTCTTTCATCTGAAGCTTTGATTTCCTTGTCAGTGTGCTGCACAGGGACAAAATAGAAAACTGATATCAGTGAATGAAATCACATATCTAAACATTTTCACAATTTTAACTTTTAATCGCATCAATAACAAAATTCTCGATTGTGATTGGTCATCCACAAGCCTATTTCTTACGTAACTGGTGCACGGTCAATTACAACTTTTTGTATAAATTGGATTGCTGTAATATTGGACACCTACGTTGTGCCCGCGTCAATCAGTTGCATTTAGATAGGGTCATATTGATGCAATTTTAAATAAGTAATTGAACTTTGTGTCGTAAAATTCTGGGGGAATTGTGCACGTAAACTGAAATCGTTCTTGCGCTACACGCTCGGCCGTTTTGAAATTACTTGCCCGATTACTTCCTGAAATGTACTCCACTCAGTCCAATTACTATTTACATACATGTACTTATATACCTTATTTATGAGCTTATTAATACATAATATATGAGAACGAACTTCAGTACTGTCTGTCAAATCATTCTATCTCAAAGCATAGAAGCCTATAGATCGTTTTTATCTGCGCGAGTTTATTTTTGGGGCTTTGAGAGTTCGGGGGGGGGAACTCCCATTTAAAAATGACGGGGGTGCTCGTCGGAAATTTTCGAAAAACACCCTAAAAGGTACCAGAATCTCGTTTGATGGACGTGGCTCAAAAGAATTTTTACCCCTAAGAAGCAACAATTCTAAAACAACACATGTCATATTCTGTCATATTTTTTCGGCTCAATACTGGCCTAAAAGGTACCGCGATAATTCTAACTGTGGTCATTTTAGATTTTAGCATGCTGAGTGGTACCAATCTCCAAATTTTGACTCCTAAAAGGTACGACGAGCACTCCCGTCTTTTATATATGGGAGTACCCCCTCCTACCCCCCCCCCCCCCCTCCAGGATCGAGAGCAACACCGAAGATAAGATGTTGCAGAGAATCAATCAATCAATCAATCAATCAATCAAAAACTTTATTTGACATCGAATTAAAGATAGCAAACATGCTAATATCTCCGAAGAAAATAAGTTAATTAAAATCGCAAAATTCGTTAAAATGCATACATGGAAACATTAAATACAACAATCAATTAAATTTAAGCAAAATAAAATAAAATATAGAATGCCATATGAAGCGAAGGAGGAACTTAAATAACCGAGTTATGCGGAAAGTAAGAAGTAACCTTTCAATGGGTGACAGCGTCAAGTAAACGTTCAATTGATTAAAATACTACACATAATTATTGTTCAATAAAGAAACCGCTATAACCTCGCTTGGATCTCGTTCCGTGAGGACCTGAAAGGCTGTTCAGTTTAATCTACCTTGTACTGTCATTACCTGAAGCAGTTTATAAGGCGGTTGTTCTGTTCCATGTTGTCGTCAATGTGTTAGCCACTTTTCCCATAACAGAAAAGATTTTGGCCTGCAAGTTGACTGTTTTTATCATTTAGTTCCTTCAAGTCTTCTTTGGTTACCTCGTGGCAAACATGCTAAGAAAAAATGAATAATAATCTATCTATTAATCAACAGTATCTGCAATTCAAATGGCAACTTTACATTCCCTCGTGATTGTTGAGAAAAATGCCCAATGTCCAGTAATTTCCCAATACCACCACAGACGGGTAGCATCGGGTGGTCGAAGGGCACTCCGAGCTCACGCTCGCGTAGCGGCTGTTTCTGTTAAATTGGGCATCAACTCATTTTGCCAATTGGTCACCGTTAGAGTGGTTTTACTTAACCCGTGAAATAGTTAGTAGAACAGTACGCACTATTAGACTATAATTCCATTGTTTTCTTTTGTTTCATTTGGACTATCGCACACTAATTGTTAGATAGTGTTTCACAGGTCAAGTAAAACCACTCTAAGATATATATATATATATGTATTGTCATTTTTTTTTTTTTTTGGGGGGGGGGGGGTGGGGGAAGTGGGGAGGGCTTCAATTGGCCACTCCAAAAATACCATAATACTCTTTTATGTGCAGGCTCAGCCTCACCGGTAATTATTTAAGTCTCCTTTGTTAGAATTCAGAGTACATGAAGGAACGCAAGGACGTAGCATTGTGTTCGCATACAAATGTACACTGTATGCAAATTACCACGAAGTTGAAGCATAGCACATGCATTTTGTGCTGAAAACAAAAGAAATTGGAAAAATGAGGCTGATATCAAGCGCCACCCAAACCTTTTAGTTTCTGGAGTGGGCTATACCAAATTCCCACAGGAAGCCCAAGCGTAATGTTTGCATATTAATGATATTTGAAAATATAAGACATTGTATGGAATTTCGAATTCAGCGATTTAAGCAATATATAAAATCAAAAATGCTGAATAAAATCGTTGAAACATTTATTGGTGTTGTATTCTATCTTTATTCAGTGTTTCTACGCTATTTGAACGATGTTTAGTCCATTTATCTTACCTTGTATATAACTAAAAGGAAGGAGAGTTCGGTCGCTTTCAGCGTTCGACACGTGTCCACAAATGGCTCATTTTTTGCACAAAAATAGGTGCTGCTCCCACTCTGACTGGCCGTCCTCACAGTAGAATAACGTTAAATTGCATTTCTTCGAAGAACTTGAACAACCATTGTTGATTATGACGAACAAGCCACTCCACAAAATCACATAGCACTGCAAAATAGGCGCCAGAGAAGAGACCACGGATGCTCGGTCAACACTGGGTACCAGAGTAAAATCAAACCCACAGGGTTTTGTCAACCTGTCAACCACCCGGTGAGGACCACGTTGTCACTCTGCTTATCATGCTTTCGACATTAAACGGCCTCTTGAAGAGGAGGAGACAAGGAAGAAACGATGGAAAAAGTAAAAACGGTAAAATGTCAATTGACATGTTACTGTTTTTAATTGACATTTTACTGTTTTACTTTTTTGTAAACTGTTGTGAAACACGCCATACGCTATTCGAGGTAAAAGCGTGCTTTTTCTTTACAAAAATTAATGGAATTTTATATCGGTAATTAAAATGCTATATCAGTAAAACAAAAAACATTTGCATGTGGGTGCCTGAAATTAATTTGGCAGATTATATTTGCGTGTTATGAAATAAAAACAAACACATTCTACAAAAAACGTGTCCCACCGGAACGGTTTCTTTTGTTTTCCTCGATTTTTGCACGGGCTAATTTTTGTTTTTGACTGTATAGTGCGACCAGGCCCTTATTACATAAAGAAAAAAAATTAATGTATTGCAAAAGCGTAAGGAACTGACAAGACTATACAGGAAGATATGGAGGGAGGAAAGAATACCGGATAGTTGGAAGAAAGGAATCATCGTCAAACTACCAAAGAAAGGGGACTTGAAAGAGTGTAACTGTACTGGAGAGGAGTGACACTGCTGCCAGTAATGAGCAAAATCATGGGCCGAGTCATAATCGAACGGATCCAACGGGGAGTGGATGAGGCTCTCAGAAGGGAACAGGCAGGATTCCGTAGGAATAGGAGCACAGTGGAGCAGATCTTCATCCTCCGCAACATCATGGAGCAGGTGAACGAGTGGAGAACGACGCTGTACACACACTTCATTGACTTCGAGAAGGCTTTTGATTCGATCCATAGAGAAAGCTTGTGGAAGATCATGAAGTCGTACGGCATACCTGAAAAGCTAGTGAAGATGGTCAAAATCATGTATGAGGAATTTGAGTGCACGGTAATGGATGACGGGGAACAGACGAGGTGGATCAAGATCACGACGGGAGTCAAGCAAGGATGTGTTATGTCAGGATTCCTCTTCCTCATAGCAATAGATTGGGTGATGGGAAGGACGACACACGGGCACAAGCCATGGAATACGATGGAACTTCACCAGCATATTAGAAGACCTTGACTTCGCAGACGATATTGCTCTGATCTCGTCGAAATACGAACACATACAGAGCAAGACGGATCGATTGGTGGAGAACGCCGGGCGTGTAGGACTGAAGCTCAACGCGGCAAAATGCAAGATGTTGAGATCCAATGCAAGACGGCAGGACCGGGTCAAGATTGGAGAAGATGAAGTCGAAGAAGTGGAAGAATTCGTATACCTCGGAGCAACGGTTAGGAAAGATGGTGGTGGAACTGAAGATGTTAGGAACCGACTAAATAAAGCAAGAGGGGCGTTCTATAACCTAACGAAGATATGGAGGTTACGGAGCATAGGACGCCAAACGAAGATCAAGCTGTTCAAGACGCTAGTACGCCCAGTACTACTCTACGGATACGAGGCGTGGAAAATGACAAAGGTGGAGGAAAAGATGATGGACGCATTCCAGTTTGTGTGCCTCAGACGAATCCTCGGAATTCGGTGGCCACAGAGAGTGAGCAACGAGAGGATAGAGGAGATAACAGGAATAAACAAGACCAGTGATGAGATCCGCAGGAGACGCTGGAACTGGATCGGGCACGTCTTGAGAAAAGATGCAACCGATAACTGCAGGGTAGCGTTAGGGTGGCAACCGGAAGGGAAACGGGCAGTAGGTCGACCAAAGACCACGTGGAGACGAACTGTAAAAAAAGAGCGAAAGAGCGAAGGGTGGAACAGCTGGAGAGAAGTCAAAGTCATAGCGGAAGACAGAGTGGGTTGGAAGACGAGGGTTGCGGCCTTATGCGCCTCCTGGCGCGGAGAGATCTAAGTGCTAAATAAAAGCGTAAGAGCTGAACTGAGCCCAATGTAAATGTAAATGTTGTTAAATGTTTTACTTACCAATTTCTAATAAACGTATTAAAAAGAAGGAAACAGATACACGGTCCGTTTTCCGTCGCTTCTTCCTTGTCTCCTCCTCGTCAAGAGGCCGTTTTAATGTCGAAAGCATGATAAGCAGAGTGACAACTTGGTCCTCACCGGGTGGTTGTGTATTTTATGAGTAATAGTTGTGTATTTTATGAGGGCCACAAGTTTATTAGCCTTAGGCTATTAAGTGCTACCCTCTTTAAATAAAGGCTCTACTATTATAACAAAAATGACAGGTTGACAAAATTGAACGTTCCCTTCCCTGTGGGGTTTGATTTTACTCTGGTACCCAGTGGCCGCGCATCCGTCCGTTCTTCACGCTCTCTGGCGCCTATTTTGCAGTGCTATGTGATGTTGTGGAGCGGCTTGTTCGTCATAATCAACAAGGGATAAATAATAATAATAATAATAATCACTTTATTTAAGTGTCAAGGTATTTAGCGCGCGAGCACTCATTGGGGACACTAAATAAAGAAGCAAATATTCAAATAGAACATAACATTTTTTAAAAATCCCAACTGGCAGGAGGCAAACCAGTTTTGTCCAGTTTTGTCCAAGTTGTTCGAAGAAATGCAATTTAACGTTATTCTACTGTGAGGACGACCAGTCAGAATGGGAGCAGCACCTATTTTTGTGCAAAAAATGAGCCATTTGTGGACACGTGTCGAACGCCGAAAGCGACCGAACTCTCCTTCCTTTCAGTTATATTATACAAGGTAAGATAAATGGACTAAACATCGTTCAAATAGCGTAGAAACACTGAATAAAGATAGAATACAACACCAATAAATGTTTCAACGATTTTATTCAGCAATTTTGATTTTATATATTGCTTAAAACGTTGAATTCGAAATTCCATACAATGTCTTATATTTTCAAATGTCATTAATATACAAACATTTACGCTTGGGCTTCCTGTGAAATTCCCACATTATAGTACCAAGATGCAGATTTAGGCACCCTATTGGATTCAACACATTGTACCACTTTTGTTGGGGAAAAAAATCCCCTTTTTGGCAAGCATTACTCCGTGTACCAGGGGCTTTTCTCGTGCTCTCATCTCCCCCTCATATTACACTCCTCGTATGCGACGGCAGAGTAGGCAAGCATCTTATCATGATAAAGCAAGAGATCTTAAAGTTCATACCTAAACGAGTATGTGAACGAACTGGGGACGCAACTGGTTTGAAATTCAAAAGTCGTACTCTTATTCAATATTTACTCTATGTGAATTGGTTATTATCCGTAATACCGTAGAATGGCCTTATGCATATTACGTCACCCACTCAAATCCCCTCCCCCCTCCAATTTGTAAACAAAGTTCTTTGCATCCACACCGTTAACTTTATGAGGGGGCATTCCTTCAAACGTTACTGCTTGGGGTGACAGGGGCGTAGCTAAGGAGTGGTCCTGGGTGCCCGTGACCCCTCCTCCTCCCCCCCCCCCCCTTTTGTGAGATAATTTTAGTAATACAGCGTGGATGTCGACATGATAATCTGGTAAGTACCCTGGGCGTGACACAGTGTGACCCCCCCCCCCCCCCCCCCCTTGAAAAATCCTAGCTACGCCCCTTGGTAAAATTAGCGAGTCTAACGTAAAGATACATAAGGGCGATTCCGAAAGTAGCCCCCACCCAATGTTAATTTTGAGACCTTGCTAGCAATATCCTTCCGGGGGACGAGGGTTAGAAGGAGCTCTTACGGTAAATTAGACGTTAGACTGAGACACAAAGAGACATTCAATTCAACACCACCGTCTTTATTGATATAGACTAGGTATATATTGCTTATTATACACCTGTATTGTAATTGACTACCGTGAGCAGGAACTCCGTAATTACACCCCGCTCCTTAAAAATTTAAATTATCTGATAATATCAACGAATATCTTGGAAGATTTCCTTATAGACAAGAGGATTCCATGAAAACTCAACTACTTTTAGTCGAACCTCGCGCGATCCTATTACTCACTTGGGGATAAAATGTTGCTGAATAAAATTTACAGAATAGATTATAAAAAAAAAGAGAACTAAAACGCATTATTCCATCACTGTACATGCTCAAAAAGCAACAAACAAAAACTTTTAAAAGCCTCTGTCAATGAAATTAACCAATAAAAATAACATTTTGTGTAAAAAATAAACTCTAATGAATTTCTGTTCGCTTCTATTGAACCGAATTAGCAAAGCACTAATTGATAGTTGACTAGGAGTTTCTGGAGCTGGCTTCCTTCGCTGCAAGAATGAGCGGCACCAAACTTGCCAAAGGTTTTGCCTGCTTTAAAAATGGATGCTGCAAAATAAACAGAAAAGAATAAGCATTACCGTAAATCTTCTATTGAGCTTCACCCATCTAATAAGCCCCCCTTTTTTGGAGCAAGAAATTTATTAAGCCTCCCTCATACGCGGTAAATAATTGTCGCCTCGATCACAGAAGGTAGTTGGGAAGGCTGAGAAAAATAGACCTTTACAGAAATTCAGATTCCAAACGTATTCAAAATAGCAAACATGGACGTTTTACACCCTCCCCTCCACTTTTTAAGAAAAATCTGACCTGGAAAAGAGGAAAAGAGGGCACCCCGAAACTGCCAAAGAACCCCGAAGTAAAGTGAAGACTTGGGCGAAACGAATAAATATGAACTCTTATAAAAGTCAAGATATTCAGAAAAGAAAATTCTGAGCACTTCCTAAAAGAATCAAACCTTCCAGACACTAGTTAGAAGCATTGCCTTTAACTCCCAAGAGTGCCAATAATCAAAATTCAAGAAAAATCCTAAAATTCATTTTGTAAAATATTGAAAAACAAAATTAATAGTACCATGCAAAAGTACTGCCAAAGAGGTATAATTTGAATGGTCACATCAACAACAACAACAACAACAACAACTTTATTATTACAATTGTTATAACAATTACAATTACAAATACAATAAATAAATTATTATAATAATAAATAAATTAAGTAAACTAAAAAAGAAAAAAAAGAAAATTTTTCACGCAACCCGCGGTTAGCTTAGGCTAATCGAGGCGGGAGGTAAAGAGGACAAGAAAGAAAATATAAGAAAACCTAGATGTTAGAATAAATTTACAAAGCGAACAAAAATTAGATATGACACTGCGTAAATATTTACTAAAATAGTCGAATCTATTATAAAATAAATACTTTACATCTATTTGGAAGAGCTTTGGTGTTGTATTTGAGTTAAGGTATCGACTTCAATATAGTCATCCCTATCCAAAAGTGTATCGAATAAAAATCCTCGAATTTTTTTCTTTAAGACAGATTTAGACGTATCTCTCCAGTCAGGAGGAATTTGGTTCCATACCTTTGCTCCAGTTATTGAAAATAAGCACTTATAAATTTCCAACTTTGCCTTCTTATGACACCGTGGGATTTTATCCACAGATTTGAAAGTTAGAACAACACTACATGTCTCCATAATTGACTCTGAGTGTGAAGGGGCAATAGTGTGATACGAACACCTAACGCTGATCTGTATGACACTTAAGAAGTCAGTTATTTTTCCGTAACTAAACTCGCTATAAAAAAGAAACACCTCTCTAAGACGGACAGCTGGTTCTGTCCTCAACAGTGTCCACCTTAGAGAGAGGTGACTGTATTGCACAAAATGGCTGGGACACTTTGTAAATAAAAGGTAAAGCTTGTGTACCTGTAGCAGCTCCCTGGCTCCTGTCCGTTTATCGACATCCATTTCCAAAGACTGTGACAGGAAATCCTTAAATACTGGCGATAATTTTTCTGGGTGTGCTAGTTCTGGTGTGCCATTTGTAGCTATCAAGTACAAAGCCTAGGGTGCAACAAATTGAAACAACAATGTTATTACAATACCTAATAATTTGACTATTGGTTCACTGCAGTACAGAGCCCGGTTATTTGAAAGCCGATTAAAAGTTAAACAAGGATTTCATTTCTCTGTTTAAAAATGTTTTCAAAAGGTGATTTGTAGCTAGTAGTGAAGACAAGTTAAAGTCGAAACTGAAGGGCAGAAAAATTTGGAAAATTTTCAATTGTTGAGTTATTTAACTGGATTCAAAATTGACGTTAATCCTGGGTTAGCTTAATCGTGCTTTGAACAACCCGGCCCAGATGGCTACACTAGTAACTGAGAGGGTTATGAGTGACTACTAAAGATATAACTTGTCACATCCTCAATGGCCAATTTACATTGCAAGAGTACCGTAGAAACAGGGGCCTCCACTTTAACAGTTACAAAACCATAAATAGGTCATTTAATTACATAAATTAAACTAGTTACAAAGATATAACCCTTATTCCAAAATAGTAGTTATTCTTTTATATGCATGTTATTTAGTCGTCAACAACTCATCAACAGAATATTTATCATTTCCACAGCTTTGATACAGTCAGTGTTCCAGTTAACTTTCAAAGGCAGGGAGTTGATGAATAATTTTAAGGGGTCAACAAGTTGTGGGTCTCTAAAACTTCTAAAGTTAGCCAATTGATTTGTCAGGTCAGGAAGCCAGCCTTGTCAGGTTTTTGACCCGAGACCCCTCTCTTATCTGGAACACTGACAGTGCAGCACTCACAGTTGACCAAACTCCCATCTGGCCTTGAGGCTCTGCAGTACAGCATTTGCACCAGAATTGCAAAGGTCTGAATGGGTTCGAATCCCGTCAAGGCCTGAAAATTCCTCCCACAGTTGCTGCATTACTGCAATGATCTTTTTACTCATGCGCAAAGCGCACTGAGTTATAAAATGCCCTCCGTTTTTTTTTCCGTTTTTTTTAATGCCCGCATAATTTAAATTGTGCACTTCCGGTTCACAGCTTGCCATTTACACTTCCTGTTTAGTGACTTCCGGCTACTCTCACTTCCGGTAAAACAGCATTAATCTCCTACAAGCCGACTTACATTACTAATGTTCACGTTAGGTATATATAAGACTTAGATGAATCACTGGCTTCATTGTGGTACAGTTTTCATTTACAAAACATTCAATAGTAAACAACGTGGTTTGCAGGAACGATGACTAAATGAAAGGAGCAACCCTTCTCATGTCGGACATCTTATCATGTTTAAAATATATCATAAAACTTTCTTAAGCATGCACGTGAGTATAGGATGCTTGGAGCCTCTTGTTCTCTTTAACTCCTTCCCCACAGTTTATATTTCATACACACATCAGATTTCTACACTGTTACTTACTCTGAGAGGGTTTTCATTCAGGTAAGGGGGTTCACCTTCTACCATCTCAATTGCCATAATTCCTAAACTCCAAATATCCACCTAAAAGAAAACACAGCATCATTAGTTTCCAGTTTCATGGCAGCAGCCACAGCAATAGACCAATTCGGCTAACACATTGTTGTACCCAATTCAAACCTTCTGGGAATAAGATTCTTTGTTCACAATATTTCCATATAATTTCCATGTCAATGCTTCATTGATATGGAAATATGACAAACAAAGAGTTCTAATCCCAAAAGGTTTGAATTGGGTACAACAATGCGTTAGCCGAATTTGTCTAGAGAAAGAAAATCAGGTTGAATATCTACTATAATATGTTTGAGGTCCCAAGATGCTTCTTAACCCTTTACTCCCTAAGGCGAATGCCACTTTTCTCCTAATTGATATGGAGTAACCCTATGTCCATGTATGATACACCATTTTAAAGCTATTGATCAGTGTATTTCATAAAACATATCAGCATCTGTGAAGAAAGTTATGGTTTTGATAGAAATGGGTTTTAAACGTAAAAATAAAAAAGTTCAATAACATTGCACTCTTCCTTTATATTAGTTAAACCCTTTAACTATAGCTCATTTTGAAGCTTTTAATTCATAGATTGATAAGAGATAAGTCTTGGACTACAAATGTGTAAGGAAAGAAATGTTGAAAAGTTGTAGGGGTGGTCAACCATGCCATGTATAGGAGGGGGTCATGATTTTATACCTTTGTTGGGTAGATCTTTACAAGATGATTTTGGTGGCAAAAATTCATAGAAATCTACCAAATATTGAGCAAGTTATGGCATTATGTGCCAACTGGCACTCTTAGGGAGTAAAGGGTTAATCCAACTTGAAGTTCAAAGGGTGTTCAATTAATAATCCTCACATGATCATGTTATATCTTCATCAAACAATGTACATCACTACTCTTATTACATTGTATACTAAAGCAACTGTAGCAACTTTATCACAAACCCAGTTAGTCCTGAGGACTTTGCATGTACTTCACATGGGACACTGAGATCAGTGGGAGCCAGTTGCTGGCCAGACAAGACAACATGGTAATAAAGTACCCTCAGTTTAGAGGGTAAAAACTTACTTTTGGACCATACTGCTTCCTTGTAACTACTTCAGGGGCCATCCAATAAGGTGTTCCTACCATGGTGGATCGTTTAGACTGTTCTGGCGTTATTTGTGCGCAGAAACCAAAATCAGCTGAACAAGAGAAATCAAACCAATTTTATCATTTGTGAAGAATGAATGTTTCAAATAACATAACCACTCAGGGTGGGTGGTTGTTAACCCTTTCACTCCCAGAGTCAATTATGGAGGCATGTAGTGTAGTTCTAACTGTGAATGAAATCCTATGGTGTAACCATTCAAATGAAACCTCTTCAGCAGTACTTTTGCATGGTACCATTTGTTCTAACTTTTGAGTCTGTGGACAATATCCTATGGTGTGACCATTCAAATGAAACCTCTTCAGCAGTACTTTTGCATGGTACCATTTGTTCTAACTTTTGAGTCTATTGATGAAATCCTATGGTGTGACCATTCAAATGAAACCTCTTCAGCAGTACTTTTGCATGGAACCATTTGTTCTAACTTTTGAGTCTGTGGACGAAATCCTATGGTGTGACCATTCAAATGAAACCTCTTCACCAGTACTTTTGCATGGTACTATTTGCTTTTCAGTATTTTACAAAATCAAATTTGAGATTTTTCTTGAATTTTGACTTTTGGCACTCTTGGGAGTTAAAGGGTCAACTTAATGCAAGCTGATAGACCAGAGTGGAGCATACTAAACCAGACCTATACACTGTACAAGAACGTGACTGGTAGAAAAATAGCAAGAACAATGACAAATCCTTACTTAGTTTGACTTGTCCATCCATTCCTAAAAGAATGTTGTCACTCTTTATATCTCTATGAATTACTCCATTGCTGTGCAGAAAATCAAGGGCCTGCAGACACTGTCGCAAAACAAAATAGTATCAAATGAGTGATAGTTACATCGCTATGAAAGTAGTCGCAGCTCAAACACATGATAACCCCTACCCTTACTAACAGCGCTGTTCTTACCTCTCTAGAAACTGATGCAATCTGTCCTTCATCCATACATGTCTCTGTGACAACATCAGTTAACGAACCACCTGCTAAATACTCCATTACAACCTAGTGACAGAAATAAACCAGACCTTTAGTATAACATGATTATTTCAGTTTATAGGGAATGATCACACACTGGAATATGCCAAGACCTGCAATAGTAAGCCAGTATGCCACAGTCTTATGAACCCATGCTGAAAATCTTAGGTGTAACCCACACAGAATGCAGACTGGGATATAAAATTATGTCCTTTTTGCACCAAGCCCTTCAATAAATGATAAAAAACAAATATTGTTGCACATACTTTAAGTGTATTAGCTTGGCCTTAATCACACAAAAGAATAAATAAGTTTGATGAGGTGAAGTGCTATCACACCAGCAACTTACCCACAACTCTTCTCCTACAAGATAACTATCCACATAGTTAACAATGTTTGGGTGCTTGTTCTCCCTCATCACCAAAATTTCATTGATAATTAATTCCTGCAATAACAAAAGACTATTGAAACAACTACAATGCTTTTAGTTTTTGTAGACCTGTGCATACATGGACTTTCTATTTTACATACATGCAGTCAAACCTCCCATAAACAGACACCACTGGGACCAGAAAAAGTGTCTCCTTGAGAGAGGTGTCCGCTTATGGGAGGTTAAAAATGTTGTGTTTGAATGTGACTAGAACCATAACTAACTGTCCGCATATGGGAGGTGTCCGCATATGGGAGGTGTCTGTCTACGGGAGGTGTCCATTACTGGAGGTTCAACTGTACATGCTGATCCCTTTCGCTCCCACTCACAAAATCAATATGCTTAAGTATTCATACTATGCACTTATTGACTGAGTGGAGGGCCGGATGGGAAAATATTTGGCTCGACTTCACACTGAAGTTCTCAAATCATTCATGACTAATGACAAAATACATCTCTGGCCCTTACTGCCTTCTACTTCTGTTACCCTGCCTACCACTACAAAATGTTCTGACAGGGCTGGGCAAGGGAGGGTGCCTGAGACCCCGACACAAGCAAAGGCCTGCAGGGTCAAGAAACGTTTTGCTTTCCGTGGACTTGAGAAAGGATGCAAATGAAAACCTAAAACTGATTTGGCTAAAAAACCTTGCCCTTTCTACATCAATCCAGTCTCTCAAGTTGTATAATTTCTTTTTTTAATACTTAACTATTTCCACTTTCCAAAACTGTACATTACCTTCTTTGGCTGCTGTGACAAGTTCATCTGTTTAATGGCAACCTGATAAAAAAAAAAACAAAAATAGAAATAATTATATTTTCGGAGACTGATACATGTACATGTACATTGAAATCTTTCCCACACAGAAAGTGCCTAAAATTCTGATGATCAACACGAGTGTAAAGGCTTCTTTTAATTTTGATTACAGCTGCTATCTTGTGATCCTGGTCACTATTTGCATACACACTCCTGACAGTCCAAAACCAATGATTGGCAGCTGTATTTACAGCCGGAAGGTAAGCATGCTCTTTGTACATGTATGTAATAGGCCACTTCAAAAAATACCATAATACTCTTTAAAGTGCAGGTTTTGGTGGTGCTTGATGTAAGCCCAATTTTTCCAATTTCTTTTGTTTTCAGTACGAACTGCACGCGTTATGCTTCAACTTCTTGGCAATTTGCATACGGTGCAAATTTGTATACGAACACACAATGCTACATCCAAGTGTTCCTACATGTACTCTGAATTCCATTGTGCCATTCTAACAAAGGAGACTTGAATCACACTCCAGTGAGGCTGAGCCTGCACATCAAGATTATTATGGTATTTTTTGAAATGGGCTATTCAGTGATTCAGTCTTGACTGCACAATGTTGATTTTTAAATAAACATGTTTTCTTATTATTATTTTTCTACGAGCAGTGTTTTTGGCAAGTGGCATTATTGGCTTAGTTCTAATTAAGCATCTACAATGGAGATGTGCAGGAATTAATGTGTATAAGCAGCAGAGACTTCATAGATTTTGGCAAATCATTATTGTACATGTATAATATTGTATGGACTGCATGGGGTGGGGCTTTGGAATCTAAAAAAAATGCAGCAGTTAACCCTTTCACTGCTAGAGTCAATAATGGGGACGTGGTGTAGTTCGAACTTTTGAGTCTGTGGACGAAATCCTATGGTGTGACCATTCAAGTGAAACCTCTTCTGCAGTACTTTTGCATGGTACCATTTGTTCTAACTTTTGAGTCTATGGACGAAATCCTACGGTGTGACCATTCAAATGAAACCTCTTCTGCAGTACTTTTGCATGGTACCATTTGTTCTAACTTTTGAGTCTGTGGACAAAATCCTATGGTGTGACCATTCAAATGAAACCTCTTCAGCAGACCACTTTTGCATGGTACATGTACCATTAATTTTGTTCTAACTTTTGAGTCTGTGGATGATATCCTATGGTGTGACCATTCAAATGAAACTCTTTAGCAGTACTTTTGCATGGTACCATTTGTTCTAACTTTTGAGTCTGTGGACGAAATCCTATGGTGTGGCCATTCAGATGAAACCTCTTCAGCAGTACTTTTGCATGGTACCATTATTTTGTTCTAACTTTTGAGTCTTTGGACGAAATCCTATGGTGTGACCATTCAAATGAAACCTCTTCAGCAGTACTTTTGCATGGTACCATTTGTTCTAACTTTTGAATCTGTGGATGAAATCCTACGGTGTGACCATTCAAATGAAACCTCTTCAGCAGTACTTTTGCATGGTACCATTTGTTCTAACTTTTGAGTCTGTGGACGAAATCCTATGGTGTGACCATTCAAATGAAACCTCTTCAGCAGTACTTTTGCATGGTACCATTTGTTTTAACTTTTGAGTCTGTGGACGAAATCCTATGGTGTGACCATTCAAATGAAACAAAACCTCTTCAGCAGTACTTTTGCATGGTACCATTTGTTCTAACTTTTGAGTCTGTGGACGAAATCCTATGGTGTGACCATTCAAATGAAACCTCTTCAGCAGTACTTTTGCATGGTACCATTTGTTTTAACTTTTGAGTCTGTGGACGAAATCCTATGGTGTGACCATTCAAATGAAACAAAACCTCTTCAGCAGTACTTTTGCATGGTACCATTTGTTCTAACTTTTGAGTCTGTGGACGAAATCCTATGGTGTGACCATTCAAATGAAACCTCTTTGGCACTACTTTCACATGGTATAACTTGTTTCTCAATTTTTACAAATTTGGGATTTTTCTTGCATTTTGATCTTTGGTATTAAGGGTTAAAGAAAAGAAACACCTCAAACTGCAGGTAATAGAATGCAGAGCAGTTACATTACCTCATGGCCTGTAGCTATTTCAATGGCTGTATAAACTGTACCAGATGCCCTGCAAAAAGGACAAAACACAACATTTATCTTCTTTTTCAGGATTAAAGGGAACCTTCATTGTTATAACAAATTGACGTTAAATTGTTAGAAATAACGTCTAAATTTATTAAAAAAAAACAAGTGCAAATATAAACAACCTTAGTTATCACTATCAAAAGTGGGAGCCCCTACTCGCTCTTATTTCTCCTTAGATTTTTGTAACCAAATACAGTGTACATCATTTTTTAATCTCAACTGAAGCCGCTTTAATCATAAATTATACTACTTTAAGCAGTTTTTCGTGCATTTGTCATTTTTGTAGTTTTAGTTCCTTCCTCTTTCATGTAGTTAGATTGTGTAAATGTGTCAAAGTGTTAGTTTTCTTATAAATGTAATATAGACAAAAAATAAATAAAATACAAAAAAAAAACCTTGTGAGTATAAAACAACCTTTGGACCCTCCCTTCTCCATTTTTGCTCCATCGACCTACACGTTCATGAAAATTGCATCACACCAAATAGACATATTCTTATTTTCTTCAACAAGCATTTGGAGGGTTTGTTAGAAAGTTGAAGTTTTCCCATTTCAACCTCAATAAACCTGGCCCCGGTTGTTCAAAAGATGGATAGCCCAATCCACCGGATAGTCCCCTATCCAATGGACAAGTATTAACAAAATCCATTGTGTTATCCACTGGATAGTGATTTACTGTATCTGGCCCCAGTTGTTCAAAAAGGTGGATAACGCTATACACACCAGATAAATCTCTATCCAGTGGATAACACAACTGGTTTTGCTAATGACTATCCACTGGATACTGATTTATCTGATGGATAGCGTTATCCACCTTTTGAACAACCCGGCCCTGAATGATAATGATTAATTTGGATAATTCATGGTACTTTTGATAGTGACATGTACATATAACCTGGACTGAGAGGGAGAGGGGGGGGGGGGGAGGGAGATTTCAGATTTTATGACACTAAGTTCTTTCATTTCTTACCCCTGGCCAATCTTTTCAAATTTTGTGTATTTTCTTTTAGGATCTCCAACACTAACAATGGTACCTGAAAAGTCAAAACACACGTTATTAACTTTTTACAAATTTGGTCAGAAAATTTATGATAACTGCCTATCATTTCCTAATTTCATTTTGAGCACATACGCAGTCTGCTATGAATCTCTTCATCGGACATCTTCTTCTTTTTCCTGTCTCTTGTTTGAGCTCTTGGCTGTGGTTCATGCGCAGTCCCTGTAAACAAACAAACAAACAAACAAACAAATTCAATTTTGATTTTTCAACTTGATGATTGCAATAAAGTGACAACAATACCGTTAATTGGGAACCACGGAGATCTACAAAATTAATGTAATCCAGTGGTTGTGAATTATATTCTTGCCAGGGTCAAACAATTTCTTTATTCCTGGTTTTCCAATTTCCTATACAGGACCAGGAGTCTATAGGATTTCTTAAGGTTTACACCTTCTTAGCACTCATACATACTCTTTATAATTTCATTTCAAAATGGTCAACTCCTGCTTTTAACAGAAAACTTCAGGACCATGATTGAGCATCCCTAATAGAGAGGGCTAGTCCATTATTCCTCGCAAAGCGAGGTTAATAAATTTGTTGTGCCTCAGTAACTAAGCGATGCAAATTTGAGTAAAAAATATATTTATATATATATATGTATATATACATGAAGGTGTCATGCAGTTGCCTGGCAACAGCACAACAAAGCTTGAATGACATCAGACAAACGAAAGAGGATGATGGGAACGCCTGTGGTACTACTTCATGTAAGCCTATAAGGAGAATGGTAGACAAAGATGGCAGATGGTAAACGGTACATGAACCATCGAAAGGACCTTTTTACCAACGTTTTTGGTTTCAAAGAAGACAAAGTGGAATGGCGAAAAGGCCTCATACGCAAATTGAGGCGCCACCAAACTTTCAACCCGCGGTGCACCCCCCCCCCCCCCCCCCCCGAGCTTCGCGAGGTTCTGCGGCACGTATTTCTAGTAATATGTAGGTTAAGTCGCACATGAGCCACAGGTAGCCCACATGAGCCACAGGATACCCACTTTACTGGTGCTTAACCCGGTTTCTGTAGCATGAAGCAACTACGTGTAGGAGTATTACTACTCTCCCCTGGATGGGATGCTGGTCCATCATGTAGAGAGTTTCTAATAGCAACGGGAGTTTATCTTCAGTACATCTATTTGCTGCGACTTCTGAATGTAATAACCAGGTTTCTATTAAAGTGAGGTATTAACAAGGAAGGGGTTGACTGTATAACCACAACAAGGAAGTCAAATAAGAACAATAACTTGACAATAAAAATTCAGTTTTACCTTTCTCGTCCTCCTTGGCTGAAGGCTTTGTGGCAACTTCATTTGGTATATACTAGAAATACAAAAAACAATTAAATTATTTTTTACTTTCATTTATTGAAACACATCATTACTGCATTGTATAACTGTATGATGCACACAAGGTAAAAATAACCTTCATTTATTTAAGCAGTCATGCAATTCGTGCATTTGAGCGTCGGATGAAACCCTTGAGTGCCAGTGCCTTTCAAATGAGAGCTGTTGAGCTGTGCTTTCCTTCGAAACTGCTTATTATGTTGCATACTTAAGGTGGTTCTAAAAACCTGTGGATGAAATCTTACAGTTGCACCATTCAAATGAAAGCTACTGAGCAGTACTTTCCTGTGGTGCTGTTTATTATGCTGTAAAAGGTGGTTCTAACTTTTGAGCCTATGGATGACACCCTAGAATGTGATCATTCAATTGAAATCTGTTAAGGCTGGTTTTCACTAGCGCATAAGCACAAGCATAAGCATAAGCATAAGAGATCCAGAAGCAAGTGAGAACTCCCACGACATAAGCATAAGCATAAGCACAAGAAGAACGAACACGTTCCATTCTTCTTGTGCTTATGCTATGCTTGTGCCACATTTATGTCAGGTGAGAATGGGGATGAAATAAGCACAAGCATAAGCACAAGGCGGTCAACCAAATCATCCGCCATCTTTGATTCAGATCTCACAGCCGAGGAAAGCTGGTATCGAGAATTTCGTTCATACTGCGCTTGCGTATGTCTTTATGCTTATGTTCTGGCGTTCTCACTTGCTTATGCTTATGCTTATGCTTGTGCTTATGCGCTAGTGAAAACCAGCCTTTAAGCATTTTTTATTGATGTAACATTCAATACAATCGTTTTTCAAAACCAACTACAACAATACAGCTCAACCAGAACAGAACATACTTATGAAATGTACATGTTTAAGGACTGATTAAGAAGTAATGTTGTTGCTGATAATACCTTGGACTTGGTGTGTTCAGGCCTTGAAGGAATGGCTGGTGGTACATCTGCTACAGATTCATTAACTTGTTCACTGTGATTCTCTGCTGCCAAAGTCTGCAATGTTACAGTAAAAAATACACTATCCACTGTAAGTCCTGCCATGCATATTTATCTGTGCTTAATAGGGCAACATTACCAGCCAAGCCACAAAACATACAACTTGTACATGTACATGTAATTACATCAATGGAATGGTCCAGTTTTGTTTAAAATTAACAATACTAATAAGTATTTTTGACAATGGACTGCCAGAATGGAAATCAAAAATTTTTATTGCAACTTGAAAAAATTGTCCAGTCTTGGAAATAATTGTTTAAAACTAATCATGTCTTGTTCTTCCCAAGTGAAGTCACATGTTATCTTCCTTTTAGTGTTTATGAACATTTTGTTTATGAGCAAAGTTTTGTATCACAAAGGCACAACTCCACAGAAACAATTGAAGGGCTCCCTGCAAGAATGTCCTGAGTACTTTTTTGAAAAATTTTCACTGCAATCGTGGATTTTTGGCCTCAAAAGGGACTCACTTGCCAAAATTATGACTGGATCATGTAAATATGACTGAAAGCATTCCAACCAGGTCAACAAATCTTCCATCTTCAAACAGAATAAAATTTTATCTTGAAAAGATACAAAGGGTGTCCTAAGGCCCAAAACATTTTCTCAAAGATGTGGATTTTCTTCCCCATTTTGGACAATAATACATGTATTTTGGATCTGTTTTAAGAACCTTAACAATAATAAATCATTAATTTGACAAACTGTAGTTTTAAAGGCCTAAAACATACAATTTTAGTGAAAGTTGCCAAAAACATACTTAGGACATTCTTGCCAGGAGCCCTTCAACTGGTACCTCTTAGGGGCAAAAATTAATGCGAGCCACACCCAGAAAATAAATTTCTGTCACCTTTTAGGTGTTCCTTTTAAAATTTCCAATGATCACCCCTCAGTTTTAAATAAGAGTCCCGCCCTCCCCCTCCCTGTGGGCAAAAAATATTATTCTAGCCAATGTTTCACTTTGTTTCCTGACAAACTGTAAAGCAAATGATACACGGTTCAACATCGTTCAACATTTGTAAAAGGTTGCAACTTGTTGAATGAGTGAAAAACACATTCAACTTTTTAAAATGATTGACTGAGGTCGTTCAACAATGTTCAACAACTTTCAACATGTTGAATGGCATATTTCAACATTCAACATCAAATGATACACTTTCAACATTTGTTGAACAGCAGCTGCAACATTTGTTGCTCAACAAATGTTGAACTGTGTATCATTGGCTTAAACTCTATCACAAATCAGTATTGATTAGTAGTTACTACTTTCTTACATGTGTTGGGGTGGCATGAGGCGGCAGAGGCGGTGCATAAGTGTGATCTCCAATTCCAGGACGTGTCGTCTGTGTTTGACCTGTGCGATACACAAGATATAGTACAATCATGTGAACCCTGCAACAAAATGTTACTAACATCCGACAAGATTTGTCAGTTACCATTGTAGATATTAATTTTTAACAGAATAATACTAGAAATTAAAGGTTTAGAATTCCATTTTGCCAAGCTTATAAACCTTACTGCATACAGCAACAATCTTATCTTGTACTATCTTTATCTTTATAATATATTTCTTTACTGCATTTTTTATGCCCTTATGCTTTGTGTATTTTTTCCTTAAAGCTTTAACTGTAATTTTACATGCTTTTATTTTGAGGGCCATCAATGATCATTTCCTCCTTAAAAATTATTATTTTATTTTTGTTATTGATATTATTTTAACTCCCCAAGGACTAGCTCTTTAATTTCCGTCACTCTTGATGAGAAATCGAAAAAAAATTCACAAAAATTTGCGTTATTTTCAATCCTCCCAAATTTGGAGGGTAGCGTGACAGTATTCTAGGCCAATCACTGAGCGAGTTTGAGCTGGAAAGCTCACAACCTGACTACATGACAGTATTTTGAAAATCACAAATATTTATTGAAATTTTTCAAGATGGCATCCACAGCGAAGAAATCAAGGAGTGCTAGTTTAAAGGCAAGTGAACTTTTGGATCAGGTATTAAGAGATAGTGACAACGAGGGAATATCCAGCAGTGAAGAGGACGAACTTAATTGGCAACTGACGGGTGTAAGCGAAGAATCAAGGTAAGAAACGTATGAGAGTTGAATCAAGTTGATTACGTGGTTGAAAAGTAAATAGATGCTCTGTGTCATAGGTAGTTTGAAAGGCAATAAAAAAATGATATTTAGATGTGCGATTTACATTAATTTTGAAACCTCGCTTACTGCTTTAAATACATGTCTCAATTTAGTTTTGAAAAGATACCTGGACAATAAAATGGTTTTTGTAACGGGGAAAACAAATTTGAGGGACGTGACGTGAGTCACTTTGGACATGCAAGGATCCAATTTTTACGCACAATTTCTTTCATTTTATTTCAGCCAGAATTTCTGGAAATGTTGCCAATATGACTAGGAAACTTTTTGCTTTCAACTTTTAACAGATGCTTTTTTGTCCAAATTTAAAGGCAACTTTTGAATAAATTTGCCAATTTATGCTAATTAGATGCATACCTTATGATTTACTTTTTGAAAAAAAATTTCGAAAGCCTATTTACTACCCTTTAATATAAGGTAAAGCTTTCCACATAATTGTAAATAGCTGTTGAGAAAATAAATAAAGAGTAATGATGCCCATTTTGACCCATTTTTGCTTAGTCCATGGCGAGTTAATTACGGGACTGTATTATTATTACAGAAAATATCCAACACCCACCCCCACCCCCCACCCCCCAAAATTTGCACTGGGGGTGGGGAATCTCAACGGCAAAAGTTTGTTTCAGTAAATATGAAGCTAAAAAATGTGGTTTTTTTACGAATAACAGTAAAAAATTGATATTCCCTACTGAGAGAGTATTGCTCGAGGTCTTTCAGGTACAGATCAAGCAAAGCGAGGTCTGTACAAGATAAACCAAGGGTGATATTCTCCCAGTATGGCCCCAAGCTAGTGAAAGTAAATAAGAAGTTTATTATATGGCTGTTATTAATTTCATTATTTGTCACTCTGTTGCCTGCAATTTGTCTGCTGGGAATTAACATTGCTCATAATGCCTGTGAGCATTTCGGGAAAATGCGGTCCCCAGTATTGTTAAGCCAATCATAGTGCAAGTTATACATCTTTCGAAGATCTCACAATTTATTACATTAGGGTACAACGTGACATTTTTAAAAGCTTTATTGAATTATATGACTGAATCTCTACCCTGTTGTTGGGAAATTCAAAAAAAGAAAAGTGAATGGGCACACTCATCAGAAATAAACATGGACGTACATTAGAGAAAGGTGGCTGTTATGAGGAGGTTTCAATAAGAAATAGTTTTCTCACTGGCTGAGTTTGTGAAAGAGGTGAGACATGAGGTTCTCACACAACTGAATGGGGGCTGGGACTGAGTCAGGGTACATATGTATCTAGTTTCATGCAAGGTCCTTTGACTTCGTTTCTATCTTCTTGCCATATGAGCTACAGCTTTACCCACCCAGTCTCTGCCAGTCTGCTTGCTTTTTACATGTTTAGGTGGTGTTGACCTTATGAAATATATACATTTTTTCTTAGTTTTGTTAGTCTTGTGGTCATTGTACTCAGTGTAAATGTTTTGTGAATAAAGTGAGGTTGCACTGCATGGCAGACAAATGGCGTTCAGTGTGTGAGAACAATGCATAGTAAAGTGGTCACCATAAGTGGAGGTATGACTGTTAGCAGTAGCTTATGCTCAACGGATAATCCTTTATTTTATGGAGGTTTCACAATGTTACAGATTCAAAAAGAAGTCAGATGCTGACTCGGAACTCTCTGCAGTTTTTATAGTGATTACAATGATGCATGCATAAAGAAGTCCCTCTCAAGTAAAGAGTTTTTTATGTTTGTGCTCCGTTGATGCCACGTTCAAGAAGAAAGATGTTAATGAAGCAAGAATCCAGTAGCCCACACATCTGCCTTCTTGTTAAAACTGTAATCAGAACTACGAAAAAAGCACGACTCCACAGTCACTCAAATTATTAGAGACACAGTCCTTTTAACTGATCAATGAACAGTTAGGGCAAACTTTTGATTTTACTGAATTGTAAGGAGAATTATTTATCAACTGTTAATAAAAGTAGTTAAGTTAGAACTAGAAAGAAATACCTTGAGAGTCAGTAGAGACACGTTGTAAGTATTTATTAGAGGGAGTCAATTCTGAGCTCACACTCAATTTCTCAAGTTCATCGGTTAATGATCCTGGTGAGGACCCTGTTAACGAACTTGAAGTGTCCGACTGAGACGTAAGAAGAGCACGCGTCGGCGAGGGAGATGACTTGCGCTCGTCTCTATAAGCTTTTCTCCTTGTTTCATTGCCTGTTGAGCCATTAGCAGGTAAGGATTTCCTGCGTTTCTTTGATTTCCGTTTACCCGTAATTATTACCTTCAGGCTGCTTTTAGATGAATGTTTGTTCTTAGAAGAAGTGCAACTAAATGGTGAACATGTTATTTTCAATTCTGTAGCGTCTTCTGAGGCAGATGAATAATATCGTGGGCTACTGGATGCTGACGGAGTGGAGTGACGTAAGATAGGCACAATTTCAGATGAAGTGAGGATTTCTCCCTTACTAGAAGTTGCTATAACGAAATATATGCTGCACATCAACCAAACATAAGTAACCACTGTACTGTGCTTGGAAAAAATCTCAATCTTAAAAACTACTTTAAATAAAAGTTTTATAAGAAATCTATCCAAAAATGCACCAAGATTTATCTTTGATAACAAGAATACTTACTGATTATTTTAAAGAACCACTAATCATCAAAAGGGCAGAAAGTTAAAATGAGTTTTAAGCCTTTTCATTTTACAAAGAAACTTAGAGTACGTGTACATACTGCATTAAAAAATTCACAGTCAAAATTAGCAATTAGTGAGCTTGCACTCTTTAATAATTGTACATGCAATACATGCAGCTTAAAATACCATTATTTTAATTAGTACTTATCACAAGTGAGAAGACTTAGTTAGATTCATCTGAAGGTTAATGTACATGTAGCGATTTATTGGCCGATTTGTGACGCATTCCCGTCTTGCCAATAATGATGTTCTTGATTTTATAAAGTTGTTATTGTGATATTTATAGAAAAATGTTACGAAAATATTTGGGATATTTAGAATTTTTTCAAGATATTTAATAGGAAAAAGCGAGATATTTAGGAAAAATATTGGGAATTTCCAGAAAGTAATGCTGCAACGATACACCGGTGAACCACGATATTTTTTGTCACAATACGAATATTGATATTTGAACAACATATTGCGATATTATGATATTATGATTCTTCATCAATTCAGAAATTACTATCTTAAATGACTCCTTACCCAAGTCCATGCCTTTTTATAGCTACCGGTATTTATTAAACAAAGGGACAAGAAAGTTCCATCCTTGCTTCGTATAGCTTCGCATGCTTCCAACACGTATTTTTTATAATTAGTTGTCAGCTGACACAGTCTTGCAGGCCCACGGGAAAAAAAATGCGGTTCGTTGCAAAATGTCTTCCCGTGTTGGTGAAAAAATGTATGTTATGATGTATCGTATCGTGTAGTGTATCGTGGCACTTGCATTGAGATATGTATCGTATCGTGAGAAAATGTATCGTTGCAGCCCTACCAGAAAGATATTTAGGCGATTTTACGTGATATTTGTAGCTAGGCCTATCTATAGGCATTTCAAGAGCTGTTGTTTTGAGCATTAATTTTTTGTCAGGGTGAAATGGGGGACCTGTCACTTACCATATGGCTTTGACACTGTCATAAATTTGGTGGTGGTTTCTTTCTCGATGTTTCCTTCATAGAAATTTAATACATCAAGAACAGCCTGAAATCAGGAAAGCATTAAACCAGATATTAAGTTATTATAAAATAACCATTCTGTTTATACTTAGGTTTGGGTCGATTGATGCATAAAAAAGCCTTTTTCTAGCTTAAAGGGGCTATGTCGCGAGGATGGCAGGTGAGTACTGGGTACTAACAACTTGAGAAACGTCCGGTGGCTTTTTATCAAGTTGGCGGCTACTACTGTCAAATTCGCTGCAATCTGTTCCATCCCGTCGTATTGCGTGGAAGGATGGATCTCAAGTTTACAAATTAGTTAGAGTATAGGCCTTATCACGGTTTTTCCAAATTTTATATTGGCCTGATAGCAAAAATCCATCGACACTACTGGAAAAAGCATCTCAAAATTAGTAAAGTGGCCGAGTTTAAAAGCGATATCTTTTAAAATAGTGGAGATATAGCTCCGCAAAGTCGGCAAATTTCACAGACGTTTGTATCGCGCAGCCATATTTTTTTGCCTACCCGGTGTGGAATGTTCCGTTAACATTGATTAAGGCATTTTAACAGTGACTAACCTGAGGGTTTTTCTTCTGCTCAGCTTGGGTGATGTTTGACGTGTGAAGAAGTCGCGCCCAGGCTTCAGGCATACCCTATCAATAATACAGCAAGTATCAGCCCATAAAGCCATCTGTTGCCATCTGTACATTGTACTTCAAAGCAGCTACTAAACTGAACAGCTGTAATTACTACATGTATCTTGAATAAAACTTCGATCACGATTGGGGTGTTTCTGTTTGTGTTTGGGTGCTAGGGTAAAAATAATATGGTATTACATTGTACGTTATTGGTTGATCATGGTAAGCACAACTTTTTCAATGTTGAATGTAGATGAAGGTGTCAAAGATAACAAAATGCATCTGACTGAGGTCCACATGGTGTCAAAGCGACACCAGATTTTAGCTTTTAATAAAATCAGACAAAAGACTAAAACCAAATGTAGCTTGATGGAGAAAGGGTCCAACTGATATTTTTTAATTTTTATTTCAGCTCAGATTGCACATTATTTTTAACTTTATTTCATATTTTTTATTCTATGAGCAATCCGTAGTTGATTTCTTTTGTTCTAAGACCAACAATGAAATTCAATTTGAACAGGCTGCTCTTGAGTTGCTACACAAGTAAGTAACCATGGATGCAAAGAAAGAAAAAAGTTCAGCAGTGTAAAGTATACAAAAACAAGTCTGCATTCCACAATTGACACAATTCATAGCAAAATGTAAACATCATGAACATGATTTTTTTTATTAAACACCAGGCCCTACATGTAAATAAACACCACACTAAAAACAATATACTGGGTGAACTGATAAGGAAACATTTTTAAATAAACAGTAGGACTTTTAATTAAGATGGCAGTCTTTGTTTTACTAATGGTTTTGCTTGAAGCTGATCTTAACTGAATAATATTACATGTAACAGGGTGCAAGAAAGAAAGTCCTAAAGCCTAAAAGTCACTTCAGGAGTTATTGTGATAACGTGCAGGTCAGAAATAAACAATGCGAGACTTTAGGGATTTATTGGTACATGACCATTACCATGGCACCTGCTACTATGGTTCAACAATATCAAATGGTGGCCTGCCTATTTTTTACCAAAATTTGTTTCAAATGTGTCTGCTGTCCATCTTAGAGATGTGTCAGCCTTAAAGTTCCTCTATGATCAAATTTTTGACTTTCATTTTTTTACTTTTCCATGTACTATTAGACTTTCTTACTCATCTTGCCAAATTTCAATCCATTACGAACATCAGAAGTCATTTTATTTTAACATTTATTTCCGAGAATTTACGTCCGCCATTAATCAACCTTGTTCCAAGGCTTGGTTGCAAATGGGAGAAAGTGACGTCAAAGACTCAAACATACCTCATGGGTTGAAATTATAATAACAATCAGCATAGAAAATTGCACAAAGAACAAGTCCAAAGTTTTTGTTGCTTTTCGCGTGATTTTCAATACTTATTGTTATTATAATTTCAACCCGTGAGGTATGTTTGAGTCTTTGATGTCACTTTCTCCCATTTGCAACCAAACCTTGGAACAAGGTTGATTAATGGCGGCCATAAATTCTCAGAAATATAAATGTTAAAATAAAATGACTTTCGATGTTCGCAATGAATTGAAATTTGGCAAGATGAGTAAGAAAGTCTAATTGTACACGAAAATGTAAAAAAATGAAAATCAAAAATTTGATCACAGGGGCACTTTAAAGAGAGTTCAGTTACAGACAAACAAGTGAAATCCGACCAGGACCAGGCGACTCTGTCCGTCTCTAAGGGGTGTCCGCTTTGAGAGCCGACTGTATACATGTAGCAATATTGAATACTGTTATTGACCACTCAGGTAAATGACTATCCCTATGAAATCCCAGTTGAAACACTTCTCAGTCAATTCATATCATACACTCCCATAGCCCATAAGCAGTCACCTTTCCTGGCCCAGATAATGGCAGTAAGTTACAAGAGTCAACTGTAACAGCATTAGGGGTGTAACGATTCATATTCCTTGCGATTCGATTCGATTTCGATTATTGCGTTTCGATTATTGCCTTTCGATTTCGAATATTTCCATTCGACTATGCAAATGTTTCTTGCAGATAGTTTTAGACTTATCTGTTGTACTGTCTTTAGCCGGAAAACCATAATATTTCCACGCAACTGATCTAAAAGATGCAGGCAGAATCACGATTGCTTGGTCCTTCGTCGCCATGTTTGAGAACGTGACAATGGGCGTGTTGCACATGGTTTGCCTTATTTGGAAATTCTCAAGGGGTTGTAGAAAAGCAGCAATTTTACCAGGCAACACAAAATGGGGCACGAACTGCAAATGCCTTTGCTCGTCAATCAAAAATGCAGATTTTAAAGAGTTCTGAATTCTGATTTCACAATATAATAACTCACTGAGGGCACCCTGGCAAAAGTATGGAAAAAATAGAACCAAAATCGAAACGTGGAAGCAAAGAATCGTGAATCAACCAAATGGTTATAATTGCGATTAATTGAGAATTTGATTAATCGTTACACCACTAAACAGCATACATGTAATCAGGAACTCAACAATGAAATAACATGACCTCAACCATGAAACAAGCTAAGAAGTCATTGACCCGGGGTATTTCTTCCATCAAAATAATTTTTGTGATCAGAAGGTGCAGGGTTGAGAGCCAAAATCAGTGAAATCTGTTGTTATTACATTGTGAATATTCCTGTTAACTACGGTAAGTACATGTACACTTCTTATTCAGGGAGTCTTTAGTTGGACAAGCAATAAAATTCAGTCTACTATAGCTAAAAAAATAACAGAATCTGGCTCTTTACTTTCATTATAAAAGGAAAGAAGTCACCAAATCTCAATTAGTTGATGGTCAGCAAACCTAGTAAAAGCTGTGAAATTTTTCATAATTAATTTAGACTTCAGTTTTTAAATTTAGATCACAAATAGAAACCTGCTTTATGTAAGTTTAAGTATATATAATAGATAGATAGATATATTATACAACTCCTTATTCATTTCATATTTTATATAAAATAATAATGAAAAATTCTAGTACAAATACAGAACATGATTCAAGTCAAAATTTATATTGGAATGCAAGTAAACTTACACTCGTACACTGATATCACAAAAATACAATAAATAAATAATATTGTTTGACAGCTACTGAATAAGAACATACATCGACATTAAAACTAGCTGCAGTGTCAAAAGGTGATAAATACTGTGATATAATGCATCACATTATCAAATAATCCATCATGCCTGCATCAAAATTATTATTACACAAAATATTCTAATAAAATAATCCTTTAATAAAAAAATGCTGGAATACTACTACATGTACTTCAAACAGTACAGTGATGTAAAAAATCATGTGGTAAAATAAAAAGCTCAATTCATTTTACAAACAATTACATGAATGCTGCGAGGACACTTCTAGCAAAATCAAACTGTTGCAGTGTTAATATCCATGAAAGATGAACAAACCATGTTACGTACAGCAGCACTACCAAACCACTATTTGTTTTCAAATCTGAATACAAGTTTATGCCACTGACTTGATTAAGATTATCTCATTGCCTGCAGCCTGGTAAATTAAAAGCTTTATTTTCCTGAATCAATTTTTTTTTCAGTACAGTTTAGAGACATTCTGTCCAAGATTACAAAATAATATCAATGGCGTATTACTTTAATTTGTGACATGTACGACAAAATTCGATTTATAGCCTAGATAATTATGGACGAATGAAACCCTAATTCTAACTTTTACAAAAGTGACAACTTCCCACCTGCCCAAATGGAATAAATTCATAATCTATAATTTGCAAAACGTAACCTTTAAAAAGAGAGAAAATATAAGAAGGTTATCCAAACTGCTCAACACGACAACAGACTTTGAAGTTAAATTTAAAGTGATGCTTAAGTGTTGCAATTAAATGCCTAAAAAGAAAATCTCTTAAGCACAAACATTGCTTCAGATTCTGCAATTTCAGTGCACCTGTTCCAATGAGAAGTTCGGAATTTTGCATGAAAGCCGCCTTCAGATGATAAAAAAGCTTCTTTCAGTTTGCCATGAGCTGAATATACTTAAAAAGGAATAAAATCAAAAAGGGATTCGGTTTCACGATCGCGTCATGCACAAAAATTCATGCATGGAACATCATGGTCGGAATTGAAATGTAACAGCAAAATTTTGACTTTGACAGCAAGGGAGGCTCTTTTATTACGCATTTTATTTTCTCACGCGATTTGATCCTTCTGATGGCCAAAGAGTTTTGTTTGGAAACTATGAAGAGGAACACAAACATCTGCCTTTATAAGCTATGCATGGTTTGATCAATGCATTCGAATACTTGAGGTTTTCAAGCTGATCAATATTCCGGCAAAGCAGCCATGGCCTCCTACTATGAACAAGTAGTCATAAAAGTATATTGGAAATCCAGACAATAAACTCAGTAAGATTATGCTAAATGCACAACACACCAGCAAAAAAAAAGTAAAAATTGCGAAAACTATTTTTTTCCCCAAATAAAACTCTTGATGATTTTGGTCTGGGTTTGATGTATCCAGGAAGAACACAAAAGCGCTTAAATTACCAAAATAACAAGCTTTTCGATGCAAGTTTTATCCTGTTCGACCGGTAGACGTCGTAAATGCACGAGCAGGTTGAAAGAGGAAAGAGCTGGTTAAACATTCAACGCTTGGTTGTGTGTTTTGTCCGTGCGTGATGTCTAAAACGAGCGACATGATTCGAGGCGATCGATCCAAACACGAAAGGCAGCATCTGACAGATCGATTTCGTTCTTATAACATAACGCCTTCGAAGAGAGTGAAATTCAGTTTCGAACGAACTAATCGTACGACTTACCGTGAATTCTGAGGTAACTGGATCGAAGCCCACATGGATCGTATGTTCGAACTGTGTAGGGTATGAGATTTCAGGCTTTTTCTTCGAATCTAGAACATAGTTGCATGTTATCACATTAGCGAATTGACGCCATAACAGAAAATATTCTTTTTCCTGTCAGAGCACAATGGGAACGTTTATAAGCAAGTTACATAAGCTTACATTTCTCCTCGCCCTTGAAGAATCCAAATTTGGTCGCCTTCTTCTTTTTCTCATCAACAGGAGCGCTTGGCAAAGGTTTCGAAGCAGGCGACATTGGAGAATCTTTCGTGGAAGTCAGACGTATAGGAGGGGCCGGCGGCCGTTCTTCGTCCGACATATTGCTTTGTAAACGTATCAAGCGGCCAAATTCTCCTCCAGTTGTTCAAAAGTCCTTATTGTATGAAATGCCACAAAAAATTCCGCCACTGAAAACATGCGTACCTCAAAAGTTCATAGTTTCAGTGTTCAATCGCAAAGATGTTGGGGGAAGGTTTTCATCGCCAGGGCGCGCATATTCAATCCCCCTCCCACACGACACGACGCGGAACAAACTGGGAACTACCTCGCTCGCTTCAGCCAATCAGAAAGCGCGCTCGTTCCCTTCCTTTCCGGTGACTTTCCTGAAACTGGCTGAGAAATTTACGTATAAAATATCTTTTATTACTCATCAACCAAACATTTTTTATCTTCCTGCGTACAAAGGCTAGACTGTGACACATGTTATTTTGTTATTCGAGGAACGATAAGCAGGGTGGAAAAGCCCTTCTAAAGTATCATTCATTTATATAATCGCGGACGCGGAAGCCGAACTGTCACCTTGCTTGTTTCGAAGTTATAGCTTCGGTTCCGCTTTCAGTTGCCGCATTACGGGGGGTGAAAACTCTAACAAACGCTGTTTGTGCAATACTGTGTGTAACTGAAAGTTGTCCCGAAAATTTGGAATATCTTCCCGAATTTTTTCGGAGACGCTCTCGCAATAATTTCACACTTCCCGAAATTTTAACAACATTAGCTCATGTTTCCCCGAAAATTTTTTGAGTCTCCCGATTCCCGGCAAAATCTTCAGATTCCCGGAGGAATTTTGTTTCCCCCTGTCGCATTGTTCTGTGATATTGTTCAAACGAAAGTAAAATCACTGCGTCAACATTTTGTTAGACTAAAGAATTTGTCATCGATAGTATACAAAATCAACGCCAAATTTTTGAAAGATAGACTAAACTTTTCAAATTCGTCTTCTAAAGTAGATCAAAATAATTAATAAGGCGGGTCGGCATTGTGGAAAACACTAGGGAAAACGCGTAAACAGAGAGACACCTTGGTAAATTTCCTCTGTATGACAATATCTGTCGCGTTATCAGGGCGCGCATGATGCCTCATGATCATGCCTCATTGTTCTAACTATTTTTACAAAGAACTATTTTTACAAAGAAATCACCTTGGTGATTCCTTTCGCAATATCACTACTATTGCACATTATCTCTTGCGTAATTCATTAATGCAATGGGTCACGTGTATAATCACCATACTCATTCATCGTTCTAACTATTTTTACAAAGAAATCACCTTGGTGATTCCTTTCGCAATATCACTACTATTGCACATTATCTCTTACGTAATTCATTTCGAGCGTGCACGAATGCAATGGGTCACGTGTATACTCACCATACTCATTCATCGTTCTAACTATTTTTACAAAGAAATCACTAAAGAAATCACTAGGTGATTTCTTTCAGTATGCAGAGTATGACTGCAATATCACTGCTTACTGCACATTATTTTTCGCTTCATTCTTATAGAACGTGCACGATTAGGTTAGGACTTTGGTCATGCTTATCATTCTTATTACTCGTTCTTAATTTGCCTTCAGTTGCGCCATTAATAGAGCGTGCACAAATACGAGTGAGAACTTCCCGTTTGAAGCTCAAGTCACCAAAGAAATAAATGGTTGGTTTCTCTTCCCATGGTGACCCATTGCGTTGTTCCGTCGTTTGCAATACCCCCGTGCTTCGCGCTTCCTGGCTCAAGATTTCAACAACACAAACGTTCTTGGTGACGATTAAAGAGCCAAAAGCCTTTAACAGTCGCCGACGTGACGTCGGCGTATAAAAAACACGATCCGTTTCCACGATAGGAAGTAATTATGGGTTAATTGAACCTATTGTATCATAAAGGTTGACATATCTTATTATTGCATATTTTAAAATATCACACGGTAGGGAACAATTAGGGAAAGTTTAAAATAAATATGTCAACTTTTCTTCCAGTGCTTCGAGGAAAAAATAGAGCTTCGCGTGATTGTAATGTACGTGACTATGAGAGACATGACAATCTCCACTCCAGGGGTGAGAAGTCACCCTAGCGCGGGGAGTCGGGAGGGGGTGCATAAAAGTCAATTGTATGTTTACAGCCTGGTCTTGTGTCGTTCATCCTTATGTATTAAAGGCAGGCGCAACTAGTCTCGACATTCATCGGACATCCAGTTGACAATGGGGCGGATTGCTGCAGGTGAATACCTTAGTGAGCCTTTAGGGACCTTTAGGAGGCTTTTAATTTTTGATTTCATTTTTAGTCACTTTAAAGTATTGTAATTTTAATGTTTTTTTTTAATTATTATTGAAACGCCACGTACCATTATTATCGACGTTCACTTGCAAATTCAGGTCACATAAACACATTTTTAATTCTAGATTTGCATACTTTGGACTTCCCACAAGCTGTTTTCAAGGAACACATGTATACAAAACAACAAAAGCAAAGTGAAAGCCAAATTTCCAGACAGTAAATATAACAACACGATTGGTTTTTATACACCACTTTTAGCTTTAGGATTAGCTATAATTTTAGAGATGAAATGCTCTGGGGGAGTTATTTCCGGTTATCCAACCGGAAGTTCCAACGTAGTCCCAGGGTGCTTCTTTTTCTTCGCCAGGCCATTGCCTGGCTCTTACTGCCACATACGTGATCTTGTCGCAGGAATTGAATATTGGATTGTCTGAGTAATCGTTCGGCACGGAAAGGAAAACGGATACAAGATAACGAAAAAGTTTCATAAGCAAATTTAAATAAACAAATAAGTTAAATAAATAGCTATAGTATTACTGCAGTATAGTAGTGCATGCAGTTAGAATTTTGACAAGGTATCTAAGTAGTGTTTCCCGACGAGACCGAGAAAGTAGAAATACTACCCGTAACATAGACAGACATCGATTTAATTATGAAGGGAATAACGATGTATAGTAAGTTTACGATTGCATATATGCCGACATTGAAAAATAGCATCTCATATGCCATCGATCATTGAAGCGTGTATTATCTGCTCAAGGAGGTGACAAGGGTGCTTGTATTTCTCTTTCCCGTTTATGGTTTAAAATGGCGTTGCAGAACTGGTGCATGTATTACACAGTGCTGAACCCTTTAAATCCCAAACGTCAAAATTCAAGAAAAATCACAAATTTCATAATGTAAAAACGTTTAAAAACGACCCGATTTATACTGGAGACGGATACTCCTTCTGGACGAACTTGGGCAAACATTCGCTATTTTGTCTGATAATCCGTCTGTGTATGAATACGGGCAAAGATACGGATTATCCGTTAAGACGAACTATCTGCTAAGTTCGTCTTGGCAGACGAACTAAGTAGATAGTTCGTCTAGACGGAGTACTCCGTCTCTTTACCCGTGTTTATAGTTCAGACGAACTAATAAAGGAATGTTTGCCAAAGTTCGTCCAGACGGATTATCCGTCTCCAGTATAAATCGGGCCAACTGAATGGTACCTTGCAAAAGTACTCCCAAAGAGTTTTCATTTGTATGGTCACACCATAGGACTTCGTCGACAGACTCAAAAGTTAGAGCTACACCAAGTGTCAGTGAAAAGGTAAGATGCTGATATCAATAAAGGTTGCTTTGGCAATTGGTCATTGGTAATTACATGGGCATTGGCATTTGGGCATACGGAACACAATGCAATGCTTTGCTTGAGTGACCGCCAAACAATAGCTTCCCAATGCTCAATGCCCAAAGCAACCTTTATTGAATTAGGTATACAGCTATTTCAATTAACGTTGTCAGATGAAAGCTCAAAGCTACAAGCCAAGATAGTTGGGAGCGGCGCAAAATAAGCGTTTTTCCCGCTCGTCGCATCGCTCATTCGCGCCGTTTCTTTTCATTTCACCGCTCCCAACTATCTGCGTGCCTGGAACAGGCGCTCGGTTTAGTCGTTCGGCCTTGACCTGTAGGCTTTGAGTTTTGATCTTTCACCTGACAACGTTAATTGAAATAACTGTATAATTGTCGGCTTTTTCGTCGATTGTCTTGCTTTTGGTGCCCGCATCTCATTATGCAATGATTTCAAGTTGACGCATAAACGCTGAGTAAACTTTATAATGAAATTTGTAACGGTTGAGGACTTGGCAGTCGTTGGTCTCATTATCAACGTGGTGGGCGAATTAACGCGGTTTTCAGTGGGCAACGACGACGGCAACGCCGAGGAAAACGTCACTTGAAAAAAGGATTCGCGCTTTTTTAAACTACTTTGTAGTTGTTCCAATTTGTTTAGTTTGTCTAATGTATCTGGATTGTCCAGGAGCTGAATTTGAAGGGATTGCTTTCCAGTTCAAATGGAGAAAGAAAAATTAACCGTCGTGTGTTCACGTATTCCACAAAACCTATAATTTGATCATTTGCCGTTGTTGATTTGCAGGGAAAGGCAAAGAAGTGTACCAAAATGTAAAACGCACGTGCAGAGGCATTGTTTTTAAGCTCCCTAATAAAGTGAGGTTTCGCTTTCCTGCGTGTCCCATGCTCGTGAATGCTGAACTTAAAATTTCCCATCTTTTTTTTTTTTTTCACGACTATAAGTGAGACTTTGTTTAGGTCGGGAAAAAGTGGTCGTATTATAAAGCAGGTGATCATATTTATGAGGTCGTCATGTTAACGAGGTGGTTTTATTAACGGGCCGGATGGTCGTATTAACGGGGTGATCATATTAACGGGGTGGTCTTATTAAGGTCGTATTAACGGGGTGATCATACTAACAGGGTGGTCGTATTAACGGGGTGGTCGCATTAGCAGGCCGGATGGTTGTATTAACGGGGTGATCATATTAACGGGGTGGTCGTATTAACGGGGTGGTCGCATTAGCGGGCCGGATGGTTGTATTAAGGGGGTGTGGTCGTATTAACGGGGTGATCGTATTAACGGACTGGTGATCCCGGGGGGCGATCCCATATCAAAATGACGGGGGTGCTCGTCGAAAATTTTTGAAAAACACCCTAAAAGGTATCAGATCAGAATCTCGTTTGATGGGTGTGACTCAAGTGAATTGTATCCCTAAGAGGAACCAATTCTGTCACATTTTTTTCGTCTTAAAAGGCATTGAGATTATTTTAACACTGGTCATTTTTATATGGAAGTCTCTCCCCCCCCCCCCCCCCCCCCCCCCCCACGAGGCGTTCATATTCAATCTGGCTTGTTAAATGCAGTTAATCCGGGATTAACACTCACTGATCGGCTTTCGAACATCTGGTATGAGTAGATATGTAACCCAACTGCATAGGTCAAAACAACTGCAATTAAGCCAACTAATCCTGTGTGCCCTGCCTGTGCCTAAGGTATCTTGTTCCAGGCGTTCAGATAGCGAGAAGGATAACAAGGAAAATTTGCGAGCGAAAAACAGGCAAGGAGACTGAGAAAAGGAGGTTGAGAAGAAGCCAGCGTTTATAGTAAACGCAAACGCAGAAAATACCACAGGCATGATTTAGATTTTATCGGCTTTTTATAATAATAATAATAATAATAATAATAATAATAATAGTTCATTTATATAGCGCACACATCCACTATTTGCTCGAGGCGCTTTACAAAGTTATCTCTAAAACCCGGCCACAAATTCACTCTAAGAAACTTTGGAAACTAAAAGCTAACAATACACCTAAGAGTTTAGATTGTGAGTATTTCACAGTAGGGTTCCTTTTTTCAGTCTGTGGATAAAATCTTGCCGTGTGGCAATTCTTTAAATGAAAGCTATTGAGCAGTACTTTCCTGTGGTACTGTTTATTATGCTGTACAAGGTGGTTCTAACTTCTGAGTCTGTGGATGAAATCCTGCAGTGTGACAATTCAAATGAGCAGTCAGATTTTTTCCTGTGGTACTGTTTGTTATGCTGTACAAGGTGGGCTTCACTGTATCATATCGTAACCACTGCAGATTAGAAAACTTAAAGTCATTACCCGTATGAGAGCGGCTGCAATACTGCAAAACCTCCGTCTAGCGAACACACCCCATCAGGTAACCGGCTCTCGTAAGCAGACAGTCGTGATCCCAGCCATGGACAAACCGGCTAGCTGTTCTTTCTGCCAAAAGCGGACATCTGTCCAAAACGGACAGCTGGGTTCATACAAAAAACTGTAAGGACAGTTAGCTTTTCAACGCCCCCTATTGTCAGATCTAAAGGAATCAAATACACTTGCCAATTCACAAGTTGTTTACACCAGAAGTCCTTGTGGCATGCGCAAGAGCTTATGAATAATGGTAATTGAACTGAGTGGAGTGCAATTTGGTCTGAAATCATACGCGTGATTTCAAAATCGAACGAGCGCGCAGCGCAAGTTCGATTTGAAATCACAAATATGATTTCAGACCAAAATTGCACGACCCAAAGTTCAATTACCACGTTATTACATCCATTTTGAAATCGCAAAATTTAATTGCCCAAATACAGGATTTTAGTCAGTACCAATATTGATGTGACTTATAGATGCAATTTAGAGCAAAAACAGTGCGATTCGGGAATAAATCGCACTGCTGAGAAAAAGATACGATTTAGAGCAAAAAACAGTGCGATTCGGGAATAAATCGCACTGCTGAGAAAAGATGCGATTTGGAGCAAAAAATAGTGCGATTCGGGAATAAATCGCATTGCTGAGAGCCAATCAGATTGCAAGGATCACCAGTGATTTCAAAATGGATGTAATAAAGTTATATACACAACCGCAGGTACACAATTTCCTTGCAGCAAGTCAAACAAATAATTTATGTCGTGTAGTGTTTGAGGTTACTTTCGCACTATTTGCGGGCTGGCCAACATTAGAAAAAGAAGAATATTGAGATCCATGCTACATAATTTTGCTTAAACTCTGTCGCATCCCATTTTGGGAAAATTCAAGGACTTTTCAAGGACTTATAGAAGAATTCAAGGACGTTTCAAGGATCGATAAATAGAATTCAAGAACCTTTCAAGCCTCCTTAACCCTTTCATTCCCAGAGTCAATTATGAAGACATGTAGTACAGTTCTAACTTTTGAGTCTGTCAACGAAATCCTATGGTGTGACCATTCAAATGAAACCTCTTCGGCAGTACTTTTGCATGGTACCATTTGTTCTAACTTTTGAGTCTGTCGACGAAATCCTATGGTGTGACCATTCAAATGAAACCTCTTCGACAGTACTTTTGCATGGTACCATTTGTTTTTCAGTATTTTACAACATGCAATTTGGGATTTTTGTTGAATTGTGATATTTCGCCCACTCTTGTAAGGGTTAATCGAAAATGCAATGACTTTTCTAGACTGTACGAACCTTGAGCAGGTTCGTTTGTTAGTGTAGTTAATTGTGGGGCGAGCCGAATAGACAGGCTCATCGTCACCGGGGTGTAATTATTTAAGTCTTCTTTGTTTATAGAGAGGCACAATGGAATTCAGAGTACATGTAGGAACGCTAGGACGCAGCATTGTGTGCCGGTTCCAGGGGCGGATCCAGGAAATCTATAAAGAGGGGGCCGGAGCAATTTTTATAGTGACAATATGGGCGCGCCAGCGCCCATCAGGAGCGCCGAAGGCGTGACAATCTAGGGGCAAAAGGCAAAAGGGGGGGCCGCGGCCCCCTCGGCCCACGCCTAAATCCGCCCCTGGGTTCGTATACAAATGTGCACCGTATGCAAAGTTGAAGCATAGCACGTGCAGTTCGTGCTGAAAACCGTCGAAAAAAATGGAAAATCAGGCCAAAATCAAGCACCACCCAAAACTGCACTTTAAAGAGTATAATGGTATTCTTCATAGTTTCTTGAGTGGGGAATTTGCTGATGTTTTCAAGATTCAGCGGTCTGGGGACTTGGCTTTATAGCTTCAGTAACAAAACTGGACCATTCGACCATTCAGTTGTTCCGGTTGTAGCGTTTCGTTTCTTGGAAATGTGGCTTTTGGGTTTGTCAAAACGTTATCAAAAATACACTTTTTGGGCCTTTTCATAAGGTAGACTTTCCAAACCCTCTTTGCAACGTTTCTTGCAACCAGGAGTTGCGTTGCGTGTTACAGCCAAAGAAGACAAGTCTAATATATATTATTACAGACCCCTCTTAAAAAAAGATATACGTTTCGCAATAAGTTCTGAGATACGGGCTGCAGCGAGGTGAAACTTGTTTCGCAATGAACTCGTCAGCTTTGCCTCGTTTGTTATCCTTTCAACGTTAATTTAAAAACCGTTCTATCACCTGCTAAATGTTCCTAATTAGGTCCGGTACGGCAACTTTAATAACCTTAGCGGACCATTTAGTAAAAAAAGATCTTAATATAGAGGTCTAACATGTCACATTTTTATCCCAATTGTAAAACTCTAATTTGTTTTACAAGACCTCATAAAACTAATCTGTGAAAACAATAAATGAGGTATCTTTGCAATGTGGTTCTATTGTTTGGTAAAACATATTCTAGTCTTCCTAGATTAACCGCAAAATCCAATTAAAAAATAACTTAATTAGCTATGTATATAGATTTCTTTAGAATAATTTGTCTAAGTGCTTGGGCTTCGGAACAAACGCGCGCAGACACTGTTTCAACAGGGATGAGATTGACTTCCTTGAGTCCAGGTTTGGGTCAGCAGATGTGGTTCTATTAACCTAGTAATTTTCAAGCCCGAGTCTGCGGATATTAAAATTAAAATCCTTTATATAAAAGCGTATCTATTAATATAAAAGCTATTAAGCAGCAATTACCTGTGATAAGTTTAATTGTTATGCTAAGGCAGTACAGAGTGGTTCTAACTGCTAAGGAACAAATCCTTATAAGTGACCATTCAAAATGAATGTGCTGAGCATCACTTTCCCGTGGCACTGTTTATTATGCCGTATACCGCAGTTCCTAACTTCTGAGTCTGTGGATAAAAATTTTGTAAAAGCGTTTAAGCTATCGTAAGATACCGAGCAGTACTTTCTTTCGATAAACAATGGAGCTCTTATGAGGTAAATAGTTAACGTCAGCATATCTGATAGACTGGGTCTAATCTGAGGATATGACCCCATAACATTGGCCGCAGTATACGTCATATAATTGCATAGCGCGCGACAATTTGATGTTTCGTGACTATTATATCTTACACTGTATCTACAGTGTAGATATTTAACACTGATATGAAAGCAGTGCTTGAATAATCAATGTACCTACGACCTAAGGGCGAAGAATGCCGTATAACAGATATTATCATTCTGTTTTCTTTCCGACTAAAACAACATGGATTAAAGGTGTCTGAACATTGTTGATTTGTTCCTTTACGTTTGCAGTCTCAGCAGTCAGCTCTCTGAGCGGACACTCTACTTACGGCCGTCTTGACAAAACTCCGTTTAAATTCTCCCCTTACGAGATTCATAGTTCCCGTAAGCTGCCAGCTTCAACTCTTCAACTACGGACACGTTTTCTCCTCCTCGAAGATGTCCTCTTGTGGGGGCTTAAAATGTATATTATTTCTATCCCCCTTCACGGCTTAACATAATATCAATGTAAAAACCCTAGGCCTACACGATAGCGACATAGACGATGATCAGCATACAAATGTTAAGACAACATTTCTGGTCCAAAAAGTTGTAGGGGACGTGGGTTTCTCAATGTCTCAAAGTTTTAGTTATGGAGACGCAGGAGTGTACGATTTCCAAAATTACCCACACAGTGATGTCCTTTGACCATTGTCTGCACGCACGTAATTACACGCTGAGCGCTTTTTATTTTCCTCAGTAAACCCGATTTTTCGTCAGCGATCAAAACTCATAATTTAATAGTCGTCTAATCTCTAGGCCACCCGTGCGTTGCAATGTTTAAAATTATTTCAGATAAAATTTACAAACAAGAAGAGGAAAAATAACTTGTCAAACTGAAAAGCACATTCGATAAGTGGAAGCATGAAGTTGATTTTAAAAAGTGAACGACGTACGTTCACCTTTTAAAGCATATATATTAAAGCAGCCTTCTTTTTTTATACTTCGTTTGATACTTTATGTTAGTGAGCAGTTTTCTTCGGCATATTTTATACAAAACTTAGCAAAATTGCTTTACATGGCGCACCAAAGCCAGGTAAAAGTCGCAATGTGTGCGTGATTGTGTGACCTCCATTTCTCCTAATAATGCATGTTTCGAAAAATTCGTTAATTTCTCACCTGAAATCCAGCCTTATTGATATTGACTTCTATCAGCGGCACACTTGGCGAGAAACACTGATGTTGATAGCCCGCTCTGGATTTTAAAGCCTCTCGAGGGACACTCACTTCGACGACTTTTGAGCCAACTGCTGGTGGCTTCGGTCGCTGGTTCGCCGATACAACTTCTTTCACAACAAACAGACTTCCCGTCTTCTTGTTTTTCTCTTTCTTAATCGGCGATAGTTTGATGGTAGCGTTCACGATAGGGAACTCCATCTTAGAGACCGATTTGGTTTGGATTACAACTCGGTGCAACGGACAGGATGTCTTAGCTTCTCCATTGAACAGATGAATTTTTTCGCCGTCAAATGAATAACAACAGAATACAACGGAAGAAAATTATGTCGCGACTAGTCAAGCATGTAATTAAAAACAGGTCACTTTGCACTCAAGGCAAAACTGTGACAGCAGGGTGTAATTCTGACCAAAACATCCTGTGACCAATAATTATCTAAATTGACTCTTCTCAAATTCTTTAATTTCTCCCGCCATTTTATAAAGATGTTTCGCGGTTTTTGGGCATTACAGTAGCCGGGACAAAAGTCGCTGTACTTTTTCTCATGTCCAGCAGTTTTTTTAAAAAGACGTTTTTATGACCCTTTGTTTACAGTTGCTTATATTAATTGACGGATTTCCCTGACAGATGTTTCTGGAGTCAACTGATATGAGCAGTGACGCTAAGCACAAGGTAGAAACTGGGAAGGAAGCGGTTAAAACAATATTGTTGAATAGCCTGTGGTTTTGGGTGTGGATACAAGGTCTGACGAAACGGTGTTTTCTACATTTGCATCTAAAAGCTATTGCAAGTTTATTACTTGTGTCATAAGAATTCTATATTGACTCAGCCAGTTTTCTCGAGACATACAGGAAGGAAATCCATACGTAGGATTCGCATTTGTTTCTGACTAATTATCATGAAATGATTTAGGGAGTGTTGATGCCAACAGGAAATGCAGAGCTTTATTCAAATCAAACCTTTTGTTTTCTTTGGCAAGGACGCCTTTGTTCGGTGTATTGTCGTAGGATTTTTTTCTTCAAGAAGACCAAACTGTGGCACTGGGGAGCGGGTGGCCTGTGGCTTCAGTGTCAGCCTTGTACCAGGTCTTCTCGAGATTTAAAATGGCGGCGAGTCGGGCTTAGCGCCATTTAAAAATCACAGCAATTAAAATAGTCATAAAATAGAGAGTATTTGAAGATTTTATACTGAGTCAGGTGATGTGTCATGGTCTTATCTCGCCGCCATTTTGAATAACAAGAAGACCCGGCAGTTTCTTGGTGTTGTGGATGGTGTGATCACCAAATGACGTAAAACAAAAGATTCAAAAGACACTGAACAATACCCACCGAGAAACACCCGAAGACCCTCGCGGAGAAGAAAGCGGAGAAGAACCTGGTAATGAGGTTGGAGCTAGCGGGCCCTCAGCTTTCACTTGTGTCCAGAAACGCAATCAAGTATTGTTTGACGAGTGCATCATATTTGACAGCGTTGTTTATCGTTTTCATATTACTTCATATATGACAGAATTTCGTGTGTTTTGGTAAACTTTTATAGGTGAGGACACTTTGTGAGGCCAGTCATGGAGTAGGGTGCCCCCCTCTTCCTATCTCTCAACTCTCAACTCGGCCAGAAAGTAGACGCGGAAAGCTGTTTCGCTTGCGACACGCAATGACGTGAATGTACGGCATGACTGATAATGACGATAATCGATCTCCGCTCAGCTCTCTTCTCGAATCATCATGTCACGACAGGAGCTATTTCTGGTCGCGATCAGGTCTAGCTAACCGTAGACAATAATAATAATAATAATAATAATAATAATAATTTTAATAATACAAATAATTTTATTAACAATTAGAATAACTATTTACAATACATTAAAATTCTAATACGGTAAAATATGTACATTTAAAAAGGTATATCTAGCCTAAATTACATCTAATCTGGCCGATCGAATGCAACTGCAACACTGTAAATCCTTGGCAACACTGTAAATCCTTGGCAACCTAGGTCCTGGGTCCCCTAACAGAACTTATGTCTGGTTATGTTGAGTTATAAATAATAATAATAATAATAATAATAATAATAATAATAATAATAATAATAATAATAATAATAATAGACATGGTAGAGCTGTGGTGTCTGCAGTGCACACCTTTTGCTTTTGGTTATTTTTCTTTTTCATGTTAGCAATTAACACTTTCGGGACTTTCTCCTTTAAAACAAATCAATCGCTCCTAAGAGCCAACCCGTGAATAAGAAATGCTTACGCGTAACGCAATATTGCAGTAAGATTAGTTTCACACTGACTGAGTTCGATATTTTTTAAAATTAAGCGTAAGGATTTTTGACGAACGCAAAAAAAATAGATGGGGTTAGTTTCTAGAGAAACTGTGGTGATGCGTCGGTGGGGGTGAAGCACAAGAATTTGGTTTTATCGACTGAGTCGATAAGGTAAATTAGCCACCGTAAAAAGGTTCGAGAAAGCTGACGTTTCGAGCGCTAGCCCTTCGTCGGAGCGAATCAAGGGATTGTGGGTAGTGTGTGGTTTTATATAGTAGGAGGAGCTCCGCCATTGGTGGAAATTTTGTGACATTTGTTTTCACGTCACAAAATTTCCACCAATGGCGGAGCTCCTCCTACTATATAAAACCACACACTACCCACAATCCCTTGATTCGCTCCGACGAAGGGCTAGCGCTCGAAACGTCAGCTTTCTCGAACCTTTTTACGGTGGCTAATTTACCTTATCGACTCAGTCGATAAAACCAAATTCTTGTGCAAAAAAAATAGTACATCACTTTCATAATATCCAGTCCGAAGGGAAAAAAAAGAAAGGAAAAAAAAAAGCTATTGAACGTGACATGAACTCGCGCCTCCCGACTGCAATTCTAGGCACCAAACCACTCCAACCACATGCTAAGTCAAGGCTAAATTTTATTATTTCAAGGTAGATACGTATCAAAACGCGTGTCTCGGTTGAAAAATCCTTTTAGATCGACTTTAATGTTGCATTAAATAAACAAATAAAATGAAAGGCTGATCGTACAGTAAGGAATATTTTTTTAACCGATTAATTTCGAACGGCACGGCCGTTCTTCTTCAGGGTATAACCGTACGAAAAGAAAAAAAGAAAAAACGTTACAGATTTGAATATATAACAAGCGAAAGATATGAAATTACATACTTTGTTTATAGTATAAGCTGGAAGGATAAAAATAGGACGCTGAAAAAACGTTACAGATTTGAATATATAACAAGCGAAAGATATGAAAATACATACTTTGTTAAGTAATGCTCCCGACAGAGAACGATAGCAAACTTCATTGTTCTGCGGCATTGGCTCTTTCCCACATAGAATATCTTTGATTTCAAGAATAGAGGAGGAGCTGATGGTTAATAATAATATTTCATTATAAAAATAAAGAAAATCCATTTGCGTCAAATAAATTTTAGGAAATGTTTTTGCTTAACCAATTAGAATAGCAGAAGACAATAGCTAATAATTTTGCTTCTTTGATGAAGTTCCCCAAATACAATATCCTTTAAAAGTTGCATGTTGTGCGATTGGGTCTCAAATTACTTGAAACCTTAAAAAAATTAGACAAAATGTACCTTGAACCTTAACTTTTTAGCGGTTTTTGAGACTAGGCCAATGAGATCACTAGTTGTAACAATGAAAAAAGTTGACATTCCATCGTGCATTGCCGTTCAGCGCTATCCTTCTCATGATGCGGATCATTACTTAATGGTATTAGGTTAATGGATAAAAATAGGACGCTGAAATTTACATAAGTAAATTTACATAAGTAAATTAAGTAAATTAAGTTTCATCGCGTCTGTTTAACCCTTAACTCTTTTTCGGCGTCCTGGCCAAAATGGTACGATAATGTACCGATAAGACTCCACGGCTTTAAAAAATTGCAACTTTCTCAATCGCGCGAACATTGCAGTTGTGTACATTGACTAGAATGTCCTTCAAATTGAGACACCCAATAAACACAAAAAAGTCAGCGATTTTCGCAGAATATCAGCGTTTGAATTTGGAGAAGAACAAAAATGACCGTTTTTAACGTCATAGAAAAACAACAAAAATCACGTTTTTGTCTTCAGTTTTTTTTATTGAAATCATCGTTGCAAACCCAAAAGTCAACATTCACAGCAAAATTCAGTCCTAGTCCTACCTTAGAAGTGATTTTTTTTTTGCTCTTATTCGCTGCCGGGCCGAGCTGCAGCCTCTCGTTCTGGTGCATCCTGGCCTTACCTCGATTTTCAGCATCACGACCGCACTGCATGCTGGGAAATATCGAGAATTTTTGACAGGGTTCGTTCCGTCCCCCACATATTTCATATTTATACTAAGTCCACAGCCACTCCGACCTACCACCGAAATTTCACGCTTGTTGTGTTCTTCAGTGGTCGCAACTTCCAAAATATGCCGTGGTAGGTCGAGAAATTCATCCAGAGTCGAGTCCCAAAGCTGCTTCGTTTTGTGGCGGCCATTTTTCCAGTTCAACGATGAATGAGCCAAATTTGTAAACGAAGTACAACACCTAACTCGCTTCATTGAGAAAGTGGACTCTTAGCTACCTTCACGCTTAATGATGCTCATCGGGCAGCTACTAAAGATGAAAAATGGCTGTAAACTTACCAAAAATCGCATACAAACCATATTTGATCTGTTCGTATCGCTTAACGAAGCAAAAACACTACGTCAGAATGACGTTTCTTGTAAACTCGAGCCTTCAGTGTTTTAGAACAGCAGCACTTTCCATGGTAACCCCAAATATGGAGTCACGAAATCCTATGGCTCGTTCATACGCAGAAAATCACTCAAAAACGTAAAAAGTCACCGTCGGAAAAGAGTTAAAGGCCAAATGCTAGTTTGTAAACGATAGTTGCTAGGGCCGTTGCTATGATAACCGATAAAATACCACTATTCAGTTATCTTATAGTTCACTTGTTTAGTGCTGCAAATTTAGTGAAATTCTTTCAAAATGGATTTCAATTTTACCCTTAAAAAAAACGAACATTGCAAGCTAGACATCGTATTTTGAGTGGAATACTACCTTAACATTTACATCCAATTTACAGTGTCACACTGGCTTGACTTGATAATTTAACTCCCTGTTTTTCTGAGGCCGAGCACTCAAGGGTAAAAAACATGGCAAGTGATATGTGCAATTTAGACGCTCTTGAACCTAGTTTTTTTAACGCTCATGTTTGACCCCGATTGATTCAAGATTTATTCATCTAGTAAATTTTTACAACAAAATGTACTTTGTTCCCCCACGAACAATTTTTAACACCAGTTTAAACGTTCCTGATAATTGGTTCGACAAATATTTGGCAAACGTTGAAGCAAATGTTGAAATCCTTTAAACGGGTTTCACATCAAATTGAAATTTATAAATGTTGATTTTTGAGGAGAAAAGAAAACCGGAGTTTCCGAAGGAAAGTCCAACCTCGTTCCCAGGGGAAGAGAGAGGACCATCGGAGGGAGGATGGGGCACACACGCCTCCATTATTTTTAATCTATTATTAGTTCGGTGTTATACTGCGTGGGTAGTGTGGTTATTTTAAGGCCGACACCTGATTGGTCACTTTGAATGACATCTTGTAATTTAAGAGTTGGTTGATTTTCACTATCTCTCACACAACAGGTGATATTTCTTCGCTGTACAAAAAGCAAAATACCTCCAGCAATAAAGAGAGCTATGTGATATATATGATATCTGTGAAATAGAGACCGTGCGGTCATGGGACCGAGAATGCAAATCAACCTTCACAGCTTGGGCGCAAGCTAATATTAGATTGAAAATATTTAACATGGGCACGGGGTTCTGTCCTCTTACATCATTTTCTCTTATACCTAATCCTTTAACTCCCAAGAGTGCCGAATATCAAAATCCAAGAAAAATCCCAAATTTCAGTTTGTAAAATATCGAAATACAAATGGTACCATGCAAAAGTACTGCTGAAGAGGTTTCATTTGAATGGTCACACCATAGGATTTCGTTCACATACTCAAAAGTTAGAACTACATTACATGTCTCCGCAATTGAATCGCGGAATGAAAGGGTTAACGTAGCTCCAACGCAAATTTCCTAACATGATGGCTCGTTTCACATGTTCTTAGGGGAGTCTATACCTGCCAAGTCTCACGCCTTAGGCGTGAGTCTCACGCCTGCGAGTCCAAAACTCCGATCTCACGCCAACTAACGCCTATGGAGCAATTTGTCACGCCTGACTTACATCGGAACATCTTCGGACATCTTCGGAATAGATCGGGTTATCTTCGGATTTGATCGGATCGCCTTTGGAAATCATGGCACTCCCATGAAAAAATTCTCACGCCTATCACTCGGAAAAAGGTGGCAGGTATAGGGGACTAAGGCCCTGTCCACACGTATCCGTTTTCGTTTGAAAACGCAAAAGTTTCTTTCCGTTTTTCAAAATCTCTCCGTCCACATGTATCGTTTTCGAATCGTTTTTGCCCGTCCACACGTATACGCAAAAACGACTGAAAACGCTTCAAATGCCTCTAAAGAGCATGCGCACCACTGAGTTTAGCCGAGCCTGCGAGTTGTTTTTCTTCGCTTTTTATCATGCGCAGTAGACTGAATTCCACCTCTTGACGTCATCGTTTTCGAAAAGTTCCGTTTTCAGGTGTCCACACGAGAACGCGAAAACACCGTTTTTAAAAGTTTCCACTTTGGAAAGCGTTTTTAAAAGTTTCCGTTTTCGGTGACCGTTTTCATCGGATACGTGTGGACGGGAAGCGAAAACGGAAAGAAACTTTTGCGTTTTCAAACGAAAACGGATACGTGTGGACGGGGCCTAAGAATACATGACGAGCCCTTAGGACCTCTGCATTGGAGGTTATCAGTATTATACGATGTGGCCAAAATTGATTCTGGGAGTGAAAGAGTTAACAACACTTTCAGTCGTTGCTTATCTGAACCTGCTGATGTAAAGATTAACTGAAATTTACTAGCAGCACAGACTATATCCCCTAAATTGGATAATATTCTCGTAATCAGTAGCAACTAACGCTCCACCGCGGCCTCTTGTGTCGAAATGAGCAGTCAGTGACCCCACAAGAGCATCGTCATAGAAAACGTTGACACTCTTATCGGAAGCAACCACCACGCGAAGAGTGAACCAAACTCCATGCGATGGAGGGCCATTGGGACAAACGAATCCATTTTCCTCCACATAGACACCATTTAACACATGACCAGGCTGGCAGCATCGAGTGTCAGATATTCCAACGTGTGTCCTAAGAAAAAAAGACCAATTCTTAAGGCGGGGGTCCACATGAACACCATTTTTCCGTCACTTGACATGGCTTTAATGGAAATATCTCGTTCACGTTTCAGGGTCGTAACGAGGTATATTTTTTCATCGCTGATCCCGTATTTTTACGCAAATTTTGAATCCCTGATCCCAAAAGTGATGAAAATTTTGATCCCTGATCCCACAAAATTTCGTTTGTCTGATCCTTGAGTCAATGGTAAACTCGCTGATCCTGATCCCGAGGGCTGTGATCCCGGATCCGAGGCTGTGATCCCTGATCCCACCCTTTTTTAGGCCTTTGATCCCTGATCCCATATACCTCGTTACGACCCTGACGTTTCAAGCAATCCAAAAACTCTATGCTCAACTCATGAATCTATGTTATGGGGTGTTTTGTAAATTTTTGGGTGAATTTTGGGTATGTTTGGGAGGAAATAGTTTTCTCAAAGGACTTATATTGAGGATTAAGTATACTATATTGAAGATTAAGTGAAGTTTTAAAATTAGAATTTGTAGTTAATAATTAATAGACGGACACCAAATTAGTCCACTAGCAACCTGGGGTGCTCTTGCGTGGGTATCAACTGTTTGTTGGTGTTCCAAAAATCATTTTCTTTCTTCTTAATTCCTTAAAATTTAATTCAAATTCACACGTACCCCCGCCTTATTAAAGTTACATTTACGTCATTCCAATTATTTCGGGAGAGTGTATTCGACTTTTGTCTCCTTCGTTGCCGTTATTTGGATCGTGACGGTCCGAATATTAGCGTTCGGCCAGGAGCGATGAGAGGCGGCTGTATTCGCAGGCTGCCCAATTTTTTTAATAATTTACACACAAAGTTAATTCTCTGATTCCTTGTTTGTATCACCAGTGCTACGTGGCTCAACATTTATTTGTACCCTTCACATTCTCATTGCCACGAATTACCCTGCTCCTGTCCGGCCTCGTGGCTCAAGCGGTAGAGCGACGGAAGATCTAATCCGGAGGTCGTGGGTTCGAATCCCACCGAGGTCAAAGATTTTTTCTTTCCCTCGTGTGGTCCCTCATTTCCTTACGAGGGCTAACGCTCAGTACAGGGAAATTTATGGGTTAACCTTAGCACTATAATTTACACACAGAGTTAATTCTCTGATTCCTTGTTTGTCCAAATATCGGTTCGACTGGCCGTTTTAAGGAACAGGAATCAGAGGAATGCGATCTTTGAAAATCGATTTTTCAGTCATAATGGTATTATAATATAGCGGTTTTCAATTGAGTGTCGAAAGTAAATTGAACAATTGCTTTGGTTTTGTATTGCTACGCTTTGTGATTGGCTAAAATAGCTATAGGCAAACTGAGAAGCAAGGCTGATACGACGTACAAAAATTTTGCAAGACATTAACATGACACGAGATAGAACCCAACACAGTAGGATCGTACGGCTACGATCCTACTGTGTTGGGTTCTATCTCGTGTCATGTTAATGTCTTGCAAAATTTTTATACGTAGTATCAGCCTTGCTTCTCAGTTTGCCTATAGCTATTTTTGGCTGTTTAGATCTTTTACAGATCCTACGTTCACTAGCAGCATTTTCGTTTGCGGTCCTGTGCTTATTCTATTGTAAAATATCTCGCGCCACTTTCTCAACCAATCAGAAGTAAAATCCAAACCAACCGTGACTTACTCGCACGCGTTGTCCCGCGCTTGGCATTTGAGTTTTGATTGGTTCGTTTGATTGCCTGCGTCTGTTGTAATTGGACAGGGTAATTACTTTGGTTTTGGTTTTACGATACTTAATTTAAAACAGACAAAACACAATCACGCTGGGGATTTTTTTTAAGCTGATATCGGCCAAACAAATTAAACTCCTTAGAGTTTCATCGGATGTCACTGAAACTTGGGGAGGTAGCAGATCTTAATTAAAAAATTTCGAACAACTTGTCCGATGCCGATTTTTCGTTTTTAACGGTTTTTAGCGGGAAAATTATGTCACACCATTTATTAATTTTTTTTTTTTTTTTTTTTTGGGGGGGGGGGGGGTTTACATTCTACTTTGGAGCAAGAAATGAAAGACAGTTCGTGGACAATTTAAGCTACTGCTTTTTGTTACAACAATATAGCACTTTAAAATTTTAATTTCCCACCATTTGGTTTCTATTTTAAGAACTTTTACGACATTTAAAGAGTCACAGCTTCTTTATGAAAAGCAGCAGCTGCAAATTTTTTTCAGCTTTTATATTACCCTGGCCTGGTGTTTCATTTCTCCTTAAAAAATATATCATAACGCACTAATTCGTTTTTTAATTAATTTTATGACGTCATTTTCGCACCAAAAAACGTTAAAAACGAAAACTCTGAATCGGTCAAGTTGTTTGAAATGTTAAGATCTGTTATCTCCCCAAGTTTCAGCGACATCCGATGAAACCCTAAGAAGTTTAATTTGTTTGGCCGATTTCAGCTAAAAAAATCCCCAGCGTGATACACTCAGTACATTTGATAAACTAATAAACGTAATTTAACAATAATTAAGGTGACTCCGTTACATCTATGATTTAGCAACAATATGATAGAATTCGATTTAACTGGTAAGAAATATGTTTATTGATAATCGAACTTAAGTGAACCCCACGTTTTGAACAAAATCGCGCCCAGTGTAAAATTCGTGACAAAATCGTCGTACATAGAAAGCAGTGTCGGATCAAGGGGAATATTTTTTTATGGGGAGGGTAGAAACAGGTGGAGCTACAATGAACGCCTCAGGGGAGCTATCTGTGTAAATATGAAAAAGTGTCGGCAGGAGCTCGGTTATATTGAAAATAATATAGGTGTTTATGTGCGTTTTTCTTATTGATATTCTCCATAATTCTGCACTACAGTACTTCTTGACACAGCCTTACCAACCTTAATTAACACGTCACAGGTTACCAACCTGAAGAAGATTGAGTCAAAGTTGTTTTCGTCTATAACATTGTACATAGCCCCAAGGTGACCTACGCCATTCCGGCCATTCACATTCAACAAGTCAACTGTCAGATTGTATGGTTTCCCAGCATTGATTTCATCCTTGCGCATAACACGACAGAAGCCATACGTTGAAAAGGGGCTAAGGTCTGCATTGACTTCATAAATTTCTGTGGATGCTAATGGGGTCACACTGGCACAAGATACTACTATTGGAGGTTCAGCTGCAAATACATGCGCGTAAGACATTTACGATATTGTATCTCTTCTCTATACCTCTTAAAGTTTCATTCAAATTGATGTTAATTCCCGCCACAATGTACAGCTATAAACGTGAGGGTTCCCCGTGAATGCTGCAGATGGTTAAGCTAATTAATTCCTATTTGGCTTTTTTTATGTTTTATTTTTCTATGACAACGGTTATTGCAATTAGGTGTTTATTTCCATTTTGCCCTCTATTTAGCCTCGAAGTTGATGTTGTTGTTGTTGTTGAAGCACTCAACCGTGATCGTGACTGTTGGAGGATGTTTTTTCTAATTTCGGCATTTTCCACGTCAACAAAACAACTTTTCGCTTTGGCTTCGCCTTTTTCTTAATTGTCAATACCTTCTCCTAAACATTTTTTTTTTGGATGCCTTCACATGCCCATTTTTGGAATAATCCGGTCCACTGACAGTTTCATAACTGTCCGCCATGTTGGACGAAATAGAGAAAACAAATTATCCATGACGTCAGCAGTGCGTCTGTTCTCTAATATGTCATAGGTAATGACCAATCAAACTGCGCGTACGATTCAGAAATTTGTTGCCGAGAAAACCTTGCTCATGTGGATGTCTAGCATGAATAAATTAACTCACTACAGTACCAACTACAATGAGACAAATAAAGGTGCTCTTGGTAATTGTGTTGTACTATCAACTTGAGCTGTGAAAAAGTAGAAAAGTGAAGCTTTGCAAACCTACCGGTGCAATTGACTCCATCTCCAGTGTAACCAGTTTTACAGTCACATCTGAACGAACCGGGTACGTTCACACATTTGGTATGTTGACCGGAACAATTATGGTTTCCTAATGCGCACTCATCGTCATCTGCAAAACACATCATTGTCACTCCGGGTACTCCCACCGGGCACCCCACTCCCCCACCCCCCCTCCCCTCCATTCTCCCACTTGCGATGAGGTCTGGTTCCGCCACTGTTGTGAATTGTTTCTATGATAAAAATGTGACAAAAAGCCAAAAAAGTGTCTCGTCTGCCAGGATAACACTACCTGTCAAGACGAGACAATTCACACCCCTTTCTCCAAAATGAGGTTTGCGATCCTCGTATAAACGGTTAGTTGAATTTTCAAAGAAATAAGTGAAAAGTTAGCTCGCCCAGGGTAACTCGGGGGGAACTTTGTCCCATATAAATGTGGCCTTAGCTTTTCTTTTGTCAGTCGTTCAGTATTCAGCGATAAAAGATTGGGTTAATCAGGCGCTTTTTCCCATTCTCCGTGGATAAGTTGCTAAGATGTAGTTTAATCCTTGATTCCTAATTTATGTCTTTATTTCTAACGTAAAAATATTGGCTGAAACTAATACTCAGATTGTGGAGGTGTAATGCCAGCTTGCATGTTGGACTTTTGACCTGAACCTCCGTAGTTTATTCAGGTTTATTAAACACATACTCGACAAGTTCTAATCAATAAGTTGTATTCGGCGTGTAACCTTAGCAACCTTTGTTCGCTCAGTGTATTAGTTTTAGACGCAGACGTCATCGTTTACTCAGCCTTGTCACCAGGGTATTCACCGTGTTTCAAGATGGCGGCTCATTATGAAAACCGAGAAGACCCTAGAAGTTAAACCGCTGTAAACTCAAGAACTTTCATGATGCTTGGCATTTTTCTTCTATAACTTAGTTTTCCCCTTACCTAATTGACATAAATCTCCATGGTAACCTTGAAAACAAACACAACGGTATCCTCGGTCACCATTAAAACCGGCTTGACAGGTTGAGTGTTCTGCACAGGGACTGTTCATACAAGGATTGATCTGAAATTAATGTGCATTCTTTGTTGAATATTTGATACCCATTAAGTTTAGTATGATTAAAGATTCAACATATAACTCTCCATGATGTCAACTGATTAGTGTTAAGAACTCTTCAGCTAAGGTATAATCTAAGATCACTGACTTTCATGTGGAAAAATCACTTCATGTTTTACAGAATTGCTTGTGTTTAGGTGAGAATTAGGTCTAGGGGACACTTCATGATGTCTATCATAAGGATCATGAATCTCATTAGCGTGCATTTCTGGACATACCTCTTTGAAACGAGCTTTTAATTTGCATGTAACTTTAGAACAACAAATAGAAAGTGTTTGTGTTAGTTACCTCTATAATTAGTTTAGCTAACTTTTTCTTTTAAATTTATAGATAGACATTTAAGAATAAAAATTAGCGAGAAAAGTTTAACACAACGTTTCGATGTCGCCATGCAGACATCATTTTCAAGTGACCTTTTAAACATAGTATTAAAGCCCGCGATAGCTGACGAGAGTTCAAACTCTTTGAGAGTGTTAGAGAGTCAGTAAGAGTGCCTGAGAGTTGAGGCCAAACGAGGGCGAGAGTTTAGAATTCCTGGCAATGGCACAGGGTCCAGAGGAGCTCTATTTGATCGTACAAGACGCTTTTTTCTTCGAATCGTCGCCGTCTTGAAAGTTTAACTGATTGCGTTACACAATATGTACCGCGGGCCAAATTACTAAGGGCGCAATTATCTTCCAAACAAGGCACGAAATGCCGACAACGAGGCACGAAGTGCCGAGAGAAAAGAAAGGAAAGCTTTCCGTATTCTTTACTGTACGCCGATTTCGCAGCTTCAGAGCCCGTAGTAATTTGGCCCGCGGTACTTATTTTGTGTAACGCAATCAGTTTAACTTTCAATACAGCGACGATTCAAAGAAAATAGCGTCTTGTACGATCAAATCCTCTGGACCTTGTGGCAATGGTAGATTCCAATAAAACTGAGCGGGTTCAAACTCTTCAGTGAAGAGAGTGAAGAGAGTCGATCGCCGAGAGCGCATGAGAGTCACCGAGAGCGCACGAGAGTCACCGAGAGCGCACGAGAGTCACCGAGAGCATACAAGAAAGATAAAACGAGCGCAAGAGTTTGAGCTTTGTCGACTCACGTTCTCGTTTGGCCCGGGCTTAATCTTACTCTTTTGTATTTGATCATTTGCGTTTGGTCATATTTACATGGAATTTGCGCACTATAAGTTATACTACTACTACTACTACTACTACTACTACTACTACTACTACTACTACTACTACTACTACTACTACTACTACTACTACTACTACTACTACTACTACTACTACTACTATTACTACTACTACTACTACTACTACTACTACTACTACTACTACTACTACTACTACTACTACTACTACTATTACTACTACTACTACTACTACTACTACTACTACTACTACTACTACTACTACTACTACTACTACTACTACTACTACTACTACTACCACTACTACTACTACTATTACTACTACTACTACTACTACTACTGCTGCTGCTGCTACTACTACTACTACTACTACTACTATTACTACTACTACTACTACTACTACTACTACTGCTGCTACTACTACTACTACTACTACTACTATTACTACTACTACTACTACTACTATCTTGAATCAAAGACTTCTTGAACATGTTACAACTCAAAACATATTGCACCCATCTCAAATTGGTTTTCTACCAAAAAATCGCACCGCAGACCATGTCCTAACACTAAGAACATTAATAGATAAATATGTTCACTATCACGGAGAAAAAGTTTATGCTTGTTTTGTCGATTTCAAGAAAGCGTTCGACTCAGTTTGGCATGAAGGTCTCTTATATAAATTACTTAAAATCAATGTAGGAGGACATTTCTACGATCTCATTAAAAGCTTATACTCAAATTCTAACTGCTCTCTGAAAATTGATCATAGTAAAACGCGACCCTTTCAATACTCGAGAGGTGTACGACAAGGGTGCATTTTAAGTCCGTTACTTTTTAACCTATATCTAAACAATTTACCTTATTCGTTTGAAAACACTTTATCTGATCCATTCATTTTACCGAATGGTACAAAAATCAATTCTCTCTTATATGCTGATGATTTAATTATTTTGTCGAGATCCAAAACAGGATTGCAAAATTGTTTGCAGGTATTGTCTTCATATTGCAATTCTTGGATGTTAAGCATTAATTTAAAGAAAACAAAGGCTATGATATTCCAAAAACGCGCAAGAAAATCCAATAATTGTACCTTTTATCTAAATAATGAAACTATTGAAACTGCTCAGAATTATACCTATTTAGGAACCCGAATATCATCAACAGGAAATTTCACATTGGCAATTGATCACTTGAAAGAAAAGGCCATGCATGCTCTTTACAGTATTAGAAGACACACAGATTTTAGTAGATTAAAACCAAATCTTGCATCAAACATCTTTGACACAATGATTTCTCCAATCCTCACTTATAATAGTGAAGCTTGGGGCTTATATACCAAACAAGACTTTAAGACTTGGGATAGATCCTCAATAGAAAAAGTTCAATTACAATTCTGCAAACGCTATTTAGAAATAAATAATAAGACCTCGAATTTAGCATGTAGAGCGGAACTAGGTCGATTCCCTCTCATTCTTACCATAAATCAGAAAATTCTTAATTATATTCTATATCTTAAAAAGCAAAAATGACGACTCTATAATGAAACAAATTTTCTTAATATCATTAGATCTCCATTCAATTAAAAAAACTAATTTTTACTCTAATTTATTAAACATGGTTGAATACTATGATCTACAAAATTTTAATCTTGACACACTGGATGAAAATAAGATCATGCATTATGTCAAACTTATGAAGCAAAAGTATATTTCCTACTGGAAAAAATGCTTTACAGAACTCAAGGAAATTGGAATTTTACAATAGTTTTAAGGATCAATACATAATCTCCCATTATCTAGATCACACAAGGAAATCAAATGAAAGGAAAACTCTAGTCAAATTTAGGACAGGTAATCCAAAACTCATGATCGAGCTTGGTCGATATAATCAAATCCCTAGAGAAAATAGATTATGCCCTTTATGCGAATCAAATAATATCGAAAACGAAATTCATTTTCTCTTTCAATGCCCAAGATATTCAACTTTAAGAGATAAATACTTTAATCAAATCTACCAACACTTGCCGAATATTCAAAATACATTCTCAACAGAAAGTATCAAAGAATTGATGAACTCTTCCAATTATTTTGTTAATTTACTTTTAATGAAAATGATATCTGCATGCTTTGAATTACGTGATAGCTTAATATTGTCAAATCAAAATGAAGTTTTGTAATTATTTAATATTCTTTTACTGTCTTTTGTTATTGTTAAAAGTATGCTTTTGCAATACTGTAACTCAATATAGTCATGCAAATAAAGCTATTATTTACTTACTTACTTACTACTACTACTACTACTACTACTATTACTATTACTACTACTACTACTACTACTATTATTACTACTACTACTACTACTACTACTACTACTACTACTACTACTACTACTACTATTACTACTACTACTACTACTACTACTACTACTACTACTACTACTACTACTACTACTACTACTACTACTACTACTACTACTACTACTACTATTACTACTATTACTACTACTACTACTACTACTACTACTACTACTACTACTACTACTACTACTACTACTACTACTACTACTTCGGGCACACCCGCACCGATTCAATGAGTTTTCTCCACTCCCCTTTGTCAGACATGATAACTGGGAGTTGCTGTCGTGCCAGTCCAGTGTCCCTCTCTAATTGGTCTATGAAAGTTATTGCTGGGCGCCCCTCGATCGTCAGCCATGTGTTAGATCCCAGAGAAGTAGCCGAGAAGCAGTATCGTTCTTGCTTCTCCAGCAATGTCCACTGAACTGTAGTCTACGAGTCTGGAGAGTTTTTGAGATGGGAGGTAGATTTCCATAGAACTCCTTGTTGGTTATATGATCTTCCAGCTTTTATCCAATGCTGTTCGTAGGAGTCTTGTATAACAGCCATCTAATTGTTTCTCCATTGTCGTTGTTAGTGTCCAACTCTCCAACCCATACGGTAGAACAGTTTCTACTGAAGCTCTGAAAAATCGTATCTTCAGGTCTCTATTAAGGTTGGATTTCCGCATTGTCGTCAGCTTATTGGATGTGGCTCATGCCTTTGCTTTTCGAATTCCAAGGTCTTTCTCCGTTTGATCAATCCAGGAGTCTAGATACTGGAAATCGTTCACCCACTTCAACTTAGAATTATCTGAGATGGTGATGTCTCCTTGTTGTCGAAGGTTATGTACTCAGTCTTGCTACTGTTGATGTATAGACCAACCTCCTTGGCGGCAGTTTCAACCCGCTCTAGCAATGCCTGGGCTTTCTCCAAATTATCTGAAATAAATGCGATGTCATCGGCAAAGTCCATGTCAGTGATCATAACTGCGGGGTTGCGTCGGCTCCTCCTCTCATACAGTGTGAAACCCAGATCTTCAAAACTTTCAGTCGCAGATCGCATTGCATATTCTAGTGTTACAATGAATAGGTATGGAGCCAGCGTGTCGCCCTGTAATACCCCGGCCAGAATAGCAAAGGAATCCGTTTCGCCGTCAGGGGAGCGTACTTTATCTTCGGTGTTGCAGTACATTGACGCTATTGCCAAGACAATTTGGTATGGAACGCCATATGCCCTTTAGGAAATCAAGCATTTTCGCTCTGTTGATCGAATCAAACGCCTTCTTAAAATCAACCGCACTTAGGTTCTTAGCCTTTATGCCGTCCACTTATCTTCTTAGGGTAAGTAACTGAGCAACTGTTGACCTGCCTGTTCGAAGTTTGTTTTGGTTTATACGCAGTAGAGGGTCTAGGTAAGGGCGCGGCATCCTGTTGAGAAGCATTCTATTGTCTTTTTTTAGCAGCTATTGGAGTTAATGCAATGCTGCGGTAGTTTTGCGGTACGCTAAGATCGCCTTTCTGAGGTATGTCCAGAAATGTACGCTAATGAGATTCATGCTCTTTATGATAGACATCATGAAGTGTCTCCTAGATCTAATTCTCACCTAAACACAAGCAATTCTGTCAAACATGAAGTCATATGGAAATTACAAATAATTGTGTGTAATATGAAGTGCCCAAGGTCCGAGTTATGTGCATTTCTGGATATAAGTGCATAATTCGGGGGTTCACCATTGCAAATTATTATTATTAATTAAACTAATTAATTAAACTAATTAATTAATTAATTAAACTATTATTATTAATATCGGAACACTCCATTTTGAAGTAACTTTTCTCCTTTCAATAAAACAATTAATTTGTAGTACTGAGATGGTTTACTTACGGAAATTGGACGGTATATGAAGCCATTTCTTGCCTGCAACTCATCTGGGACTTGCAAATGGGTTCTATTATTCAATTCACACAGAAATGATCCATCAATTTGTGTACCGTAGTTGTAGGAAACACAGTCTGGTTCCAGGAAGCATTGTATCTCACACACTCCCTGCTTAGAAACTTGCTTGTGTTTTATGACGTGGTTGTTAAGAGCCATCCCATTCTTTCCCTCTTTGAAAATTATTGATCGACATTCATCTAAAAATTGAAGAGAAAATTACATTTGTTACGTTAGCTTCGACTACCATTGCATGAAAAGTTTAATGGTGACAAAGTTGTGCCACATCAAATGTATAAGACCCAAGCCCATTTTATTGTACCAAAACTGTCTGAATGAATTGCAACTTTTCAAGGTCTCACATTTTAGTTTCCAAATTGCGGTAGAACAGTCTTTGGTTTGTTTCTATTTCAAAAATAGGTTTATTTCTTTCTCTTGGTGTTTTAATATCATTTTGTAAATAAGTAAAGGTATTGTAGCATGCTATTGTAGCATGGTTTTGTAGCATGAAAAAAAATCAAAATCTCTGGGAAGACTATACAACAAGTTTCAATCCACGGTAGGAAAAAAGATGGCGACTGGTACATTTACCCATAATTCTTAGCGCATAAAAACTTTAACAACGTTCATAAAAATGTAAAGAAAAGTTATAAAATCTTCAAACCTAGTCTACACATTGTCCTTAGTACTGGAACAAATATTGTAAAAATTTGGCTTTCTTTGTGCCTTATGTGCTGTGTTAGGTCCGCAAGGTATTGTGGTAAAATGAACAGCCGCCATCTTTTTTCCTACGGTGGATTAAGCCAAGAAAACTGAGCGGAGTGAAAATTGAGCATTCACGTTTTCCAATCCCAACTTACGCAGACAATTCAAATGTTTAGAAAAGCACTTTTACGCTGGTACCTTGCTTAATACTAATGAAACATCATCTCTTTGACAATTTACCGAGCTTTTTTATAAGTTTTCCTTTACTTTTTTACTAAAAAATTATAAGTTGTTTTGTTATACTGGCGTAACTTCCCTCTCTTCTCCTTCCTATATACAATGCGACTTAATTTAAGTGGTGTAATTTTGTTCTGTACGTTCTCTTTCCTTGAAAATTTTATACCTTTTTTACTTACTTTTTTTTTTTTGCCTTATATTAAATTCTGTATTATCATCTGCTAAGGTTTCGAGAAATAAATAAATGAAATAAATGGAAAAAAAATGTAATGAACTAATCAGACCTAGAAAAACGCGTTCCAACAAGTCACGATTGGTTTTGGTTCAACGTCAGGAGTTTACTTTCTCCTGATTAGCTGAGAAATTGACCGCAATAGATGCAAAACCACAGCAAACGCAAGTCGCTTTCATGCAAAGTTCAATAGCGAAGCGCACAATTACTATTTATAGAACTAAAACTCAGATAAACAAACCAAAAGTGACTCTCAAGGGATTCCTAATTAGGAATTTCTATTGTCAGAAATGCAAGAATAAACAAGAATAAATTATAAACTCAGACAAGCATGAGTACGGACGTCATTTGTGCGCTTTGCTATTGAATACCGCTCTAAAATATGGTTTGTTTATAGCAATCTGTTGTCATTCAATTTCCTTTGTACTATTGACACCAAGCTTGCAAGTTATGATTAATTCCTCCACACCCCCTCTCCCCTACAGAGTTGGGTAATGTGTCTTTGGTCGATGACATGAAATTTTAAAACGCGACCATTCAAATGAAAGCTATTAACTATAGTGCGACAAACCAACAAAATAAAATTTGAGATTTCGGTGGATTTGATTTTTGATTTTTTTTTATAAAAGGTGTTAGATTTAAGTCAAAATTTGAAAAAAAAAACATTCCGGAGTGTCCAAGTAAATCCCCAAAACTTTAAAAATACTATTTATGAAAAAAAAAACATACTTAGATGTACTGAACATAGAAAACGTACAGTTTAATTAAATGAATAAATAAATAAATAAATAAAATAAATAAATAAATAAAAATAGACAAATCGCCTTTATCTAAAGAAGCGTAACACTTTTAAACACAGTCATACGACTGACAAACCTGCGGCCCTTGGATTACAGGGTCCAGTAACAACAACAACAGCAACAACAAAAATCTTTATTAGTTAGTTAATATAGAATTTATAATACTGGCCTGCAGGTAGCAAAAGCTAATCTTGGCAGGCCAGTGAAATTAATAGAAGTATAGAAGACCATGATTTGGTCCTTTTTCAAGAATTAGTGGATTTATAGTTAAGTTTAGCTTCGCTTTGTTTTCGTAGAACTGATCTACTGGCAACGCATAAACACTGTTGACAACTGCAACGACACTGCTGTGCTGAAGATATTAAGCCAACAATCATGCTTGATTAAACCCGATAGGTGTGCTATCTATTTACAGAATTGCTAATTTAATTTCATCGCTCGAAAAGATGCTCTGTTTTAGCCACCATGTGATGACGGAAAGAAAAGAGCTACCTTTTCAGTGTTCCTTCGTCAATCTTTCGAGGCTCTCTAAAATTTCTTTAGTATTTTATGTTAGTTCAGATCACTATCAGACACTCGTAAGCGGACTAAACTTACGGCCGCATTGACTAAACCTTGTTGGACCCGGTTGTTGACAGTTTTTCTGCCTCCCGAGGTTTTCCAGGAGCTTCGACTGTATTTTTTAAAATCACCTGTCCTATGCCGACGCTTTTATTGTTGTCTCTTTTTTAAATCCATTTTGGCTTCTGCTAGTGGAATGTTTAAATATGAAAAAGCAAGGTCTAAATTCCGTTTTTTCCCAATATAAAAAGCTTAAAACACCATAAAATAAGTGCTGTTCTATAGTTTTTATTTGAATTGTCACGCCTTAAGGCCTGGCTTGGGGAAACATTGTTTCTTTTAATGTGGCTTAACTGGAAAGCTTTTGCTTCGGAAGCAAAATTTGAGTCTGGAAAGCAAGAAAGTTCTTGACTTGGGTCCGCAACAAATGTTTTTCGCGCGGCTTAACTGGGAAATAAATTTGCGTCTGTAACAATGTTTGAGTCCTAGTTTAGCCAGGCCGTTATGATTTTACCCAGAGACTTAAAAGCCAGAAGCACGAAGCACTGTATATGACGCAAGAAACATTACAACGTAAAATACTGCTCGCCAAACAAACAAACCTGGTGATTCCTCATGACATAACATGACAATCTGATACACACAAAACTATTCTTAAAATTAAAACTTACCTAGTCCTTTAGCAAAGAAAATACCATTGATACACACAGCAATTGTAAACAAAACTGCTGTTGGATTGAAAGCTCGAAATAAAGTTTCAACTTTTCTTGAAACATGCAAATAGCTCAACTTCATCTTGCCACGAGGCATCAAAAGCTTTCCACTTATGTTTCTCAAGTCTGTCCGTGAAATCAAACGATACACACTTTGCAGACAAATTAAGCAGAAAGCCCGTTGCGCTCCCTTTGCGCTATTACCGAGTGACGAGTTGAAATATTTAGTTTGGCTTATAAGCGCTTATTTGGGGGTTATGACGTCATCAAAATAGCGGGGTTTTTATTACTCGTGGCGTCGCAGGGAGCCCACACAAACTGTGTGACCGTTCGTATTTTTAAATTTAGAGGAAATGTATGGGAATATCGAAAAGGTTCACTTATCGTAATATTCTGTGATGAATATTCATATATAAGATCAAGATAAGCGTATTTTTACCTGAAATGTTGTGTGTTGTCGTTGTTGTAGCTGAAAACGACGAATTTAAACGTCTGATGCAAAACCCTTCAAATCGCTTAAATTCGCCGTTTTCAGCTACAAGAACGACAACACACAACATTTCAGGTAAAAATACGTTTATTTTGATCTTATATAAGAATATTCATCACAGAGGTGGGTGTGCGGGCTATTTTCTTCGCAATTGTTACGTTGCGAAGTTTTCGAATCAGCTTCAAAAACTTGCAACGCAAAAACACGAATTTTACTCAAGTTGTTTCATGTAACATACCTGTCGTTAATTTTGTTGCGCTAAAAATTGTCGTTGCGAATCGTCCCGTGTAACATCACCTTAATACACTGTACCTTTTCTTTTCACACGTACTACAATTTACCTTTTCTTATGCACACAATTCTCCTTGAATTTTATGGGGTATACATCCAGCTGTTTAATTTTTCAAAGACACAAGGGATGGAAAGACGCGGAACGAGAGAAGCTCGACCGAAGGGGATGATGGGAAGGAGGAAAAGGAACGTCCGCCATTATTTCGTCCGCCATCTTGAAAACAGGATCTCCCAGTCGTCTCCCCTGTATCCTCCTTCCCATCACACCTCGCGCTCCTCTCGTTAATTGAGAGACGACTGGCGACGAGTCAGATATTTGTTTTAGAGAGGAAGCTTTTGAGCTTAAAAGCAATCACGAAGGTGACGGCAGCGACAACGTCACCAATCAATCCATCAATTGTATTATTTATTATGTAAAGAATACATAAAAGGAAACGTCAGAGGTTATCCCTATAGAGGACGCTCCCTACGTAAAATATAAAATAAATCATAATACAATATAAAATTTAGGAATATTTCTGTAGTTTTTGGACATACTCCGTCCTGTACTCTTCTAACGCACAATGTTAAAAATATATCTGTTCGTAAAAATATATACGTATGTGTTCGTAAAAAAACCGCAATTAATTTCGCTGATAAAACTCAGCCTCATCAGGCAGTATCCGCTATCTTGGATTCAAGATATTTATATCTTATTTATATCGGATTCAAGATATTTATATCAGGCAGTATCCGCTATCTTGGATTCAAGATATTTATATCTTGAATCCAAGATAGCGGATACTGCCTGATGAGGCTGAGTTTTATCAGCGAAATTAATTGCGTTTTTTTTACGAACACATACGTACATATTTTTACGAACAGATATATTTTTAACATTGTGCGTTAGAAGAGTACAGGACGGAGTATGTCCAAAAACTACAGAAATCTTTCTAACTCTTTTATCGTTTCGACGAGAGAACTTTCCGAAATTTAGGAATAATTAAGAATTAGCTAAAAAAAATTTACAACATTTTACAATACTTCCTAACAGGTCTTAACGAGTGAAAACAATGCCTCTGCACGTGAGTTTTGAATTTAGGTATAATTCTTTGCCGTTCTCTGCAAAACAACAACGTCAAATTACTAAATTATAGGTTTTGCTGGAGAAAGTCAACACACGATGGTTAATTTTCCTTTCCCTGTTTGAACTGGAAAGTCATCCATACGAATTCAGCTCCTCGACATTGAACGAAATATACAAATTGGAACAATTGCAAAGTAGTTTGAAAGAACGTGAATTCTTTTTTCAAGTGACGCCCTCTCTTTCTTTCACTCCAGGGAACAGAAAGAAGAGAGACCCTGGGGACGAGGTAGGTAAAACCAGCACTTTTGTAAGTCAATATGGCTTAAAAGGCGGAACAGCTCATTTACAACCCACAAATTGTAGAACTCAGTTATCCGTTGTCTTTTGAGACTGGTTTGACTTGGTTGTCCGAACACTCAAGATATATGAAATAGACCATTTTACAGTTCTGTGCTTAGTACCCTAGCCTTTGTGTGAAAGTGAGGCTAGAGTTTACTTTGTTTTGCTACAAACCTACCTGTTATTCATATGTAAATCTTGCTGAACAAAAACGAGTTGGCACAGCAGCAATCAGTGATTTACATATGAACAGCAGGAAAGTTTGTATCAAAGCATATTAAGCAGACATCTGTAAATTAGGCTATTCAAACGAGTTGCCACCGAGTTTTTGTAGCGGAGCTCTCGCGGGCCGAAGGCCCGCTCGCGGAGCCCCATACTCATACAACCTATGCCCGTTCACGGGCGCGCGTCCGTGACATGTGTGTCGGTGCGTCGGAGCGTCGGAGCGTCGCGCAAGCCTAACTCGCGGGCACGTATGACGTCGCAAAACATGCGCGTATGACGCCACACAACATCCGGGATCTTAGCAATTTTGAAACCAAAGCGAGGCTTTGTTTTTCGCGCGGCTACACGGTCGAATGTCACGTCAGCTCGGTAACTACTTTGATGTTTTGCTGTGTTTAGCGGAGAAAACCGTTTTAAATTACAGTCGTATTTCCCTGCATTTTTTCGCGGTTTGCTACTCAAGACAGGGATACTAATTAAGGGATACTCAGAAGCCGCTATAGTGGAAAAAGAAGAGCTTTCAGGGATACATACATACATACATACATACTTTATTACCTTTCCCCAAAGGGGCTTTTCAAAGATAATTAAAACTAACTAACAAGAATAATCGCAAAATAACTAATTACATAATGATCATAAATATAAATCGTATTTACAAAGATAAATTGAATAATTAAGTTAAGATTCTAAAAATTCCTTAAGAAGCTTGCGCTTTAAAACTTTTTTTAAAACCGAGACAGATTTACTGAATTTTAAAATAGGGTCCAAAGAGTTCCAAATGTTAACAGTCCAATAATAAAATGTCCTCTGGCCAGAAGCAGTTCTAAATAAAGGAATGTAGTCAGGGGCACAGCCTGTCATACACTTAAAGGCCAGGGTGGCACTCCGATAATAAAGCTGGCTAGATACTGGCAACCAATTTAACTTTTTTAGTGCGGTTGTGACATGGTCATATTTTCGCGTGCCGCTTACAATTCTACAGGCAAAGTTTTGTACAGATTGCAGTTTATCTATATTAAAATTAGAAGTGGTTTACCCAGACATTAGAACAATAAAACAATTTACTAAAAACTAGCGCATTAATAACTGTAATAAGAGTACTTTTATCAAGTGAGTGTTTAACACGATTAATCTGCTTCGAGGAACTTCGTACGTTTTTATCAATGTGGGAGCAATGCGGAGAGATGTTTCTCACTTCGGATTTCAGAACTGAACTCTGAAGAAGTGGAGATGTAAAGGATTTCCAGCAGGTCGAAGGACTTAAAGGTAAAACAAATTATATTTTTTGATGGGAATTTATGTTTATATCAATCTGTGATTGACTTTTTCTTTGTGTTCTTATTAGTTTTGAAGAATTGTTTATAAAACGTGCTCAAATTGAAGTCGTTTCATGATTTCTTTCATCGAAGACAGCTCGGCCTCGATGCGCTATAAATGGTTCGCGTTTTGCTTTTAAACATAAACTTATGGAGATTTGAATAAAATTTTTCGAAAGAAGATTGTGTTGTCCATTTTTATGTGTTTGTTCATTCATTACATAGGTTGAAAAGCGATTTTATGTAAACAAAACAAGACTTGGATTTTATAGTTCTAACTTCACTCGCGTGGCCTTATGCAAATATGTTTGTGTATTTTTTACAATTTTGATTTCCAAATCAGTTTCTCGGGCAATTTTTGATAAGCAACAGGTGTATTTTATTCGAAAATTAGTTATACTAGTTATTCTAGACGGAGAAAAAGTTGTTTTGTGAACTTTTGTATGGTCTAAATGTACTGTGCAGAAGGTCGCGTAATTCTGTTTTTGAGAATTGCTAAAATTGAAAAATAGCCCGGTCGTCAATCTTAATTCTTGTGCTTCCGGCACCTCAGTTAAGTTTATCATCGGCTTTCTGTTCAGAGAGCTACGCTGTTAGGCTCAGCCTATCTATATATATTAACAAAATGAACTTTGTTCCAAACGAAAAATTTTGAACACCTGTTTAAACGTTCCTGATGATTGGCTCGACAAATATTGAGCAAACGTTGAAGCAAATGTTGAAATCCTTTAAACGGGTTTCAGATCAATTTGTTGGTTTTTGAGGAAAAAAGAAAACCAGAGTTTCCGAAGGGAGGTACAGCTTCGTTCCTAGGGGAAGAGAGAGGACCTGGGAAGGAGGTTGAGGAAAGTCCGCAGAAGGAGATGACAAGGACGATCAAAAAATACCCGGGGGGGGATTCCCATATTTAAGCTATATAGGTATGTGCCGCGGGGTAGAGTGTGGGATTTGAAGTGCTCAGTCCTTAAACAGGATACCCTTTTTGCTATTGCGATCCTTAGATAGGGTTCCTTCAAATTGTATTAGCTAGTAAATAACAGTGCCTAAAGAAATGAAACTAGACTCAGTCCAATATTCTATGCCTGATGCTATAAACTTTCCATGTGCACATAACAGAAATAAAAACGACCGGTTCACACAATTCTGAGTTATCGTTTTCCCCTTAACTAGGGTGTCAATAGGGTGTCAATAGTGTGTCAATAGGGTGTCAATAGGATGCCAATAGGGTTCAATAGGATAGGATAGGATAGGATAGGATAGGATAACTTTATTTAGACACGGTAAACTCGTCAATACAACTATAAAAACCTAATTAATACAAAATTATTATAAAATATGTAATAGCTAGAACTACATTACTAAAATTACCCTAAATAATCAATAACCATACAACAATAATATTAAATGCGAAATTTAAAAACCTGCTTTACACGAGTGCCGTGTGTAAAAATTCTAAATTTTCATGACGACAAGAAACGCTCGCAGCCAGCCCGGAATGCTCTAAGGGAGTCAGCCTGCCGCAACTCGATTGGTAAGTTATTCCAAAGAACTGCTCCAGAGTAACTGAAGCTATTTTTCACATCATTTTCACCTTTTAGGTGGAGCAGGGATGACGAATGGTGAGACCGCTCGCCCTCCACCAATGTGGCCCTGGTCTTATTCCCAGACTCGGCGTCTTAAGTGGGTTATGTTTTTTTCCGGGGGGAATACTCCCAACAAATTAGGATAGGTGTGCGCTGCGAAGGTTCTTAAACCCTGACCCTATTTTAAAGTGCCAATAGGGTGTCAATAGGGTGTCAATAGGGTGTCAATAGGGTGCCAATAGGGTGTCAATAGGATGCCAATAGGGTGTCAATAGGATGCCAATAGGGTGCCAATAGGGTGTCAATGGGATGTCAATAGGGTGTCAATTTTCGATTTTCTACCCTAAAATAGGGTCAGGGTTTAAGAACCTTCGCAGCGCACACCTATCCTAATTTGTCGGGAGTATTCCCCCCCGGAAAAAAACATAACCCACTTACGACGCCGAGTCTGGGAATAAGACCAGGGCCACATTGGTGGAGGGCGAGCGGTCTCACCATTCGTCCTCCCTGCTCCACCTAAAAGGTGAAAAGTTATAGATCGTTTTCATCTTCGTAAGCAGTTTGTTTTTCTGGCTTTCGGAGAGCAACATTGAGATAATATGTTGCAGGAAGTGCTAAAATTTTAATGAAACAACTTGGCAAAATGTTTGAAGCCTGCATGACGATCCTTAAAGGCCCACCTTCACCCAAAATGCTGTGCGCACCATGATCACTTTCTGTATTCACGGTTAAATGTGTACAACCACTCAGATCACGCGTATGAACAACAGAGCATTTAAAAAAAAAACAAAAAAAAAACGACCGCAATGTCTTATGGGTGAAGGTGGGCCTTTAATAACCGAGTTAACCATGTTGGTCTACTACTGAGTTTGGTACACCAATATGGCGGTCGAATTTCTATTTTTAAAAAATTCTTGAAATACAGCTGGATGTGTTTATATTATTGGTTCTGTTCAGTTGAAAGATTCAAAAGACCTCCGATTTGCATCTTACTTTAGAAAGGTCTACAAACTGAGTGAAAAATACTTGTGTTTGTTTTGCACATGGAGACGCGTGTACGCTCAGCCGCACCACCAAAAATATTAAAATGCTACGTATCCAAAGCAATGTCATGTATTGACAGGAAACTTAGCACGACGATTACTGTTGCTTATATGAAGAACCTGTTAAAAGAAGGGCCGTGTGGAATAAGCTGTTTAGATTTAAGAATTTTGATGACTTCAGGTGAAGTAACCTCGTTTCCAGCGTCTCTCTCTCTTCATGGGATGTGGAAAGAAAGAGAGTCGTTGCTGATGTGAACCGATGTAAACGTTAACTGGCATTTAACAGCAGCAGAGACTAAATTCCCTAAATTGAATAATATTCTCGTAACCATTGGCAGCCACCACTCCACCGCGGCCTCTCGTGTCGAAATGAGCAGTCAGTGACGTCACAAGAGCATCGTCAAAGGAGACGTTGACACTCTTATCGGAATCAACCACCACACGAACAGTGAACCAAACTCCAGCCTGTGGAGGGCCATTGGGACAAGAGGAGGAAGCAGTCCCCACAAATCCACCGTTCAACATATAACCAGACTGGTAGCAGGAAGCGCTACTATGTGGCCTAAAAAACACGAATTCTTACGTTAGATTTACGTCATTTCAGTTATTCCGGGAATGTTTAGTCGAGTAGTCTTCTTCGCAGCGGTTATTTGGATCGTGACGGTCCTTGCCTGTGTAGCAGGCGTCGGGGAGAAGGGAACTGGGGAAAGAGGGAATGGATGCCTGCAATAAAGGCAAAATAGTGGACTCACTAACTCGAGGCTTGGGGTGGGGAGGGGTGGCACTCAGAGATCAAGGACACAAATGCATCCTCCATAAGGTCTTTATGGGTAGAACTTCAAGGGTTCCCTTGTAGATAGGTGCCTCTTTTTGCCTGTGTTGTATGGTACGGTGGGGCTTTGGTATTTTCATTACCGGATGCATTGAGGGGTATCTATCCGAGAGAGCGTATGAACGTTTATTTTAAGGGTATCATCATTTTTGACTTCAATGGCAGCTTATATCCTAACAAAATGACAATTCCGTAAACAACAACAGCGCACTTTAAATGGTTCCGTCAAAAACAGCATATATAGGGGAGGGTAGAGACAGGCGGAGGGAGCTACAATGAACGCCATAGGCCCTCGCTGCAGGGGTGCTATCCATGAATATTTGAAAAAAATGTCGGCAGGAGCTCGGTTATTTTGAAAATAATTTAAGTGTTAATGTACGTCATTCTTATTGATATTCTCCATAATTCTGCACATAAGAACCGAGTCAGAATTTTCTTGTTACAGCCTGACCAACCTCAGTTAACAAGTCACAGGTTACCAACCTGAAGTAGACGATGTCAAAGTTATTTCCGTCGATAACGTTGTAAATAACTCCAGGGTGACCGTAATTATTCCGTCCAATCACGTGCAACAAGTCAACTGTCAGACTATATGGTTCCCCAGCATTGATCTCATCCTTGCGAATAACACGACAGAAGCCATGCGTTGAAAAGGAGCCTTGATCTGCATTGATTTCATAAGTTTCTGTGGGTGCTAATGGGGTCATACTGACACAAGATACTGCTGTTGGAGGTTCGGCTGCAAATACATGCGCGTACGACATTTATGATGTTGTTAGACTGTTTACTTTTTCGTTTAACTTGTTACCTACGTTTCACTCGTCGACGACTTTGCACATCATACAAATAATCCATGACGCCAGCAGTGCGTCTTACTCTCATAGATCATTGGTAATGACTAATCAAATTGCGCGTGGAGATCCTTGTTTGTCAAGTCTCTCCTTATCAAAACCCATTTCCTTTTTGGATAAGGAAATTTGTCATATTTTCTGACAAGATTTTATTAAACAAGTCTCCTTTTTCAAAAAATGGCACGCCGCGTTTTAACCCTTTAACTTCCAAGAGTGCCAAAAAAACAAAAATTAAAGAAAACTCTCAAAATTCTTTTGTAAAATATTGAAAAACAAATGGTACCATGCAAAAGTACTGCTGAAGAGGTTTCATTTGGATGGTCACACCATAGGATTTCATCCACAGACTCAAAAGTTAGAACAAATGGTGCCATGCAAAAGAACTGCTGAAGAGGCTTCATTTGAATGGTCACACCATAGGATTTCATCCACAGACTCAAAAGTTAGAACAAATGGTACCATACAAAAGTACTGCTGAAGAGGTTTCATTTGAATGGTCACACCATAGGATTTCGTCCACAGACTCAAAAGTTAGAACAAATGGTACCATGCAAAAGTACTGCTGAAGAGGTTTCGTTTGAATGGTCACACCATAGGATTTCGTCCACAGACTCAAAAGTTAGAACAAATGGTACCATGCAAAAGTACTGCTGAAGAGGTTTCGTTTGAATGGTCACACCATAGGATTTCGTCCACTGACTCAAAAGTTAGAACAAATGGTACCATGCAAAAGTACTGCTGAAGAGGTTTCATTTGAATGGTCACACAATAGGGTTTCGTCCACAGACTCAAAAGTTAGAACTACACTACATGTCTCCATAATTGACTCTAGGAGTGTTAAAAGGGCTAACACAGTTTTTGAACAAAATGACTTGTCAAGAGAGCTCGCTCCTGTGTATGAAGTTCTTTTCCTGTCACTAAGGAAGCTTGTTGTTCGTCTACACGAGCAATTTATCTTTTCAATGATAATTTGTCCATGAAAGCATGTTCACCAGTTTACACACCGAAGCGAATTTGTCGCGTTTCCTGAAAGCAACATCGTGTCAAAGAAACCTGTTGTCGAGGAAAACTTGCTGATGTGGATGTCTAGTATGTATAAATCAACTCAATACAGTACCAATAATAAAGAGACAAAGCAGGTGCTTTTGGTAATTGTGTTATACTATCAACTTGAGCTGTGAAAAAGTGGAAAAGTGAAACTTTGCAAACCTACCGGTGCAAGTGACTCCATCTCCAGTGTAACCAGGTTTACAGTCACATCTGAACGAGCCTGGTACGTTCACACATTTTGTATTCTGGGATTGACAGGAGCAGTTATGGTTTCCTAATGCACATTCATCGTCATCTGCAATATAATTCAGATAATTGATTCATTTTGCAGTATAAGGCAGTGTTCACACTTGGTGGCACCATACCCGCGAGTATACCAATACAAAACTCAGTGGGTATTGTGAGTTCAAACTACTGGTGCCCAATTTTATGCTCTGTTCACATTCAGTGCCCAGAATGAACCTTCTGTCAGTACCTTTAACATTCTTCAAATTTTAAAGTATATCCGCAATGTATTTTATATTATAGATCCGCAAATACATCTATTATAGTTTGTCTGCGCTTTTCAGAATCGAAACTCAAGAAAAAACACAAACGAGAAAGAGAGACAGAACTTTTCGCGATTTTCTTTCAGCGAATCATTAATCGGCTTCAAACATTTCCACTCCGATTTTTTTATTATCCACCATTTGAAAAGTGAAATTAGAGCAGGGGATTATCAGTAAAGTAACAAGTACAGGGGCGGATCTAGGGGGAGGGTGCAGGGGGTGCGCACCCCCCCCCCCCCTTGAGATGACTTAGTCTGCGTTGTTCGCTTTTAAAATTTGTTTACGTCACCCTTCAGTTACGTCATTCCTTAGAGGTGCACCCCCTCCTAAGAAAAATCCTGGATCCGCCCCTGAAGTAAGAGAAATAGATTATGAGCGAAGTGCTTGGGCACTGACAAAAATCATGTGTATATACTGGTGCCCGTGCCTGATTCAGTGCCCGGGTACAAGGTCTCTAAAAATGGCGGCTCATTATGCAAACCGAGAAGACCCTGGGGACTACATTGCTTTTACTTCTCAGGGCTCAGAAATTAAACCGCCGTAAACTCAAGAACAATTCATGATTCTTAGCATTCTTCGGTTGAAGGCCATGTACTTAAGCATTTCAGCGTTATGTAACTTAGGGCCTCTTCATATGAGCACGGTTGACCGGGCTGGCCCGGTTTCCGAGATCTCGCCTTACCTTTAAATCCTTTGTAAAATGTTTGATGTGTTCATATGTGAGGGCGGGTTGGCTCGGTTACCGAGATCTCGGTTTTACCAACCGGGATCTCGGTAAGCGGGCTGGAAAATTCTGCCATATGAACACTTCATCCCGGTTACCGGGACGAATTCTTTGCGACAGCGCATGCGTTACATGGTCGATGACGTAGCAGCGCGGTTGGCTGTCTTTTCTCATCTCGGAAACCGGGCTGAATTTTCTCATATGAACCCAAGGCGAAATCCGTCACGGTACGCGGGCCAGCACGGTCAACCGGGCTCATATGAAGAGGCTCTTTAATAGTCTCCTTTACCTAATTGGCAGTTATCTCCATGGTAACCTTGAGAACAAACACAACGGTATCCTTGGTCACCATTAAAACCGGCTTGACAGGTTGAGTGTTCTGCACAGGGGCTGCTCACACAAGGATTGATCTGAAATGGATATGCATCCTTCGTTGAATATTTGTTGCCTAATTTAAGATTTTACACATAACTCTTTGTATGGCCTGACCACTGATGTCAACTGATTAGTGTTAAGACTGAACTCTTCAAGGTATAAGTTAAGATCAAATGATATTATTAGAACTTCCACGTGGCAAAATGCTATCTACTCTGGGCGACAGAACGTTTGTATCAGCTGCCCCAGACTTTGGAATAGCCTCCTTAAAAAGAGTCTTGAGTCGTTGCCAGCTTTTAAAACGTGCTTTTAATTTTTAACATTAGAATAACAAATAGATAGTGTTTGTTAGTTTAGTTAACTTTTTTAAACCTTTTAAACATAGTATTTAAAGCCCGAGCCAGACTAGAGCGATAGTTGACGAGAGTTCAAACCCTTTGAGAGCAAACGAGATCGAGTCAATGGGAATGCCTGAGAGTTGAGGCCAAACGAGGGCAAGACTATAAAATTCCGGGCATAGATTCCAATGAAACTTTGAGCGGATTCAAACTCTTCAAGAGTGAAAAGAGTCGATCGCCGAGACGAGCATGAGAGAGAGCGCACGAGAGTCACCGAGAGCGCACGAGAGTCACCGAGAGCGCACGAGAGTCACCGAGTGCATGTGAGAAAGGCTAAACGAGCGCGAGAGTTTGAACTTTGTCGACTCACGTTCTTGTTTGTAATGTGCATTTGAGCATATTTACATGGAATTTGCGCACTTTAATTTTAATTATTATTATTATTATTATTATTATTATTGGTATTATTATTAATATCAGAACATTCCATTTTGAAGTAATGTTTCTCCTTTCAATAAAACAATTTGTAGTACTGAGATGTTTTACTTACGGAAATTGGACGGTATATGAAGCCATTTCTTGCCTGCAACTCATCTGGGACTTGCAAATGGGTTCTATTATTCAGTTCACACAGAAATGAACCATCAATTTGCGCACCGTAGTTGTAGGAAACACAGTCTGGTTCCAGGAAGCATTGTATCTCACACACTCCCTGCTTAGAAACTTGCTCGTGTTTTATGACGTGGTTGTTAAGAGCCATTCCATTCTGTCGCTCTTTGAAAATTATTGATCGACATTCATCTAGAAATTGAAGAAAAAAAATCATTTTGTTCTTTAGCTTCGACTACCGTTGCACGAAAAGTTGACTTTGATCACCTTGGATGGTGACAAAGTTATGCGACATCAAATGCGATCAAAAGTTTTGCAGTACTTTTGACGTTGCCTTTGACACAATTTTGACTCGCGTCAAAAGTACTACTAGACATCTGATGCACGTCACAGTCGAATGAAAGGTACCTTTGTGCAAGTCAAAGCAATATTTGACAGCACTTTTATTATTACTTTTGATAAGCTTCAAAGGTGCTCTACCTTTGACTGAAATCAAATCAAACACGGCCTTTGCCACTTTAGATACCCGTGTCAATGGTTTGGCAAAACGGCCTTTCCCACCTTTAACATATGTCAAAGGTGTGTGGTTAAGTAAATAAATAAATCGACTTTGTCCAAAGACGCGTGGCACTTACAGAAGTCACAGAAAGGTTGAACCACTCAATGAGGACTGACAGCAGTTTCTAGTAATTTCCAGTTACGGTACTTACACTTTGGTGGATCAATACTACAATATTGGTATCAAACAAGTGGCCAACGATTGTTTTTTTATGGTCATCGACATGACATAAAGGTTAGATTTAAGTGTTTATAACTAAAACCTAATGAGTAAAGACTTAGAAAAACAAATTATAATAAAAATAAGCGAAAGGAAACGACGTTTCGAAGTCATCCTGGCTTCATTTTCAAGTCAAAAGGTCACTGTTCAAGTGGAGTGAATTTATACTACTTCTACTGTATTCAAAGCGCCGCTATATTCTTATAGCCGCTGTACATCGCTAGACTCAATGTCGATTGTCAGTTTACCAGCCATTACCCACTTTTAGTTTTGACAACATGACTTTACTGGTAGCTTCAAAGTTCAACGTTTTTATTATACGAACTACACTGAACTAAATTTGCATGGAAGATTAGACCCTCTTTGTTCAGTGACGGTTAATAACATACAAAAAGACGTCAGCCAGGCAAATAGCGCTGCGAAGAGTACAATTGTTTCAACTTGAAAGTGTGTTGACATTGAACTATTATTTCCTTTGTAGATAACCGCCGCTGAACTAAAAAGAAAGCAGCCAATTACATGCACGTGCTAAAATGTCAGAAAATGTTAGACGTTATACTTGAACAGCGGTCGCCATGAAAACGGTACACCAAGCACTAAGCGACACCATTTTGAACCCTGGGATCGAGGACCCTGAGGTCACGTGTATATTGCTGGGTCCAGTCCTGCGCGCCTCCCAGGATAAGGGACGCCTGGTACTGAAAAGTGCAACATGATCTCCTCTCTAAATTAACGATTATCGTTAATTCTTAAATTGCTCCGAATTAACCATTATAGTTAATTTAGAACACTGTTTCCCAGGACATTTCAGAAAAGAAGAAATAAAAAAAACCACGTTATTTGGACTGCGGGATTCGAACCCGGTACTACCGCTACTAGGAACGTCTTCTTACCACTAGACCACCGAACAACAAGGCGATGGGAAATTTTATCTGCAAGATATTTATTTGAGTCTTGCATAGAATATCATTGATCTACAGTGATTAGGCCTAAGCGCTGATTTCAAATGGTTAGCTTTTTGTTGAGGAGGTTTGGTGATCAAGCTTTTCCATTTACTTTCTAAAATTATTTTCAAGCGAGTGATTTTATAGGCTTACAACAGGGTGTAGAATAAGCCCATGAATTTTATTAAGTTAAAAAAATCGAGGTTCGCTCAACCAGCAGCGTGGTGGTCTAGTGGTTAGAAGAGAGGATAAGTCAGCGAAGGGTCATAGGGTCGTAGGTTCGAGTCTTGTCCGAACACTAAGGATTGTTCTTTTTCAACAAAAATGCTCATTTCCCAGAATTCCTTACAGACTGTCAGTGTTCTGAATTAACTATAATCGTAAATTCAGAGCAATTCGAGAATTAACGATAATCGTAAATTCAGAGAGGAGGACGGGTTGGTTAATTCTCGAATTGCTCTGAATTTACGATTATAGTTAATTCAGAACACTGACAGTCTGTAAGGAATTCTGGGAAATCAGCATTTTTGTTGGTTTTTTTTTATTTCTTCTTTTCTGAAATGTCCTGGGAAACAGTGTTCTAAATTAACTATAATGGTAAATTCGGAGCAATTTAAGAATTAACGATAATCGTTAATTTAGAGAGGAGATCATGTTGGAATTAACGATAATCGTAAATTCAGAGAGGAGGACGGGTTGGAGAAGTGAGAAGTCAGAACACGCGCATTTACAAATCAGAATGAAGGCGAACGTCAGTATGTAACCAGATGGAGTAAAATAGAGGTTTTGCACGGCAGCCATGTTGCATGGCAGGAACAATAAAGTCTTTTCCCTATGGGAAAGAATGTTCTTTCTAATGCAAAACATTTTCATTGTTCCTGCCATGCAACATGGCTGCCGTGCAAAACCTCTATTGCTGCTCAGCAGGGAATGCAGGATGTATCGTTTAGACAGCAAATGCGGCATATTTTCTATTAAACTCAGGAAAACAATTGTAATTTATTTCAGTGAAAGTCAGAAAATGTCAGACGTTATACTTTGAGAAGTCAGGAAACGCGGGATGTTTTGTTCTTCTGTCAAAAGGGATGTACGATGTTTTATTTCAAATACAGGAAATGGGTGATATTTTACTTCGTAGGTACGAAAATATGGAAAAGTCACTTTTTAATTTTGACTCTGAAAACCTGCCATGCATTTTCACCATTTGATTTTAGGTCAGGAAACTTATTCTAGACCCTTGTTTCCCTTTAACTGAGTGGGTTTTTAAGTTTAGAAAAGAAATAATGAAATGATGAAAGCTGCTCTATGTTAATTTTTAATTTTCTTTCTACTGTTGTAATCAAAGCAGGCTCATTGTTCACTGACTTGATTGATGTTCAGTTATTCCACACGAACTAGCAGGTTGTTTGAGTTAGTTAACTCTTGTAAAAGCCCCTCCTAGCTACGATAGTATCGCTATGTGGTCGTAGAACTGGTCTTTGCAACGTATAAACACTGTTGACAACTGGAATGACCCTGCTGTGCTGAAAACTCTTTCGGCATCGGGGTTGTTAATTAAAATTTGTGCAAGTAACAATAATCATGGGTTGTTTGAACAATTTTGGACGCACTACTTTACCCTTAGTCCTTGTAAGTTATTTCGTCAATCCTGGCCGAGGCTCTAATATTTCTTTTGTATTTTATAGTGGTTCAAACCACTATCGAGACGTTTCAGTTGAATTTATTATTTCTTAAAATCACCTGTCCTATGCCGCCGCTTTTAATTTTTTTTTTCATCAAGTTTGGCGCCTTGTAGCGTAAACTCTTAAAATGTTAAAAACGTCCAAATTCCGTTTTGTCACGATATTAAAAACTTAAAGCACCATAAAATAAGTCAGTGTTAAAGCGTGTTTGCACGCATTTATTTATATTTCTCGCACGTGCTAATTTCTATGTGTATATTTGTCACACATTTTTTCGTATAAGTTTCAGTTTTTTAGTTGCATGGGGTCAGTACAGTTGTCCTTGCCGTTGACGATTTGATTTATATTTTTTGATTCACTGATTAGGTATGTTTGTGTCACTTTCATTTTCTTTGGCAACATTATTTCATAGCTCACATCTTGTATTATTCGTTTTTGGGGGTAACTTTGTAATTTATTTTTTCTCTCCAGAACCGTTCTGTGTTCTGGCACGACAGACGCGTATCTTATGGTGCTTTTCGCTTCAATAAATGATAGTTCGTAGAACGCACAGTTTATTTCCTGCGGCTACATAAGTACTTTTCTGTAGTTTTCATTTGGATTGTCACGCCTTGGAGCCTGGCTAAGCTTGGAAAGGTTGTTGCGGAATTTTGTTTTCTAATGTGGCTCAGCTCCGGGAAGCAAGAATGTGTTTGACTTGATTCGATAACATCAGTTTCCTTGCGTTCGGGAAGCTAAACTGGGAAATATTTGCTTCCACAACAAATGTTTTCTAGTTTCGCCAGGCTGTTACGATTTTAGTCAGAGGCTTTAAGTGTAGTTCTAACTTTCAAATCTGTGGATGAAATGTTATGGTGTGACCATTCAAATGAAACCTCTTCGGCAGAACATTTGCATGGTACCATTTGTTCTAACTTTTGAGTCTGTGGATGAAATCCTATGGTGTGACCATTCAAATGAAACCTCTTCAGCAGTACTTTAGCATGGTACCATTTGATCTAACTTTTGAGTCTATGGATGAAATCCTATGGTGTGACCATTCAAATGAAACCTCTTCGGCAGTACCTTTGCATGGTACCATTTGTTTTCCAATATTTTACAAAATGAAAATTGCAATTTTTCTTGAATTTTTATTTTTGGCGCACCGTAAATAACGCAAGAAACAGCACCACAGTAAAATACTGCTGGTCAGACTTTATAGGTAACAAACCTGGTGATTCCTTATGACAAAATTAAACATATACAACAATCTGATACACAAAAAATGTTCTCTAAGTTAAAACTTACCTCCGTTAGCAAAGAAAACACCGTTGATACACACAGCAATTGTAAACAGAGCTGCTGGTTGAATGAAAGCTCGAAATAAACTTTCAATTTTCCTTGAAATATGCAAATAACCCAACTTCATCATGACACGACGGATCGAAAGCTTTCCACTTATGTTTCTCAAGTTTGTCTGTGAAATCAAACTTAAAACGATACGCTTCTTGCATACAAAACAGGACGCCCGTTGTGCTATTACGGAGTAACAAGTTAAAATAATTAGTTTGGCTTACGAGCTCTCACCTGGGGTCTAAGACGTCATCAAACACGATGGGGGATTTTAACATTGTGCCAGTTGATATAAATAACTCCCTATCTAAATATTGAAAAACACGTAACACATTCGATGACATCTTGCGCCTTAAGGTTTATACAGTGTACCTTCGGGGGTGTCTCCAGTATAACAGCTCTAGCATCTTTAGATTACACTTACTATACCTAAACCCAGATATCAAATTAAAGCTTATAGAGCTGGCTATCTAAATATGGAAACCATTTGGAAATAAAATGAATTGTCGAATTTTTTACGACGTCGAAATTCGAACGTCCGAATCAGCTTTAAAACGCTGTAACTCAAAGCGATTATTGTATTTTGCTAATTTGATTTGTTCTTGGATTTCCGGACACAAAGCGCTAAAAAAAACGTGTCGGCGATTTCCCATATTCAATTGCAGTGAAAAGTTACAGAATATTTTCGAAAAAAGGAGAAAAAAAATTGGAATGATCGCACGGAAATGGATCTTGACGAAAAAGTTTTCGGTATTAAGAAATTCGCCGATAAGTTTTTGTTGATTATATGTTAGCCTAGCTTCTGTCCAAATTTGAGGAAAATCGAACAAATTTCCTTTGAGTTGTAGCTCTTTAAAGTGTCCCCAACAAGCGAAAAATTAACTTTGAGAAAACAGCGCTTAAAAAAACATATCGCTTCATAAACAAACTCCGCCCACAAAAGTTATACCGTCATTTCACCGTCAATTTTCACTATTTTTCGATCATTTTTTTTAATGAAAGTTCATTCTGTAAACTTTATTTTGACGCCAAAAAAAAATTTTCGATAAATTTTCGATCTGAAGGTACATTGCAACCTTAATGGATACCCAGAAAACGTTAAAGATGAAACCAAAGGCCCCAAATCCCTAACACAGAATGATCATACTTCAAAATTCCATTCATCTCATAACGACTAGACCACAAAATCACCAAGATCTTCCGCAGAGAAGGCCACTCAGTACGTGTCGCCCACAAATCCTATACAGCAACCACATTACAGAGCACACATGCATGCACCAGAGCCAACTGTCCTATCTCAAGTACTAACTTACGTCTACGGAGAAACACTGTATACCAAATCACATGGAATAGTTAACAACTATTCACCGAAGTGGTGAATAGTTGTTTTAGTATATACTGAAACAGTGAGATAATATAACGAAAATGATGCTTTTTAACTCATTTATTCCTGTCAACGATTACAATTTTCGCGCAAATTGCTGGGAGGTGAGTAGCACTTTCTATTCCGAGTTTCAGTAGCCAATCAGAGTTCGCCAACAATGCTATCCACTGTTTCAGTATATACTATAAATGTAAACAAGAGGCTCCAAGCAGCCTTTACTCATGCGCATGCGTAGGAAAGTTTTATGATATATTTTAAACATGATAAGAAGATGTCCGACATGGAGAAGAGTTACTCCTTTCATTCAGTCATCGTTCCTGCAAACCACGTTGTTTACTATTGAATGTTTTGGAAATGAAGGCTGTACCACAATGAAGCCAGTGATTCTTCTATGTCTTATATATATCAAACGTGAACATAGTGATGTATGTAGGAGATGCTGTTGTGACACTTAAGTAACGCTCTTTTACCGGAAGTAAGAGTAGTCGGAAGTTACTAAACACGAAATGTAAATGGCAAAGACATGAACCAGAAGTGCACAATTTAAAATATGCGTGCATAAATTTGCAGGCAAAATCGTGACACAAAAAATAATAAAAATAATAATAACAAGAGGCTACCGGTAGCCTATACTCATGCGCTTGTGTAAGAAAGTTTTATGGTTTATTTTAAACGGGTCACGCACCCCTCCCCTGTCAATGAATTTTGTATGACACACATTGCACCATCACACAAGACATGTTGATTAAAGCTACCAATTTTTCTGTACTCGCTTTGAATATTTAATTTATTGATTCCTGATCAAACCCACACCAGTCTAACACTTCCCAAACAGTGAATTATTTCTATTTCATTGGTAGTTTCTTGGTGTTGCGGATGGTGTGATCACCAAATGACGTAAAACAAAAGATTCAAAAGACACTGAACAATATCCACTCCACTAGTTATACTAGTTATTCTAGACGGAGAAAAAGTTGTTTTGTGAACTTTTGTATGGTCTAAATGTACTGTGCAGAAGGTCGCGTAATTCTGTTTTTGAGAATTGCTAAAATTGAAAAATAGCCCGGTCGTCAATCTTAATTCTTGTGCACCTCAGTTAAGTTTATGCACCTCAGTTAAGTTTATCATCGGCTTTCTGTTCAGAGAGCTACGCTGTTAGGCTCAGCCTATCTATATATATTAACAAAATGAACTTTGTTCCAAACGAAAAATTTTGAACACCTGTTTAAACGTTCCTGATGATTGGCTCGACAAATATTGAGCAAACGTTGAAGCAAATGTTGAAATCCTTTAAACGGGTTTCAGATCAATTTGTTGGTTTTTGAGGAAAAAAGAAAACCAGAGTTTCCGAAGGGAGGTACAGCTTCGTTCCTAGGGGAAGAGAGAGGACTTGGGAAGGAGGTTGAGGAAAGTCCGCAGAAGGAGATGACAAGGACGATCAAAAAATACCCGGGGGGGGATTCCCATATTTAAGCTATATAGGTATGTGCCGCGGGGTAGAGTGTGGGATTTGAAGTGCTCAGTCCTTAAACAGGATACCCTTTTTGCTATTGCGATCCTTAGATAGGGTTCCTTCAAATTGTATTAGCTAGTAAATAACAGTGCCTAAAGAAATGAAACTAGACTCAGTCCAATATTCTATGCCTGATGCTATAAACTTTCCATGTGCACATAACAGAAAAAAAACGACCGGTTCACACAATTCTGAGTTATCGTTTTCCCCTTAACTAGGGTGTCAATAGGGTGTCAATAGTGTGTCAATAGGGTGTCAATAGGATGCCAATAGGGTTCAATAGGATAGGATAGGATAGGATAGGATAGGATAGGATAGGATAGGATAGGATAACTTTATTTAGACACGGTAAACTCGTCAATACAACTATAAAAACCTAATTAATACAAAATTATTATAAAATATGTAATAGCTAGAACTACATTACTAAAATTACCCTAAATAATCAATAACCATACAACAATAATATTAAATGCGAAATTTAAAAACCTGCTTTACACGAGTGCCGTGTGTAAAAATTCTAAATTTTCATGACGAGAAGAAACGCTCGCAGCCAGCCCGGAATGCTCTAAGGGAGTCAGCCTGCCGCAACTCGATTGGTAAGTTATTCCAAAGAACTGCTCCAGAGTAACTGAAGCTATTTTTCACATCATTTTCACCTTTTAGGTGGAGCAGGGATGACGAATGGTGAGACCGCTCGCCCTCCACCAATGTGGCCCTGGTCTTATTCCCAGACTCGGCGTCTTAAGTGGGTTATGTTTTTTTCCGGGGGGAATACTCCCGACAATTTAGGATAGGTGTGCGCCGCGAAGGTTCTTAAACCCTGACCCTATTTTAAAGTGCCAATAGGGTGTCAATAGGGTGTCAATAGGGTGTCAATAGGGTGCCAATAGGGTGTCAATAGGATGCCAATAGGGTGTCAATAGGATGCCAATAGGGTGCCAATAGGGTGTCAATGGGATGTCAATAGGGTGTCAATTTTCGATTTTCTACCCTAAAATAGGGTCAGGGTTTAAGAACCTTCGCAGCGCACACCTATCCTAATTTGTCGGGAGTATTCCCCCCCCGGAAAAAAACATAACCCACTTACGACGCCGAGTCTGGGAATAAGACCAGGGCCACATTGGTGGAGGGCGAGCGGTCTCACCATTCGTCCTCCCTGCTCCACCTAAAAGGTGAAAAGTTATAGATCGTTTTCATCTTCGTAAGCAGTTTGTTTTTCTGGCTTTCGGAGAGCAACATTGAGATAATATGTTGCAGGAAGTGCTAAAATTTTAATGAAACAACTTGGCAAAATGTTTGAAGCCTGCATGACGATCCTTAAAGGCCCACCTTCACCCAAAATGCTGTGCGCACCATGATCACTTTCTGTATTCACGCTTAAATGTGTACAACCACTCAGATCACGCGTATGAACAACAGAGCATTTAAAAAAAAAAAAAAAAAAAAACGACCGCAATGTCTTATGGGTGAAGGTGGGCCTTTAATAACCGAGTTAACCATGTTGGTCTACTACTGAGTTTGGTACACCAATATGGCGGTCGAATTTCTATTTTTAAAAAATTCTTGAAATACAGCTGAATGTGTTTATATTATTGGTTCTGTTCAGTTGAAAGATTCAAAAGACCTCCGATTTGCATCTTACTTTAGAAAGGTCTACAAACTGAGTGAAAAATACTTGTGTTTGTTTTGCACATGGAGACGCGTGTACGCTCAGCCGCACCACCAAAAATATTAAAATGCTACGTATCCAAAGCAATGTCATGTATTGACAGGAAACTTAGCACGACGATTACTGTTGCTTATATGAAGAACCTGTTAAAGGAAGGGCCGTGTGGAATAAGCTGTTTAGATTTAAGAATTTTGATGACTTCAGGTGAAGTAACCTCGTTTCCAGCGTCTCTCTCTCTTCATGGGATGTGGAAAGAAAGAGAGTCGTTGCTGATGTGAACCGATGTAAACGTTAACTGGCATTTAACAGCAGCAGAGACTAAATTCCCTAAATTGAATAATATTCTCGTAACCATTGGCAGCCACCACTCCACCGCGGCCTCTCGTGTCGAAATGAGCAGTCAGTGACGTCACAAGAGCATCGTCAAAGGAGACGTTGACACTCTTATCGGAATCAACCACCACACGAACAGTGAACCAAACTCCAGCCTGTGGAGGGCCATTGGGACAAGAGGAGGAAGCAGTCCCCACAAATCCACCGTTCAACATATAGCCAGACTGGTAGCAGGAAGCGCTACTATGTGGCCTAAAAAACACGAATTCTTACGTTAGATTTACGTCATTTCAGTTATTCCGGGAATGTTTAGTCGAGTAGTCTTCTTCGCAGCGGTTATTTGGATCGTGACGGTCCTTGCCTGTGTAGCAGGCGTCGGGGAGAAGGGAACTGGGGAAAGAGGGAAAGGATGCCTGCAATAAAGGCAAAATAGTGGACTCACTAACTCGAGGCTTGGGGTGGGGAGGGGTGGCACTCAGAGATCAAGGACACAAATGCATCCTCCATAAGGTCTTTATGGGTAGAACTTCAAGGGTTCCCTTGTAGATAGGCGCCTCTTTTTGCCTGTGTTGTATGGTACGGTGGGGCTTTGGTATTTTCATTACCGGATGCATTGAGGGGTATCTATCCGAGAGAGCGTATGAACGTTTATTTTAAGGGTATCATCATTTTTGACTTCAATGGCAGCTTATATCCTAACAAAATGACAATTCCGTAAACAACAACAGCGCACTTTCAATGGTTCCGTCAAAAACAGCATATATAGGGGAGGGTAGAGACAGGCGGAGGGAGCTACAATGAACGCCATAGGCCCTCGCTGCAGGGGTGCTATCCATGAATATTTGAAAAAAATGTCGGCAGGAGCTCGGTTATTTTGAAAATAATTTAAGTGTTAATGTACGTCATTCTTATTGATATTCTCCATAATTCTGCACATAAGAACCGAGTCAGAATTTTCTTGTTACAGCCTGACCAACCTCAGTTAACAAGTCACAGGTTACCAACCTGAAGTAGACGATGTCAAAGTTATTTCCGTCGATAACGTTGTAAATAACTCCAGGGTGACCGTAATTATTCCGTCCAATCACGTGCAACAAGTCAACTGTCAGACTATATGGTTCCCCAGCATTGATCTTATCCTTGCGAATAACACGACAGAAGCCATGCGTTGAAAAGGAGCCTTGATCTGCATTGATTTCATAAGTTTCTGTGGGTGCTAATGGGGTCATACTGACACAAGATACTGCTGTTGGAGGTTCGGCTGCAAATACATGCGCGTACGACATTTATGATGTTGTTAGACTGTTTACTTTTTCGTTTAACTTGTTACCTACGTTTCACTCGTCGACGACTTTGCACATCATACAAATAATCCATGACGCCAGCAGTGCGTCTTACTCTCATAGATCATTGGTAATGACTAATCAAATTGCGCGTGGAGATCCTTGTTTGTCAAGTCTCTCCTTATCAAAACCCATTTCCTTTTTGGATAAGGAAATTTGTCATATTTTCTGACAAGATTTTATTAAACAAGTCTCCTTTTTCAAAAAATGGCACGCCGCGTTTTAACCCTTTAACTTCCAAGAGTGCCAAAAAAACAAAAATTAAAGAAAACTCTCAAAATTCTTTTGTAAAATATTGAAAAACAAATGGTACCATGCAAAAGTACTGCTGAAGAGGTTTCATTTGGATGGTCACACCATAGGATTTCATCCACAGACTCAAAAGTTGGAACAAATGGTGCCATGCAAAAGAACTGCTGAAGAGGCTTCATTTGAATGGTCACACCATAGGATTTCATCCACAGACTCAAAAGTTAGAACAAATGGTACCATACAAAAGTACTGCTGAAGAGGTTTCATTTGAATGGTCACACCATAGGATTTCGTCCACAGACTCAAAAGTTAGAACAAATGGTACCATGCAAAAGTACTGCTGAAGAGGTTTCGTTTGAATGGTCACACCATAGGATTTCGTCCACAGACTCAAAAGTTAGAACAAATGGTACCATGCAAAAGTACTGCTGAAGAGGTTTCGTTTGAATGGTCACACCATAGGATTTCGTCCACAGACTCAAAAGTTAGAACAAATGGTACCATGCAAAAGTACTGCTGAAGAGGTTTCATTTGAATGGTCACACAATAGGGTTTCGTCCACAGACTCAAAAGTTAGAACTACACTACATGTCTCCATAATTGACTCTAGGAGTGTTAAAAGGGCTGACACAGTTTTTGAACAAAATGACTTGTCAAGAGAGCTCGCTCCTGTGTATGAAGTTCTTTTCCTGTCACTAAGGAAGCTTGTTGTTCGTCTACACGAGCAAATTTATCTTTTCAATGATAATTTGTCCATGAAAGCATGTTCACCAGTTTACACACCGAAGCGAATTTGTCGCGTTTCCTGAAAGCAACATCGTGTCAAAGAAACCTGTTGTCGAGGAAAACTTGCTGATGTGGATGTCTAGTATGTATAAATCAACTCAATACAGTACCAATAATAAAGAGAGAAAGCAGGTGCTCTTGGTAATTGTGTTATACTATCAACTTGAGCTGTGAAAAAGTGGAAAAGTGAAACTATGCAAACCTACCGGTGCAAGTGACTCCATCTCCAGTGTAACCAGGTTTACAGTCACATCTGAACGAGCCTGGTACGTTCACACATTTTGTATTCTGGGACTGACAGGAGCAGTTATGGTTTCCTAATGCACATTCATCGTCATCTGCAATATAATTCAGATAATTGATTCATTTTGCAGTATAAGGCAGTGTTCACACTTGGTGGCACCATACCCGCGAGTATACAAATACAAAACTCAGTGGGTATTGTGAGTTCAAACTACTGGTGCCCAATTTTATGCTCTGTTCACATTCAGTGCCCAGAATGAACCTTCTGTCAGTACCTTTAACATTCTTCAAATTTTAAAGTATATCCGCAATGTATTTTATATCATAGATCCGCAAATACATCTATTATAGTTTGTCTGCGCTTTTCAGAATCGAAACTCAAGAAAAAACACAAACGAGAAAGAGAGACAGAACTTTTCGCGATTTTCTTTCAGCGAATCATTAATCGGCTTCAATTCAAACATTTCCACTCCGATTTTTTATTATCCACCATTTGAAAAGTGAAATTAGAGCAGAGGATTGTCAATAAAGTAACAAGTACAGGGGCGGATCTAGGGGGAGGGTGCAGGGGGTGCGCACCCCCCCCCCCCCGAGATGACCTAGTCTGCGTTGTTCGCTTTTAATATTTGTTTACGTCACCCTTCAGTTACGTCATTCCATAGAGGTGCACCCCCTCCTAAGAAAAATCCTGGATCCGCCCCTGAAGTAAGAGAAATAGATTATGGGCGAAGTGCTTGGGCACTGACAAAAATCATGTGTATATACTGGTGCCCGTGCCCGATTCAGTGCCCGGGTACAAGGTCTCTCAAAATGGTGGCTCATTACGAAAACCGAGAAGACCCTGGGAACTACATTGCCTTCACCTCTCAGGGATGAGAAATTAAACCGCCGTAAACTCAAGAACAATTCATGATTCTTACCATTCTTCGGTTGAAGGCCATGTACTTAAGCATTTCAGCGTTATGTAACTTAGGGCCTCTTCATATGAGCCCGGTTGACCGGGCTGGCCCGGTTTCCGAGATCTCGCCTTACCTTTAAATCCTTTGTAAAATTTTTGATATGTTCATATGTGAGGCCGGGCTGGCTCGGTTACCGAGATCTCGGTTTTTCCAACCGGGATCTCGGTAAGCGGGCTGGAAAATGTTGCCATATGAACACTTCATCCCGGTTACCGGGACGAATTCTTTGCAACAGCGCATGCGTTACATGGTCGATGACGTAGCAGCGCGGTTGGTTGTCTTTTCTCATCTCGGAAACCGGGATGAATTTTCTCATATGAACCCAAGGCGAAATCCGTCCCGGTACGCAGGCCAGCCCGGTCAACCGGGCTCATATGAAGAGGCTCTTTAATAGTCTCCCTTACCTAATTGGCAGTTATCTCCATGGTAACCTTGAGAACAAACACAACGGTATCCTTGGTCACCATTAAAACCAGCTTGACAGGTTGAGTGTTCTGCACAGGGGCTGCTCACACAAGGATTGATCTGAAATGGATATGCATCCTTCGTTGAATATTTGTTGCCTAATTTAAGATTTTACACATATCTCTTTGTATGGCCTGACCACTGATGTCAACTGATTAGTGTTAAGACCGAACTCTTCAAGGTATAAGTTAAGATCAAATGATATTATTAGAACTTCCACGTGGCAAAATGCTATCTACCCTGGGCGACAGAACGTTTGTATCAACTGCCCCAGACTTTGGAATAGCCTCCTTAAAGAGTCTTGAGTCGTTGCCAGCTTTTGAAACGTGCTTTTAATTTTTAACATTAGAATAACAAATAGATAGTGTTTGTTAGTTTAGTTAACTTTTTTAAACCTTTTGAACATAGTATTTAAAGCCCGAGCCAGACTAGAGCGATAGTTGACGAGAGTTCAAACCCTTTGAGAGCAAACGAGATCGAGTCAATGGGAATGTCTGAGAGTTGAGGCCAAACGAGGGCGAGACTATAAAATTCCGGGCATAGATTCCAATGAAACTTTGAGCGGATTCAAACTCTTCAAGAGTGAAAATAGTCGCCGAGACGAGCATGAGAGTCACCGAGAGCGCACGAGAGTCACCGAGAGCGCACGAGAGTCACCGAGAGCGCACGAGAGTCACCGAGTGTATGTGAGAAAGGCTAAACGAGCGCGACAGTTTGAACTTTGTCGACTCACGTTCTTGTTTGTAATGTGCATTTGAGCATATTTACATGGAATTTGCGCACTTTAATTTTAATTATTATTATTATTATTATTATTATTATTATTATTATTATTATTATTGGTATTATTATTAATATCGGAACATTCCATTTTGAAGTAATGTTTCTCCTTTCAATAAAACAATTTGTAGTACTGAGATGTTTTACTTACGGAAATTGGACGGTATATGAAACCATTTCTTGCCTGCAACTCATCTGGGACTTGCAAATGGGTTCTATTATTCAGTTCACACAGAAATAAACCATCAATTTGCGTACCGTAATTGTAGGAAACACAGTCTGGTTCCAGGAAGCATTGTATCTCACACACTCCCTGCTTAGAAACTTGCTTGTGTTTTATGACGTGGTTGTTAAGAGCCATTCCATTCTGTCGCTCTTTGAAAATTATTGATCGACATTCATCTAGAAATTGAAGAAAAAAAATCATTTTGTTCTTTAGCTTCGACTACCGTTGCACGAAAAGTTGGCTTTGATCACCTTGGATGGTGACAAAAGTTATGCGACATCAAATGCGATCAAAAGTTTTGCAGTACTTTTGACGTTGCCTTTGCCACAATTTTGACTCGCGTCAAAAGTACCAGACATCTGATGCACGTCACAGTCGAATGAAAGGTACCTTTGTGCAAGTCAAAGCAATATTTGACAGCACTTTTATTATTACTTTTGATAAGCTTCAATGGTGCTCTACCTTTGACTGAAATCAAATCAAACACGGCCTTTGCCACTTTAGATACCCGTGTCAATGGTTTGGCAAAAACGGCCTTTCCCACCTTTAACATATGTCAAAGGTGTGTGGTTAAGTAAATAAATAAATCGACTTTGTCCAAAGAAGCGTGGCACTTACAGAAGTCACAGAAAGGTTGAACCACTCAATGAGGACTGACAGCAGTTTCTAGTAATTTCCAGTTACGTTACTTACACTTTGGTGGATCAATACTACAATATTGGTATCAGACAAGTGGCAAATCATTGTTTTTTTATGGTCATCGACATGACATAAAGCTTTATACCTAAATCCTAATGAGTAAAGATTTAGAAAAACAAATTATAATAAAAATAAGCGAAAGGAAACGACGTTTCGAAGTCATCCTGGCTTCATTTTCAAGTCAAAAGGTCACTGTTCAAGTGGGGTGAATTTATACTACTTCTACTGTATTCAAAGCGCCGCTTTATTCTTATAGCCGCTATACATCGCTAGACTCAATGTCGATTTTCGGTATGCCAGCCATTACCCACTTTTAGTTTTGACAACATGACTTTACTGGTAGCTTCAAAGTTCAAAGTTTTTATTATACGAACTACACTGAACTAAATTTGCATGGAAGATTAGACCCTCTTTGTTCAGTGACGGTTAATAACATACAAAAAGACGTCAGCCAGGCAAATAGCGCTGCGAAGAGTACAATTGTTTCAACTTGAAAGTGTGTTGACATTGAACTATTATTTCCTTTGTAGATAACCGCCGCTGAACTAAAAAGAAAGCAGCCAATTACATGCACGTGCTAAAATGTCAGAAAATGTTAGACGTTATACTTGAACAGCGGTCGCCATGAAAACGGTACACTAAGCACTTAGCGACACCATTTTTTGAACCCTGGGATCGAGGACCCTGAGGTCACGTGTATATTGCTGGGTCCAGTCCTGCGCGCCTCCCAGGACAAGGGACGCCTGGTACTGAGAAGTGCAACATGATCTCCTCTCTAAATTAACGATTATCGTTAATTCTTAAATTGCTCCGAATTTACCATTATAGTTAATTTAGAACACTGTTTCCCAGGACATTTCAGAAAAGAAGAAATAAAAAAAACCACGTTATTTGGACTGCGGGATTCGAACCCGGTACTACCGCTACTAGGAACGTCTTCTTACCACTAGACCACCGAACAACAAGGCGATGGGAAATTTTATCTGCAAGATATTTATTTGAGTCTTGCATAGAATATCATTGATCTACAGTGATTAGGCCTAAGCGCTGATTTCAAATGGTTAGCTTTTTGTTGAGGAGGTTTGGTGATCAAGCTTTTCCATTTACTTTCTAAAATTATTTTCAAGCGAGTGATTTTATAGGCTTACAACAGGGTGTAGAATAAGCCCATGAATTTTATTAAGTTAAAAAAATCGAGGTTCGCTCAACCAGCAGCGTGTTGGTCTAGTGGTTAGAAGAGAGGATAAGTCAGCGAAGGGTCATAGGGTCGTAGGTTCGAGTCTTGTCCGAACACTAAGGATTGTTCTTTTTCAACAAAAATGCTGATTTCCCAGAATTCCTTACAGACTGTCAGTGTTCTGAATTAACTATAATCGTAAATTCAGAGCAATTCGAGAATTAACGATAATCGTAAATTCAGAGAGGAGGACGGGTTGGTTAATTCTCGAATTGCTCTGAATTTACGATTATAGTTAATTCAGAACACTGACAGTCTGTAAGGAATTCTGGGAAATCAGCATTTTTGTTGGTTTTTTTTGTTTCTTCTTTTCTGAAATGTCCTGGGAAACAGTGTTCTAAATTAACTATAATGGTAAATTCGGAGCAATTTAAGAATTAACGATAATCGTTAATTTAGAGAGGAGATCATGTTGGAATTAACGATAATCGTAAATTCAGAGAGGAGGACGGGTTGGAGAAGTGAGAAGTCAGAACACGCGCATTTACAAATCAGAATGAAGGCGAACGTCAGTATGTAACCAGATGAAGTAAAATAGAGGTTTTGCACGGCAGCCATGTTGCATGGCAGGAACAATAAAGTCTTTTCCCTATGGGAAAGAATGTTCTTTCTAATGCAAAACATTTTCATTGTTCCTGCCATGCAACATGGCTGCCGTGCAAAACCTCTATTGCTGCTCAGCAGGGAATGCAGGATGTATCGTTTAGACAGCAAATGCGGCATATTTTCTATTAAACTCAGGAAAACAATTGTAATTTATTTCAGTGAAAGTCAGAAAATGTCACACGTTATACTTTGAGAAGTCAGGAAACGCGGGATGTTTTGTTCTTCTGTCAAAAGGGATGTACGATGTTTTATTTCAAATACAGGAAATGGGTGATATTTTACTTCGTAGGTACGAAAATATGGAAAAGTCACTTTTTAATTTTGACTCTGAAAACCTGCCATGCATTTTCACCATTTGATTTTAGGTCAGGAAACTTATTCTAGACCCTTGTTTCCCTTTAACTGAGTGGGTTTTTAAGTTTAGAAAAGAAATAATGAAATGATGAAAGCTGCTCTATGTTAATTTTTAATTTTCTTTCTACTGTTGTAATCAAAGCAGGCTCATTGTTCACTGACTTGATTGATGTTCAGTTATTCCACACGAACTAGCAGGTTGTTTGAGTTAGTTAACTCTTGTAAAAGCCCCTCCTAGCTACGATAGTATCGCTATGTGGTCGTAGAACTGGTCTTTGCAACGTATAAACACTGTTGACAACTGGAATGACCCTGCTGTGCTGAAAACTCTTTCGGCATCGGGGTTGTTAATTAAAATTTGTGCAAGTAACAATAATCATGGGTTGTTTGAACAATTTTGGACGCACTACTTTACCCTTAGTCCTTGTAAGTTATTTCGTCAATCCTGGCCGAGGCTCTAATATTTCTTTTGTATTTTATAGTGGTTCAAACCACTATCGAGACGTTTCAGTTGAATTTATTATTTCTTAAAATCACCTGTCCTATGCCGCCGCTTTTAATTTTTTTTTTCATCAAGTTTGGCGCCTTGTAGCGTAAACTCTTAAAATGTTAAAAACGTCCAAATTCCGTTTTGTCACGATATTAAAAACTTAAAGCACCATAAAATAAGTCAGTGTTAAAGCGTGTTTGCACGCATTTATTTATATTTCTCGCACGTGCTAATTTCTATGTGTATATTTGTCACACATTTTTTCGTATAAGTTTCAGTTTTTTAGTTGCATGGGGTCAGTACAGTTGTCCTTGCCGTTGACGATTTGATTTATATTTTTTGATTCACTGATTAGGTATGTTTGTGTCACTTTCATTTTCTTTGGCAACATTATTTCATAGCTCACATCTTGTATTATTCGTTTTTGGGGGTAACTTTGTAATTTATTTTTTCTCTCCAGAACCGTTCTGTGTTCTGGCACGACAGACGCGTATCTTATGGTGCTTTTCGCTTCAATAAATGATAGTTCGTAGAACGCACAGTTTATTTCCTGCGGCTACATAAGTACTTTTCTGTAGTTTTCATTTGGATTGTCACGCCTTGGAGCCTGGCTAAGCTTGGAAAGGTTGTTGCGGAATTTTGTTTTCTAATGTGGCTCAGCTCCGGGAAGCAAGAATGTGTTTGACTTGATTCGATAACATCAGTTTCCTTGCGTTCGGGAAGCTAAACTGGGAAATATTTGCTTCCACAACAAATGTTTTCTAGTTTCGCCAGGCTGTTACGATTTTAGTCAGAGGCTTTAAGTGTAGTTCTAACTTTCAAATCTGTGGATGAAATGTTATGGTGTGACCATTCAAATGAAACCTCTTCGGCAGAACATTTGCATGGTACCATTTGTTCTAACTTTTGAGTCTGTGGTTGAAATCCAATTTTGTGACCATTCAAATGAAACCTCTTCAGCAGTACTTTAGCATGGTACCATTTGATCTAACTTTTGAGTCTATGGATGAAATCCTATGGTGTGACCATTCAAATGAAACCTCTTCGGCAGTACCTTTGCATGGTACCATTTGTTTTCCAATATTTTACAAAATGAAAATTGCAATTTTTCTTGAATTTTTATTTTTGGCGCACCGTAAATAACGCAAGAAACAGCACCACAGTAAAATACTGCTGGTCAGACTTTATAGGTAACAAACCTGGTGATTCCTTATGACAAAATTAAACATATACAACAATCTGATACACAAAAAATGTTCTCTAAGTTAAAACTTACCTCCGTTAGCAAAGAAAACACCGTTGATACACACAGCAATTGTAAACAGAGCTGCTGGTTGAATGAAAGCTCGAAATAAACTTTCAATTTTCCTTGAAATATGCAAATAACCCAACTTCATCATGACACGACGGATCGAAAGCTTTCCACTTATGTTTCTCAAGTTTGTCTGTGAAATCAAACTTAAAACGATACGCTTCTTGCATACAAAACAGGACGCCCGTTGTGCTATTACGGAGTAACAAGTTAAAATAATTAGTTTGGCTTACGAGCTCTCACCTGGGGTCTAAGACGTCATCAAACACGATGGGGGATTTTAACATTAGGGCCATTTATACGACAGAAAATAAGACGCGTCTTATCTAAGACGCAACTTAAATAAGACGCGAACCGATCGTATAAACAGTACAAAATAAGCATTCGTGTCTTATTTTAGACGCGACTTAAATAAGACGCGTCTTATCTTAGAACAGGGTTTTCAGCTGTTCTTATTTTGTCCGCGTCTTAAATAAGACTTGAACTTCCTCGTATAAATGCTTTCGCGTCCTAAATAAGACGTGAACAACAAGTGCGCCGTATCAAAAATAAGACGCGAACCATTTATACGTGATCTTCGCGTCTTATGTTGGACGCAAACGTATAAATGGTACACTTCGCATCTTATTTAAGTCGCGTCTTAGATAAGACGCGTCTTATTTTCTCCCGTATAAATGGCCCTATTGTGCCAGTTGATATAAATAACTCCCTATCTAAATATTGAAAAACACGTAACACATTCGATGACATCTTGCGCCTTAAGGTTTATACAGTGTACCTTCGGGGGTGTCTCCAGTATAACAGCTCTAGCATCTTTAGATTACACTTACTATACCTAAACCCAGATATCAAATTAAAGCTTATAGAGCTGGCTATCTAAATATGGAAACCATTTGGAAATAAAATGAATTGTCGAATTTTTTACGACGTCGAAATTCGAACGTCCGAATCAGCTTTAAAACGCTGTAACTCAAAGCGATTATTGTATTTTGCTAATTTGATTTGTTCTTGGATTTCCGGACACAAAGCGCTAAAAAAAAACGTGTCGGCGATTTCCCATATTCAATTGCAGTGAAAAGTTACAGAATATTTTCGAAAAAAGGAGAAAAAAAATTGGAATGATCGCACGGAAATGGATCTTGACGAAAAAGTTTTCGGTATTAAGAAATTCGCCGATAAGTTTTTGTTGATTATATGTTAGCCTAGCTTCTGTCCAAATTTGAGGAAAATCGAACAAATTTCCTTTGAGTTGTAGCTCTTTAAAGTGTCCCCAACAAGCGAAAAATTAACTTTGAGAAAACAGCGCTTAAAAAAACATATCGCTTCATAAACAAACTCCGCCCACAAAAGTTATACCGTCATTTCACCGTCAATTTTCACTATTTTTCGATCATTTTTTTTAATGAAAGTTCATTCTGTAAACTTTATTTTGACGCCAAAAAAAAATTTTCGATAAATTTTCGATCTGAAGGTACATTGCAACCTTAATGAATACCCAGAAAACGTTAAAGATGAAACCAAAGGCCCCAATACCCCCAAATCCCTAACACAGAATGATCATACTTCAAAATTCCATTCATCTCATAACGACTAGACCACAAAATCACCAAGATCTTCCGCAGAGATGGCCACCCAGTACGTGTCGCCCACAAATCCTACACAGTAAGGCAAGGCCTCTCTAACCACATTACAGAGCACACATGCATGCACCAGAGCCAACTGTCCTATCTCAAGTACTAACTTACGTCTACGGAGAAACACTGTATACCAAATCACATGGAATAGTTAACAACTATTCACCGAAGTGGTGAATAGTTGTTTTAGTATATACTGAAACAGTGAGATAATATAACGAAAATGATGCTTTTTAACTCATTTATTCCTGTCAACGATTACAATTTTCGCGCAAATTGCTGGGAGGTGAGTAGCACTTTCTATTCCGAGTTTCAGTAGCCAATCAGAGTTCGCCAACAATGCTATCCACTGTTTCAGTATATACTATAAATGTAAACAAGAGGCTCCAAGCAGCCTTTACTCATGCGCATGCGTAGGAAAGTTTTATGATATATTTTAAACATGATAAGAAGATGTCCGACATGGAGAAGAGTTACTCCTTTCATTCAGTCATCGTTCCTGCAAACCACGTTGTTTACTATTGAATGTTTTGGAAATGAAGGCTGTACCACAATGAAGCCAGTGATTCTTCTATGTCTTATATATATCAAACGTGAACATAGTGATGTATGTAGGAGATGCTGTTGTGACACTTAAGTAACGCTCTTTTACCGGAAGTAAGAGTAGTCGGAAGTTACTAAACACGAAATGTAAATGGCAAAGACATGAACCAGAAGTGCACAATTTAAATATGCGTGCATAAATTTGCAGGCAAAATCGTGACACAAAAAATAATAAAAATAATAATAACAAGAGGCTACCGGTAGCCTATACTCATGCGCTTGTGTAAGAAAGTTTTATGGTTTATTTTAAACGGGTCACGCACCCCTCCCCTGTCAATGAATTTTGTATGACACACATTGCACCATCACACAAGACATGTTGATTAAAGCTACCAATTTTTCTGTACTCGCTTTGAATATTTAATTTATTGATTCCTGATCAAACCCACACCAGTCTAACACTTCCCAAACAGTGAATTATTTCTATTTCATTGGTAGTTTCTTGGTGTTGCGGATGGTGTGATCACCAAATGACGTAAAACAAAAGATTCAAAAGACACTGAACAATACCCACTCCACTAGTTATACTAGTTATTCTAGACGGAGAAAAAGTTGTTTTGTGAACTTTTGTATGGTCTAAATGTACTGTGCAGAAGGTCGCGTAATTCTGTTTTTGAGAATTGCTAAAATTGAAAAATAGCCCGGTCGTCAATCTTAATTCTTGTGCACCTCAGTTAAGTTTATGCACCTCAGTTAAGTTTATCATCGGCTTTCTGTTCAGAGAGCTACGCTGTTAGGCTCAGCCTATCTATATATATTAACAAAATGAACTTTGTTCCAAACGAAAAATTTTGAACACCTGTTTAAACGTTCCTGATGATTGGCTCGACAAATATTGAGCAAACGTTGAAGCAAATGTTGAAATCCTTTAAACGGGTTTCAGATCAATTTGTTGGTTTTTGAGGAAAAAAGAAAACCAGAGTTTCCGAAGGGAGGTACAGCTTCGTTCCTAGGGGAAGAGAGAGGACCTGGGAAGGAGGTTGAGGAAAGTCCGCAGAAGGAGATGACAAGGACGATCAAAAAATACCCGGGGGGGGATTCCCATATTTAAGCTATATAGGTATGTGCCGCGGGGTAGAGTGTGGGATTTGAAGTGCTCAGTCCTTAAACAGGATACCCTTTTTGCTATTGCGATCCTTAGATAGGGTTCCTTCAAATTGTATTAGCTAGTAAATAACAGTGCCTAAAGAAATGAAACTAGACTCAGTCCAATATTCTATGCCTGATGCTATAAACTTTCCATGTGCACATAACAGAAATAAAAACGACCGGTTCACACAATTCTGAGTTATCGTTTTCCCCTTAACTAGGGTGTCAATAGGGTGTCAATAGGGTGTCAATAGTGTGTCAATAGGGTGTCAATAGGATGCCAATAGGGTTCAATAGGATAGGATAGGATAGGATAGGATAGGATAGGATAGGATAACTTTATTTAGACACGGTAAACTCGTCAATACAACTATAAAAACCTAATTAATACAAAATTATTATAAAATATGTAATAGCTAGAACTACATTACTAAAATTACCCTAAATAATCAATAACCATACAACAATAATATTAAATGCGAAATTTAAAAACCTGCTTTACACGAGTGCCGTGTGTAAAAATTCTAAATTTTCATGACGAGAAGAAACGCTCGCAGCCAGCCCGGAATGCTCTAAGGGAGTCAGCCTGCCGCAACTCGATTGGTAAGTTATTCCAAAGAACTGCTTCAGAGTAACTGAAGCTATTTTTCACATCATTTTCACCTTTTAGGTGGAGCAGGGATGACGAATGGTGAGACCGCTCGCCCTCCACCAATGTGGCCCTGGTCTTATTCCCAGACTCGGCGTCGTAAGTGGGTTATGTTTTTTTCCGGGCGGAATACTCCCGACAATTTAGGATAGGTGTGCGCTGCGAAGGTTCTTAAACCCTGACCCTATTTTAAAGTGCCAATAGGGTGTCAATAGGGTGTCAATAGGGTGTCAATAGGGTGCCAATAGGGTGTCAATAGGATGCCAATAGGGTGTCAATAGGATGCCAATAGGGTGTCAATAGGATGCCAATAGGGTGCCAATAGGGTGTCAATGGGATGTCAATAGGGTGTCAATTTTCGATTTTCTACCCTAAAATAGGGTCAGGGTTTAAGAACCTTCGCAGCGCACACCTATCCTAATTTGTCGGGAGTATTCCCCCCCGGAAAAAAACATAACCCACTTACGACGCCGAGTCTGGGAATAAGACCAGGGCCACATTGGTGGAGGGCGAGCGGTCTCACCATTCGTCCTCCCTGCTCCACCTAAAAGGTGAAAAGTTATAGATCGTTTTCATCTTCGTAAGCAGTTTGTTTTTCTGGCTTTCGGAGAGCAACATTGAGATAATATGTTGCAGGAAGTGCTAAAATTTTAATGAAACAACTTGGCAAAATGTTTGAAGCCTGCATGACGATCCTTAAAGGCCCACCTTCACCCAAAATGCTGTGCGCACCATGATCACTTTCTGTATTCACGCTTAAATGTGTACAACCACTCAGATCACGCGTATGAACAACAGAGCATTTAAAAAAAAAAAACAAAAAAAAAACGACCGCAATGTCTTATGGGTGAAGGTGGGCCTTTAATAACCGAGTTAACCATGTTGGTCTACTACTGAGTTTGGTACACCAATATGGCGGTCGAATTTCTATTTTTAAAAAATTCTTGAAATACAGCTGAATGTGTTTATATTATTGGTTCTGTTCAGTTGAAAGATTCAAAAGACCTCCGATTTGCATCTTACTTTAGAAAGGTCTACAAACTGAGTGAAAAATACTTGTGTTTGTTTTGCACATGGAGACGCGTGTACGCTCAGCCGCACCACCAAAAATATTAAAATGCTACGTATCCAAAGCAATGTCATGTATTGACAGGAAACTTAGCACGACGATTACTGTTGCTTATATGAAGAACCTGTTAAAAGAAGGGCCGTGTGGAATAAGCTGTTTAGATTTAAGAATTTTGATGACTTCAGGTGAAGTAACCTCGTTTCCAGCGTCTCTCTCTCTTCATGGGATGTGGAAAGAAAGAGAGTCGTTGCTGATGTGAACTGATGTAAACGTTAACTGGCATTTAACAGCAGCAGAGACTAAATTCCCTAAATTGAATAATATTCTCGTAACCATTGGCAGCCACCACTCCACCGCGGCCTCTCGTGTCGAAATGAGCAGTCAGTGACGTCACAAGAGCATCGTCAAAGGAGACGTTGACACTCTTATCGGAATCAACCACCACACGAACAGTGAACCAAACTCCAGCCTGTGGAGGGCCATTGGGACAAGAGGAGGAAGCAGTCCCCACAAATCCACCGTTCAACATATAACCAGACTGGTAGCAGGAAGCGCTACTATGTGGCCTAAAAAACACGAATTCTTACGTTAGATTTACGTCATTTCAGTTATTCCGGGAATGTTTAGTCGAGTAGTCTTCTTCGCAGCGGTTATTTGGATCGTGACGGTCCTTGCCTGTGTAGCAGGCGTCGGGGAGAAGGGAACTGGGGAAAGAGGGAAAGGATGCCTGCAATAAAGGCAAAATAGTGGACTCACTAACTCGAGGCTTGGGGTGGGGAGGGGTGGCACTCAGAGATCAAGGACACAAATGCATCCTCCATAAGGTCTTTATGGGTAGAACTTCAAGGGTTCCCTTGTAGATAGGTGCCTCTTTTTGCCTGTGTTGTATGGTACGGTGGGGCTTTGGTATTTTCATTACCGGATGCATTGAGGGGTATCTATCCGAGAGAGCGTATGAACGTTTATTTTAAGGGTATCATCATTTTTGACTTCAATGGCAGCTTATATCCTAACAAAATGACAATTCCGTAAACAACAACAGCGCACTTTAAATGGTTCCGTCAAAAACAGCATATATAGGGGAGGGTAGAGACAGGCGGAGGGAGCTACAATGAACGCCATAGGCCCTCGCTGCAGGGGGTGCTATCCATGAAAATTTGAAAAAAATGTCGGCAGGAGCTCGGTTATTTTGAAAATAATTTAAGTGTTAATGTACGTCATTCTTATTGATATTCTCCATAATTCTGCACATAAGAACCGAGTCAGAATTTTCTTGTTACAGCCTGACCAACCTCAGTTAACAAGTCACAGGTTACCAACCTGAAGTAGACGATGTCAAAGTTATTTCCGTCGATAACGTTGTAAATAACTCCAGGGTGACCGTAATTATTCCGTCCAATCACGTGCAACAAGTCAACTGTCAGACTATATGGTTCCCCAGCATTGATCTCATCCTTGCGAATAACACGACAGAAGCCATGCGTTGAAAAGGAGCCTTGATCTGCATTGATTTCATAAGTTTCTGTGGGTGCTAATGGGGTCATACTGACACAAGATACTGCTGTTGGAGGTTCAGCTGCAAATACATGCGCGTACGACATTTATGATGTTGTTAGACTGTTTACTTTTTCGTTTAACTTGTTACCTACGTTTCACTCGTCGACGACTTTGCACATCATACAAATAATCCATGACGCCAGCAGTGCGTCTTACTCTCATAGATCATTGGTAATGACTAATCAAATTGCGCGTGGAATTCAGTATATTGTATAAAAATAATAGATCCTTGTTTGTCAAGTCTCTCCTTATCAAAACCCATTTCCTTTTTGGATAAGGAAATTTGACAAGTTTTCTGACAAGATTTTATCAAACAAGTCTCCTTTTTCAAAAAATGGCACGCCGCGTTTTAACCCTTTAACTTCCAAGAGTGCCAAAAAACAAAAATTAAAGAAAACTCTCAAAATTCTTTTGTAAAATATTGAAAAACAAATGGTACCATGCAAAAGAACTGCTGAAGAGGTTTCATTTGGATGGTCACACCATAGGATTTCATCCACAGACTCAAAAGTTAGAACAAATGGTGCCATGCAAAAGTACTGCTGAAGAGGTTTCATTTGAATGGTCACACCATAGGATTTCATCCACAGACTCAAAAGTTAGAACAAATGGTGCCATGCAAAAGTACTGCTGAAGAGGTTTCATTTGAATGGTCACACCATAGGATTTCATCCACAGACTCAAAAGTTAGAACAAATGGTACCATGCAAAAGTACTGCTGAAGAGGTTTCATTTGAATGGTCACACCATAGGATTTCGTCCACTGACTCAAAACTTAGAACAAATGGTACCATGCAAAAGTACTGCTGAAGAGGTTTCATTTGGATGGTCACACAATAGGGTTTCGTCCACAGACTCAAAAGTTAGAACTACACTACATGTCTCCATAATTGACTCTAGGAGTGTTAAAAGGGCTAACACAGTTTTTGAACAAAATGACTTGTCAAGAGAACTCGCTCCTGTGTATGAAGTTCTTTTCCTGTCACTAAGGAAGCTTGTTGTTCGTCTACATGAGCAAATTTATCTTTTCAATGATAATTTGTCCATGAAAGCATGTTCACCAGTTTACACACCGAAGCGAATTTGTCGCGTTTCCTGAAAGCAACACCGTGTCAAAGAAACCTGTTGCCGAGGAAAACTTGCTGATGTGGATGTCTAGTATGAATAAATCAACACACTACAGTACCAATAATAAAGAGAGAAAGCAGGTGCTCTTGGTAATTGTGTTATACTATCAACTTGAGCTGTGAAAAAGTGGAAAAGTGAAACTTTGCAAACCTACCGGTGCAAGTGACTCCATCTCCAGTGTAACCAGGTTTACAGTCACATCTGAACGAGCCTGGTACGTTCACGCATTTTGTATTCTGGGATTTACAGGAGCAGTTATGGCTTCCTAATGCACATTCATCGTCATCTGCAATATAATTCAGATAATTGATTCATTTTGCAGTATAAGGCAGTGTTCACACTTGGTGGCACCATACCCGCGAGTATACCAATACAAAACTCAGTGGGTATTGTGAGTTCAAACTACTGGTGCCCAATTTTATGCTATGTTCACATTCAGTGCCCAGAACCTTCTGTCAATACCTTTAACATTCTTCAAATTTTAAAGTATATCCGCAATGTATTTTATGTCATAGATCCGCAAATACATCTATTATAGTTTGTCTGTGTTTTTGAGAAACTCAAGAAAAAACACAAACGAGAAAGAGAGACAGAACTTTTCGCGATTTTCTTTCAGCGAATCATTAATCGGCTTCAATTCAAACATTTCCACTCCGATTTTTTATTATCCACCATTTGAAAAGTGAAATTAGAGCAGGGGATTATCAGTAAAGCAACAAGTACAGGGGCGGATCTAGAGGGAGGGTGCAGGGGGTGCGCACCCCCCCCCCCCCTTGAGATGACTTAGTCTGCGTTGTTCGCTTTTAAAATTTGTTTACGTCACCCTTCAGTTACGTCATTCCTTAGAGGTGCACCCCCTCCTAAGAAAAATCCTGGATCCATCCCTGAAGTAAGAGAAATAGATTATGAGCGAAGTGCTTGGGCACTGACAAAAATCATGTGTATATACTGGTGCCCGTGCCTGATTCAGTGCCCGGGTACAAGGTCTCTAAAAATGGCGGCTCATTATGAAAACCGAGAAGACCCTGGGGACTACATTGCCTTTACTTCTCTGGGCTCAGAAATTAAACCGCCGTAAACTCAAGAACAATTCATGATTCTTAGCATTCTTCGGTTGAAGGCCATGTACTTAAGCATTTCAGCGTTATGTAACTTAGGGCCTCTTCATATGAGCCCGGTTGACCGGGCTGGCCCGGTTTCCGAGATCTCGCCTTACCTTTAAATCCTTTGTAAAATTTTTGATGTGTTGATATGTGAGGGCGGGCTGGCTCGGTTACCGAGATCTCGGTTTTTCCAACCGGGATCTCGGTAAGCGCTGCGGGCTGGAAAATTTTGCCATATGAACACTTCATCCCAGTTACCGGGACGAATTCTTCGCAACAGCGCATGCGTTACATGGTCGATGACGTAGCAGCGCGGTTGGTTGTCTTTTCTCATCTCGGAAACCGGGCTGAATTTTCTCATATGAACCCAAGGCGAAATCCGTCCCGGTACGCGGGCCAGCACGGTCAACCGGGCTCATATGAAGAGGCTCTTTAATAGTCTCCCTTACCTAATTGGCAGTTATCTCCATGGTAACCTTGAGAACAAACACAACGGTATCCTTGGTCACCATTAAAACCAGCTTGACAGGTTGAGTGTTCTGCACAGGGGCTGCTCACACAAGGATTGATCTGAAATGGATATGCATCCTTCGTTGAATATTTGTTGCCTAATTTAAGATTTTACACATAACTCTTTGTATGGCCTGACCACTGATGTCAACTGATTAGTGTTAAGACTGAACTCTTCAAGGTATAAGTTAAGATCAAATGATATTATTAGAACTTCCACGTGGCAAAATGCTATCTACTCTGGGCGACAGAACGTTTGTATTAGCTGCCCCAGACTTTGGAATAGCCTCCTTAAAAAGAGTCTTGAGTCGTTGCCAGCTTTTGAAACGTGCTTTTAATTTTTAACATTAGAATAACAAATAGATAGTGTTTGTTAGTTTAGTTAACTTTTTTAAACCTTTTAAACATAGTATTTAAAGCTCGAGCCAGACTAGAGCGATAGTTGACGAGAGTTCAAACCCTTTGAGAGCAAACGAGATCGAGTCAATGGGAATGCCTGAGAGTTGAGGCCAAACGAGGGCAAGACTATAAAATTCCGGGCATAGATTCCAATGAAACTTTGAGCGGATTCAAACTCTTCAAGAGTGAAAAGAGTCGATCGCCGAGACGAGCATGAGAGAGAGCGCACGAGAGTCACCGAGAGCGCACGAGAGTCACCGAGAGCGCACGAGAGTCACCGAGTGCATGTGAGAAAGGCTAAACGAGCGCGAGAGTTTGAACTTTGTCGACTCACGTTCTTGTTTGTAATGTGCATTTGAGCATATTTACATGGAATTTGCGCACTTTAATTTTAATTATTATTATTATTATTATTATTATTGGTATTATTATTAATATCGGAACATTCCATTTTGAAGTAATGTTTCTCCTTTCAATAAAACAATTTGTAGTACTGAGATGTTTTACTTACGGAAATTGGACGGTATATGAAACCATTTCTTGCCTGCAACTCATCTGGAACTTGCAAATGGGTTCTATTATTCAGTTCACACAGAAATGAACCATCAATTTGCGCACCGTAGTTGTAGGAAACACAGTCTGGTTCCAGGAAGCATTGTATTTCACACACTCCCTGCTTAGAAACTTGCTTGTGTTTTATGACGTGGTTGTTAAGAGCCATTCCATTCTGTCGCTCTTTGAAAATTATTGATCGACATTCATCTAGAAATTGAAGAAAAAAATCATTTTGTTCTTTAGCTTCGACTACCGCTGCACGAAAAGTTGGCTTTGATCACCTTGGATGGTGACAAAGTTATGCGACATCAAATGCGATCAAAAGTTTTGCAGTACTTTTGACGTTGCCTTTGACACAATTTTGACTCGCGTCAAAAGTACTAGACATCTGATGCACGTCACAGTCGAATGAAAGGTACCTTTGTGCAAGTCAAAGCAATATTTGACAGCACTTTTATTATTACTTTTGATAAGCTTCAAAGGTGCACTACCTTTGACTGAAGTCAAATCAAACACGGCCTTTGCCACTTTAGATACCCGTGTCAATGGTTTGGCAAAACGGCCTTTCCCACCGTTAACATATGTCAAAGGTGTGTGGTTAAGTAAATAAATAATTTTACCACAATTGCCGCTAAACTCGCAATCTGATTGGTCGACGTGAGTGGTAAATGAGAGTCCAGACAACGGTGCTGACGCTAACATCACGTGCGCTTGAAAACAGCCAATCAGATTGCGAGAAAGTTATAGACAACGCTTGCTCTTTCTTTGCTGTCACGTTTTGTAACAAGACTTCGATTTTTCCTTGTATTTTTTTCTAAATATTGTTGTAAAAAACAAATTTACACCGGTTTTCCGTGGTGTGGACTCTTATTTACCACGATTTACGTCATCACATGGTCAAAATTTGTTGCTGACTCACTCGGCTGCGCCTCGTGAGTCCACAACATTTTGACAATGTGATGACTTAAATCGTGGTAAATAAGAGTCCACACCACGGAAAACTGGTGTAAATTTGTTAAATCGACTTTGTCCAAAGAAGCGTGGCACTTACAGAAAGGTTGAACCACTCAACGAGGACTGACAACAGTTTCTAGTAATTTCCAGTTACGGTACTTACACTTTGGTGGATCAATACTACAATATTGGTATCAGACAAGTGGCCAATCATTGTCATTGTTTTTTTATGGTCATCGACATGACATAAAGGTTAGATAATTTAAGTGTTTATAACTAAATCCTAATGAGTAAAGATTTAGAAAAACAAATTATAATAAAAATAAGCGAAAGGAAACGACGTTTCGAAGTCATCCTGGCTTCATTTTCAAGTCAAAAGGTCACTGTTCAAGTGGAGTGAATTTATACTACTTCTACTGTATTCAAAGCGCCGCTATATTCTTATAGCCGCTATACATCGCTAGACTCGATGTCGATTATCAGTATACCAGCCATTACCCACTTTTAGTTTTGACAACATGACTTTACTGGTAGCTTCAAAGTTCAACGTTTTTATTATACGAACTACACTGAACTAAATTTGCATGGAAGATTAGACCCTCTTTGTTCAGTGACGGTTAATAACATAGAAAAAGACGTCAGCCAGGCAAATAGCGCTGCGAAGAGTACAATTGTTTCAACTTGAAAGTGTGTTGACATTGAACTATTATTTCCTTTGTAGATAACCGCCGCTGAACTAAAAAGAAAGCAGTCAATTACATGCACGTGCTAAAATGTCAGAAAATGCCAGACGTTATACTTGAACAGCGGTCGCCATGAAAACGGTACACTAAGCACTAAGCGACACCATTTTGAACCCTGGGATCGAGGACCCTGAGGTCACGTGTATATTGCTGGGTCCAGTCCTGCGCGCCTCCCAGGACAAGGGACGCCTGGTACTGAGAAGTGCAACATGATCTCCTCTCTAAATTAACGATTATCGTTAATTCTTAAATTGCTCCGAATTTACCATTATAGTTAATTTAGAACACTGTTTCCCAGGACATTTCAGAAAAGAAGAAATAAAAAAACCACGTTATTTGGACTGCGGGATTCGAACCCGGTACTACCGCTACTAGGAACGTCTTCTTACCACTAGACCACCGAACAACAAGGCGATGGGAAATTTTATCTGCAAGATATTTATTTGAGTATTGCATAGAATATCATTGATCTACAGTGATTAGGCCTAAGCGCTGATTTCAAATGGTTAGCTTTTTGTTGAGGAGGTTTGGTGATCAAGCTTTTCCATTTACTTTCTAAAATTATTTTCAAGCGAGTGATTTTATAGGCTTACAACAGGGTGTAGAATAAGCCCATGAATTTTATTAAGTTAAAAAAATCGAGGTCCGCTCAACCAGCAGCGTGTTGGTCTAGTGGTTAGAAGAGAGGATAAGTCAGCGAAGGGTCATAGGGTCGTAGGTTCGAGTCTTGTCCGAACACTAAGGATTGTTCTTTTTCAACAAAAATGCTGATTTCCCAGAATTCCTTACAGACTGTCAGTGTTCTGAATTAACTATAATCGTAAATTCAGAGCAATTCGAGAATTAACGATAATCGTAAATTCAGAGAGGAGGACGGGTTGGTTAATTCTCGAATTGCCCTGAATTTACGATTATAGTTAATTCAGAACACTGACAGTCTGTAAGGAATTCTGGGAAATCAGCATTTTTGTTGTTTTTTTTTTATTTCTTCTTTTCTGAAATGTCCTGGGAAACAGTGTTCTAAATTAACTATAATGGTAAATTCGGAGCAATTTAAGAATTAACGATAATCGTTAATTTAGAGAGGAGATCATGTTGGAATTAACGATAATCGTAAATTCAGAGAGGAGGACGGGTTGGAGAAGTGAGAAGTCAGAACACGCGCATTTACAAATCAGAATGAAGGCGAACGTCAGTATGTAACCAGATGAAGTAAAATAGAGGTTTTGCACGGCAGCCATGTTGCATGGCAGGAACAATAAAGTCTTTTCCCTATGGGAAAGAATGTTCTTTCTAATGCAAAACATTTTCATTGTTCCTGCCATGCAACATGGCTGCCGTGCAAAACCTCTATTGCTGCTCAGCAGGGAATGCAGGATGTATCGTTTAGACAGCAAATGCGGCATATTTTCTATTAAACTCAGGAAAACAATTGTAATTTATTTCAGTGAAAGTCAGAAAATGTCACACGTTATACTTTGAGAAGTCAGGAAACGCGGGATGTTTTGTTCTTCTGTCAAAAGGGATGTACGATGTTTTATTTCAAATACAGGAAATGGGTGATATTTTACTTCGTAGGTACGAAAATATGGAAAAGTCACTTTTTAATTTTGACTCTGAAAACCTGCCATGCATTTTCACCATTTGATTTTAGGTCAGGAAACTTATTCTAGACCCTTGTTTCCCTTTAACTGAGTGGGTTTTTAAGTTTAGAAAAGAAATAATGAAATGATGAAAGCTGCTCTATGTTAATTTTTAATTTTCTTTCTACTGTTGTAATCAAAGCAGGCTCATTGTTCACTGACTTGATTGATGTTCAGTTATTCCACACGAACTAGCAGGTTGTTTGAGTTAGTTAACTCTTGTAAAAGCCCCTCCTAGCTACGATAGTATCGCTATGTGGTCGTAGAACTGGTCTTTGCAACGTATAAACACTGTTGACAACTGGAATGACCCTGCTGTGCTGAAAACTCTTTCGGCATCGGGGTTGTTAATTAAAATTTGTGCAAGTAACAATAATCATGGGTTGTTTGAACAATTTTGGACGCACTACTTTACCCTTAGTCCTTGTAAGTTATTTCGTCAATCCTGGCCGAGGCTCTAATATTTCTTTTGTATTTTATAGTGGTTCAAACCACTATCGAGACGTTTCAGTTGAATTTATTATTTCTTAAAATCACCTGTCCTATGCCGCCGCTTTTAATTTTTTTTTTCATCAAGTTTGGCGCCTTGTAGCGTAAACTCTTAAAATGTTAAAAACGTCCAAATTCCGTTTTGTCACGATATTAAAAACTTAAAGCACCATAAAATAAGTCAGTGTTAAAGCGTGTTTGCACGCATTTATTTATATTTCTCGCACGTGCTAATTTCTATGTGTATATTTGTCACACATTTTTTCGTATAAGTTTCAGTTTTTTAGTTGCATGGGGTCAGTACAGTTGTCCTTGCCGTTGACGATTTGATTTATATTTTTTGATTCACTGATTAGGTATGTTTGTGTCACTTTCATTTTCTTTGGCAACATTATTTCATAGCTCACATCTTGTATTATTCGTTTTTGGGGGTAACTTTGTAATTTATTTTTTCTCTCCAGAACCGTTCTGTGTTCTGGCACGACAGACGCGTATCTTATGGTGCTTTTCGCTTCAATAAATGATAGTTCGTAGAACGCACAGTTTATTTCCTGCGGCTACATAAGTACTTTTCTGTAGTTTTCATTTGGATTGTCACGCCTTGGAGCCTGGCTAAGCTTGGAAAGGTTGTTGCGGAATTTTGTTTTCTAATGTGGCTCAGCTCCGGGAAGCAAGAATGTGTTTGACTTGATTCGATAACATCAGTTTCCTTGCGTTCGGGAAGCTAAACTGGGAAATATTTGCTTCCACAACAAATGTTTTCTAGTTTCGCCAGGCTGTTACGATTTTAGTCAGAGGCTTTAAGTGTAGTTCTAACTTTCAAATCTGTGGATGAAATGTTATGGTGTGACCATTCAAATGAAACCTCTTCGGCAGAACATTTGCATGGTACCATTTGTTCTAACTTTTGAGTCTGTGGTTGAAATCCAATTTTGTGACCATTCAAATGAAACCTCTTCAGCAGTACTTTAGCATGGTACCATTTGATCTAACTTTTGAGTCTATGGATGAAATCCTATGGTGTGACCATTCAAATGAAACCTCTTCGGCAGTACCTTTGCATGGTACCATTTGTTTTCCAATATTTTACAAAATGAAAATTGCAATTTTTCTTGAATTTTTATTTTTGGCGCACCGTAAATAACGCAAGAAACAGCACCACAGTAAAATACTGCTGGTCAGACTTTATAGGTAACAAACCTGGTGATTCCTTATGACAAAATTAAACATATACAACAATCTGATACACAAAAAATGTTCTCTAAGTTAAAACTTACCTCCGTTAGCAAAGAAAACACCGTTGATACACACAGCAATTGTAAACAGAGCTGCTGGTTGAATGAAAGCTCGAAATAAACTTTCAATTTTCCTTGAAATATGCAAATAACCCAACTTCATCATGACACGACGGATCGAAAGCTTTCCACTTATGTTTCTCAAGTTTGTCTGTGAAATCAAACTTAAAACGATACGCTTCTTGCATACAAAACAGGACGCCCGTTGTGCTATTACGGAGTAACAAGTTAAAATAATTAGTTTGGCTTACGAGCTCTCACCTGGGGTCTAAGACGTCATCAAACACGATGGGGGATTTTAACATTGTGCCAGTTGATATAAATAACTCCCTATCTAAATATTGAAAAACACGTAACACATTCGATGACATCTTGCGCCTTAAGGTTTATACAGTGTACCTTCGGGGGTGTCTCCAGTATAACAGCTCTAGCATCTTTAGATTACACTTACTATACCTAAACCCAGATATCAAATTAAAGCTTATAGAGCTGGCTATCTAAATATGGAAACCATTTGGAAATAAAATGAATTGTCGAATTTTTTACGACGTCGAAATTCGAACGTCCGAATCAGCTTTAAAACGCTGTAACTCAAAGCGATTATTGTATTTTGCTAATTTGATTTGTTCTTGGATTTCCGGACACAAAGCGCTAAAAAAAACGTGTCGGCGATTTCCCATATTCAATTGCAGTGAAAAGTTACAGAATATTTTCGAAAAAAGGAGAAAAAAAATTGGAATGATCGCACGGAAATGGATCTTGACGAAAAAGTTTTCGGTATTAAGAAATTCGCCGATAAGTTTTTGTTGATTATATGTTAGCCTAGCTTCTGTCCAAATTTGAGGAAAATCGAACAAATTTCCTTTGAGTTGTAGCTCTTTAAAGTGTCCCCAACAAGCGAAAAATTAACTTTGAGAAAACAGCGCTTAAAAAAACATATCGCTTCATAAACAAACTCCGCCCACAAAAGTTATACCGTCATTTCACCGTCAATTTTCACTATTTTTCGATCATTTTTTTTAATGAAAGTTCATTCTGTAAACTTTATTTTGACGCCAAAAAAAAATTTTCGATAAATTTTCGATCTGAAGGTACATTGCAACCTTAATGAATACCCAGAAAACGTTAAAGATGAAACCAAAGGCCCCAATACCCCCAAATCCCTAACACAGAATGATCATACTTCAAAATTCCATTCATCTCATAACGACTAGACCACAAAATCACCAAGATCTTCCGCAGAGATGGCCACCCAGTACGTGTCGCCCACAAATCCTACACAGTAAGGCAAGGCCTCTCTAACCACATTACAGAGCACACATGCATGCACCAGAGCCAACTGTCCTATCTCAAGTACTAACTTACGTCTACGGAGAAACACTGTATACCAAATCACATGGAATAGTTAACAACTATTCACCGAAGTGGTGAATAGTTGTTTTAGTATATACTGAAACAGTGAGATAATATAACGAAAATGATGCTTTTTAACTCATTTATTCCTGTCAACGATTACAATTTTCGCGCAAATTGCTGGGAGGTGAGTAGCACTTTCTATTCCGAGTTTCAGTAGCCAATCAGAGTTCGCCAACAATGCTATCCACTGTTTCAGTATATACTATAAATGTAAACAAGAGGCTCCAAGCAGCCTTTACTCATGCGCATGCGTAGGAAAGTTTTATGATATATTTTAAACATGATAAGAAGATGTCCGACATGGAGAAGAGTTACTCCTTTCATTCAGTCATCGTTCCTGCAAACCACGTTGTTTACTATTGAATGTTTTGGAAATGAAGGCTGTACCACAATGAAGCCAGTGATTCTTCTATGTCTTATATATATCAAACGTGAACATAGTGATGTATGTAGGAGATGCTGTTGTGACACTTAAGTAACGCTCTTTTACCGGAAGTAAGAGTAGTCGGAAGTTACTAAACACGAAATGTAAATGGCAAAGACATGAACCAGAAGTGCACAATTTAAAATATGCGTGCATAAATTTGCAGGCAAAATCGTGACACAAAAAATAATAAAAATAATAATAACAAGAGGCTACCGGTAGCCTATACTCATGCGCTTGTGTAAGAAAGTTTTATGGTTTATTTTAAACGGGTCACGCACCCCTCCCCTGTCAATGAATTTTGTATGACACACATTGCACCATCACACAAGACATGTTGATTAAAGCTACCAATTTTTCTGTACTCGCTTTGAATATTTAATTTATTGATTCCTGATCAAACCCACACCAGTCTAACACTTCCCAAACAGTGAATTATTTCTATTTCATTGGTAGTTTCTTGGTGTTGCGGATGGTGTGATCACCAAATGACGTAAAACAAAAGATTCAAAAGACACTGAACAATACCCACTCCACTAGTTATACTAGTTATTCTAGACGGAGAAAAAGTTGTTTTGTGAACTTTTGTATGGTCTAAATGTACTGTGCAGAAGGTCGCGTAATTCTGTTTTTGAGAATTGCTAAAATTGAAAAATAGCCCGGTCGTCAATCTTAATTCTTGTGCACCTCAGTTAAGTTTATGCACCTCAGTTAAGTTTATCATCGGCTTTCTGTTCAGAGAGCTACGCTGTTAGGCTCAGCCTATCTATATATATTAACAAAATGAACTTTGTTCCAAACGAAAAATTTTGAACACCTGTTTAAACGTTCCTGATGATTGGCTCGACAAATATTGAGCAAACGTTGAAGCAAATGTTGAAATCCTTTAAACGGGTTTCAGATCAATTTGTTGGTTTTTGAGGAAAAAAGAAAACCAGAGTTTCCGAAGGGAGGTACAGCTTCGTTCCTAGGGGAAGAGGGAGGACCTGGGAAGGAGGTTGAGGAAAGTCCGCAGAAGGAGATGACAAGGACGATCAAAAAATACCCGGGGGGGGGATTCCCATATTTAAGCTATATAGGTATGTGCCGCGGGGTAGAGTGTGGGATTTGAAGTGCTCAGTCCTTAAACAGGATACCCTTTTTGCTATTGCGATCCTTAGATAGGGTTCCTTCAAATTGTATTAGCTAGTAAATAACAGTGCCTAAAGAAATGAAACTAGACTCAGTCCAATATTCTATGCCTGATGCTATAAACTTTCCATGTGCACATAACAGAAATAAAAACGACCGGTTCACACAATTCTGAGTTATCGTTTTCCCCTTAACTAGGGTGTCAATAGGGTGTCAATAGTGTGTCAATAGGGTGTCAATAGGATGCCAATAGGGCTCAATAGGATAGGATAGGATAGGATAGGATAGGATAGGATAGGATAGGATAGGATAACTTTATTTAGACACGGTAAACTCGTCAATACAACTATAAAAACCTAATTAATACAAAATTATTATAAAATATGTAATAGCTAGAACTACATTACTAAAATTACCCTAAATAATCAATAACCATACAACAATAATATTAAATGCGAAATTTAAAAACCTGCTTTACACGAGTGCCGTGTGTAAAAATTCTAAATTTTCATGACGAGAAGAAACGCTCGCAGCCAGCCCGGAATGCTCTAAGGGAGTCAGCCTGCCGCAACTCGATTGGTAAGTTATTCCAAAGAACTGCTTCAGAGTAACTGAAGCTATTTTTCACATCATTTTCACCTTTTAGGTGGAGCAGGGATGACGAATGGTGAGACCGCTCGCCCTCCACCAATGTGGCCCTGGTCTTATTCCCAGACTCGGCGTCGTAAGTGGGTTATGTTTTTTTCCGGGGGGAATACTCCCGACAATTTAGGATAGGTGTGCGCTGCGAAGGTTCTTAAACCCTGACCCTATTTTAAAGTGCCAATAGGGTGTCAATAGGGTGTCAATAGGGTGTCAATAGGGTGCCAATAGGGTGTCAATAGGATGCCAATAGGGTGTCAATAGGATGCCAATAGGGTGTCAATAGGATGCCAATAGGGTGCCAATAGGGTGTCAATGGGATGTCAATAGGGTGTCAATTTTCGATTTTCTACCCTAAAATAGGGTCAGGGTTTAAGAACCTTCGCAGCGCACACCTATCCTAATTTGTCGGGAGTATTCCCCCCCCGGAAAGAAACATAACCCACTTACGACGCCGAGTCTGGGAATAAGACCAGGGCCACATTGGTGGAGGGCGAGCGGTCTCACCATTCGTCCTCCCTGCTCCACCTAAAAGGTGAAAAGTTATAGATCGTTTTCATCTTCGTAAGCAGTTTGTTTTTCTGGCTTTCGGAGAGCAACATTGAGATAATATGTTGCAGGAAGTGCTAAAATTTTAATGAAACAACTTGGCAAAATGTTTGAAGCCTGCATGACGATCCTTAAAGGCCCACCTTCACCCAAAATGCTGTGCGCACCATGATCACTTTCTGTATTCACGCTTAAATGTGTACAACCACTCAGATCACACGTATGAACAACAGAGCATTTAAAAAAAAAAAACAAAAAAAAACGACCGCAATGTCTTATGGGTGAAGGTGGGCCTTTAATAACCGAGTTAACCATGTTGGTCTACTACTGAGTTTGGTACACCAATATGGCGGTCGAATTTCTATTTTTAAAAAATTCTTGAAATACAGCTGAATGTGTTTATATTATTGGTTCTGTTCAGTTGAAAGATTCAAAAGACCTCCGATTTGCATCTTACTTTAGAAAGGTCTACAAACTGAGTGAAAAATACTTGTGTTTGTTTTGCACATGGAGACGCGTGTACGCTCAGCCGCACCACCAAAAATATTAAAATGCTACGTATCCAAAGCAATGTCATGTATTGACAGGAAACTTAGCACGACGATTACTGTTGCTTATATGAAGAACCTGTTAAAAGAAGGGCCGTGTGGAATAAGCTGTTTAGATTTAAGAATTTTGATGACTTCAGGTGAAGTAACCTCGTTTCCAGCGTCTCTCTCTCTTCATGGGATGTGGAAAGAAAGAGAGTCGTTGCTGATGTGAACCGATGTAAACGTTAACTGGCATTTAACAGCAGCAGAGACTAAATTCCCTAAATTGAATAATATTCTCGTAACCATTGGCAGCCACCACTCCACCGCGGCCTCTCGTGTCGAAATGAGCAGTCAGTGACGTCACAAGAGCATCGTCAAAGGAGACGTTGACACTCTTATCGGAATCAACCACCACACGAACAGTGAACCAAACTCCAGCCTGTGGAGGGCCATTGGGACAAGAGGAGGAAGCAGTCCCCACAAATCCACCGTTCAACATATAACCAGACTGGTAGCAGGAAGCGCTACTATGTGGCCTAAAAAACACGAATTCTTACGTTAGATTTACGTCATTTCAGTTATTCCGGGAATGTTTAGTCGAGTAGTCTTCTTCGCAGCGGTTATTTGGATCGTGACGGTCCTTGCCTGTGTAGCAGGCGTCGGGGAGAAGGGAACTGGGGAAAGAGGGAAAGGATGCCTGCAATAAAGGCAAAATAGTGGACTCACTAACTCGAGGCTTGGGGTGGGGAGGGGTGGCACTCAGAGATCAAGGACACAAATGCATCCTCCATAAGGTCTTTATGGGTAGAACTTCAAGGGTTCCCTTGTAGATAGGTGCCTCTTTTTGCCTGTGTTGTATGGTACGGTGGGGCTTTGGTATTTTCATTACCGGATGCATTGAGGGGTATCTATCCGAGAGAGCGTATGAACGTTTATTTTAAGGGTATCATCATTTTTGACTTCAATGGCAGCTTATATCCTAACAAAATGACAATTCCGTAAACAACAACAGCGCACTTTAAATGGTTCCGTCAAAAACAGCATATATAGGGGAGGGGAGAGACAGGCGGAGGGAGCTACAATGAACGCCATAGGCCCTCGCTGCAGGGGTGCTATCCATGAAAATTTGAAAAAAATGTCGGCAGGAGCTCGGTTATTTTGAAAATAATTTAAGTGTTAATGTACGTCATTCTTATTGATATTCTCCATAATTCTGCACATAAGAACCGAGTCAGAATTTTCTTGTTACAGCCTGACCAACCTCAGTTAACAAGTCACAGGTTACCAACCTGAAGTAGACGATGTCAAAGTTATTTCCGTCGATAACGTTGTAAATAACTCCAGGGTGACCGTAATTATTCCGTCCAATCACGTGCAACAAGTCAACTGTCAGACTATATGGTTCCCCAGCATTGATCTCATCCTTGCGAATAACACGACAGAAGCCATGCGTTGAAAAGGAGCCTTGATCTGCATTGATTTCATAAGTTTCTGTGGGTGCTAATGGGGTCATACTGACACAAGATACTGCTGTTGGAGGTTCAGCTGCAAATACATGCGCGTACGACATTTATGATGTTGTAAGACTGTTTACGTTTTCGTTTAACTTGTTACCTACGTTTCACTCGTCGACGACTTTGCACATCATACAAATAATCCATGACGCCAGCAGTGCGTCTTACTCTCATAGATCATTGGTAATGACTAATCAAATTGCGCGTGGAATTCAGTATATTGTATAAAAATAATAGATCCTTGTTTGTCAAGTCTCTCCTTATCAAAACTCATTTCCTTTTTGGATAAGGAAATTTGACAAGTTTTCTGACAAGATTTTATCAAACAAGTCTCCTTTTTCAAAAAATGGCACGCCGCGTTTTAACCCTTTAACTTCCAAGAGTGCCAAAAAACAAAAATTAAAGAAAACTCTCAAAATTCTTTTGTAAAATATTGAAAAACAAATGGTACCATGCAAAAGTACTGCTGAAGAGGTTTCATTTGGATGGTCACACCATAGGGTTTCGTCCACAGACTCAAAAGTTAGAACTACACTACATGTCTCCATAATTGACTCTAGGAGTGTTAAAAGGGCTAACAGTTTTTGAACAAAATGACTTGTCAAGAGAACTCGCTCCTGTGTATGAAGTTCTTTTCCTGTCACTAAGGAAGCTTGTTGTTCGTCTACACGAGCAAATTTATCTTTTCAATGATAATTTGTCCATGAAAGCATATTCACCAGTTTACACACCGAAGCGAATTTGTCGCGTTTCCTGAAAGCAACACCGTGTCAAAGAAACCTGTTGTCGAGGAAAACTTGCTGATGTGGATGTCTAGTATGTATAAATCAACTCAATACAGTACCAATAATAAAGAGAGAAAGCAGGTGCTCTTGGCAATTGTGTTATACTATCAACTTGAGCTGTGAAAAAGTGGAAAAGTGAAACTTTGCAAACTACCGGTGCAAGTGACTCCATCTCCAGTGTAACCAGGTTTACAGTCACATCTGAACGAGCCTGGTACGTTCACACATTTTGTATTCTGGGATTGACAGGAGCAGTTATGGTTTCCTAATGCACATTCATCGTCATCTGCAATATAATTCAGATAATTGATTGATTTTGCAGTTTAAGGCAGTGTTCACACTTGGTGGCACCATACCCGCGAGTATACCAATACAAAACTCAGTGGGTATTGTGAGTTCAAACTACTGGTGCCCAATTTTATGCTCTGTTCACATTCAGTGCCCAGAATGAACCTTCTGTCAGTACCTTTAACATTCTTCAAATTTTAAAGTATATCCGCAATGTATTTTATATCATAGATCCGCAAATACATCTATTATAGTTTGTCTGCGCTTTTCAGAATCGAAACTCAAGAAAAAATACAAACGAGAAAGAGAGACAGAACTTTTCGCGATTTTCTTTCAGCGAATCATTAATCGGCTTCAATTCAAACATTTCCACTCTGATTTTTTATTATCCACCATTTGAAAAGTGAAATTAGAGCAGAGGATTGTCAATAAAGTAACAAGTACAGGGGCGGATCTAGGGGGAGGGTGCAGGGGGTGCGCCCCCCCCCCCCCCCCCCGAGATGACCTAGTCTGCGTTGTTCGCTTTTGAAATTTGTTTACGTCGCCCTTCAGTTACGTCATTCCTTAGAGGTGCACCCCCTCCTAAGAAAAATCCTGGATCCGCCCCTGAAGTAAGAGAAATAGATATGGGCGAAGTGCTTGGGCACTGACAAAAATCATGTGTATATACTGGTGCCCGTGCCCGATTCAGTGCCCGGGTACAAGGTCTCTCAAAATGGTGGCTCATTACGAAAACCGAGAAGACCCTGGTGACTACATTGCCTTCACCTCTCAGGGCTGAGAAATTAAACCGCCGTAAACTCAAGAACAATTCATGATTCTTAGCATTCTTCGGTTGAAGGCCATGTACTTAAGCATTTCAGCGTTATGTAACTTAGGGCCTCTTCATATGAGCCCGGTTGACCGGGCTGGCCCGGTTTCCGAGATCTCGCCTTACCTTTAAATCCTTTGTAAAATTTTTGATGTGTTCATATGTGAGGGCGGGTTGGCTCGGTTACCGAGATCTCGGTTTTTCCAACCGGGATCTCGGTAAGCGCTGCGGGCTGGAACATTTTGCCATATGAACACTTCATCCCGGTTACCGGGACGAATTCTTTGCAACAGCGCATGCGTTACATGGTCGATGACGTAGCAGCGCGGTTGGTTGTCTTTTCTCATCTCGGAAACCGGGCTGAATTTTCTCATATGAACCCAAGGCGAAATCCGTCCCGGTACGCGGGCCAGCCCGGTCAACCGGGCTCATATGAAGAGGCTCTTTAATAGTCTCCCTTACCTAATTGGCAGTTATCTCCATGGTAACCTTGAGAACAAACACAACGGTATCCTTGGTCACCATTAAAACCGGCTTGACAGGTTGAGTGTTCTGCACAGGGGCTGCTCACACAAGGATTGATCTGAAATATGGATATGCATCATTCGTTGAATATTTGTTGCCTAATTTAAGATTTTACACATAACTCTTTGTATGGCCTGACCACTGATGTCAACTGATTAGTGTTAAGACTGAACTCTTCAAGGTATAAGTTAAGATCAAATGATATTATTAGAACTTCCACGTGGCAAAATGCTATCTACTCTGGGCGACAGAACGTTTGTATCAGCTGCCCCAGACTTTGGAATAGCCTCCTTAAAGAGTCTTGAGTCGTTGCCAGCTTTTGAAACGTGCTTTTAATTTTTAACATTAGAATAACAAATAGATAGTGTTTGTTAGTTTAGTTAACTTTTTTAAACCTTTTAAACATAGTATTTAAAGCCCGAGCCAGACCAGAGCGATAGTTGACGAGAGTTCAAACCCTTTGAGAGCAAACGAGATCGAGTCAATGGGAATGCCTGAGAGTTGAAGCCAAACGAGGGCAAGACTATAGAATTCCGGGCATAGATTCCAATGAAACTTTGAGCGGATTCAAACTCTTCAAGAGTGAAAAGAGTCGCCGAGACGAGCATGAGAGTCACCGAGAGCGCACGAGAGTCACCGAGAGCGCACGAGAGTCACCGAGAGCGTACGAGAGTCACCGAGAGCGCACGAGAGTCACCGAGAGCGCACGAGAGTCACCGAGTGTATGCGAGAAAGGCTAAACGAGCGCGAGAGTTTGAACTTTGTCGACTCACGTTCTTGTTTGTAATGTGCATTTGAGCATATTTACATGGAATTTGCGCACTTTAATTTTAATTATTATTATTATTATTATTGGTATTATTATTAATATCGGAACATTCCATTTTGAAGTAATGTTTCTCCTTTCAATAAAACAATTTGTAGTACTGAGATGTTTTACTTACGGAAATTGGACGGTATATGAAGCCATTTCTTGCCTGCAACTCATCTGGGACTTGCAAATGGGTTCTATTATTCAGTTCACACAGAAATGAACCATCAATTTGCGCACCGTAGTTGTAGGAAACACAGTCTGGTTCCAGAAAGCATTGTATCTCACACACTCCCTGCTTAGAAACTTGCTTGTGTTTTATGACGTGGTTGTTAAGAGCCATTCCATTCTGTCGCTCTTTGAAAATTATTGATCGACATTCATCTAGAAATTGAAGAAAAAAATCATTTTGTTCTTTAGCTTCGACTACCGTTGCACAAAAAGTTGGCTTTGATCACCTTGGATGGTGACAAAGTTATGCGACATCAAATGCGATCAAAAGTTTTGCAGTACTTTTGACGTTGCCTTTAACACAATTTTGACTCGCGTCAAAAGTACTACTAGACATCTGATACACGTCACAGTCGAATGAAAGGTACCTTTGTGCAAGTCAAAGCAATATTTGACAGCACTTTTATTATTACTTTTGATAAGCTTCAAAGGTGCACTACCTTTGAATGAAATCAAGTCAAACATGGCCTTTGCCACTTTAGATACCCGTGTCAATGGTTTGGCAAAACGGCCTTTCCCACCTTTAACATATGTCAAAGGTGCGTGGTTAAGTAAATAAATAAATCGACTTTGTCCAAAGACGCGTGGCACTTACAGAAGTCACAGAAAGGTTGAACCACTCAATGAGGACTGACAGCAGTTTCTAGTAATTTCCAGTTACGGTACTTACACTTTGGTGGATCAATACTACAATATTGGTATCAGACAAGTGGCAAATCATTGTTTTTTATGGTCATCGACATGACATAAAGCTTAGATAATTTAAGTGTTTATAACTAAATCCTAATGAGTAAAGATTTAGAAAAACAAATTATAATAAAAATAAGCGAAAGGAAACGACGTTTCGAAGTCATCCTGGCTTCATTTTCAAGTCAAAAGGTCACTGTTCAAGTGGAGTGAATTTATACTACTTCTACTGTATTCAAAGCGCCGCTATATTCTTATAGCCGCTATACATCGCTAGACTCAATGTCGATTATCAGTATACCAGCCATTACCCACTTTTAGTTTTGACAACATGACTTTACTGGTAGCTTCAAAGTTCAAAGTTTTTATTATACGAACTACACTGAACTAAATTTGCATGGAAGATTAGCACCTCTTTGTTCAGTGACGGTTAATAACATACAAAAAGACGTCAGCCAGGCAAATAGAGTACAACTTGAAAGTGTGTTGACATTGAACTATTATTTCCTTTGTAGATAACCGCCGCTGAACTAAAAAGAAAGCAGCCAATTACATGCACGTGCTAAAATGTCAGAAAATGTTAGACGTTATACTTGAACAGCGGTCGCCATGAAAACGGTACACTAAGCACTTAGCGACACCATTTTTTGAACCCTGGGATCGAGGACCCTGAGGTCACGTGTATATTGCTGGGTCCAGTCCTGCGCGCCTCCCAGGACAAGGGACGCCTGGCACTGAGAAGTGCAACATGATCTCCTCTCTAAATTAACGATTATCGTTAATTCTTAAATTGCTCCGAATTTACCATTATAGTTAATTTAGAACACTGTTTCCCAGGACATTTCAGAAAAGAAGAAATAAAAAAAACCACGTTATTTGGACTGCGGGATTCGAACCCGGTACTACCGCTACTAGGAACGTCTTCTTACCACTAGACCACCGAACAACAAGGCGATGGGAAATTTTATCTGCAAGATATTTATTTGAGTCTTGCATAGAATATCATTGATCTACAGTGATTAGGCGTAAGCGCTGATTTCAAATGGTTAGCTTTTTGTTGAGGAGGTTTGGTGATCAAGCTTTTCCATTTACTTTCTAAAATTATTTTCAAGCGAGTGATTTTATAGGCTTACAACAGGGTGTAGAATAAGCCCATGAATTTTATTAAGTTAAAAAAATCGAGGTTCGCTCAACCAGCAGCGTGTTGGTCTAGTGGTTAGAAGAGAGGATAAGTCAGCGAAGGGTCATAGGGTCGTAGGTTCGAGTCTTGTCCGAACACTAAGGATTGTTCTTTTTCAACAAAAATGCTGATTTCCCAGAATTCCTTACAGACTGTCAGTGTTCTGAATTAACTATAATCGTAAATTCAGAGCAATTCGAGAATTAACGATAATCGTAAATTCAGAGAGGAGGACGGGTTGGTTAATTCTCGAATTGCTCTGAATTTACGATTATAGTTAATTCAGAACACTGACAGTCTGTAAGGAATTCTGGGAAATCAGCATTTTTGTTGGTTTTTTTTATTTCTTCTTTTCTGAAATGTCCTGGGAAACAGTGTTCTAAATTAACTATAATGGTAAATTCGGAGCAATTTAAGAATTAACGATAATCGTTAATTTAGAGAGGAGATCATGTTGGAATTAACGATAATCGTAAATTCAGAGAGGAGGACGGGTTGGAGAAGTGAGAAGTCAGAACACGCGCATTTACAAATCAGAATGAAGGCGAACGTCAGTATGTAACCAGATGAAGTAAAATAGAGGTTTTGCACGGCAGCCATGTTGCATGGCAGGAACAATAAAGTCTTTTCCCTATGGGAAAGAATGTTCTTTCTAATGCAAAACATTTTCATTGTTCCTGCCATGCAACATAGCTGCCGTGCAAAACCTCTATTGCTGCTCAGCAGGGAATGCAGGATGTATCGTTTAGACAGCAAATGCGGCATATTTTCTATTAAACTCAGGAAAACAATTGTAATTTATTTCAGTGAAAGTCAGAAAATGTCACACGTTATACCTTGAGAAGTCAGGAAACGCGGGATGTTTTGTTCTTATGTCAAAAGGGATGTACGATGTTTTATTTCAAATACAGGAAATGGGTGACATTTCACTTCGTAGGTACGAAAATATGGAAAAGTCACTTTTTAATTTTGACCCTGAAAACGTGCCATGCATTTTCACCATTTTGATTTTAGGTCAGGAAATTTATTCTAGACCTTTGTTTCCCTTTAACTGAGTGGGTTTTTAAGTTTAGAAAAGAAATAATGAAATGATGAAAGTTGCTCTATGTTAATTCTTAATTTTCTTTCTACTGTTGTAATCAAAGCAGGCTCATTGTTCACTGACTTGATTGATGTTCAGTTATTCCACACCAGCTAGCAGGTTGTTTGAGTTAGTTAACTCTTGTTAAAGCCCCTCCTAGCTACAATAGTATCGCTATGTGGTCGTAGAACTGGTCTTTGCAACGTATAAACACTGTTGACAACTGGAATGACCCTGCTGTGCTGAAAACTCTTTCGGCATCGGGGTTGTTAATTAAAATTTGTGCAGGTAACAATAACCATGGGTTGTTTAAACAATTTTGGACGCACTACTTTACCCTTAGCCCTTACTTGTAAGTTATTTCGTCAATCTGGCTCGAGGCTCTAATATTTCTTTGGTATTTTATAGTGGTTCAAACCACTATCAAGACGTTTCAGTTGAATTTATTATTTCTTAAAATCACCTGTCCTATGCCGCCGCTTTTAATTTTTTTTTTTCATCAAGTTTGGCGCCTTGTAGCGTAAACTCTTAAAATGTTAAAAACGTCCAAATTCCGTTTTGTCACGATATTAAAAACTTAAAGCACCATAAAATAAGTCAGTCTTAAAGCGTGTTTGCACGCATTTATTTATATTTCTCGCACGTGCTAATTTCTATGTGTATATTTGTCACACATTTTTTCGTATAAGTTTCAGTTTTTTAGTTGCATGTGGTCAGTACAGTTTTCCTTGCCGTCGACGATTTGATTTATATTTTTTGAAGAATTCACTGATTAGGTATGTTTGTGTCACTTTCATTTTGTTTGGCAACATTATTTCATAGCTCACATCTTGTATTATTCGTTTTTGGGGGTAACTTTGTAATTTATTTTTTCTCTCCAGAACCGTTCTGCGTTCTGGCACGACAGACGCGTATCTTATGGTGCTTTTCGCTTCAATAAATGATAGTTCGTAGAGCGCACAGTTTATTTCCTGCGGCTACATAAGTACTTTACTGTAGTTTTCATTTGGATTGTCACGCCCTGGAGCCAGGCTAAACTTGGAAAGGTTGTTGCGGAAACATTGTTTTGTTTTTTAATGTGGCTCAGCTCCGGGAAGCAAGAATGTGTTTGACTTGATTCGATAACATCAGTTTCCTTGCGTTCGGGAAGCAAGATTTACGTCCACAACAAATATTTCTCGCACGGCTAAACTGGGAAATATTTGCGACCACAACAATGTTTTCTAGTTTCGCCAGGCTGTTACGATTTTAGTCAGAGGCTTTAAGTAATATATCAAACACGAGGAACAGTGTTTCATCAGATTTCCAAACACCGAGAAGTGGATTGGAAAAACGAGGCGCAGCCGAGTTTTTTTAAACCACTTCAACAAACCACTTCAACAAACCACTTCTCAAACTGATCGTTAAATGCGGAGAAAACGAAGGAATAAAATCGCCAAAATCTATGCAAATTAAGAAACGATCTCAAAACCTCCTTCACGGTAGTGATTTCCTTTGTGTTCTCGTCATGAATTATTAATGAGTTTGAGAAGTGTAGTTCTAACTTTCAAATCTGTGGATGAAATCCTATGGTGTGACCATCCAAATGAAACCTCTTCGGCAGTACCTTTGCATGGTACCATTTGTTCTAACTTTTGAGTCTGTGGATGAAATCCTATGGTGTGACCATTCAAATGAAACCGCTTCGGCAGTGCCTTTGCATGGTACCATTTGTTTTCCAATATTTTAGAAAATGAAAATTGCAATTTTTCTTGAATTTTGATTTTTGGCACCTCTTGGGAGTTAAAGGGTTACAGTTACAAGCACCGTAAATATCGCAAGAAACAGCACCACAGTAAAATACTGCTCGTCAGACTTTATAAGTAACAAACCTGATGATTCCTTATGACAAAATTAAACATATACGACAATCTGATACACGAAAAATGTTCTCTAAGTTAAAACTTACCTCCGTTAGCAAAGAAAACACCGTTGATACACACAGCAATTGTAAACAGAGCTGCTGGTTGAATGAAAGCTCGAAATAAACTTTCAATTTTCCTTGAAATATGCAAATAACCCAACTTCATCATGACACGAAGGATCGAAAGCTTTCCACTTATGTTTCTCAAGTTTGTCTGTGAAATCAAACTTAAAACGATACGCTTCTTGCATACAAAACAGGACGCCCGCTGTGCTATTACCGAGTAACAAGTTAAAATAATTAGTTTGGCTTACGAGCTCTCCCCTGGGGTCTAAGACGTCATCAAAATGGGGGATTTTAACATTGTGCCAGTTGATATAAATAACTCCCTATCTTAATATTGAAAAACACGTAACACATTCGATGACATCTTGCGCCTCAATGGATACCCAGAAAACGTTAAAGATGAAACCAAAGGCCCCAATACCCCCAAATCCCTAACACAGAATGGTCATACTTCAAAATTCCATTCATCTCAGAACGACTAGACCACAAAATCACCAAGATCTTCCGCAGAGAAGGCCACTCAGTACGTGTCGCCCACAAATCCTACACAGTAAGGCAAGGCCTCTCTAACCACATTACAGAGCACACATGCATGCACCAGAGCCAACTGTCCTATCTCAAGTACTAACTTACGTCTACGGAGAAACACTGTATACCAAATCACATGGAATAGTTAACAACTATTCACCGAAGTGGTGAATAGTTGTTTTAGTATATACTGAAACAGTGAGATAATATAACGAAAATGATGCTTTTTAACTCATTTATTCCTGTCAACGATTACAATTTTCGCGCAAATTGCTGGGAGGTGAGTAGCACTTTCTATTCCGAGTTTCAGTAGCCAATCAGAGTTCGCCAACGAGGCTATCCACTGTTTCAGTATATACTAAATGTAAACAAGAGGCTCCAAGCAGCCTTTACTCATGCGCATGCGTAAGAAAGTTTTATGATATATTTTAAACATGATAAGAAGATGTCCGACATGGAGAAGAGTTACTCCTTTCATTCAGTCATCGTTCCTGCAAACCACGTTGTTTACTATTGAATATTTTGGAAACGAAGGCTGTACCACAATGAAGCCAGCGATTCTTCTATGTCTTATATATACCAAACGTGAACATAGTGATGTATGTAGGAGATACTGTTGTAACACTTAAGTAACGCTCTTTTACCGGAAGTTAAAGTAGCCGGAAGTTACTAAACAGGAAATGCAAATGGAAAAGGCATGAACCAGAAGTGCACAATTTAAAATATGCGTGCATAAATTTGCAGGCAAAATCGTGACACAAAAAATAATAAAAATAATAATAACAAGAGGCTACCGGTAGCCTATACTCTGCGCCTGTGTAAGAATGTTTTATGGTTTATTTTAAACGGGTCACACACCCCTCCCCTGTCAATGAATTTTGTATGACACACATTGAACCATCACACAAGACATGTTGATTGAAGCTACCATTTTTTCTGTACTCGCTTTGAATATTTAATTTATTGATTCTTGATCAAACCCACACCAGTCTAATACTTCCCAAACAGTGAATTATTTCTATTTCATTGGTAGTTTCTTGGTGTTGCGGATGGTGTGATCACCAAATGACGTAAAACAAAAGATTCAAAAGACACTGAACAATACCCACTCCACAACACAAAAGCTAGCCAACAATGGCTTCCGCAACACCAAGAAACACCCATTTCATTGGGTTATTCAAGAAAGAATCCACCCCCCCCCCCCCCCCAACCGACGGACGGCAAGATTGTTTGACCCCTCCCCCTCCGCCCGGATTTCCTAGCCTGCTAGACTCCCCCCCCCACCCCCCTCCCCCCTCCCGCCTGTATTTCCAAGCCCCCAGAGACCCCTCCTCCTGCCCGGATTTCCAATAAACTTTTGGAAGTTCTAAATTTATCTGAGGTAATGAAAAAATACATGTAATCGGATTCAGGAGATTCTGTTTTTATAATGTCAAAACTGTGAAACATTTTAATAATGTAATTCGATCGCGCGCTGTTAATCCAAAATATTTGTTCTAAAGGTCAAAACGCTTTAATGAACTCATATTTCCTTGAATGAAAATGTCTTTCCCTTGAATAAAAGAGTTAAACGCTTATCAGAATTCAGTGATTTTCTGCTTCCGGAAGGCTTGGCGATTTATTTATCCTAATTGCAGCGCGGGCGAATTCATCACAAAATAATATTTAAATTCAGCAACCTGCTTTATTATATCTAGTGTTTTCTAAAATTTCCGACTTTTCCTGTGTATATAGAATGCCATTCTTGTCCGTAAAGATGATTCGCATAATGTTAATTACAATTTTCGCGAATCAAAAATCTTGAAAGCAAACTTTATTTTTAAAAAGAAATGTTAATATTAACGGTCGTGTGGAAAGCATTCTTTATTCAAAACGTTAAATGAATGAAGAGGAATCAAGCTAATGGTGACTTCTATAAACTCAGCTCTATGTCACAAAATTCAAATAGTAACAGTAATGAATTCATTACTTAAATTTGGTTAATTTAATACGGAACAAAAAGGCAAACAAGTTTGGCTTTGGTTTTCTAAGGCCAAACCTGGGGTCATGCAATGAATCTATGGGTGAAATTCAAATAGTAACAGTAATGAATTCATCACTTAAATTTGGTTAATTAAATACGGAACAAAACCTCAAGTAGTTTAAGGCCTGGGTCAAGGGCTTTGACCAGGAAAAAACGGTTTATTCGTAATAACTTTTACAAACAGAATGCAACTGAATCGAAATTTGGCACATAGAAAGATATTATCGTCCTTAACATTTTTAAGTATAATAAGCTTTGGCATAGGTCACGTGGCCATTTTTCTTAAAATGGCAAATATTTGACGAATTGGTGACGGGTTTAAGAGAAAACATCAAATAAAAATGCTTTTCTGATGCAGATTAAATATCTCCAGCCCTTCACGTTTGGAATGAGTGTCCATTAATCTCTAAAAAAATTTATGAGGACAAAGGTCATTTTTTCAGGCCAAAATTCAACCAATAATTATTTATAACTGTAATTTAAAGACTTGAGGACAATCATTCCAAACGTAGAAGATTAAATATGTTAAACCTCCATCGGAAAAGCTAATTTATTTAACTATACAAAGAAAATTCGCTACCAAATTGCCGATTTACGTAATTTTAAAATTTTGACCACGTGACATGTCACGTGACCAAACGTTTGCGTTAAGGCAAAAGAAAATATCAAGATTAACATTCAGGGAAAATTTCATTTAGATCTAGGTTTTCTCGGTGAAGATATTAAGTGTCAACTATATTTTCTGAACACACTTTAAACCCAGGCCTTAAACTGCTTGAGAGGCAAACAAGTTTGGCTTTGGTTTTCTAAGGCCAAACCTGGGGTCATGCAATGAATCTATGGGTGAAATTCTATGGCGTATTATTTTTTAGTGAAACTGAAGCTAAAGATCAGTGATTCCATGTAGTGCTGCACGTTTTTCTATCATAAATGTTCTACAAAACGAAATTCTGACTAGAATTTGACTTGGCCATTTTTACCAGTCCAAGACGGGTGAAGTTATTCAAGTTTAAATAGCTGTGCGATTTTTTAATTAAAAGCTAAAAGAACTTTCTTTCGACAGTGAGTATTTCGAGCGAGCAGGGTAAATATTAAAGAAAAAAAGACATAAGAAAGAAATTGTGTCCTTTTTACTCTCCTTTATGTGCTTCAAAATGTGTTGCTTAATTTCATTACACGATACATAATTTGCCGAGACTTTTTCTTTTCGACTCTGTGGTTGAAGCCCGGGGGGGTACTCCCTATAATGGGCTATACGGGGATGCTCCGCCCGAAAGGGGTACCTTTTTGAGGCTGGAGGTATATGAAAGGGTCGGGATTTCACGAGTTGAAGTATATGAAAGGGTAGGGATTTCACGAAGAATAGGAAATGGTAGCGAAAACACGAGTTGAAGCATAAAAAAGGTAGGGAAAACTGCAATTTAATTATTATAAAAAGGGCCTTTCAACATATATCAAACAGACGCACGTAAAGGCTATATGAAAGGGGTATCATTTTCAATGAAAGGTATATGAAAGGGGTACCATTTTCGATGAAAGGTATATCAAAGGGGTACCTTTTCTGTCAAAAACGGTATATGAAAGGGTAAGGGTTTGGACCTCGGGGCGGAGCATCCCCGTACAAAACTTTGTTGAGTACCCCCCCCCCCCGCCCCCCGGGGGTTGAAGCCTTGATAAATAAAATAATATGATGTAATCGTTAAGCTAAACTGTTCAAGCTATAGTGAAATTTAGCTAGAATTTCTTTTTTCCACTTAACATTTTACAGGGAATAGCTTCACTTCGTACGAAAGGAGTAACAAGTTTTCAGAATTTTGCTTAAACAAAATTATATCTGAGTCAAATTATTATTCATGTTAAATGACATAACCATGACTAATGAGATAAGAAATAAGAATAATTTGTGTTTACATTTTAACGTTAGTGCATATTTGATATGTAAATATGTTAAATCAATTCAACAGTGCCCTTTATTAGTTGTTGAAATATTGAGGGGAAAAATAGAACAAAGAATTGATGGTAGAGATCTTTAACCTTTCGGTCCTGGGGCTCGTTTCTCGTTCCGGTAACTTTTCGGGCCCGGAAACTGAGCTATTTTCTGTCTGTAATTAAAGATTCATATTTGTTGGTTAATTTTAAAGGCTAAGCAATAAAATTCTAAGGTGAGGAAACAATTCCAGCTAGTTTGAGGGTTAATACACGCTATAGATTCTGATTTTAAAATTTAGCTCCGGGCCCGGAAAGTTATCGGGACTTCGAGAAACAGGCCCCAGGGTCATTATTCAACCAGCTCTTGAAGTTTATATAGTGAACTATGATAACGAATCGAACGGAAATATTGAAATATTGAAAGTGGTTGACCGCGACCTCTTTCAACGCTAATGATTTGAATTTTTCTATTCTTTTTAATCTCGGCTTGTAAGCGACCTGGGCGACAACTCGCCCATATGTCGATATCAGACATAATATTATATATCACTACAGCGCACATCCGCAAATTGAATTATGAATGAAACGAACATTTTGCCCCTTTCATGAAAAATTCAATATGATGTAATATCTTGCGCTGATGGGTGCTTCGTATATTGTAATTACTACAGATTCGTTTGATTCAAAGTTATTAAGGCGGGGGTCCACACGAACGCGATTTTTCCGCCACTTGACATGGCTTTAATGGAAATATCTGCTTCACGTTTCAAGCAATCCAAAAACTCTCTGCTCATCTCATGAATCTATGTTATCAGGTGTTTTGTAAATTTTGGGGTCAATTTTGGATATATGTTTGGGAGGAATTAGTTTTTCTCAACGGATTTGTAAAATTAAGAGAAATAAAACCTGATTTTGGAGGATCCATTCTAGTCGCAACCAAAAAGAAAGTGTGTAACCCCAGAAAGTTCTCCAGCGTACCAGCCATACATACCGCGGGCTCAAGCAGCTGCCGGAAACTGGAACGGGCACAGCTCGCACTGAATGTTGGTCTTCCAATGGCGGACAAAGTTATTGCGGTCAGTATTCCTAGCTAAATCTTTGCAATATGGGAAAAGAAAAGGCAGGACCGTTAACTCCAAACGCCATAGCAAACAGGATAAAGGCTAAAGGATTGCAGAAGCTAAGATGGTATTGTCAAATGTGACAGAAACAGTGCCGTGACGAGGTAACAAACGTAGCTTACAGTATAGCTTATTAAAATTAGAAGTTAACTTAAGACTTATAAGTTAAACGAAAATATTCTATACCCGAAAATGATGGACCTTTCTTATCTAACATGTGTCAATCCATTGTGTGACTTGGTGAATAACTGTCCGTCTTATAGATGGTTTACGGTCGTTGACGCCATTTTAAAAGTAGGGCAAACATCATGGTGCAAAATACAGTGTACGTACACTGTACATGTATGGAAAGCCGATGGCGAATATTTCCGGTATAATTTAATTTCTGACGTATTTTGAATCAGTAAACTTCGGAAACATAGAAAAAGATTATTTTTGTCAAATTTGAGAGATGTACATGTACGTTTGTAGTTGTGTTGGGAATAGTGGCATTTTCAGTTTTCTATGCAAAAGTCATGTGTCTGCAAAACTGTTGAGACTCGTGGGAAAATTTTGCAAAGAAATGTATGAAAAAAATAAAAGCAAACACATGCTTCCTAGCACAAATTTATTTGCTATAAAACTTTCACAGGCCACGGGGTTATCAAAAAGCGCTGGCGACCGGCGATATTGCCGGCTACTTTCATAGTTTCACCAGCTACTTTGTGGCCAAAAGCGAAAAAATAGAGGAGAAAGTGTACCTCAGTGCTGTCTACTTTCTTACATGTAGATTCTCAGTCTACTGAAAATCTTTTTCACAACCCTGGGGACATCTTAAGCTTGCAGACAATGGATATTTCAGAAATTATTTTTTTTCCGGAGATATCTGACATCCAATTCTCATACAAACACTGTATTTTGTTCCATGTTTGCTGTACTTTCAAAATGGCAGCCACAGCCAGTAGTTTTGGTATATATCTATGCCAATAAATATGAAAGATATTCTATGTATGAACTGCAGAAATTGGAATGAGATGATCCGAAGGTACACTGTAGCTTTAAGGGGGCACCTCCATTAAAAGGGCACCTCCATTAAGGGGACACCTTCATTAAGTGGACACCTCCATTAAGGGGACATCTCCATTAAGGAGACACCTCCATTAAGGGGACACCTCCATTGGGGGGACACCTCCATTAAGGGGACACCTCCATTGGAGGACACCTCCATTAAGGGGACACCTCCACTAAGGGGACACCTCCATTGGTGGGGGGGCACCTCCATTAAGGGGACACATCCATTAAGGGGACACCTCCATCAGGGTTCTCCCTAAATTTCAGCTCAGCAGGTAAGGGATTTTTGCTAAGCGGTAAAGGGAAAACTGTGTGTCTTAAAAATTTTCTGGGGGCAAGCGGTTACAGGCGGTAATAAGTGCTGCTTCAAGCGGTAAATTTTACTGGTTACCGCCTGATAAGGAGAACCCTGCCTCCATTAAGGGGACACCTCCATTAGACGTCGTAAAAAAAATGACAATTCACTTTATTACCAAATGGTTTCCATATTTAGATAGCCAGCTCTATAAGCTTTAATTTGATATCAGGGTTTAGGTATGTTAAGTCACTAGAGCTGTTATACTGGAGACACCCCCGAAGGTACACTGTAACCTTGAGGGGGCACCTCCATTAAAAGGGCACCTCCATTAAGGGGACACCTCCATTAAGGGGACACCTTCATTAAGTGGACACCTCCATTAAGGGGACACCTCCATTAAGGAGACACCTCCATTAAGGGGACACCTCCATTAAGGGGACACCTCCATTAAGGGGACACCTCTATTGGGGGGGGCACCTCCATTAAGGGGACACATCCATTAAGGGAACACCTCCATTAAGGGGACACCTTCATTAAGTGGACACCTCCATTAAGGGGACACCTCCATTAAGGAGACACCTCCATTAAGGGGACACCTCCATTGGGGGGGTACCTCCATTAAGGGGACACATCCATTAAGGGAACACCTCCATTAAGGGGACACCTCCATTAAGGGGACACCTTCATTAAGGGGACACCTCCATTGGGGAACAGCTCCATTGGGGGACACCTCCATTAAGGGGACACCTCCGTTGGGGGGACATCTCCATTAAGTGGACACCTCCATTAAGGAGACACCTCCATTAAGGGGACACCTCCATTGGGGGACACCTCCATTAAGGGGACACCTCCATTGGGGGACACCTCCATTAAAGGGACACCTCCATTAAGGGGACACCTCCATTGGGGGGACACCTCCATTAACGGGACACCTCCATTAAGGAGACGCCTCCATTAAGGGGACACTTCCAAGGCAACACTTCTCCCAGTCCTGGCTGGCAAAACGCTCATATAATCCTTGTAAAATATCACCTCTGTTACAGGGACACCTCCATTAAGGGGACACTTCTCCCGGTCCCTGCCAGCAAAATGCTCATATAATCTTTGTAATTATCAACTCTATTAAGGGGACACTTCTCCTGGTCCCTACTGTCAAAACGCTCATATCATCTTTGTAATTATCACCTATCAAAGGGACAAATCCATTAAGCAGGAACTTCCCCTGGCCCTGATGGTGACCCCTTAATGGCAGTTGCACTGTATATGCCAGTATCCTGTGATATTGTATATACCATTGTACATGTGGGTTAAAGTTTTTTGTGGTTTGAAAATTTTTAAACCAATTTGATTCTGATTTTCCTTCGTTTCAGATTATGGTAATGAATCTAAGACAAAGGAAAATGAAATTAAACTGGTTTGAAAATTTTCAAACCACAAAAACAAAATAGCACCACAACTAATATTAACTATATATTAACAGAAACTGGCTTGCCTATTTAAGAGCTACATGTACAACTTGTTACTAAAAATATGTGTTCTATTTCAGAGAATTTCAAGATGATTTTCTTAAACTTCTAAAAAGACAGTTTGGTATGTGATGGAATTATTTAAATAATGAAGCAATGTACTGCAAATTGTTTCTTTCTTGCTGTCTTACCAAAGATTGCAATGCCAGGACTGCATGGACAGTCAACAATGCAATGCTCAATGACACCTCTATTTGAGAAATACATGTACATGTGTAATGGAATAAGTTTGCACCAGTGACTTAAATGTTTCCATGTTGTTGTTTCTCAGGGACTCGTAGGGTGCGTGCAAACCAAGTCTATCAGGACTACATCAGCGACAGACATCATACTCACATGAACTCAACACAGGTCAGTATGTGCAGTGGGTCTGACTTGATCCAAATGTTGAAATTCTTTTCCAGTTTTTTGCTCATTTTTGTTTTGTTTTTCTGCACAGTGGGAAACTCTGACTGAATTTGTGAAGTGGCTTGGAAAAGAAGGTGACCTTTGTTAATTTAAGTGTATTGCCATTTGTCTCACAATGTAGTCCTTTTAGATATAGATATACTGTAGATCGCGATCGCGTTTTGGAATCGAAATTCCTAAGTGTGGAGGCTGATCATCAAGAAACACAATAACAGAAGAATAGTACTACAGTGGACCACAGAGAGAACAGCTTCTCACCAGAATAACGAGTTTTGAGTTTCACCAATCACAGCTGACAATCGTGATACTAATATATTATTAAATGGTGATGTGTAATCAGTCAAACTCATCAACTGATAAAGACTAGCAGTAAGTAGTATGGAAACGTTACGATCTACATCATTCTAAAGTGACTACATCATAAGACAAACAACAATACACTTTATTATTTTGCCTTTAAATGATGAACATACCCAACTCTTTCACTTATTAATTTATTTTTCAACCTGTACTCTAGTTGATAAGAGAGTGAAGCAAAGTGTTTGAAGTCAGTTTTTTTTTTCATTTACAATCTCAAGACATTTTGCCAACAAAATTAGCACCTCTTCTTGAATTATAAAATAATTCAGTTTGTGATTATTAATGTTGTAGTTGGTCAAATGTGCAGTTTTAGTGTCTATCTTAACAGATATTGTTAACCAGAATTTTTCAATAAAAGTGACCACTGTCCACCATACAGACTGAGGTGTCTGCTAAAAGAGAGACAAACAAGTGAAATTTGGCCAAGACCAACCAACCATGTTCGTCTTAGAGAGTTTTCTATCTTACAAGGGTGTCCAACTTACAGGAATGTCCACTTTGAGAGAAGTCACTGACTGTACGTCTTTGGTGACAGAATTGTGATCATGCATGCATCATTGCTTAATTTATTGACTTCTATTTGTTAACAGGACATTGCAAGGTTGATCAAACAGAAAAAGGATGGTTTATAGCTTATATTGACAGAGACCCAGAAACTATTGAGAGATAAAAGGTAAGAAAACTACTGTATAACACATATCCTGCCATCGCTTCCCTGCCATTCACATCGGCCAAAAAGCAGTGCTTTTGCAAACATCTCAGGAGTATTACCAAGAGTGCACTCAGTTTTCATGTTGCATAGCACTCCAATTCTAATGGACACTCTGCAGATGATGCGCAGCTTTGCAGCATCAAGCTCTGTGGCAGAAACAACTTTAACGGTTATTATTATGATAGTGCTCTCGTTATTGTTTGTCTCACAATGTACAATCAGTCACTTTAGGTGTGTGTTGTAACTACATGTATCACCGTGGTTTTTTTTATGAATGGTGCATTTGGATCTGCATTGTTGTGGTTAAAAACTGTTCCCTCAGTGGTCCACGATTCACATCTAAAGTGACCACATCTTGAGACAAATAGTAAAGAAAACTGATGTGCTGTTTCTAACCACCACCTGACAAATAAAATATTATTTAGTTCTTGAATCTTGTGAGGTTAAACAAGCAAGCTAGTGTTGAGTTGAGACATTTGAGTTGAGTTGAGACTCACTAACAAGTTGCATTGCGGCCTTAATAAGGGATTGTGCTTTCTTTAATTGTATGTATATAAATAGTATCAATTAACTTTTGATCTTTTTTAAAACAGGCAGCTGCAGCAAGGTAAAAAATGGAGATGGACGATGAGGAAAGACGTGGTAAGAAAAGGAAGGAACGTTTTTGGTTGATTGCACATGGTTATAAGTTTTATGTACTATCAAAATTTGATCTACCAAATCATGAATGGTGATTTTCCATTTAATGGAAAATCTCCATTTATGATTGGTGGAATTTTTTTCTAGATGTGAAACACTCTTGAAGTACAAAACAGTGAATATTTTAAAACTGTGAGTTTAAAAACTGATCTATTTTAATACTTTTTTAACAGCCAAGCAACTTGAAAGACAGATTGAAAGGGAACAAGCAAGAAAAGCAGATAAGGTATTGTGATCCTTGTGTCTAATAACTAGTACATGTAGATCAAGTTTTCTTTTTTGAGTGGTTCCAGGGCAATTCCAGGGGGGGGGGGAGGGCAACAGGTGAACATCACATCACAGTCGGTAACCTTGTTGGTAAAGAATTGGTGAGAAAAAAAAAACATGCATCTATTCTTGCCATAAGAATAGAATCTTTGACATAAGAATGTTTTGCAAACACACTTTGCTAACTTTCAAAGAATCAAAACCAACACACTATAAATTACCACCAGATTTAGCATGCTGGCCAGAGAAGAAGGTTGAAGGGTTTTTTTAAGTCTTTTGATGTTTGTCACGAGAAAACATGAGTTGGCCATTGTCAGTTTGACATGTGATTCCGGCTTGAGTTAGGGCGACTCATGCATTCAATCAGATAATGGACCAAAGCTCTTTATTTTATTTGGACTACATGCAGAGTAAACAATTAATAACCGCTGTCATTGTTGTTGTTTCAGGCAGAGCCAGTCTTCACTGAACTAAAACGAGAAAATGAAGAGGAAAAAGGTTGGTAAAGGGACAGTCTACACTGTAGGGGCTAAAGCCTTTAACCCCCGTGATTGCCAAACATCAAAATTCAAGAAAAATCCCAAATTTCATTTTGTAAAATATTGACAAACAAATGGTACCATGAAAAAGTACTGCTGAAGAGGTTTTATTTGAATGGTCACACCATAGGATTTCATCCACAGACTTAAAAGTTAGAACGAATGGTACCATGCAAAAGTACTGCTGAAGAGGTTTCATTTGAATGGTCACACCATAGGATTTCATCAACAGACTCAAAAGTTAGAACAAATGGTACCATGCAAAAGTACTTCTGAAGAGGTTTCATTTGAATGATCACACCGTAGGATTTCGTCAACAGACTCAAAAGTTAGAACAAATGGTACCATGCAAAAGTACTGCTTAAGAGGTTTTATTTGAATGGTCACACCATAGGATTTCATCAACACACTCAAACGTTAGCACAAATGGTACCATGCAAAAGTACTGCTGAAGAGGTTTTATTTGAATGGTCACACCATAGGATTTCATCCACAGACTCAAATGTTAGAACTACACTACACATGTCTACATGCAGTCCATAATTGACTCTGGGTCGAGTGTTAGGGTTAAAGACAGATTGAACTAGAATCTTTACTGATGTTATTGTTTACAGTTTGTTTTGTTAGAATACAAATTTGCAAAGAGAAGGCAATTGTTGGGTGGCTAATGAGCCATACATTGCACAAAGATTACATGTATTTAGTACATCAGGCTCGACTTTCCTGAGAAAGCTAATTGAGCTATGGCCTTCCAATATTTGGGGCTTGATTTTTTTTAAATTTTGATGTTTGGAACTCTTAAGGGTTATTAAACTGTACATTTTAAATTTAATTTACTAGTAATTTGTAGTATTTATGCCAAATATCCCTTGAAACCATTGTTTTAGTATAAACATGACATGTTTATACTAATTATATCAATAATTTTATTACATTGTAATAAAATTATTGATATAAATTTTACGGTTGTATAGAAAAAGTTAAAATTAATGTTATTTTGGTATTATCAGTAACCTTTGCGATGCCTGCCAGTAAAAAGAAAGAACCTGTACCAGGACCAAGTGGGTGAGTACAGAACAATGTAACTATTTAATGTCTGCTGTATTTTTCATCCCTTACCCCTAGCGAGGCACGGTGGTCAAAAGTGATTAGTGCGTCAGACTTTCAACCCAGTGAAGGTCGGTGGTTCAAGCCTAATCTCTGCCGTTGTGTTGTTTACTTAGACTGTGAGGCATTCTGAAAGGTGCACTTTTTGCTCCAACAGTTGAGAGCCATTAGACTTGTGAAGACTTCCCCTCCCCTCCCCCCCAAAAAAAAACAAAGCTACCAAGAGCATCTCAGAAAAGCAAAAAAAAAAAAAAAACTTTCCTTCATTGAATTTCAGAATAGGACAGTCAAAAACTACATCCTTACAAAATCCAATAAGATTCTGCAAGCTTGATGCAAAAGGAGAAGAAAAAGGAGGAGAAAATGAAAGACAGGTACAGTGTCTTTTAGTTCTACTATGACATCTGAAGGGCATTGTGCAAGAGAGATGTAAGAAGTGGGAACCTTAACCCTTTCACACCCAGAGTCAATTATGGAGACATGTAGTGTAGTTCTAACTTTTGAGTCTGTGGACGAAATCCTATGGTGTGACCATTCAAATGAAACCTCTTCAGCAGTACTTTTGCATGGTACCATTTGTTCTAACTTTTGAGTCTGTTGACGAAATCCTATGGTGTGACCATTCAAATGAAACCTCTTCAGCAGTTCTTTTGCATGGTACCATTTGTTCTAACTTTTGAGTCTGTTGACGAAATCCTATGGTGTGACCATTCAAATGAAACCTCTTCAGCAGTACTTTTGCATGGTACCATTCGTTCTAACTTTAGAGTCTGTCGATGAAATCCTATGGTGTGACCATTCAAATGAAACCTCTTCAGCAGTACTTTTGCATGGTACCATTTGTTCTAACTTTTGAGTCTGTGGATGAAATCCTATGGTGTGACCATTCAAATGAAACCTCTTCAGCAGTACTTTTGCATGGTACCATTTGTTCTAACTTTTGAGTCTGTCGATGAAATCCTATGGCGTAACCATTCAAATGAAACCTCTTTTGCAGTACTTTTGCATGGTACCATTTGTTCTAACTTTTGAGTCTGTTGATGAAATCCTATGGTGTGACCATTCAAATGAAACCTCTTCAGCAGTACTTTTGCATGGTACCATTAATTTTGTTCTAACTTTTGAGTCTGTCGACGAAATCCTATGGTGTGACTCACCATTCAAATAAAACCACTTCAACAGTTCTTTCACGTGCTCCACATTGTCTCTCTCTACCCAGCTGTATAAATGGGTACCAGCGACATACATTGTAATGCTTGAGGGTAACCTTGCAATGGATTAGCATCCCATGCAGGAGGGAGTAGTAATACTGTCAGTTGCTTCATAACGTTGAATGACCAAATTTAATGTTTTATGGAAAAGGGGAACAAACCAGCCTTGCTCATTTGTCTTGCAAAAAGTGGGGCTGTTCCTCTGGACTCTGCAATTGATTTTTATGATTTACCATTATGACATTAAACAGTTTTATGATTCTGTTTTTTCTTGCAGTTTAAAACGAAAATCAGCTTTGGAGCAAATAATGGAAGTGAGTGGATTTTTGTTGTTTATTTTACACGAGATGTGGTTCTGATTTGACATCGTATTACATGTATTCTATTTATTTATTTATTTATTTATCCATCCATTTATTAATGCACTGGTATGAATACCAATACTCTCCAAACCAGTTAAACGTTTGTCCATACTGAAAAATACACGGTTTACTCTCTTGCAGATGGTGGAGGAGAAAAAGATGAAAATCAGCCGCAAAAATAACTGGATAGCAAAGGTATCCTCAGGGAATTTTCCATGCAAAAAAAAAAAACTGTTTCATGAAAGTAGTCTACAAGAATTCCCTGTTTCCTTTTTCATAGATACAATGTACATGTAGTCAGGCTCGTAGCCAGCCTTTAAGCCATTAAGCCCGGGCTTAACAGGAATGTCCATGATTTTTTTTTTGTTCCAGGAGTTTTGTTCAGTAGCAAAGGATTAGGTTTTGACTGTCAGTGGAAAAACTAGTATGACCACCTGTAGATCAAAAGTTCATATACTCAATTTTTGCTGTATATCATAATACAAATAGTATTTTGCTATTAGAATTGAGTAGTTTAATGCCTGCCAGTATTTTGTATTGTCAAAAAAGCCGTATAATAAATTATGCTACCAAGTTTTAAAGAAAGTCTTTCACGTGCTTTTTCAAACCACCATTTTTGAAACGTACAATAATGTATTCCAGAAGGAGAGCGATTTACTGCATTGAATTAACATATGGTTTAAAGTTTGCTTCTCACATCCACATAACGGACAAAAATCACTTTCAGAAATACCGTCACGGTAAAGGCTCATTTGAGTAGGGAGTATGTTGTGCATAATTTTGTATTGAAGCATTATGAGTTTAACTTCTTTTGTAACAATGAAAGGCATTTAGTTAACTTTATGAAAATTATTTTCTAAAAAGCCGTGTCGTAAAATTTTGGTTTGAGAGGTTGGTGGTACGAAAGTGTTTTTTAAGATTGCAGAATAAATAGAACTTGTGATTAGAGGTGTGGTAGAAGAATCGTTGAGGTTGTTTCGACTATGCTGTTTTAAAGCATTTTTCCACGCGCGAGGAATGGCATTGATAAGACCATAAAACTTCGTAAAGGGTACATCTAAATTGAACTTTGTTTTGAATTCTAAAAAGTTACACAAGTTGCCTTGTTCATTCAGTAAATCTTGCACATGGATAACATTTTTTGCGAACCATTTTTAACCATTTTTGCGAACCATTAACGCGCGAGGAATGGCATTGATAAGACCATAAAACTTCGTAAAGGGTACATCTAAATTGAACTTTGTTTTGAATTCTAAAAGGTTACACAAGTTGCCTTGTTCATTCAGTAAATCTTGCACATGGATAACATTTTTTGCAAACCATTTTCTATAAAAAAAAAACTTGTTTCTTATCAATGAAAATATTACAGTTGTTCCATATAATTTCATTTTTGATATTGGTAGTAATACGCTCAGGTAAGTTTTTGCAGTCGTGCCAATAATCGAGAATCATGCGATAAAAAATAGGGAGTCTCTCTAGCTTAAGTAATTCGGTATTATAGTTACATTTTGTCAGGAAAGAGAAATTTCCGAGTGGATTTACACACTGGTTAGGAATCATTTTCCAAGAAGCAGAAGATTGACTCTGAATTCTACTAATCCAAGCAATTTTCAAAGCTTTCTCCATAATTTCAAAATCGCAAATTTTGAGGCCACCTTCTTTTTTTTTTTCTGCGATAACAGTACTTTTTTTTAATTTTTGCGGGTTTGTCGTTCCAAATGAAACTGAAAATAATTTTATTTATTTGTTGTATATAATGTTTTGGCACATTTAAAACGGAAGCGTTAAAAGTCAGTTTAGAGAGCCCTAATGTTTTAACAATATTAATTTTTCCGTACAACGTAAGTTTTCTTTTTTGCCAGGTATTTAATGTTTTCTCTAAATCTCGAATTTTGATTCCAAAGTTGAGTTCTTCCGCATCTGTTTGATTTTGTGAGAAAAATATTCCGAGAGATAGTATCGGTTCTTTTGGCCATTTAAAACCAAAAGGGGTGTCTTGATTGTTTTTCCTAGCCACATTGCTTCAGTTTTAGCAGTGTTTATTTCCAGCCCAAAGAGAGAGTTAAAATCATTTAGAAATTTAAGTAGTTCGGAAACGGATTCTTGGTCGCGGACAAAGACAGTGGTGTCATCAGCGTATTGTGATACTTTTATTTCTTGGTTATCTACTTGGATGCCTTTTATAGATCTATTGCTTTTTAAGGCTGTCGCTAGAAGTTCAATCCCCAAAACAAATAAGAGACCCGATAAAGGGCAACCTTGTCGAACACCTCGTTGCAAAGAGAAGAAATTTGAAGCATGTGAAGCATGCCCATTATTTAAAACACAGCTAGAAACGTTATTGTAGAATATGTTAAACGAATTTATAATGTCAGGTCCGAAATTAAAAGATTTGAGAGCGACGTTAAGGTATGGCCATTCAATCGAATCAAATGCTTTTTTTAAAATCAAGAAATATTGCAATGCCTTTTTTGTTTGTCTGGTTGGTGTATTGTATTATGTCTTGAATAAGCCGAATGTTTTCACCAGTGTTACGGCCTTTCACATAACCAGTTTGATCAGGATTTATGATGCTAGGGAGCACTTTTTCAAGTCTTTTTGCTATAGCTTTAGTAAGGATTTTGTAATTTAAAATAAAGTTGTTTAATAAAAAAAAAAAATAATACAAAAAATAATACAAAATAATAAAACGTAGAACATAAAAACTGAACATTGCGCGCGCACGATTTCTACGCTATTACAAGATGGCGCACCGCCAGAGCAATTCTTCACATATTGCAATCGATGATATTGCAATCGATAATACAAAAAATAATACAAAATAATAAAACGTAAAACATAAAAACTGAACATTGCGCGCGCACGATTTCTACGCTGTTACAAGATGGCGCACCGCCAGAGCAATTCTTCCCATATTGCAATTGATGATATTGCAATCGATAATACAAAAAATAATACAAAATAATAAAACGTAAAACATAAAAACTGAACATTGCGCGCGCACGATTTCTACGCTATTACAAGATGGCGCACCGCCAGAGCAATTCTTCACATATTGCAATCGATGATATTGCAATCGATAATACAAAAAATAATACAAAATAAAAAAACGTAGAACATAAAAACTGAACATTGCGCACGCACGATTTCTACGCTATTACAAGATGGCGCACCGCCAGAGCAATTCTTCACATATTGCAAGCGATGATCAGTTCCTTACCAGATTTCGTCCTTGAGCCGATATTCCTCTCTGCACACGTCGAACTTTTGTAAAACGTTGTTTAGTGTACCAAGGCCAGGATATACAGTACATCAAGTTAACAAAATCTCGGACATGTTGCATAAGCACTAAAAATACCTGTCATTTTTCACTGAATTAAGATCCATTTTTGGATGAAATATGTCTTGGAGAATGCTGAAAATAGCATTTTTGAGCCTCCTATTTTATACCCCAAATATAATATCTCGGACTTAAACGGAAAAAAGGTCTGGCTACTCCCCTGGTAGTCCATTTAACGCATTGTTTTCTTTCATTTACAGGGAATCGTCGTCAAAGTCGTCACCAAAAGGCTTGGAGATAGATACTACAAAAAGAAAGGAACAGTTAAGGTACAAACCAGTGCTTCTCGGAAAACATTTTTGTCCTTGTGTACATTTTATGTAAAAAGTGATGATTGGGGATATTTCTAACGTCCCCCAAATCCCCCCTTTCCTCCGAATAGGAACATTGAGAACCCATCCCCTCTCCAGCAATGCGATAATACTGAAGTGGGAGTGAATAAAGGGGGGGTGGGGAAGTGAAAATAATAAGGGGGTGGGGGTGGGGTCTACACGGCTCCTCCCCTATATCTGTCACTGGAAAGATGGAAGAACATTTATTGAAGTAGTGGCTTGTGTTTGTGATGTTATGCTTATTACATGTATTTGTTTTTACCTGTAGGATATTCAAAATCTATTTGTTGCGGTAAGAAAGATGTCCGAAAGTGGAGATGTGATCAGAGTGGACCAAGAACATCTGGAAACAGTCATCCCAGCATTAGGTAACTGTTCACAGTCATCGCAGCTTTAGGTAACTGTTCACAGTCATCCCAGCATTAGGTAACTGTTCACAGTCATCGCAGCTTTAGGTAACTGTTCACAGTCATCGCAGCTTTAGGTAACTGTTCACAGTCATCGCAGCTTTAGGTAACTGTTCACATTACTTTTTTTCCCCTTTGGTTTTGCATTGCTGTTTTGTGATTGGTTTAAAGTACTTGTACCACTTTCTCAATAGCCTGTTCCTTTTGGGGGTAAACGGGGTTCTCAATAGTCTGCTCCTTTTGGAGGGTTAAGGGGAAAGCTTCGTTCTTTTCGCTGACTTCTTTTACCCCAATACCCCAAAAAGAAGCCTGTTCACAGGACTGCTTTCTCAACCAATCTAGTGTGGAGCCAGGAAGGAATGGCGTGCTCTCCCTAGTATCCCCTCAGTTTTGACCTCTTACAATAAAAAAAATATATTGTTAAAACGCACTTGAAATTTCTAGTGACATGACTATTGTTTTAACAAATCCAGATAAATATACATGTACATGCATACATACAATTTATTGTGCCTTCCTGAGAAGAGCTTTCAAGTTTGTTGTGTTTAATTTAACGACAAGTTTCTAAATATATTGTAATAATCATTTCAGTTCAGAAGAATTGGAACGGAAAAAAATAAAATTATATTTTTTACTGCCTATAGCACTTAAAATTCTTTTTTTTGACAACTATTTCAATTTACGACGCCAAACTACAGATAAATACAACCATTAGGTTACCGCAGAATATACAACAGATTCCTAGCCATCTGATCGGCTGTCTTTTTCACGACTTGGAATAAAGTAGAGAAGACTTCAGTATAAAAGAGTAGAGTAGATCAGAACAGTGGAGTAGACAACCGTAGCATAGAGAAGATTATTTTAACAACGTCAAAGATGTTTAACTACCTACAGAGACTTGTGCTGAAAATGTTCACATGTTCATCACCTCATACCAAAGGGCAGGATTAATGTACTTTAAAGGGGCATTGTCACGCAAATTTTGCTGTGTTTTGGTCAAAATACACTAAATATATGACAGAGTACCTTTGCTCAAACATAAAATTTCTTTTACAACACCAAGAAGATAATATCAAGTGATTTCTTCAAGGAAGAACAGACCGTAATAAGTTTTTCTGCGATTTTTCCACAACTCTTGTGACGAACTTGAAAAAAGTTGACAATTTTTTTCAAGTTGCAATCCATTTCCATCCTGGCCATCCGCAGCCAAAGATAACAGACACTAGTTTCTCTGTACTGATAGAGTATTTGTTAACAAAACTGGACCATTATTTCAGGGTTTCCATTGAAACAAAAATGTTTTTTGGCTTTTCAAAGTGATACTAAAAATAGGAGACAGTGTCCCTTTAACTTCAAACATGCTTGACACAATTTTTAGGGTATACGGTACATGTTACACGGTATACGGTACATGTTACACGGTATACCGTACACGCTACCACATTAGGGACTTTAAGCAAATCACTACGGAAGACGCTACTACGGCTACCGTGACATAGGGGACTGGAGAGAGTACGTCCGTGAGCGCTCGAGGAATGCGAAGTTGTTTGTCGACGGCTAAGAAGTTGAAAGCCTCTCTAAGGTTCTTTTATTTAGGTTTCTGAGAACGGAATGGCATTTTTCAAAAGAACGTGGACTTTATTTTTCGTTGTTGGGACCAAGGGATGATTTCTGAACGAATCTTACAACTTTTGAAATGCCGTACATTTTCTGTATTTTGAACCACAACAATAACAATTTATACAATGTTCAAAGTACGAATTAAAACGCCTAACTAAATATAATTTTAACTGAAAGTAAATTCAAGCATAAGTAGAATCCTTTCTCCTCATATATAAGGCATAAAAGCATATTCATTCAACTTCTAAAGCTGGACTTTCAGCGATAAAATGTTAGAGCTTGCGAATTTCGCTTCGCTATGCCGGCCGCTTCAATTTCAATCGCCAAAACTGTTCGTAAATTCTTGATAGAATCACACGTTTTTGGGCGGCAAGTTAAAGAAAAATTACATTGTCATTGACTAAAAAGGATATAAGTTCCGTTGAAACACTTTAAACACTGAGAAATTCGTAAGAAAAGGATAAAGAAGCGAAATAAACTCGACGTAGTAGCGACTACGGCCAAACCAGCCCGCTCACGTAGTCAAATTTCATACTACTGCTGAACATCAGCGACAGACGTGAAAATTTACTTCCGGTAGCCGTAGTAGAGCCCTCCGTCGTCATTGCTTAAAGTCCCTAATCACAGTACAGGGACACGGTACATGCTATACGATACATGATACACGGTACAAAATACACGATGCATGCTTACATGGGTATGCGGCTGTCTTGGGGGAAACCTCATTGATAGTTCAGGGTGCTTGTCGACCCTGCCCTGCATAGACAAATGCATGATGCGTGATGCATGCTCTGTGATGCATGATGCGTTATACGTGATGCGTGATACCTGATGCGTTATGCGTTATACACAATGCGTAAAGCGTAATGCTTGCTGCGTGATGCGTGACCCTCGGGACACGGTACTTGCCACAAGGTATACGGTATACGGCACATGGTATACGGTAAACGTTACATGGTATACGGTACACGGTATACGCTACTGCATTCACAGTACATGGTACACGGTACATGCTTACATGGGTATGCGGTTGTCTTGGGGAAACCTCATTGATAGTTCAGGGTGCTTGTCGACCCTGCCCTGCATAGACAAATGCATGATGCGTGATGCATGCTCTGTAATGCATGATGCGTTATACGCGATGCGTGCTACCTGATGCGTTACGCGTTATACAGAATGCGTAAAGCGTAATGCTTGCTGCGTGATGCGTGACCCTCGGGACACGGTACTTGCTACAAGGTATACGGTATGCGACACATGTATACGGTAAACGTGACATGGTATACGGTACACGCTACACGCTACTGCATACACAGTACATGGTACACGGTACATGCTATACAGCACACGATGCACGGTTCACGATACACGGTGCATGCTTACATGGGTATGCGGCTGTCTTGGGGGAAACCTCAATGATACCTCAGGGTGCTTGTGGACCCTGCCCTGCATAGACAAATGCATGATGCGTGATGCATGCTCTGTGATGCATGATGCGTTATACGTGATGCGTGCTACCTGATGCGTTATGCGTTATACAGAATGCGTAAAGCGTAATGCTTGCTGCGTGATGCGTGACCCTCGGGACACGGTACTTGCTACAAGGTATACGGTATACGGCACATGGTATACGGTAAACGTTACATGGTATACGGTACACGGTATACGCTACTGCATTCACAGTACATGGTACACGGTACATGCTTACATGGGTATGCGGTTGTCTTGGGGGAAACCTCATTGATAGTTCAGGGTGCTTGTCGACCCTGCCCTGCATGGACAAATGCATGATGCGTGATGCATGCTCTGTGATGCATGATGCATTATACGTGATGCGTGCTACCTGATGCGTTATGCGTTATACAGAATGCGTAAAGCGTAATGCTTGCTGCGTGATGCGTGACCCTCGGGACACGGTACTTGCTACAAGGTATACGGTATGCGACACATGTATACGGTAAACGTGACATGGTATACGGTACACGCTACACGCTACTGCATACACAGTACATGGTACACGGTACATGCTATACAGCACACGATACACGGTTCACGATACACGGTGCATGCTTACATGGGTATGGGGCTGTCTTGGGGAAAACCTCAATGATACCTCAGGGTGCTTGTCGACCCTGCCCTGCATAGACAAATGCATGATGCGTGATGCATTCTCTGTGATGCATGATGCGTTATACGTGATGCGTGCTACCTGATGCGTTATGCGTTATACAGAATGTGTAAAGCGTAATGCTTGCTGCGTGATGCGTGACCCTCGGGACACGGTACTTGCTACAAGGTATACGGTATGCGACACATGTATACGGTAAACGTGACATGGTATACGGTACACGCTACACGCTACTGCATACACAGTACATGGTACACGGGACATGCTATACAGCACACGATACACGGTTCACGATACACGGTGCGTGCTTACATGGGTATGCGGCTGTATTGGGGGAAACCTCAATGATACCTCAGGGTGCTTGTCGACCCTGCCCTGCATAGACAAATGCATAATGCGTAATGCATGCTCTGTGATGCATGATGCGTTATACGTGATGCGTGATACCTGATGCGTTATGCGTTATGCGTTATACAGAATGCGTAAAGCGTAATGCTTGCTGCGTGATGCGTGACCCTCGGGACACGGTACTTGCTACAAGGTATACGGTATGCGACACATGTATACGGTAAACGTGACATGGTATACGGTACACGCTACACGCTACTGCATACACAGTACATGGTACACGGTACATGCTATACAGCACACGATACACGGTTCACGATACACGGTGCATGCTTACATGGGTATGGGGCTGTCTTGGGGAAAACCTCAATGATACCTCAGGGTGCTTGTCGACCCTGCCCTGCATAGACAAATGCATGATGCGTGATGCATTCTCTGTGATGCATGATGCGTTATACGTGATGCGTGCTACCTGATGCGTTATGCGTTATACAGAATGCGTAAAGCGTAATGCTTACTGCGTGATGCGTGACCCTCTGGACACGGTACATGCTACAAGGTATACGGTATGCGACACATGTATACCGTAAACGTGACATGGTATACGGTACACGCTACACGCTACTGCATACACAGTACATGGTACACGGTACATGCTATACAGCACCAATACACGGTTCACGATACACGGTGCATGCTTACATGGGTATGCGGCTGTCTTGGGGGAAACCTCAATGATACCTCAGGGTGCTTGTCGACCCTGCCCTGCATAGACAAATGCATGATGCGTGATGCATGCTCTGTGATGCATGATGCGTTATACGTGATGCGTACTACCTGATGCGTTATGCGTTATACACAATGCGTAAAGCGTAATGCTTGCTGCGTGATGCGTGACCCTCTGGACACCGTACATGCTACAAGGTATACGGTATACGGCACATGGTATACGGTAAAAGTTACATGGTATACGGTACACGGTATACGCTACTGCATTCACAGTACATGGTACACGGTACTTGCTTACATGGGTATGCGGTTGTCTTGGGGGAAACCTCATTGATAGTTCAGGGTGCTTGTCGAGCCTGCCCTCCATAGACAAATGCATGATGCGTGATGCATGCTCTGTGATGCATGATGCGTTATACGTGATGCGTGCTACCTGATGCGTTATGCGTTATACAGAATGTGTAAAGCGTAATGCTTGCTGCGTGATGCGTGACCCTCGGGACACGGTACTTGCTACAAGGTATACGGTATGCGACACATGTATACGGTAAACGTGACATGGTATACGGTACACGCTACACGCTACTGCATACACAGTACATGGTACACGGTACATGCTATACAGCACACGATACACGGTTCACGATACACGGTGCATGCTTACATGGGTATGCGGCTTTCTTGGGGGAAACCTCAATGATACCTCAGGGTGCTTGTCGACCCTGCCCTGCATAGACAAATGCATGATGCGTGATGCATGCTCTGTGATGCATGATGCGTTATACGTGATGCGTGCTACCTGATGCGTTATGCGTTATACACAATGCGTAAAGCGTAATGCTTGCTGCGTGATGCGTGACCTGGACACGGTACATGCTACAAGGTATACGGTATACGGCACATGGTATACGGTAAACGTTACATGGTATACGGTACACGGTATACGCTACTGCATTCACAGTACATGGTACACGGTACATGCTTACATGGGTATGCGGTTGTCTTGGGGGAAACCTCATTGATAGTTCAGGGTGCTTGTCGACCCTGCCCTGCATAGACAAATGCATGATGCGTGATGCATGATGCGTTATACGTGATGCGTGCTACCTGATGCGTTATGCGTTATACAGAATGCGTAAAGCGTAGTGCTTGCTGCGTGATGCGTGACCCTCGGGACACGGTACTTGCTACAAGGTATACGGTATGCGACACATGTATACGGTAAACGTGACATGGTATACGGTACACGCTACACGCTACTGCATACACAGTACATGATACACGGTACATGCTATACAGCACACGATACACGGTTCACGATACACGGTGCATGCTTACATGGGTATGCGGCTGTCTTGGGGGAAACCTCAATGATACCTCAGGGTGCTTGTCGACCCTGCCCTGCATAGACAAATGCATGATGCGTGATGCATGCTCTGTGATGCATGATGCGTTATACGTGATGCGTGATACCTGATGCGTTATGCGTTATACAGAATGCGTAAAGCGTAATGCTTGCTGCGTGATTTTTTTTTTTTTTTTTTTTATTATTATTACAGAAAAAAAATCACAAATACATTACAGACTATGACATTACGTGCTTGCTGCGTGATGCGTGACCCTCGGGACACGGTACTTGCTACAAGGTATACGGTATACGGCACATGGTATACGGTAAACGTTACATGGTATACGGTACACGGTATACGCTACTGCATTCACAGTGCATGGTACACGGTATACGCTACTGCACTCACAGTACATGGTACACGGTACATGCTTACATGGGTATGCGGTTGTCTTGGGGGAAACCTCATTGATAGTTCAGGGTGCTTGTCGACCCTGCCCTGCATAGACAAATGCATGATGCGTGATGCATGCTCTGTGATGCATGATGCGTTATACGTGATGCGTGATACCTGATGCGTTATGCGTTATACAGAATGCGTAAAGCGTAATGCTTGCTGCGTGATGCGTGACCCTCGGGACACGGTACTTGCTACAAGGTATACGGTATACGGCACATGGTATACGGTAAACGTTACATGGTATACGGTACACGGTATACGCTACTGCATTCACAGTACATGATACACGGTACATGCTTACATGGGTATGCGGTTGTCTTGGGGGAAACCTCATTGATAGTTCAGGGTGCTTGTCGACCCTGCCCTGCATAGACAAATGCATGATGCGTGATGCATGCTCTGTGATGCATGATGCGTTATACATGATGCGTGCTACCTGATGCGTTATGCGTTATACAGAATGCGTAAAGCATAATGCTTGCTGCGTGATGCGTGACCCTCGGGACACGGTACTTGCTACAAGGTATACGGTATGCGACACATGTATACCGTAAACGTGACATGGTATACGGTATACGCTACACGCTACTGCATACACAGTACATGGTACACGGTACATGCTGTACAGCACACGATACACGGTTCACGATACACGGTGCATGCTTACATGGGTATGCGGCTGTCTTGGGGGAAACCTCAATGATACCTCAGGGTGCTTGTCGACCCTGCCCTGCATAGACAAATGCATGATGCGTGATGCATGCTCTGTGATGCATGATGCGTTATACGTGATGCGTACTACCTGATGCGTTATGCGTTATACACAATGCGTAAAGCGTAATGCTTGCTGCGTGATGCGTGACCCTCTGGACACCGTACATGCTACAAGGTATACGGTATACGGCACATGGTATACGGTAAACGTTACATGGTATACGGTACACGGTATACGCTACTGCATTCACAGTACATGGTACACGGTACATGCTTACATGGGTATGCGGTTGTCTTGGGGGAACCTCATTGATAGTTCAGGGTGCTTGTCGACCCTGCCCTGCATAGACAAATGCGTGATGCATGCTCTGTGATGCATGATGCGTTATACGTGATGCGTGCTACCTGATGCGTTATGCGTTATACAGAATGCGTAAAGCGTAATGCTTGCTGCGTGATGCGTGACTCTCGGGACACGGTACTTGCTACAAGGTATACGGTATGCGACACATGTATACGGTAAACGTGACATGGTATACGGTACACGCTACACGCTACTGCATACACAGTACATGGTACACGGTACATGCTATACAGCACACGATACACGGTTCACGATACACGGTGCATGCTTACATGGGTATGCGGCTGTCTTGGGGGAAACCTCAATGATACCTCAGGGTGCTTGTCGACCCTGCCCTGCATAGACAAATGCATGATGCGTGATGCATGCTCTGTGATGCATGATGCGTTATACGTGATGCGTGCTGTCTGATGCGTTATACGTTATACAGAATGCGTAAAGCGTAATGCTTGCTGCGTGATGCGTGACCCTCGGGACACGGTACTTGCTACAAGGTATACGGTATGCGACACATGTATACGGTAAACGTGACATGGTATACGGTACACGCTACACGCTACTGCATACACAGTACATGGTACACAGTACATGCTATACAGCACACGATACACGGTTCACGATACACGGTGCATGCTTACATGGGTATGCGGCTGTCTTGGGGGAAACCTCAATGATACCTCAGGGTGCTTGTCGACCCTGCCCTGCATAGACAAATGCATGATGCGTGATGCATGTTCTGTGATGCATGATGCGTTATACGTGATGCGTGATACCTGATGCGTTATGCGTTATACAGAATGCGTAAAGCGTAATGCTTGCTGCGTGATGCGTGACCCTCGGGACACGGTACTTGCTACAAGGTATACGGTATACGGCACATGGTATACGGTAAACGTTACATGGTATACGGTACACGGTATACGCTACTGCATTCACAGTACATGGTACACGGTACATGCTTACATGGGTATGCGGTTGTCTTGGGGGAAACCTCATTGATAGTTCAGGGTGCTTGTCGACCCTGCCCTGCATAGACAAATGCATGATGCGTGATGCATGCTCTGTGATGCATGATGCGTTATACGTGATGCGTGCTACCTGATGCGTTATGCGTTATACAGAATGCGTAAAGCGTAATGCTTGCTGCGTGATGCGTGACCCTCGGGACACGGTACTTGCTACAAGGTATACGGTATGCGACACATGTATACGGTAAACGTGACATGGTATACGGTACACGCTACACGCTACTGCATACACAGTACATGGTACACGGCACATGCTATACAGCACACGATACACGGTTCACGATACACGGTGCATGCTTACATGGGTATGCGGCTGTCTTGGGGGAAACCTCAATGATACCTCAGGGTGCTTGTCGACCCTGCCCTGCATAGAGAAATGCATGATGCGTGATGCATGCTCTGTGATGCATGATGCGTTATACGTGATGCGTGATACCTGATGCGTTATGCGTTATACAGAATGCGTAAAGCGTAATGCTTGCTGCATGATGCGTGACCCTCGGGACACGGTACTTGCTACAAGGTATACGGTATACGGCACATGGTATACGGTAAACGTTACATGGTATACGGTACACGGTATACGCTACTGCACTCACAGTACATGGTACACGGTATACGCTACTGCACTCACAGTACATGGTACACGGTACATGCTTACATGGGTATGCGGTTGTCTTGGGGGAAACCTCATTGATAGTTCAGGGTGCTTGTCGACCCTGCCCTGCATAGACAAATGCATGATGCGTGATGCATGCTCTGTGATGCATGATGCGTTATACGTGATGCGTGATACCTGATGCGTTATGCGTTATACAGAATGCGTAAAGCGTAATGCTTGCTGCGTGATGCGTGACCCTCGGGACACGGTACTTGCTACAAGGTATACGGTATGCGACACGTATACGGTAAACGTGACATGGTATACGGTACACGCTACACGCTACTGCATACACAGTACATGGTACACGGTACATGCTATACAGCACACGATACACGGTTCACGATACACGGTACTTGCTTACATGGGTATGCGGCTGTCTTGGGGGAAACCTCAATGATACCTCAGGGTGCTTGTCGGCCCTTCCCTGCATAGACAAATGCGTGATGCATTATGCCTGCTCTGTGATACCTGATGCGTAATACTGCCGCAAAAGAATTTTATTGTGTGATTTTCGGCTTGCTCAAGTTGGTTATGACAAATGGTTGTGACAATGCACGACAAACACTAAGGAGTATTTGGATTTTCATCCTTAGGTAAGACTGTTGGTTGTAAATGGTGTCCACAGAAGGTGAACAGCTTCGCTTGGATCTTTGGATGAAAAGAGTTTTTCAGTCGCAGTGGATCTTAAAGATGTAAGTGAGCTATAGTTTTTGGGAGACTAAAGCCCCCCACCCCAGAAAAATAAACGCTATCCTCACTTTCATCCGCTCCCTGGACAGTTTGTGTACTCTTCCCAGTTGTAAGCGCACTGTATATATCAGCTATAGTTTTTGGGAAACTAAAGCCCCCTCCCCCCCCCCCCCAAAAAAAAAAAAAACGCTCTTCACTTTTACCCACACCCTGAACAGTTTGTGTACTCTTCCCATTTTTTAGCGCACCGTGAAACTCAAAGATAGCAACTAATCATCGATCAACTGGACAAACACGTGAGAAAAAACGGAACTGTGAACAGTCCTTGTACATGCGGGTGAAGTTAAGAACGCGATGCACAATACCTGCAGTCCTGTACGCATTACTACAATATTTTTCTGTTACTCCAGGGTCCTCACAGAGGGAAGAGAATTGATAGAATCCCCTATGAAGACATCTGCAAACTGGACACGTGACACAAAAGGATAAAGACCATTCAAGAACCCAGCGCGCATGTCAATCAATATCAAAAATGGATGCTCCATAGTTACATAGCTGTGTGTGGTGTCAACAAAGATCAGCAAAGAAAGCTTGATATTTTCTAGTTTAATGCTGTATCGTATGCCTTTCTACTCTAACTTGTATATATGTACAGAAGACAAAAAACTGGAAAACTGCACTGAAATGCAATGTATTATAATAGACAATAAAAAGAACCAGGGAAATGCTTCCTCTTTCAAGCCAACCTTCTCATGTTTAATTGTATTACTATTAAATATCGAGTGGAGAACAAAGGAAGTGTTTTACTTCCTCTCCCCTCCCCCTTCCAGTTTTTTCTTTGCTCCTTTTCACGCCGAGGCCATGCTTTCATAACCCACCCATGCCAGTTCTCGTAAACTGGGGAAAGTGCCGTTGTGAGGGGTATGATTTTCAAGCTGGGTTATTTTGGGATAAGGTATAGAAATCAGAGTGCTTTGGTCTGGAATAGGGTATCATTTGCCAGGAAACTGATCAGTCGTATGAAGTATCAAGTCTGGAATAAGGTAAGGGTTTCAGAGTTCCAGCGGTACACCCCCACCAAAAATATGCAAAGTACATCTCTACCCCCCCCCCCCCCCCCCCCTTGGGCAAACGACACTACAAAGGCTAAGCCTCCCAATGGAGCTCCGCTGCCGCAGATAACAATTTTGCAAATCTTCAAAACGTGAAACTCGGCAAACGTCAAAGAGAACTGTGGTCTTGAAAGTTGCACAAAATGATCACATACTCTTTCTAAAGCGTATCAATTTAGGACGCACATCCCAAATCCCAAAATGCTTAATGAGATAAAATGAGTCCTCTTCTATTTTTTGAAAACATGGCACATTATTTGCTCATTACAAATTGCTATTGTTTCAATATTCAGATTTGCACCGCTTCTACAAAGTTACACAGAATGATCGCGTGCTCACACTCTTTCCAACGCGCATAAAATTAGGACGCAAATCCCAAGGGAACCTTGGCAATTAACACATGAATATTTAAACAAAAGAAAATGGTTAATGAGCTAAAATGAGTCGTCGATTTTTCAAAAAGTGAGTCATTTTTGCTCATTAACAAATTTATATTTCAATATTCAGAGGGGATTTGCTCCGTTTCTTCAAGAGCTGTGGCCTTGAAAGTTGCACAGAATGATCACGTGGTCACACTCTCTCGCGCATAAATTTAGGACGCAAATCCCATGGGAACCTTGGGAATAAACGTATGAATATTTAAATAATAGAAAATCGTTAATGAGCTAAAAAGGGTCCTCTTCGATTTTTCAAAAAATGGCTCATTTTTGCTCATTAACAAATTTCTATTGTTTCAATATTCAAAGGGGATTTGCTCCACTTCTACAAGAGCTGTGGCCTTGAAAGTTGCACAGAATGATCACGTGCTCACACTCCTATCGCGCATAAAATTAGGACGCAAATCCCATGGGAACCTTGGGAATAAACGTATGAATATTGAAATAATAGAAAATCGTTAATGAGCTAAAAAGGGTCCTCTTCGATTTTTGAAGAAAATGGCTCATTTTTGCTCATTAACAATTTTCTATTGTTTCAATATTCAGAAGGGATTTGCTCCACTTCTACAAGAGCTGTGGCCTTGAAAGTTGCACAGAATGATCACGTGCTCACACTCCTTCTATCGCGCATAAAATTAGGACGCAAATCCCATGGGAACCTTGGGAATAAACGTATGAATATTGAAATAATAGAAAATCGTTAATGAGCTAAAAAGGGTCCTCTTCGATTTTTGAAGAAAATGGCTCATTTTTGCTCATTAACAAATTTCTATTGTTTCAATATTCAGAAGGGATTTGCTCCACTTCTACAAGAGCTGTGGCCTTGAAAGTTGCACAGAATGATCATGTGCTCACACTCCTTCTATCACGCATAAAATTAGAACGCAAATCCCATGGGAACCTTGGGAATAAACGTATGAATATTGAAATAATAGAAAATCGTTAATGAGCCAAAAAGGGTCCTCTTCGATTTTTGAAGAAAATGGCTCATTTTTGCTCATTAACAAATTTCTATTGTTTCAATATTCAGAAGGGATTTGCTCCACTTCTACAAGAGCTGTGGCCTTGAAAGTTGCACAGAATGATCACGTGCTCACACTCCTTCTATCACGCATAAAATTAGGACGCAAATCCCATGGGAACCTTGGGAATAAACGTATGAATATTGAAATAATAGAAAATCGTTAATGAGCTAAAAAAGGTCCTCTTCGATTTTTCAAAAAATGGCTCATTTTTGCTCATTAACAAATTTCTATTGTTTCAATATTCAGAGGGGATTTGCTCTGTTTCTACAAGAGCTGTGGCCCTGAATGTTGCACAGAAGGATCACGTTCTCACACTCTTTCTATCGCGCATAAAATAAGGGAGCAAATCTCAAGGAAACCTTGGGAAGAAATGCATGAATATTTAAACAATAGAAATTGTCAAGGACTAGTCAAAAATTATAAATTATATATATTTATATAGATCAACGATAAGTGAAAGATAACTCAAAGAAAAGGTTCCCTTGGAATTTGCCCGCTAATTTTGTGGACGTTAGGAAGTGTGTAACAGCAGACGATGTTTCGGGTCCGTGTTTCATCGGCAAAGAGATGAATAAAACGTATTTTCTAGTAGGCTACAAAGTATATGTTGCAGGTAAATTTAATTTTTACTAGGTTTTTTCTTAGTTCTACTTAGGATTAAATTTTGGCCGAGGCGAGTCTGGGAACAATAATAAACAATAATACAAAAAAATAAACGTCACTTTTCATCGTGGTCCTGGTGGCGCAGTGGTAAGGACAGTGGACAACACATCTGACGGGTGGGAGTTCGACTCCAGGTAAGTGCACACAAAAAATTCTATTTCATAATTTCTCAGTGATATTAGTAAGTAGGGCATACAGGAGGGGTGAGATGAGAACTAGAGAGGGGAGGTTAATAGGATAAAGTGAGGGGGGACATGAAGATGGCATCAAGGGAGGGGGGGTAAGATGAGATCTACGGAGGAAAATGAAGGATAAGATGAGAATTAGGGAGGGAGATAAGGACAAGGAGAGAATAGGGAAGAAGAAAGAGAGATAAGAAGACAGAAAGGCAAAAAAAAAGCCTAATTTTTTTTTCGGCTTTCTTTTTTTTTCCGACCCCATAAAGAAATCCCTTTTCAGATATTTGATAGAAAAAAAAATTATCTAGTTAAAACAAATTAAAAGTTGTTTTTCGGGATTCTTCTGAGGTTAAAAGCGATTTAAATAACGCCTTCTTCAGGAAATTAGGACAATAACAGTCAAAATGGCGGACGGAAACAACAGGCGTTATTTAAATCGCTTTTAACCTCAGAAGAATCCCGAAAAACAACTTTCAATTTTTTTAAACGTCGATTTATAATCGCTTTTAACCTCAGAAGACCCCCCCCCCCCTCCCAAAAAAAAAAAGCACACAAAAAAACCAAACAAAAACTTTTAATTTTTGAAGAATGAGAGAAAGTTTCAGAAATTCAATAAAAAATAACTATTGAAAAACTTTAAGTACAACATTAAATCCTACATTAAATCCTACATCTTATGAGTTCTACTTATATTATTATTGGTTATTCTAATTACCTGCATTTTGTTGTCTACCAAAACGATAATATATTGCATTAATTGTCGTTGTTAGAAAAACCTTAGCTTCCAAATAATAACCAGCATTCTTTGGCCAATCCGATCACAAGATTAAAATACAAAGTCTCCTTATACATCACACGGTTTCTAGCGAGAGAGAAGGCTGTGTTACTCTTTGCTTCTTCCGTCTTCATTGTGTCACGCACACCCATTAGAAGAAGCGCTTTCCTTTTCTTTGTGAAAAGTAGAAGCGTGACATTAAAAGAAACACCTGACTTTCCGTTGCTACTCGTCATGTTATACAACGTTCTCAATGCTTAATTATTCTTTGTAGAATATTGAGACAATATCAGGACAATAATGGACCAATATTGAACCAATATTGAGCATTAGGTTTACAGCAAACCACAAAAGTCTGCTTGTTTTTTGCCGTTTGCCGACAACAGTACGTGAAAACTCCTTAGGTAAAAAATGGCAACTGCTGTGACCATCCGTGCCATTTGAAGGAAACAATTACACGATTCCAAATTGCTAAATCTCTCTAGTATTCCTCAGTTGATTATTTCCTTAATTCTTATCGCCTATTAATGCATTAATATTGAAGAAATTACATGTTGATCAATAGAATTTGGTGGTACACCTACTTATATTGGATGATTGTCGTTATTCTTGTCACCTGTGTGGTTGACAATGTATTGATATTGTAAGGAGAAATTTGATGTTGATACAAATTATTTACCACCAATATATAATCTTGTGGCGTGTTTTCAGCTGAAGCCTTGTTTGTGACTTAAAGAATATGACTGAAAAATAAAATAAAAAATAAACTGTAATAAGAAAGGCAAGAAACACAACGAAGTGCGGAGTAACCAGATGTTCTCTTCTTTCTTTTTAACTGAGTAGAAACCATTTCTCTTATGTATTTTGAACACCAAACAGAACTGAAATGTTGGGCAGAGCCGTCAATAGTCGAAAGTTGGTAACTTTACGGATTTTGAAGTGCAATATAACGCAATCTTAACTATGCGGGGTGTAATGTAACGCAATGGGCTGTAATTTTATATTAAATGTATTGTAACACATTCATCACTATATGGGGTATAACGTGACACAATCGCTGCTAAATGGGTTGAAATGCAACTTTTCTATTGGGTGTAGGCTCCTGGTGTAATGTAGAGCAATTCTTAAACTCACCCTAGCTGTTCCTGACGTGACATCATCAAAACACTTGTCACACACTTGTACAGGTTTCTTGCTCGATGTGAGTGGCGCATTTTTTGCTGTACAATCACCACAGTAAATCAAACTGTAAGACACAAGAGACAGTATGAACATTCACTGGATACTGATCAGTTTCTGTATTCTCATCACGTGTCAGCTTGACAACGTATTCACACTGTACAGAGAAATTAGATGCTGATCACTAACATTTGATTATTTTTAATCCTCACCACTAATCAATACATCGAAATTGTAAAGAGAAATTAAATGTTTGTCACAAGCATTTGGGTGTACATGAGGCAACATCCCCGAGATGAGTATTTTGAGGTAAAGGGGGAAATACAAGTGGGTCATCATTTTTGGAATCCTCGACGGAACCTCTTTGATTCTCTAACTCTTGTTCAACTGAATCCTGTCCATAAAATGTAACGAAAGTCAATAGCAATATTGTCGCTTTTATTTCTAATGGTCTTTAGAGCGAAATCACGTAACAAATGAAGGTGGATTTAAAAATGACGATCCGAGAATCTAAGTTGATGAGTAAGGAAACAAAATAATAAATTATCTTAAAGCAATAAGGTGGGGGGAAAGGTGGAAACTCATCGGACACAATCACCATCTCTGGGGTGGGATGTCCTTGGTATGGGTGATGTCGCAGCTCTTAGAAGGTCTCACACCATTGGCCTGCCACCCTTAGACCTAACAATAGGACAAACAACACAACAATGGACCCTAACCCTAAAAACAATAGCAGCCTTGTTTTACAAGGCCAATGAAAATAGAAGCTTCTAAGAGCTGCGACCCTACCGCTTGGTATGGGTAGCAATGAATGAAGTCCGGTTAAAAGCTGTGGATCCTTAGAGTACCTTTTGTGCATTCATCTTGTCTGTTTGTTCCCTCGCGGCCTTGACCTCACTGTCAAGATTCAGTATTTGCGTCTCCAATGAATTCTTCGCCTGCAAAGAATGAGACAGTTTAAAAGGGATTAAAGCAATCAGATGACCTAAGTTCTACGGGAACTAAAAAATACAAAACTGTAAAATCGTTTCAGTCACCAGCCAAATGATGTTAGCCTCCTTAATTCGCAAGCAACTCTGTAGTCTGGGGCAAAAGGACGAGCAGGGGATAAGGTCTGAAGCAAAGGGCAATAATAAAAAGTTGGACAGGGGTGGGAAGGGGTGGAGAGACAAAGCAAGTAAGAGGCAGCCCACCCCATTCAGTCTGATTTTTGTTCTCTTCGTGTGCTAGTCTTCCACTCTGCCCAAAAGAGTTTACTGCAGTGGAGGCTAGGTCCACACAAAGTATAAAACAACTACGAGCATTACTATACCACACTGGATGCGGTGCTATGAGCATTACTATACCCCACTGGATGCGGTGCTATGAGCATTACTATACCCCACTGGATATGGTGCTACGAGCATTACTATACCCCACTGGATATGGTGCTACGAGCATTACTATACCCCACTGGATGCGGTGTTATGAGCATTACTATACCCCACTGGATATGGTGCTACGAGCATTACTATACCCCACTGGATGCGGTGCTATGTGCATTACTATACCCCACTGGATATGGTGCTACGAGCATTACTATACCCCACTGGATGCGGTGCTATGTGCATTACTATACCCCACTGGATATGGTGCTACGAGCATTACTATACCACACTGGATGCGGTGCTATGAGCATTACTATACCCCACTGGATATGGTGCTACGAGCATTACTATACCCCACTGGATATGGTGCTATGAGCATTACTATACCCCACTGGATATGGTGCTACGAGCATTACTATACCACACTGGATGCGGTGCTATGAGCATTACTATACCCCACTGGATATGGTGCTATGAGCATTACTATACCCCACTGGATATGGTGCTATGAGCATTACTATACCCCACTGGATATGGTGCCATGAGCATTACTATACCCCACTGGATATGGTGCTATGAGCATTACTATACCTGACTATACCCCACTGGATGTGGTGCTACGAGCATTACTATATCCCACTGGATGTGGTGCTACGAGCATTACTATACACCACTGGATGCGGTGCCATGAGCATTACTATACCCCACTGGATATGGTGCTATGAGCATTACTATACCCGACTATACCCCACTGGATGTGGTGCTAAGAGCATTACTATATCCCACTGGATGTGGTGCTACGAGCATTACTATATCCCACTGAATGTGGTGCTACGAGCATTACCATACACCACTGGAGGTGGGCTGGACGTGGTGGTAAGCCATTCATTACTATACCCCACTGGATGTGGTGCTACGAGCATTATTATACCCCACTGGATGTGGTGCTAACTCATTCATGGGGTCCTCCTTGACATTTTGCTGGCCAGGTCACTGTACCCATTTTCACCTTTAAGGACGTTCGCACGAAAATCTTTCAACATTGATTTTTTTCTAAACTTTTTCTACAGGTAGGTAATGAGTTACTCGTTGGGGGATCACCGAGTTCGTTTCGGAGATAAGATATCTGAAAGGCCACATTAATTTGGAAAAATCGGTCTTCCATACTCGATATGGCCCCAATGTCTGTTAGCCTAAAAATATTGTAAATGAATCTCTAGAATGGAACTTTCTATGCCAAATTTTATACGAGTGGGTCTATTAAGCAAATTAAATCAACTGATGACGTCCCTTAAAGTAAAACTTATTTTTAAACGGCAGCATTTGCGAACCATGACAGCCGCAAGTTGGCTGGATTTCATGTTTCGTGGGTAGAAAAATCGCAAAATTTTTAACTTCCTACATTGATTTTTTGAAACGAGAAAGCAAAGGACCGTGAACGAAAATGCTTCTAGTATACGCAGGATCTGTAAGAGATCTGATCAGCCAAAAATAGACAAAATACCATGCCATTGTTGCGCTACTTTTTCAACGTAGTTGTCAGCCCTTGCTTCTTATAGTATTGAGTTTTTGTTCATTTTTTCACAATCTGTATAAAAAAGAAAATTATCTAGCCAAAAAAAAGTAGGGGTCACCGACCATCCAAGCAAGTAAAATCTAAGTAAAGTTAACGCAACGGCTACCAGCCCTTTATCTGTTTAGATTTCTTACTTTGCGCGCGCGCTCGTGCATGACGTAGCATGGCGTTGCGCAGGAGCCGAGCGTTGCGACATGAATTGCGTGCGCAGTAAGGATGCGCATAAACAATTAGCGTGAACGTCCTTAAAGGAAACCTCCATTGTCAGAACAAATTGACTTTAAATTGTTGGAAATAAAGTCGAAATTTAAAATTTTTAAAAAACAGGTGCAAATATAATTTTAGCGTATAAATAAAATGGATATAAATATCGCCTAGTTTCGCATTTAAATTTCGCGCGCGCCGCCATTTTGAATAATGGCGGCGCGCGAGAAATTTAAAAGCGAAAATAGGCGATATTCATATCCATTTTTTGTACACTAAAATTATATTTGCAACTGTGTTTTAAAGATTTCTAATTTAGACTTTATTTCCAACAATTTAAGGTCAATTTGTTACAACAATGGAGGTTCCCTTTAAGAGGTAAACCACCATTGCATTGTGCAAGCTACCATAGGGCGCATTACTTGACCAATTACCAAAAAACAAAACAAACTCACTTCATTGAGCTGCTCCACAGTCGGCCTCAAATTGCCTTCAGTTTCTTCCGCCTGTCTCCTAACTTGCCCCAGTTCCTCCTCTCCTGCTGTGACCTGGCTCTCAAGGTCCTGGGGACAATCAATGAACATGACCACCACAGGATCACCATCCATATATTAAGTGTTCCTGCGCAAGAACAAGCTTAAAGGAATTTGCTTTTCATATGGTATTTCCTTACCTAGGGGAGAGATTCATAGGGGATAGATCTTTTTCTGTTGCCTCCGCCATGTTATGGAACTCACTTCCTTTACACCTTCGCAACTGTAACAAGAGCTGGTTGCGTACAAGAGTGATATTAAGAAAAACATCAACTGTATTACACCATTCGCCTTTGCAACTATCAATTTAATATTGTCTATCTCTATCTCTTGCGATGATTAGCAGTCTGCGCTCGCTGTCTGGATATCACTATCGGAACAGCGGCTGCTGCCAATAATGTCAGGCCCAGAAGTGGTCAGTGGGCAATCCAGCCAATTGCTATGGTAACCAAGGACGTGAATGAGGTAGCGAGACACAGGCACAGTAAGGTCAAACCCAGGCCCACCAACTCATGGACAATTGGCAACCAGGAGACTGGTAAAGAACAACGCAGACGTTACTAACATGACGGTTACGAAACAAAAACATCAGTAATATTAACAAAATGCACATATATTTAAAAAAAAAGCTTAATTTAAAAAAACTTAAAACGTTTTGCATGTGCACGAGAGAGAAAACACTGAGAGCATCCGTTTGTTTTTCCATCGAGCATGCGCAGCCATGTGACGCCCCACGTGATGTATTTGATGTTGTTTCGCGGGAAAATTGTAGCACGTGCCTTTGTTTCGTAGCAAAAATGTCTTCGTCACCTTGGACACCATTTTGATTGTTACATTGTGGGCTCGCTTAAACGCAGCAGTTACGTGAATGAGTGCATGCGCGAGAGGCTAAACAAGTTTGTAAACCTGTTTTACCGGTTCAAAGTTAATTTATTCGAACATGGCGTTGGACGGCGGCTCGATCAATGGAACTAAAAGTGATGTTACACTGGACGACTCGCAACGGCGATTTTTAGCGCAACAAAGTTGCGCCAGAAGTTGCGCTAAAAGTTAATGCCGCGTAACATGGGTGCGCGGACGATTTACTTCCAAATTTTTGTGTTGCGAGTTTTTGAATGAGCTACAAAAACTTGCAACGCACAAATTGCGAAGAAAATCGTCCGCGCGCCCATGTTACACGGCATCAACTTTTAGCGCAACATCGTTGCGCTAAAAATGGTCGTTGTGAATCGTCCCGTGTAACATCACCTTATAACGGATGCTCGCTTTGGTTTCTCTTTCGTTCGTCGTCGTAGGAGAATCCACTGATCGCAGGGTAGGCCTGGTCCCCGGGGGGTGTTGAGTACCCCCCCCCCCGGGCCTGGTCCGCACTACAGTCAAAAACAAACATTAGCCCGTGCAAAAATTCCCAAAAATTTGAAACCGCAAAAGGAAGTCCCAAAATTTGAGAACATTTTAGGATCGCACTGTCCGTCCATGCTGTCGAAAACAACATACGCGTGATGACAAAGTTCCCGTCGATTGAATATGAAATAAAGGTCATTATTATTGGACATTACAGTGCGAATACGCACCAAGACGAGTGCAAATATGACACGATATTACACATCTAAGTAAGCGCTAGGGAAAACACTTGCAAAAACATAGACTTGGGAGAAGGCTTCTGTCATATAATAAACAATTTATTCAGTGAAAAGTTGTGTACTACAGCTAGTCATTTTTAACCCGTGATATACGCGCATGCGTAATGAACGGGTTATCGGCAACGGCGACAGATATGCAAATGAGTCACTCACTCGCTCACTCCTTCCATCAGTTGTAAACTTAGTGACGTAATGCTTTGTTAAGAATGCGTTTTGTAACAAGAACAGCGTGAATCTAGCGATAACAATAACGAAATTGTTGTAAACGAATATAAACAACAATAAGCTTTAAGATTTTTCGCATTTGGAGTCTTTAATGCAAGGTTAAAATCGATCTAAAAGGAACTTTCAACTGAGACACGCGTTTTGATGCTTATTTACTTTAAGATAATAAAATTTATCACATTTTAGGTCAGTGATCACGGTGGTCGAATGGTGTAAAGCGCGGACTAACAGCCGAAAGGCCCCAGGTTCGAATCTCATTCGTGCTGTTCCTTTTTTTTTTCTTTTTCTTCTTTCTTCTTCGGACTGAACATTATGAAAGTGATGTACTGTATTTTTCTTTTTGCGTTTCTCAAAACGAAACGTTTTTGGGTTAGGGATATTTTTAAGGAAAGAAGAAGCCAAGGTGATTTTTACAACCTCGTGGAGGAGCTACGACTTGGAGATCGTGGATTTTACTTTTGAATTTTACTCACGCCTGTGTCTTTTTGTTTCTGTCTTTAAATTCCCCACACTAATTTGTCATACAATATTCCATAGCTCCGAGCAACCTCGGAAAATTTTTCATCAAAATCAACCGCGGCCAGACACGGCCGGACGTAGTAGATTCCTCTTTGTGCTTATGCGGTGTTTCGTTTTCACATAGCATAACGTGAACGCAAGCAAAAGCGCAAGCACAAGAAAAGTAAAAATTTTGATCCTTGTGCTTGTGCTTGTGCTTGTGCTTATGCTTGCGTCGAGGCCGTTTTCACGGTGAAATAAGAGCTGTTATGCTTGCGCTTGTGCTTGCGTCGCTAGCGAAAACCAGGCTTTACTGGAGCTTAAAATTCACCATGTTTCTTCATGACGCTTTGGACATTGCTGATGCTAGCAGTACCCAGGACGCGGGTCATATAGAACCTTGTATGCACGTAGAATTCAGGCCCCGTTCACACGTATACGTTTACGTTCGTAAACGCATATTTTTTATCTAAAACGCTCCCGTCCACACGAATCCAGCCATCGTTTATGATTCGTTTTCACCTGTCCACACGTAAACGCTAAAACGATACTTAAACGCTAAAAATCTGCATTGAGCATGCGCTAGATAACTTGAGCATGCGCCATAAACAGCTGTGACATCAGCGTTTACGAAAATATCCGTTTACGCTGTCCACACGTAAACGGGTAAACGGCGTTTTCGAAAATATCCACTTTGGAGAGCGTTTTCGAAAATATCCTTTTAGGGTGACCGTTTTCATCGTTTACGTGTGGACGGGAGGCCTAAACGCATAAAAAAATATTCGTTTACGAACGTAAACGTATACGTGTGGACGAGGCCTCAGTATATAGTGTAAAGATAAACTACACAGATACAAATACTTACTTAGTACTGTTAGTATACTGGTCATCAACTGAAACCCAATGAACATCAACATCCACCCCACGCCCCTAAGAACCCACGTGAGAACTGTGTTTGCAGAATGCTCAGCATCGAAAATCTCCTGTAATTTGTTTTAAAAAGAAGAAATAATCAATAACTATAGGGAAGAAGACATAACCAGCCAATGAATTTAGTGCCGCAAATGAATAGCGGGGTTAGTTTCGTGAAGGGCTAGCGGTCGAAACGGTGGCCAATCTGTTGATAAAACCACTCTTTTTAGTGTCCCAAACTCTCGTCGCTTTAGCTTCGGTTTCTGTAGCATAAAATGGCGTTTTAAGAGGCTATTTTTGATGCAGTTTTGAGGTGATTTTAACTATGCCACTTCCAATCGCCTGCGATTGCAAGGCCATTTGTTTGTAATATAATGAATGCATTGCAGAGGCGCAAGCGATGTTTGCATATAACAAGTCAAGGATTCCGAGTACGCAGCTCTTACAAGGTCTTCTCTGATTTGCTGAGAAAACAATACAACAAACAACACAACAATGGCTAACAATAGACCCTAGACCTAAAAACAATAGAGCTGCATGACATACAGGTCCAATGAAATTAGAGGTTGTAAAGAGCTGCGTGGTATCTGGATTCCGGCCTTGACAATTTCTCATAAAAAAAACATAGATAAAGAAATAAATTTCCAATTTAAAGTAGCAGTTCAAAACGCCCATGTATGCGCCTCTTTGGAAAACTTGTAGATGTCTTTGCAACTCGCTTTTGTTTCTCACCTCAGCAGTCATTTGTCCAGGGTAAAGAAACTCCAGTGTATCCCCAGATTTGGTGTGATAATACGACAATGCTCCACCTTCCTGTTTGGCTACAATGCTGACCTAAAAATTATTATGTAATATATCAAACACGACGAAGAATGTTTCATCAGAATTTTAATACACCGAGAACTGGATTGATACAACAAGGCGCGGCCGAGTTTTTTTTAACCCACTTCAAGGTGTTTGGATACCTGATGAAACACTCTTTCGAGTGTTTCATATAGCTTCTCAAACTGATCATTAAATGCGGAGAAAACGAAGGAATAAAATCGCCAAAATCTATGCTAATTAAGCTCGGGTTTTCAAACCAACGTCACATTTTTTATTTTTCTTGTTCCAACCAGTGTGTGTCTTCTGGTAACCAATGGTTTTTCTTTCAGTTTTTGATTGGACGCCCGTTCTTGTTAACTACAAAAAACGATGATTGTATATTTGATGTAGTTTTACTCGTTTAGCTTCTTTCTTTTCCTGTCTTTTCTTTTCCTTAAACAATTAGACGCCACCAATTCCTGCTGATACGTGTCGGTACGAAGTGTACTTTTTTAAAAAACTTGTCATTGTCACTTTTAAGGTTATTGTGCTCTTATACGAGGCATTTTTTTATTGCGACTTGCAACGCAACATTGACGAAAGTATTACAAGACAAGTTGCATATTACATGTTACACGCTTGCAACTTGTTTCACAACGTTGTGTAAAGTATAGGGAAGTGTTCAACCACAGACAGCGCAAGCTAAGTATGTGAGAAGTGTTCAATCACAGGCAGCCCAAGCTCAGTATGTGAGAAGTGTTCAACCACAGGTAGCCCAAGCTCAGTCTGAGTGAAGTGTTCAACCACAGGCAGCCCAAGCTCAGTATGTGAGAAGTGTTCAACCACAGGCAGCCCAAGCTCTGTCTGAGTGTTCAACCACAAGTAGCCCAAGCTCACTGCGTGAAGTGTTCAACCAGAAGCAGCCCAAGCTCAGTATGCGAGAAGCGTTTAACGTTTTCTGCAACTAGCAACACAATTTTTTCGTCGCGAGACACGTTGCGAAGAGAGGGTGCTACACGGTCAAGCCCGAATCATACTGCCAGAAGGACGTCGGACACCTTATTGAGACTTATACAATGGAGTAACTGGTTAGCTTTCAGAGGTTAGGGGTGGCAGTTTATATAGTTAAATTTAGGACTAGACAACCCAAGAAGCAAGGTGGTACTCTGGTACGGTAGGCTATGTGAGCCTAAAAAACAATGAACTGCAAGGCTGATCTGACCACGTAAAAAAGTAAAATTTGCGAGACACCATCACGACAGAAGTTCAACAAATTGAACTCCGTGAGACATGTTGCGGGGACAAAATGTCCCCAAAACTGGTGTTGCATAATTATGATGGTATCAGTTCACACGAGGGGACGTGTCGCTGCAACATGTCCCTGAGACACGTCCCCGCGACATTTTCATGTGGTGTGCAAGCGCTATGATTTTTCCCTGCTACATGTTCCCGCTGCACTCCCTGCTACATGCCCTTTAGTGTGTACTACACAGCTATCGTCAGCGTTGCGTTGCAGAAAAAACTGTCTCTTGTCACAGCTTCTTTAGAAAATAAAAAAGTGAATAAAAAGCGCACTTTCTATGATGAGACCATAGTTGGAGATTAAGGGGCAGTTAGTCGGAGCGAGGGAGAAAAGAAAAGGGCGAAAAAAATATAAATGGACGGAAGAAAAGTTAACAAGAGGCTACACTTAGCCTATACTCATGTGCATGAGACTCTAAAGACGCGTTGATTGAAGTTACCAATTTTTCTGTGCTCGCTTTTAATATTTAATTTATTGATTTCCGATCAAATCCACACTTGTTTATTACTTTCCAAGCCGTGAATTATTTCTGTTACATTTGAAAAGACCACCTAAAAAAACAGGAAGTCGAGGACTGCATGTGGCCCACATGCTGTGAGAAGAAAATTGATAATCAATATAAAGACTTAGTTTTCCTGTGTTACTAAATCGCATGCAACCGGTGTAAAAGGGTTATTCCAAACCACGAAAACACCTAAAATAATCTTTGAAAACAATACTTGGCCACATTTGGAGAAACCTGTGCTTGGTAAAGCAGTAAAAAGAACGAGAAAGCTCCATTTACCTTTCCCGCGGATCCAAAGCGTGCACGTACAAACAGAACTGCCTTGACAATCGAGTCGTCCAATCCGAAGCTATCAGAACTGTATCATCGTACAGCAATCGATTGAACTCGGCACAACTTCGCCCTTCGGAAAGTCGGGCTTACTTACACAGGTGACAACATAGTGGTTACTAGTAACCTAGTAACTACAGAAAGCGATAAAGTTGTCAGTAAAAATCGAATTAATATGACACGCATTCCATAGTCCATAATCAACAGAAGTCCAGTCCCGAAGTCTAATTTTTTTTATTAAATCTGATGGGCTGAAGTAACGACGCTGTTTTGCCGTGTGTTTCTATTGTTCTTTCTTTAAAAAAGTCTTGAAATTACTCACCACAGGCAGCGAGGACTGCTCCGATACAGACATGTAAAGAATCGGCAGTGAAAAGGGGAATAAATTGACAATATGCTTATCGGTGCGAGAGATCGATGTTTGTCATTTTTGCCTCGGAAGAACTCTGATTAAAAATAGCTCTTAGTTTTTCAGAATCACGACAAATTCGGCCTCACATTGTATGCTGTGTATAAAAGCAACGTTCACCTCGATGGGAGAAATACAGGACTGACTGACTGATACACCAATAAGACCAAATGACGGAAAATGTTTGTCATGCGCATGCGTATCAAACATTTGTCTTATATTTCAATGTACCATAAGAAAAGAAGCAATTTATATTTTAATGTTTTAAACAAGATACGAAGACGTCCGACATGGAGAAAAGTTAAGGCCGGCACACACTAGGGGACATGTTGCGGGGACATGTTGCAGCGACAGTTTTCCTCGTGTGACATCCCTGTTTTTGCGAAAACGTTCTGTTGTGGGGAAAAAATTTTGTGCAACATGTTGCACGAAATTCAGCAGCTTTGAATTCGTGCGTCATGAAGCGGGGACAAAATGACCCCCATTTCGACGTCGCATCGTGTGCACTGCTCTTGCAAAATGTCCCCGCTACAAAATAGGTGTAGTAGGCTCCTTTTTCTTCTCTTCTTTTCAGCGACTTACGTATCCATCGTTTTCGGTCAACATAATTACACATTTCTTCATCTATTAATATCATTGACAGTAGTAGTAAGCTTCTTTTTCCTAACCATACAGTTCGCCATCTTTCTTTGCTCGTATACTAGTTCCCAGGCGCCCTTAGTGATTTCTGTGATTTTTATACCTCAATCCGCTTTGTGTGCACCAGCTTGCGTACTGTCCCTGCAACATTAGCCAGTATGCTGTGCACACGAAGGGGCTTGTCCCCGCTTCATGTCCCCGCAACATGTCCCCTAGTGTGTGCCGGCCTTTACTCCTTTCATTCAGTCATCGTACCTGCAAACCACGTTACTATTGAATATTTTATAAATGAAGGCTGTACCACAATGAAGCCAGTCGTTCTTGTGAAACTTATATATACCTGACGTGGACATTACTAATACGAGAATGGTTGTAGGAGACGCTGTCGTGACACTTCAGTAACGATATTTTGCCGGAAGTAAGAGTAGCCGGAAGTCACTAAACGGGAAGTGCAAAGAGCAAAGCTATGAACCGGAAATGCACAATTTAAAATATGCATGAATAAATTTGCATGCAAAATCGTGACACCCAAAAAAATAATTAAAAAAAAGAAAAACGGAGCCCATTTTATAACTCATGCCGCTACGCGCATGAGTAATAATAATATAAAAAAAAAGAAACACAGAGACCATTTTATAACTCATGCCACTACGCGCATGAGTAACAAGAGGCTCCTAGCAGCCTATACTCATGCGCATGCGTAAGTAAGTTTTATGATATATTTTAAGCATGATAAGAAGATGTCCGACATGGCGAAGAGTACTCCTTTCATTCAGTGATCGTTCCTGCAAACCACGTTGTTTACTATTTATTGTTTTGGAAATGAAGGCTGTACCACAATGAAGGGAATGACTCTTTTAAGTCTTATATATACCAAACATGAACATTGCTAATGTAAGTACTCCTTTCAAGTAGGGTTGTAGGAGACGCTGTCGTGACACTTGAGTAACGCTCTTTTACCGGAAGTGAGAGTAGCCGGAAGTCACTAAACAGGAAGTGTAGTGGCAAAGCTATGAACCGTAAGTGTACATTTAAAATATGCGTGCATACATTTGCATGCAAAATCGTGACACAAAAAATGAAAATAACAAGAGGCTCTGAGTAGCCTATACTCATGCGCATAAGACGCGTGGTGGTTGGACATGGTCCGGAAGGCTTCATGGGGTGAATTATCATTTTGAGCAGCTTTCGGTTCAGTTTCAAATGAACCATCGAGCTGAGAAGATGAACCACAAATTTTCAGAATTTTAGCCACTACGGAAGCACAAATCAGCCTAAATTTAAGTTTATGCGATTACTGTTGTATAAATACCATTATTTTACAACTGAATGACTTGAGGTATCATTCTACGTCGAACGATTGATTACTCATGCACTGACTTCAAATATGAGCCACAACAAGCACAAATCGGCCTTCATTGAAGTTGATATGATTCCTTTTGTTACTAAGCAGGGTTTTAAGCCGGCTGATTGATCATTGTTATGAAAGCTTGCTTTAAATTCAGAGGTTGGTAACCACAACAATCCATTGTTGCATTTTATAGTCCTCTTGAGTTTTAGAATGTTATAATATTGAAAGACGCGATGGCAATTTTATTGTACTGTATGCTGGTAGTGCTGGATTTGTGTTGTTGTGAAGTATAAATAAATAAATAAATAATAAAACTGTAAAATCATCAAGAAATAATCAAGGGGATGAAATCAATAATAAGTTTACAAAAACAGATTTCAGTCCCATTGACCATTAAGAATGTGACAACTGTTGTATTTTTATTATAATATCACAGATTATTCCTTGCTAAAACTTCAAGAGGAAAACATGATTAAAATCCTAATGGAAAAAAAACAGTGAGTGTGACTAACATACATTGTTGCATCTGAACAAGAACAAAAAAAAACTAAAAAAAAGAAATCAATTCTGGCCATAAAGACCTGGTAGAAAATTGTGATTAGGGGGACCTCAGGCAAAAAGGAATTCAAACTTCTGGGCTTGAAAATGAAAATGCAGAGTGTTTTGGCACTATACTTTGAGTTTGTGGCAAAACAATTTAAGGTACTAAGGAACCCTTTTTTCTTTGGGCCCTCTTACTTGGAATTTAATTAGGTCACAACAATCAGGACTGTGCACATGAGAACAACTGCATGTTCTTTCACTTGAGCACAAATCTCAAGGGTAATTTATAACAAATCTACAATTGACTCAGTCTTAAGCAACCAGGAATTGGAAAGGTGATCCCTTAGGGAGGACAGTTGCTTACAAGAGTCAAAGTACAGCAATAGAGAATGGTTGCTCAGAGAGAGAAAACTGTAGTTATAATAATTTTAAGTAACAACTTTCCTAACAGACAGATAATTCTTAATGAGGTATTTATGTAAACTGTTAAACAATTCCTTCCAAACTTAAATGCCGATCAGTGGTGGAGCAAGAAAAGAAGTGTTGAAATGTTTCTATTCTGAAGTAGAACTATTTGCAATACTCCCCCATGCTCTTTCATGGTTTTATAGGGTAAATGAAAAAGTAAATGAAGCCCTTTGAGAAGTCAGTACACAGAAATGGGAAACAGAAACAGAAACTACACCTGCTGGCTTACAGCCCCCCTCTTCTCCCCTGCCATCCTTGATAATCAAGGCATACCATAGTTAAATGGAGTTGATATATTGATAATAGAAAATAATTAATAGAAATCAAAATAATTATAGCAATTCATAAGTGATATAAATTTCCCTCGACTATGAAGGTTATTCTATGCCACCATGCAGCACTTAAGCCTGTAATAAGTTTTTATTGTCAACCGAAGACAAAAGTAAGCAACCCGGGGCTGCTGTGCATTTCTAGCAGGCTACTGCTAGAGCACAATCCATTAAATATCGGTATAGACAATTATTATTAATCTTAGGAATCAACAAAGAAATATATTTAACAGACTGATTAAATCATTGATGCATTTTGTCTATACAAGTTACTTTATAATTTTATTTATATAATAACACCATATTGATAATTATCTGCCAAAATATGAAACAAACTGGCGATATGGGGGCATTTACTCAATAATTCACAGTTCTTGACCCAATTGTGGGTCTCAAGCGCTTTGGATTTTAAGCATTCTGCTGCTGAGAGCAGGACTTGAAGACATAATAATGACGGACGGTGTAATCTGCAGGTTGCAGGTTCTGCAGGTTGCAGGTGCAGGTTGCAGGTGCAGGTTGCAGGGTGCAGGTTGCAGGGTGCAGGTTGCAGGGTGCAGGTACAGGTTGCAGGGTGCAGGTTGCAGGGTGCAGGTACGAAGTTAATAATTAAAAGTCAATTCGACTTTAATCGTATGTAGCACGAGTCAAGTTCGAATCACGAGTCACAAGCTATTTCTCTTTTGTCTTTTTTATGTCGTAAAAAATAAAAATAATAAATAAATGAAAGCTATCCTTCACTACCCAACACTTCCCCTGAAAGAATCTTACCTTGATATGTACACAATTCAAGCGGGGGTATTGTTTCCAAGTCAAAATCATGGAGAATTCGTTCGAGCGCCATCTTTGTTGTAATGAAAGTATGAACGCTGGAACGTCGGAACGGAGGAACTGTGGAACGGTGGAATGGTGAAACGGTGGAACGGCGGAACGGCGGATCGAACACCGGAAGTGATCGGGGGTGTAAATTGTTATTGTCAAAAAGATGAACAGTGCGATTGGAAATGTTTTATTGTGAAGATCGCAAGAATTTAAACTGATTAAATTCCTGTTCCATCTGTAGATAACGGCTTTTTTTTTTTCAATAAAACCTATTTCGCGTTCGAGCGCCATCTTGTTGTAGCCATGTAATAGAACAAGAACCACTGGAGTGCCGGAACGCCTTTGGTGCTCATGTCATATCGGGGAGATGTATTGTAAAGTTTCAGATTGAATGAAAAAATATATAATAAAGTAGTAATGAAAATTTGAAGTTTATTGAAAATAAAATTAATCAAATTAATTATATGCAGTGCAGTGCCAAAAATAATAAATCTATAGGTAATAATATCATATATAATAAAATAATACTTTAAGAGGAGGCCTCCAATCAGTCATTGCTGCTGGCACCCTTATAATTACAAATTAATCCTCTTGTTAATTGTTAATAATGAATAACAAAGTATTTTTCTGGTGAATGCCGTATACCAATCAAAACAAACGCAAATAACTTAATCACAAGAACATTTACTGGCGCAAAGGGCCGAAAAACTGTGTAAGTCAGGCCACAATTATTAGTTTTGGCATTGCTCCTAATTTGTTTAAAACAAGATTCACAACATGTTTACTTTCATAAAAGCACGTTGCACGATTTCATTAAACAATTTTTTAGAGCAAAATAATGCCAAAGCATAGCGAACATATAATTTTTTCCGCATTCAGTCGAAAACTACCGTTAACATTAACTATAAACACAACAGCAACAGGGCTTTAAATTGCCAGAAACGAAAAGTCTGATGAAAGGAAGACACAATCGAACGTATCTTACATGTAAAAAAAATGTTTACTGCATGAGAAAACAGTTTTTTTCCTGTTGGCATATCAAAACTAGTTTTAATGCAATCCGAGGTTTGTTTACGTTTGAAATGCTGCAATTTTAGTATCAGCGTAATGAAGTCTTAACACTCCATGCACTTGATGTTATGGTACAGCTTTAACATTCCAAATGGCGGCAAATTTATTATTCTTTGACTCGTTTGTTTAACTCGTCTGCAAGAGCAAAATAAAAATGAATTTTCACGCGAAAATGAAAGAATAACAAATTTCGTGCGTTTTTGGAATATTTTAAAAATAACAAGAAAAAATAACAAGAAAAACGGAGCTCATGCGCGAAGCGGCATGAGTAACAAGAAAAACAGAGCCGAAACCTTACCTCATGCCGCTACGCGCATAAGTAATAATAACAAAAACGGAGCCGAAACCTTACCTCATGCCGCTACGCGCATGAGTAAAAAAAAAAAAGAAAAACGGAGCCCATTTTATAACTCATGCCGCTACGACCATGAGTAAAAAAGAAAAACGGAGGGCAAATTTTAACTCATGCCTTTTCGCGCATGAGTAATAAAAAAAATCTATATCGGAAGCACCACACGATTTACCCATGACCGCGTAAGAGAACACCTGAACAACGACAATTCCTCCGTAAAGAAACATATCCTAACATGCCAAAGGACAATTAATTAACAACGAAAGCATCGATGTCAAAAAAAACGACCCGGTCAACCTGCGCCTTTTTCTAGAGCATTCTACATTCGAAAACATGAACCCGAACTCTATTCCCGTGAAGAATACCGTGACATTGAACTTAAAGATCTTTTGTTTTAATCAGAACTATCCACAGAACTCAAAGAACTTTTATTCTCATCAGAATTAATCATTTATTGTTTATTACTATCGCCATTATTTGTCAGCTAATCTATTGTATATTACTATCGCCATTATTTGTCAGCTAATCTATTGTTCATTACTATCGCCATTATTTGTCAGCTAATCTATTGTTCATTACTATCGCCTAGAGACAAAAACAAAAAGAATAAAAAGAAAAACGGAGGGCAAATTTTACCCTGTTACCGTATCCGTCACGAATAAACAGCAACAAACAATAGAACACAAATTTGTTTGGGTGTTTCTTGGTGTTGCGGAAGCCATTGTTGGTTAGCTATTGTGTTGTGGTGTGGGTATTGTTCAGTGTCTTTTGAATCTTTTGTTTTACGTCATTTGGTGATCACACCATTCGTAACACCAAGAAACTGCCATTTGTTTCGCTTTTGCTTGCAACTAACGCCGATTACACTGAATCCCAAGGATCGTGGGCTCAAAATTTCTCGCAGTGCATGCGTGAGTATTCTCGTACCCAGATCTAACGCAATGCACAAAAGTAGATACGAAAACACGGAGGAAAACAAGGGGAAAAACGGAGGCCAATCCTTAACTCGTTGCCGTACCGACACGAGTAATAAATACAGTAGCTTTTAAGCTCAAGTAAGAATCGTAAGGCCTTAAAAGGCCTTACTTGATCCGTTCACTCGTTTTTCTTGGATTGGCTTATAAACTTTATCGATTTCACAGGATTTGAAAAAGTGATCAGAATATGGGGATTATAAAGTCATACCGCGTTAACCTGAAGGGATACTTCATACCGATCGACATAACATATTGACAAAAAAAGACGCTATATTGCATTGGATAACGACTATTACGCATGCGTTACTCGCTTCAGTCTCCCAAGAGAGTGATTTCATACCGAAACTAGTGGTCGTACCGCGTTTCCATGGTACTGGTTTTAAGTTTTCGTACCGGTATGAAAATCTCGATCCGGTTCAGCTTCCGACTCAGCTTCCGGTTCAGCTTCCGGGATAAACTCGTGCCGGTATGACTGGTACCGGAATGAGATTTTTTGCTGGTATCATGTTAACGAATACGAGAGTCACAAGAGAGGAAACCGGGATCAATTCGAATCGTGCATGTGAAAGTCTTAACGGTATCATGTAAACAACAACAACAACATCTTTTATTTAGTCACGGTAAAAGTTAAAGCTTATACAGCTTATGGAGCCAGCTTATACTGCCTCTAATTCTATTGAACAACTTACTAATTATATACAATTATAAATCTGCTTCTGATAAATTAATTGGTTTAATAATAAATACGTAATTACCAAAAAATTATAACAGAGAAATACAAATAGAAAGAAGTGAAATAGCAAAATTGAGTTCTTCTTGAATGGAACAACGTAATTTATGTCGTTTAATGCATTTATAATCCTTGCTTCCATTTTTTACTAATACTGATAGAAAAGGTATCATATAACTGTTTTAAAATAAGTTAACTTATTTTTCATCTAGCTCGGTTTTCTTTGTCCTTTTCAGGGGAATATATCACATAACCTCGTTCATTACATTGTCTGAAAAGCTAGGTGCGGCTTTGATTGTAACAGGGGAGAGGTGGGGCTGAAAACAATAGTTGATACAATAGCAATACATACACCTTATTCGATGGTTTAACAGATAATACGCGCGGATATTTTACGAGTTGCGTAGTATTTTTTCGAGCCCCGCAGGGGCGAGAAAAAATGCGAGCAATGAGTAAAATATCCGCAAGTATTATCTGTTAAACCATCGAATAAGGGATTTATTATTCGACTAAAATTCTTTTTTATTTTTAATAGCTTGTGTCTTGAACCGGGACACTAAGGTGTAATACGGCAATCTACTGTGTAATACGCTCGGATATTTTGCGTGTTCTCTTTTCCTTATAAGGTAAGACTAGTAGTTTCTTATAGAAAGTGAATTGCTGCGAAGGTGAGATTAAGAAAGCTTCCCTGGCCTTTTGTATTTCAGAACACTTGAACCCTGTGACCTCAGCTCAATTTTCTGAACTTTTTCGCAAAGCATCGGGAAAATCGTGTAATTCATCTGGTTTAGCTTGCTTCTGGAGACAATGTACTTTCAGTATCGGTTGTTTTCAGTCGACCAAATGTACAGATTGTCACTTTCTTTAGTTTTATACGATCGCACTGGATCGTTTGGCACACTGACCTCTTGCAGTTGCTGGACGTAGAGCCCTCTTATAGTTGCTGGCCAAAAAGGTCGATTAGTTAGATTGTTGTGATTAGTGTCATTACTTGTAGTTTCTGTGCTCACTGCTTCACTACACGATCGCAAGATGCAGTTTTGCTGGCTTTTACTCGGAACAAGTTCCTTATTCTTCGACGACAAGAAGTACGGAGTTTCCCGACAGTTTGTATAAAAGTTGTGACAAATATTAGCCGAATATTTTTGGCAACATCTTAAGCGGTTGCGATATATTTTCACTTACCAAATCAGTTTGTATTGTGGAATCCATCATGGCGGCAAGGCCGTTCTCTCCAAACCCGTTCCAGGCCATTCTGAAAGCATCAGGAATGCACGAAATCGAGGCATTTTGTACGACAAAGTTCTGTCGATCGTGACAAACATAATTTTTTGCCTCAGGACTTTGGTATGGGTCTGGTATCCAGCAATCATGTGTTCGTGACGTTATCATGTCCTTTCAAAATAGTCTGCTGCGAAGCTGGTGCTTCGCAGCAATGATGTCACAGTCGAATAATAAAAAGGATTATATATTCCCCTCGCCATATTCCCCCTCGCGTTAGTCCCCTAATAATAAAATAACACAAACGGGATGACAAAAAATGGCTTGACAAGGAAAACACATTGGCATCAGTCAATATTTTCAGTTTACATAAACATACGACTTCATTAATCTGAAATGATCTTAAATTATAAATGCTAATTAGATGACGTCAAATGCAGACTCGTTTATTATACTTGTTTCCACCTCCAAGTAATATTTTTTTACAAATAAATTGACTATAAACAGTTTTTATTAGTATTTCTTTTATTGTGAACTGCGTATTGTAAATTGAAGTATATAGAAATAATGGTAAAGTCTGCATTTGACGTCATCTAATTAGCATTTTGTAAATTCAAATCTCTATCTATCTCTAACTCACAAACGCGACGTTAAAAACAAGAAATATTTCACTATTCGACTTTTCAACGTACATTGAGTTAATTAAAAGAAAAAATGGTTTGGGTGCACTTTAAGCAAAATGAATAAATATGTGTATACTATAAATGCTTAAGATATACAAACTTGTCATATTAAAAGTTAACAAACATTGTAATATAAGTGTAAGTAAAAGACTGGTTTCGTTAACATATCCGTTTTACAGTGTCAATGAAAGGCGACTTCATATCTCTTTATTACATCTTGTCCGGTCTAATTGCTCTCTCTCCGTTTCTTTTTCAGACTTTGGAGGAAGGAAGTCATGTGGCATTGGCTGCCTTGACCTGGGGAAAAGCGAGATTTTTCATTTCGAAAAAAATGCAGTTGAAAAAAATGCTTAACAATTCAATGTATAAAAATAAAACTTAGTGTAAATAGATAATTCCCAAAAAGGCATAAAAACATCACTGCAATTAGCTATACAAACAAAATAAATAAACGAAAAAGATAGAATCTCGTCAAAAGAGGCTTAGCTTCTTTTTAAAGTGACTGCCCAAGAAGGCAGGTGAATAATTTATACTCTTGTGGTAGGAAATGTCAACTCCGATACATTTCTTATCAGTGAAGAATACAAGTTACTTCTTTTTCTGCTTTGAAAACTCAAAATCTTTTCTTATCTTTAAAGGCGCTGTTACACTAGGCAATGTTTCGTGCAACTTGTCTTGCAATTTTGTTGCGACACAAGTTGCGTGAAAAACAAACAAGTGCAACAAACATTTCTCGGAATTTTTTTTGTTGCCGCAATCGTTGCGAGAAGTAGAACTCAGTTCTACTTTTCGCAATGATTCTCGCAACGCTGCAACGAATTTTTCAAGTGTTACGTAGTGTAACATACTTCCTGTAACGTGTGTTGCAACGTTTTGTGACATCAGCCAATTAAATTGCTCCTTTTAGCGTATGTGCGTTGTTGTCTCGAAGACAAAATGGCGGCTGAAAGTGACTCTATGGCCACGACAGTACCCAGAATGACAGAAGTTGCGAGAAACATAGCGTAGTGTAACACCCCTCATGCAGCTTGTCTCGCAGCACCGCAACGCACGGTTTTTAGTTGTTGCGAGACAAGTTGCACGAATCATCGCCTAGTGTAACAGCGCCTTTAATACTAGAGCAGTGCAATGGTTTTACTCTTACCTCTTTGATTTTGTTGCCCGTATTACTTCACAAAATGTTGGAACCGTTTGAACAGGACACCCAACATTGTTGCGCGACAAGTTGCACGATTTTGTTGCCTGTATTACTTCACAAAATGTTGGAACCGTTTGAACAGGTCACCCAACATTGTTGCGCGACAAGTTGCATGATTTTGTTGCCCGTATTACTTCACCTTTTCCCAAACATTTTACCTTAATTGGTTGCTTAAAACATCTGACAGTAGGCATGGTGATACAAGCCTGGTTAACCCGGCTATTCTCGGTAAGCCTGCTTTACCAGGGTTACCAGGTTTTATCAAGCTCTGAAAAGGTTGGATCAACCGGTTATTTCTTAAAAATCTGTGATAATTGTGTATGGTACTTACCCCTGCTTCTCCTCGTGCACCTGCCTGACAATATGAGTCGCTGAAACAGCAAACAGCTCTGTTTGTGTTCCTTGATGACATTTGTTGTTTCTGCACTTGGCATTTTCACAGATGTCATCCATTTTGTTGTTGCCACAATATTTGATTGTTTCGCTAGTATTCCTAACACTTGAGTCAGCGGAAGAAGTCATAGCAGGCATCTCTACTTGACTTACTTTAATCGAGCCATTCAGGCTATTTGTTCCACCAATCTGGCCAGTAATATCCCCTTGCATATCGCTCAGAGGAAGAATCACAGCCAGGCAGCAAGAAAACGAGCACTGTGGGTTTTTGCGCCATTCCTTCAGGTACTGGAAAAGGTGCACTGCATATTGAACTAGAAACAAACGGGAGTTACGGGATGTTTAGAAATCTAGAATAGGACCTAAAGTTGATGAATCGATGAAAAAGAAACTGAACAACTATACAGAAAACTTTGATGCATTATTTTAAAATGTGACGATGTGACGTTGTGACATAGCGAGTCCGGGATAGGGTAGGGAATTTCGGTGTCTAGTCTAGAAAAGGGCTACAAAATACAGCTAGGCGTGCTTTGGTATACAGAGTACCCCCGCGGCCACTGCTACACCATACAAGTCCATAAATGGGTACCGGAGAAATCTCGAGGAAACTTACATAATGTTAGGTTAACTCAGTGATGAACAATACTCTTTTTTGATAAGAACGTCTAATTTTTTAGCTGTGGCCATAGTTAATCGAGAGACTGGTTGTGAAACGTGAGAATTTTCTTTGTTCGATCTTTTTGTTATCGTTTTTCGGCCTTGACCGTGTACAACACAATAGATATTGATCTTTTGTTCGAGCAACTGATCAATAGAAATGGTGCTATTAAGTTATTCAGTCATAGGGTGTGATCAAAAAACAAAAGATGTGCAGGGTCAAGTACGGTTCAACATAAATTGTAGCTCATTTGTTATCGCCATTGAAGTCTGCAAGGTTTCATAACCAGTCTCTCGATTAACTATGCTGTTGTTAAGTCGGGACTGAACGTTCCTTTTTTCTTGGCAATTTGAGCCATAAAACGTTCTTAAAAATGTTCTTCAGTTAGCTAGTTTGCATAGTATTTCAGTAAATCATAGTTCTCAATGAAAAGAAATAAAAATGGACAAAGTTCTACTAATTTTGCTAAACGTCTAGAATTTTGGGCTCCGTTTGACTATAAATGTACTGTGACCAAACAGTGCTACTCTATTTTATTCTTAGTTAGTTCAATGCAAAAATAACAGGACAAAATAAAGAAATTCTTAACAAAATCTCAGCCTGGGTTTGTCCTCAGCACATTCTTAAATTTTTGCCCAATCTAAGCCTCAACGTCCTTATAAAAAGGGTTGTTATAAAAAAAAAAAGACTGGAGCTTCCCTTCCAGGAAGGTGTAGTTAAACACCTGCAATCTCGACCAAAACTGTCGAGACACTTCGCACCCCTTCCTCACCTCCCCCTCCAAGCAATGTTGTTTGCGGTGGGTTTTCCTCTACAAACATTTCTGCAGACAAAGAGACAACATTGGGTGAGGGGAGAGGGTGGGGAGTGGGGAGAGTGCATGATTTTCAAGCGGGTAAGTTATACGTCTTGAAACGAGCGAAAAGTATATAAAAAAAAACGAATTGGTCTCAACAGGTTTTCGCCGCGATTGTAGTTGCTTTTTGCCACTGAGATCTGGTTAAGCTGTGGCCTTGTCGGCTGTCTATAATTACCATATTGGCCAGAATGTTTTGGGACACTTTTCTATATTGAAATGAGCTCACTCAAACCACCTAACAAAGTCTCCCCAACCCCACATACACATCCCCTAAACAATGTTAAAGTCCTTTTCTGTACATTACGAAAAATAGGTTCTTGATTTAAAAAGGTGATTCTAATCACGTACTTCGGTCCATTTCGTTCTGTTCGCTTCAAATAAGCTCTTCTCTTTGTACACTCAACTTTGTTCAGGGAGGATGGGGGAGTATATTTTATTGAAGTTTTAATGGGAAAGATGAAAAGTGTCCCAAACATTCTGGCCAGCATTGTAGCTCGTGTGCGACTTTACCTTCAAATATAACTTTACCTATTACGCTGCGTTAGAGCAGTTTTCAACTGTGTCGAAAGTAATTAGACAATTGCTTTGGTTTTGCATTGCTACGCTTTGTGATTGGCTAAAAATTCTCGTGCCACTTTCTCGACCAATCAGAAGTAAAACCAAAACCAATCGTGACTTGCTCGCACGCGTTTTCCCGCGCTTGGCGCCAGCTGCATGTAATTGCTTCGAGCTCTGATTGGTTCAATGGATTGTTTACGACTGCTGTGATTGGTCAGAGTAATTACTTTGGTTTTGGTTTTATGACACTCAATTAAAAACTGCTCTATCTTACCAACAAGAAGGCCGATCACCATAGTATTTGCTCCAATCACCATTATCTTGAATAACATTGCATCAGTGTAAGAGGCGCTAGAGCCTGGTATGTTCTCTGCTGGAATCCTGCTTACAGCCCCAATACCTAAGTTAACAACGGTAACTGCAATGGATGTAACCATCAATCTGTTCTCTACAGCGTCTTGTATGGGACTGACAGAGGAAAATACCACTCCATACATCCCAGCGATCACCCATGCTAAGCCAATGTAGGACCTGCTTTCCTGTCCCACAAGTATTAAACCAGATGTTAGGATAACTTTACGGCACATTTCAACCAGTTCCCAATACCACGATGGAGCTTTGTAGTTTTCAAAAAGGAAACGCAAACCTGCGATTATTTCCATGCTGGGGCCTGGTTTCTGGGATGTCGTTAGCTTTTCTCCAGCTAAAATCACTTTTCTTTGCCTCCAAAGGACGATGAACAAGGCAGCAGGTAGAACGAAGATGTAGGCTGTAGAAATGTACGCCGCAATAACCATTTGGTTGTACTTTGAACCTTGGCACCGGATATTGTAGTCTGCCTTCATGTACTTAAAACAGAATTCTTCCTTTTCATCTCGGCAAAGATCGCGGCAAGCAAGGGGCAGAACACTTGCTGTCTTAAAACAGGTGCTGAGATAGGTCACGTACAGGATGAAAAACAAATTTCTGTACATAAGTTCTTTTGTCTGTGAAATTTTGCTTGTCTTTTCTTCCGCATTCAGGTTTTCATTCAGCGAGATCATCACTTTACGCACAAAGTAAAAGACAACGGAAATGCAGATAACAGCAGCATTTATTGTCATCATTGCAAACAAATTTGCAAAGGCATCCACGTGCAATCCCGAGATAAGGCATTGAATGGGTGCAATCTGAAATATGTTCATCTGAAGCATTTCTGAATACCTGCCGATAAATTCCAACGAATCTGGCCATTGTATGAAGGAAAACGCTTCCAGTAAACCGTAAGTGACTTGGTAAAAGCCAATTACAATCTTCAGTTTGGAAAAAAACGTGTCTAAGAAAGCGCGTCCTTGGTCTTTCTTAACTTTTCGTTTACTTGACCACACCAAAAATACCACGATTATCAATAAAACACCTCCTACGATCGACAAGTGCAATACCATCCACTTCTTTAATGGACACTGCTTGCATGTTTGCAATTGCTTGTAATATCCTTCACTGCAGACGGCACAGAGAGGACCTTCATACCCTTTTTCACATGGGGATTCCAAACCACCTTTGCAGGACTCTTTCCTGGGACACATATACGGAGTTGGGATCGTGTAAGGGTATTTCACATCATCAGAGCCCAGTTCTGGTACAGATGCTAACAAATTTCTGATAAAACTTCTGTAGCGATGTATGTGCGTCTTATTTCGCCAAGCCCACCAATAACCAGATTTCAATGAAGCGTAATCATCTTGGCATTTCCGTCCGTCTTGTCCGCATTTTCGACATTCGCTGAACATGTCCGCTCTATAAAATCCCTCCAAGCATTTGCAAGCACGGTATCCAGCAAAGAAATCGGTATCTGTTCCTGTGGAGATGTTTTAACTTTTAAAATCCCAACAAAGTTACACATTTGGGGTAAACATTCTTGTTTGAACAATTTACTATATTATAGCTGTATACACGTATGTAAAGGGAATTAATCTTCTTAACCAAAAATAGGACTCACGATATTCAAGTCCTATCACTAGGTGAATCTGAAATCAAAGAAAGTGAAATCCGCGATATGACAGGTCATGGATCGGGTTGTGCAATTTTTGATCACTGGAGATTCTGCGAATTTTGGGTGAAAAACAGTGAAAAAGAATTATACCTCATGCGATTCAGAATAAAGGGTAAAAGAACTTTAGCACTTTCTTTGTGTGATTACCTTGAGGACAAGACTTGCAATCTTGAACTTGTGTTCCTGGAGCTTTATCAAATGCAACAAAGGAACCATCCGGGCATTTCTTGCAGTTTTCGGCAACGTGTCCAACGTCGTCAGAGTAGAAACCACCTGAAGATACAACAAAAATGGAAAAAGAATGACTTGGAATCTCCTTCTCCTAAAGGGACAGCGTCCCGGCTGATGTATCGTGTTTTCATGATTATGTACAGGAGCTTGCTTAAGATTGTCACAATTATTAATTCAGTATTACATTTCGTCGTCTGACGCAAACGTTAGGAGTACACTGCATGTCTCCATAATTGACTTTGGTAGAAAATACCTGGAGGGCACGGTGTACATCCTTGCCTTCCTCTCGAAGTAGAGTTAGAAAATGTTCCCACTGGACATGGTAGATATATGTGATAATCTGTGTTATTGTCAGGTTTTCGACTGAATCCCGATGCCATGAGAGCCAAAGCAAAGGCGACATTTCCTTTTGTTCGCGGGTTAGTAATTTTGACAGCTTGTGCGTCGGAACTGAGGGGATTCCTAAAAGAGATAACAGAGAGTCTTAATCTTTATAGTAGATTTTATCACTGCTGATAGATTTTACTGATTTTCCAGTTTAAAGGTTCCCTGCAGTCCCTTCTGCGCATGCACTGTTTTGTGAGACTCACACAGTGGAACGTCATTTCGCCTTCCACTTCACTGCAGAAACCATCCATTGGATGTGCTGCTGGTGATGTTATCTTTAACTGCCCAATCTGTAATTGCTTCTAATTTTCCCTGCAGTCCCTCCTGCACAACGTGCAATGTTCTGTGAGACTCACATGATGGAATGTCATTTCACCTTCCACTTCACTGCATAAAACATCCATTGTGTGTGCTGCTGGTGATGTTATCTTTAACTGTCCAATCTTTAATTGCTTCTTAAAGGTTCCCTGCAGTCCCTTCTGCACAACGTGCAATGTTCTGTGAGACTCACATGATGGAATGTCATTTCACCTTCCACTTCACTGCATAAAACATCCATTGTGTGTGCTGCTGGTGATGTTATCTTTAACTGTCCAATCTTTAATTGCTTCTTAAAGGTTCCCTGCAGTCCCTTCTGCACAATGTGCAATGTTCTGTGAGACTCGCATGATGGAATGTCATTTCACCTTCCACTTCACTGCATAAAACATCTGTTGGATGTGCTACTGGTGATGTTGTCTTTAACTGCCCAATCTTTAATTGCTTCTTAAAGGTTCCCTGCAGTCCCTTCTGCACAACGTGCAATGTTCTGTGAGACTCACATGATGGAATGTCATTTCACCTTCCACTTCACTGCAGAAAACATCTGTTGGATGTGCTGCCGGTGATGTTATCTTACCCTGCACGATCTATTAACTGCTACAGCACCGCTTCTTTTGAATTAATCGACAGTAGAATAGAAGCTTACTTTCGCAAACTTTCCTATCCATAATGGTGAACATACAGCTTCTGATAAAACATGAAATTTTCGTCATGTAAGTAGTCACAGAATGTAATGTATCGTCAAAATAAAAAAACAAAAAATGCAAAGTCAGTCCAAAGTCCAAACATGCGCACTAGGGACTACAGGCTCTTTAAATTCAGCTTTTGTTACCATTATTATTATTATATTATTATTTTAATTATTATTATTACTATTATTATTACTATTTAATAATAAAAATATGCAAAACTATAGACGACGTTTCGATGTCATCTTATCATCATTTTCAAATTAAACTAAATGTTATTTCAAAACCACCCATTCGTTCAATTTAAATGTTACGAGTTGCTTTATCTTTTGGTGTTTAAACAGAATCAGGTTAAAAAAAAGTTCGTTAAAAATTTAGGAGCTTTTGTTTCTTAGAGACATCCTCCCAAAACAAAACAAAAACATTTAAAATGCAACCGATGCAATACATAAATGCCTATGATTTTAGTTTTCTCCCATAGAGACAAACTTGGAAGGTTTTGAAAACAGGATCCCAAAAGGTGGGGTCCTTGGAGCTTTGAAAAGCCCTGATTGTTTTTGTTTTGGAGCCCCGGAGCCCATGTATCTGTTTCCTCTGGACAATATCTGGAACCATGAGCCCTGAAAAAGCGCCACTTGTTTGTTTGTTTTTTTTTGGCATGGGAGCCCTGGAGTCGCGCGTTCTTTTTTTAACTTGGACCTCAAGAGTCCGCTTTTTGTGGGCCCGGAGCTCTGGAGTCCGTTTTTTTTTGGCCCTGAGGCCCTAAACACCTTTGGGACCTTGTGAAATCGGCAGACACTTCGGGACGGGCACATTTTCGAACGTTGGTACTCACAAATATATTATGCAGGTCTTGGTTGCAGAGTGATATTTCAATGTTCCAAGTGTTCTGTTCTTTATCTCCCTAGAAAGCAAAATATGAGGATTCTTAAAGTACATAAATGTACTGGCTGTGTGACTTATGACGTAATACCTAGATGCATCGACGGCTGTGTCTGTTTTGTTTTTGTTTTGTTGTTGTTTTTTTTTGAGGCGGAGGGGAGGTCTACTGGGAGCCCGAACTAATATCCGATGAAAGCAACCGTGATTTTTGCAGTGCTTTATACAAGGAATTTTGATAAGATAAGATAAGGACTTTATTAACGTGTCAAAATCGCTAGCATACAATGTACACTAATTGGGGACACCTAACTACACTGTAACTACAATAATAATCTAATAATTAATAAAATATAAAATGTATGTACATATATAAATATAAAAAAAGTGTATAAATATAAAAGATCGATTGTCAGTTATTGCATAAAAAACAGTCTTTACAAGTATTGTCTAGCAGCTTTGTGAAGTCAACCAATTTAATGCGCTTTTTAAAAGTATCTAATGATTCGGATGATCTAACGGATTTGTCGAGTTTGGACCAGATAACAGGGCCAAAAATGGACACTGTCACTAAATGGAAGACGAACCAACGAAAAATCCTTGAAGCGTTTCGCTTGCGTTCACAGGACACACACGGATTAGTATGCGTTTTCCTTTGCCGAATGCAATAATCCGGTTGTACGTTATAACGGCGTGTAAACCGAATCTGATGTTTTTGGTTTATGTTTCTAAAGGTGTTTCGATACAGTTTTCTGGAGACCTTAACTTACCTACATTTTTCAATCGGCTTTTAAGCGGTCTTTTCCAAGTCAGATCAACGTGAAATTTTCATTATTAACTGGTTTTGAATTGAAGTTTGGTTAAATATATATTTTGGTAAAATCGATAAAACCATGACGACGATAGACAAGAAACTTTGAAATCAGTGAAGTGAAATTTTGCGCGTTTAAGATTTCGCATTGAAAATCCCACATGGACATCTTAAAATATATATTTAGCCAACACTTCAATTCAAAACCACTAAAAAGCCGATTGAAAAATGCTAGGAATGGTCTCCAAAAAACTGTATCGAAACACCTAAAGGTACATGAAAGGGGTGCAAATTCTGTTTTAATATACGTAGATATAGGTAAATCACAGAGGTAAGGGTTTGAATCTTGGAGCGGAGCTCTCCCGTGTATAACTTTATTTAGTACCCCACCCCCTTCCCCTAGATACACGTGCTAACAAAGGCTTTCCCCCAGAATTTTCGGAGATGTCACGAAAATTTGCGCTGAGGGTCATGTTCGGCATTTATCATCGCAGCGTAAGTCATTATTTTTCATCTATTCAGATATATTTGCAATTATTTTAAATTACTAATATTCTTATTAGTGTGATACGTCACAGTTGAGAGTCCAGACCACGGAGACCAGCAAAGGAATTAATGTTCAATGTCCTCAGATTCATCCGTAACAAGTATCTGTTCAAAAATATCATAATACATTTCAGTTAGGTTAAATATTAGAGTTTAATGGAAAAACAAGACTGAAAAGCTTTATTTAAGAAAATTTCTCAACTTAGACTCACCCTCTACACGAGCAGGTTCCAAAGACTAAGGTCATCAATTGCAACTTACGCAATAAGAATAGCGCTCGCACACTTATTAATACAGAACGTTTTAAGAATATTTTTATTAATAGATTTATCTATAGATATAATCTTAATAAAATTATGTAATAAGATACGATTTTTTTTCTCTTCTTGGTGTAAAAATATGTAACATAAGATATGTAGTTTTTATCTTATGAGAAATTAAGACATTTATTATTATTATTATTATTATTATTATTATTATTATTATTATTACTTTGAGACTTTTCAAAACATCACTCGTGCCCATAAATCACGAAATGCACTCGTGTTCATACAATTTCCTATACTTATTATTATTAAAAGGAAAAATCACTCATATCAGCCATGTATAAAGTAATATTTTCTTCAGCGAATATATGTATTTACTTGTCGATTCTAATTCACTGGTTTTTACTTATTTAATTTTGTTAAATTTAGTTGGAAAGTAAAGGGATGTCTTGCAACAGAAAGCGCGAAAATATAACTTGTTTAGCCCCTCTAATAAGTTTATGCCATAACAATTATTGTCTATCGAAGAACTGATCCGTGATCACGGCCACTTCATGCATGTACTCCTACTATGTCAGTAGGGTGGTGACTAGAATGGATACTCCAAAATCAGGTTGGACACCTTATTGAGACTTATATAACGGAGTAACTGGTTAGCTTTCAGTTGAGGTTGGGGTTAGCAGTTTATATAGTTAAATTTAGGACTAAGCAACCCGAGAAGCTAGGTGGTACAGTGGTACGGTAGGCTATGTAAGCCTAAGCCTAGCTGAGGTCACAGGTTCAATCCTGAGTGGGGATTTTAGATTTTATTTTTTACACTTAAAAATTTATTGAAAATAAAATCTAAGTGTCGACATTACGTTATATAATTCTCAATAAGTGTCCGAGGTGGTCCAACCTGATTTTAGAGTATCCATTCTAGTCACGACCATTTCAGTAGGCCTTTATCACGCCCCGCCATTTTGTATAAAAACAAAAGATTTACGCCGCTAAGCCTCGCAGTGAAAAAGTTGAAAACGAGGTTAGGCGGGCAAAAACAAAGCATTTTATTCTCCGGGGAGTCAACATGGCCGCCGCGTGATAAAGGCCTATAGACCATTTTACAGTTGTGTGCTTAGTACCCTGGCCTTTGAGTGAAAGTGAGGCTGGAGTTGACATTAATTTGTTTTGCTGTAATACAAACATTCCTGCTTTTCATATGTAAATCATGTTAGTTAGCATAAGAACAACATGATTTGCATTTGAAGGGAAGCAAGGTTTCTATCAAAACAAGGTCAACTCCAGCCTCATTTCCACACAAAGACCAGGTTACTAAGTAGACAACTGTAAATTGGTCTGTTATGATGAATGATCAGCATTGAAGCTATCAACATCCAAAACCATTTGTGCGAGGCTCGTTTCTCGAGACGACCGCAAACGTTCAGTGTGACATCATCGGAACTCATCGGAGTGTGCCAACAGGGCACTGTGAAATGGCAGCTGTTGAGTATTCAGAATCGAGAGTATGGCTTTTCGGGCAAAATAAAAATTTACAGGCGTTTGCGAACGTCTCAGTAAATAGACTTCCGCTTCCCATTGTTAAAGCCGTCTCTGTGACGTCTAAATGCGCACCATATTGAACAAATAATAGCTGTTCTCCAGTTTTTAGCACATTTTTCTAGATAAACTTACATATTTAGTAAGTCAGGTCTGCCAAGTTTAAATGCCTCTGGTTCGATCGTTTTTGTGGGGTTATCCGTCAGCATTCTATAAAGATAAAAAAAGATTACCAACAAAAATGAATCTCTCTTCACATACCTTGGAAGAACGTGAGTTCCGGAACGTGAAGAACGTTGGAAGAACGTGGAACTTGGAAGAACGTGAGTTCTACAAATCATTTACCGTAGTATTCCGAAATAACGGTCCCGTTTCTTTCGCAATATGCAAATGAACTCCAAGGGGCCGTAATTTGGGTAGCTGCTTCTTTCTCGAGCTTTACGGTGGCCGTTGTCGTCGGACAAATAGAATATGAGAACAATCCGAAGTGTGCAGAGTATAAAGTAAAATACTTTCCAACGAACCTTTCCACGGTAGCAAACACTATATAATTGTAACATCAGGGTTGCTTTTGAGGGAATTTTGGGGGCAAACAGTAACTCACTGAAGCGGCGACACCATTGGTTGAGAAAACAATGGACAAAAGAGCCAAACAATGTCCCTAGTCCTGATAAAAATACAGTCTATTGTTAAAGAGAACGAATGAAATAAGAGGGGCACACGAGATACTAGGCTACTCGGGGGAATTTTTTTCGCTCTTCCCAAGTTTTGAGTGGCAAGAGCACTCGTCTTCTCAGTCTTGACGCAGTAAGGGACCAGTCATAGTGTGATACGACCGGTTTGTTGTTAATCAGACTCCTCCCTGTTCCGATCTCCGGTTCTCCGGTCTATTTCCTCGAGCTTCCTCCAAAATCTCAATTCTTAAATTTAGGAAACATTTTCTCCAGTTAGTCCTCCGTGCTAAATGTTGCTATAATTATGTTATTGTTATTTTTCTTATTTACCCTAACTATGGTATATATTTCACTCACATTATCTCGAGCCTTTGCAGGTTATAGAAAGCGCGGTATGGAATGACCTGTATTTGGTTGGCGCTGAGAAATCTAAAAGTTATATGAATAAAATGAAGTTTGATTGAATCATTGCAACTGAATTACTACAATCAAAAGGCATAACCTCATAGTCCTCCACCCCCCCCGGGTTGTCAGGGGTATTTGATTAGGCTTGACTGGATTGGTCATTTGAAAAGAGTTGACCTCTAAAGGAAGCCCCTGATTACTGCATTATCTACTTTTGTGAAAACGAACAACAACAAAGACCAAATGTGTCGTAAATTTGTTTGCCAAAAATGCGAGCAAGTACTTCCTCTTCTTATTTTTTTTTTCACAGCATAAACAAGGGAAAAATTTGCCATTACTTCTTCTTTGTTAAAATTAAAATTATTTGGTCAGAGGAAATTATGACAACATAATATAACAACAAAAATATTATTTGATTTCTTGTTTAGACAATTACATGTACATCGATTGCACAATCTGTGCACAATCTGTTGCATAATCTGACTGTGCACAATCTGTTGCACAATGTTTTACAATCTGTGCACAATCTATGCACAATCTGTTGCACAATCGGTGCACAATCTGTTGCACAATCTGTGCACAATCTATGCACAATCTGTTGCGCAATCTGTGCACAATCTATGCACAAATCATTCAAGATCTTATTCTTACAGATATTTAAGTCTGGTGAGGGAGGCAAAGGTGTCTTTTGATATAGAAGTGATTCTGTTATTTCGCAGGAATCTATAACAGCAGCGAAGAAATAAGACTTGTTATTTCATATATATACATAGTTATACTGTTGAATTTTGCGCCTTGTAATTGGTCAACGAATCGGTTCGAATTAACCTTGCAGGCCGGACGTAGAAACTCGTGTTTAGCGCTGATGACGTAAAATTGGTAAACATTTTGTTGTATATAATGGAAGAAGAATTAAAAAATGATGATGATGATGATGATGATGATGATGATGATGATGATGATGACAACGACTGAGAAAGAAAGAAAGAAAAGAAAAACAGGAAGAAGAAGAACAACAACAACAACAAGGTTAAGCACAACAGCAAGAAGAAGAAAAAGAAGAAAGAGCAGAGGGAATAACAAAAAATTATGAAGGAAAAGACAACAGCAAGAGGTTGAAGAACTTAAATACAATCAGTGGAAATAAAGGCCAGTAAGAACGAAGCTACCGAAACAAGATTGAAATCAGAAGTGCATTTAAAAAAAGGCGGTAATATGATACATCTAATATTATATTGTGAAATAAACAAATTGTATGCTAATATGTTTATCCTCAATTAAGCCTGGTTTGTAATCGTCCGGGTCCTCTCGGCCGTCCCAGTCGTTTCAAAAACTATTGAGACGATTGGAACGATTGGGACGATCCGGATGACTATAGGATTTCCATATAATCGCTTCAGTCTTCTGAAAGAAATGAATTCTGGGACAAACTGTTGCTTTCAATTCTAGGACAGATTTGGATCGCCTTGGTCGTCTCTGTGGTGTGTGAATGGTTTTCATGTGATCGCTTTAGATCTTTCACGACCGTCTCGGTCATCCGGACAGAAGTCAGTTCTATTCAAGCGAGGATCCTGGTCGTCCTAGTCGTTTGCTATGGTCCGGGTAGTGTTTCCGTATGATCGTCCCAGTCGTCTCAATATAGTTTTTGAAACGGACTGGGACAACCGAGACGACCCGGACGATTATATGGAAACCAGGCTAAGAGAGTGACGAATGTGACGAAAGCTTCTCATTAAACCAAAAAAATATTTTAAGACACTTACAGATATTTAAAATTCCACATACATCTGGTGCAGAACAGGTCTGTTGGTATGTTTGAAATGTTATTGTAGGAAAGATCGCTGCAGATACAAAAATAATACTAGCAGTAATCACAGATCATGGAGACGCATTCGAAGGAATTTCCGGCGGAAATGAGCCCCTGAAAAAAACCAATAGGGGCGGCCATTTGGAAGACCGTCTACCAAAAAATCTCAAATTTGTCTCCAACACGAAATTAGGATTGCGTTCTTCGAACGCGATAAATTATTTCAAAGTCATCACGATGCCCAGGTCAGCACTTCAAGCACCAAGTATATTAAGTATACAGCTATTTCAATTATCGTTGTCGGATGAAAGCTTAAAGCCAAGACCGCAAGATAGTATGGGTTAGGGTTAAAAGCCATTGTATAAAAATCCCATACCACCTTGCGGTCTTGGCTTTTCGTCTTTTTCATCCGACAACGTTAATTGAAATAGCTGTATTTATTATAGAGCAGTTTTCAATTGAGTGTCGTAAAACCAAAACCAAAGTAATTACTCTGTCCAATCACAGCAGTCGTAAACAATCCAATGAACCAATCAGAGCTCGAAGCAATTACATGTCGGCGGCGCCAAGCGCGGGAAAACGCACGCGAGCAAGTCACGATTGGTTTTGGTTTTACTTCTGATTGGTCGAGAAAGTGGCGCGAGATTTTTTAGCCAATCACAAAGCGTAGCAATGCAAAACCAAAGCAATTGTGTAATTACTTTCGACACTCGATTGAAAACTGCTGTATAAACTTCGATGAAATACAAGTATTTCTCCCATATCTAGTGAAGAAATGAATTTTATATCTTCACTGCGAAGAGTAGCAATATCAAAATCTGCGCATCAGCTACCATGTTTGCTCGGGAATCATCTTCGGAAAACTTCGGAAAATGATCGAAAACGCTTGTACAATCTTTGGACAGTATTCGGATAACTTCCGAAATCTTCGCCAACATTCTTCGGAGAGTAATACATGGCTGCTTGAATACATGGCAAAGTAATACATGGCTGCTTGAAAAATATGACATTTCTCTTTTCTTGTGCAACTTATCTGCGCACGCACACATGTATTATCTTCTATAAAAAAAGAAACTTTTCAAACACCCATGAACATCAACACAACAGGAAAATTATGCTCATTGGCTTCCATTGGATGGTTACACCTTAGAATTCCGTCGTCTAACCATGGGCTATAGAAAAAGTGGATTTCGACTAAATAAAGTTTAATTTATCTCCAGTTAACTTAAATTACTGACATTTCAGTGGTCCTGTGTCTTTTCTGGTCATTTCTCCCCATAGATTTTGAAAAACACTCCGTTCGATTCAGAAATAGCGCCAACATTCGTAACGTCTTGGTGACCAAGCGTATTTCAATCCAAAGCGCTGGCGCTGAGCATGCGCATTAGGTTCTAGCTCATAGTTTAGGTTTAACACCAAGTGCTAAGCGCTACTTCTGAATCGAATGGAGTGTTTTCCAAGCTTTGGCCACAAAATATATTTGGAGAAACGACCAGAAAAGACACAGACCAGTTAATGTGAGCAATTAAACTTTATTTAGTCGAAATGAACCTTTCCTATTGCCCATGCTCCAACTCAAAAGTTATTAACAGTAATACCCTACTTAAAGTTTGATGACAAATGACTCAAACGTCAACATCGTCCCCAAGGTGAGGTTTATCAAACGTACAGTCGAAAAAGCCGATGTTGATTGACGAGTAACTTGGAGGGTAGACTTTGAATATTGTTTGAAGACAATTGCCTTTTAAAATAAAACAAAACAAAGCATATGATGAAACAGATGAAAGCAAAGATTTTGACCTTTTTAGTCTATGCTACAATACCTCTACTTATTTACAAAATAATACTAAACACAATGAGATGAAATCAACCAATTCTTGAAAGAACTAGAAATCATAGTGTGTTCTAGCCCACTGATTTTGGAAAGTAAAATGTGATAACTTGAAAAAAGTTTTACCAAAGGTATACCAATTCATTCACGGCAGGGGTAATTTGCCGAACGCCGAATGCCGAACACCGAACGCCATTACTGTTGTTGGTGAGAACAATGTTCGCGGCGTTCGGCGTTCGGCGTTCGGCGTTCGGCGTTCGGCGTTCGGCGTTCGGCGTTCGGCGTTCAGTCCATGCCAAGAGACACTCGTCGACAGTTTTTTAAGATACACTTGGGTGGTAATTTATCACAAAACCTGACCATATTTTTCGGTTTCTGTTTTAAACATTGTTTGATTTTTAAATGATTTTTGAACATTGTTTTAAACATTGTTTGCCTTTTTATCTATGGCCAGCAACAAGCAGTATTTATCCTATCAACATATTTTATAACTTAAACAACCTTATTTCTCACTAGAAAACCAATTATATAAGAACCAATTCAGCCTGCTTTGGTTGGAAAAATAGAGGTTCCTATACACGCGGATTTTTGCTGTAAACTGCATACAGTTACTTGCTAATGGTGCAAAGGAATTTTCTTATGAAGATCACAAATAGCTGGGTAATATATAGCCTACGTGTAGCCGTACCATCCCTACACTCAGGCTAGGTTACATACAATCACGTAAATCTTACAGAGTGCTTAAGCGATAATTTGTGGAAAACAAATCCGCGGGAAGGCTGGTGATATTGTTTGAAGATAAGTCCCTGGAAAATTGAGACAACTACAGTAAAAATGTTTACATGTACTGATAATTTCATAAAATTAAGTTACTACCAGCTTTATTTATTTGCCGGGGAGGCCCACCTCCTCACTTCCCCTCCCACCTCCCCCTTCCCCCCCCCCCCCCACCCAATAAACTCTTTACTCTCTCCCGCTCCTAGAACATATTTTTTACCTCCCCAGTTTTATATCTCGCGCCCGGCGTGAGATTTTAAGGTGGCGCCACACGGAAACATATATGGAACTGCACTGCAAAGTGAACGATCGCATACTAGACGAACACACCGAAACACATGGAATCGCACGCGAACAGTCCAACTTATAAAAATCTCAATAAAAACTAGTCAAGTGATATATAAATTTGACATCAAACTTACAATACGCTTAGAATTACGAGGTGTGAAATTATATCCGTGGTTATGCTTTGAATATTGTTTGAACCCAGGTACCTGAATAAAGAAAATGAAAATGAAAAAGTTACAGTGCACAGTGATGTCACAAAAATACTGTAAATCCTCTGTAAATCCTCATGCAAGCACAAACTGCCGACATGTATTTCAAACTCCATCGTTCTACAAGAACAATAGTCTCCCGCGCAGCCGTTATTTGTCTCGTCACGCAACGCTCCTGGGGAGGAGCGTTGCGTGACGAGACAAATAACGGCTGCGTGGGAGACTACAAAAACAAAGAAGATCGAAAATTAAATGTATTACATTTAAGTGAGGCTAAACCTTTAAATTGAAGAGTATTATGGTATTTTTAGGAAGGCCATCTTTGCTGACGTCACTACATTTTGCTTCATTATCATACGAATTTACGTAGATAACTGAGGTATCGTGCTAAATACAAATTGAATTCAAAAGATAAAATAACTTGTTAAACTTAGTCATCTACGCAATTTTTAGCTCTTTGCGTGTAATTTTCAAGAAATATCAGTTATAGAAAAAAAACTCAAAATTGTTGGGTGACAAGAGCGCTAATTGTAAAATGTCGAGTTTTGAAAACAGCATTGCACGAAGAGTATCTAGTTTATCGGGCTCACATTTCAAGAGAACGATAATTTTGCTATGCCCTTTCAATATTCGGAATTGTGTAACGGTCAGCTTTAAATAAAACAATTCTGTCAACTAACAGATTTTGCAAATTCACCAGAGTGGAAAAACTATCTGCAGGTATGTTTTGAATATTGTTTGAAGTCAGATTCCTGCAAAATAAATCAGAGAAATTGATAAAAAGCGACAAAGAAATAACAAAATCAGTGCATACATCTTATATTGCACGGGTCATAAGTGGGGTGTACACCAAAAACCTTGCTGGAAAAATCAAAAATAACTAAGAATGTGCTTATTTCATGCAGTACCCGTATTGTACGAGTTCATCCCTGCTCCCTCTTTTGGCTCAGTATTCGTTAACATGATACCAGCGCAAAATCTCATAGCGATACGAGTTTATCCCGGTAGTAGTAGCTGTACCGGATCGAAAGTTTCCGGTTTTCTTAGCACGATTCAAGTTTTCTCTTCTCAGTGGTCATGACATTCTTTGAAACATTTCACAGTATTCCACGGTCCTTGTGAATAGACTTTGATAAAAAAAAAACCTGTAGTTCCGCGGGAAGCCCTTGAATCCCATGCATATGAAAACATGAATGAATGTTTGATTTATTCATGACTTTGTGACTGGAGTCGATTTATTTCTTCCTCAGAGTTTCCAATCGCGCGCTCTGGGAATAATAATAAAATCATTTGTGAAGACTTTTCGGAGTTTTCCTTTGTTTTTTTTTCCAAGTTTAGACCGCTAAACATTAACCACCTCTCAATTATATCAAAATGAAATGAAAATGTCAAAATGGCCGCCGGTTGCGAACAGACATGAACAACAATTCAACTAAATGAAATAGAACGTCGAAAGCTTCATGTACAGATAACATACATTGACGTACTGAGCATGTATGCATTATATTCCACTTACAGCTCACTTAGACCTGTCATTGAAGCAAATATTCCTTGAGGTAAAACTTTAATAGCATTGAACGCGAATGTCCTGAGGAAATAAATCACCCAATGAACAAAAGAAACTACACTTCGACATCTGTGGGTGAGAATAGTTTACTTAATGTTCAAAGTTTGAGTCGGGATAATGTTTCAACTTCTGGCTATCGAGCGCGCGCGTTACATTTATGTGAAGCAAATAAAACTAATTCTAGATTAGAATATATATATATATATATATATATATAATATACTGATTTTCAAAAACATTGCTATTTGAGAAATATATATCTTACATATATATGTATACCTTTTGTATACATACATCGTGCATCACCTTTTGATGGACGATGCAAATGGTATATATAAGATATACATTTTTTCAAAAAGCAATGTTTTTGAAAATCAGTATATATATATATATATATATATATATATAATTTAACTTTTCACTTACAGCCAATAAAAATTTGCTTTCGAAGCAAACAATCTGTCGGGAAGAACTGTAATAGCGTTTGAAGATAAATCCCTGTAAATTGGCATTAGCAAATGAGTAAAACGTGTTTACTGTAGAGCAAACTGTCACTGCAAGTGCCTTACACTTAATTAATCAATCGACCTCATCACCTGATGAAGGCAAGCAGTAATAGCAGTCGAAACGTCGCGATCAACATCTCAAAGTGACTCCATCGTGAGTCAAATAAATAAGCGTTCACCCATCTTACACACCACGATGAACAATAACAACATTTTTAATACCTTCATATCATTTTGACAATATCAAAAAGTCGTTTTTGGATGATATCTCGAGTGCATACCCGAAAAATCATCACTATCAACTATGATTCATGCATCGAACTGCGTGAATTCAAACTTTTAAGTTAAAAAACTGTTTATCATAGTTTATAATTAGATGTAATATGTAATTAGAGTACATTTTGTAACTAGAGTTTTTATTCAAAACAGTATATCAGTTGTAACAATGAACAGTAGAAACCACAACTACAAACCAATGGAAGGAACGATGACTGAATGAAAGGAGTAACTCTTCTTCATATCGGACATATTCTTATCATGTTTAAAATACATCATAAAACTTTCGTACGCATGCGCATGAGTATAGGCTGCTTGCAGCCTCTTGTTCTTTTTGTTTTCGTCTCTTTTTTGTGCATCGCGTTAGATCTGGGTACGGGAATACGCACGCATGCAAGCAGAAGCGAAACTAAATGCAAATGTAAATAAATGTAAATGGTTTTATTTGCCTGTTGTTGTGTAACGTAAGTGTTCCCCGCGAGTAACCTTCATTACCGGTACGAGTATAGGCTACATCATAAAACTTTCGTACGCATGCGCATGAGTATAGGCTGCTTGCAGCCTCTTGTTCTTTTTTGTTTTCGTCTCTTTTTTGTGCATCGCGTTAGATCTGGGTACGGGAATACGCACGCATGCAAGCAGAAGCGAAACTAAATGCAAATGTAAATAAATGTAAATGGTTTTATTTGCCTGTTGTTGTGTAACGTAAGTGTTCCCCGCGAGTAACCTTCATTACCGGTACGAGTATAGACTACGGGTAGCCTCTTGTTCCTTTTATGCTCCTATAAATCTGGAACTATTATAACCACGACTTATTTCTTTTGTTGGAATTGATGAATTGAGTGTGCTTAGGGTATAAAAGTCGAAACAACTTTGGATCTTCCTCGGGAATATTTGCTAGTATTCGGCCGAAAACGCAGGATTAAACGTTCGAAAGGAATCATACCAAACATTTTTCCATATAAAACTAAAAAACAAAAAAAAAAATAGGTAGTCGGGGATTATATGTGGCTACTACTGTAATAATGAAAGGCTCCTGTAAGCCAACCCGTGAATAAGAAATGATAACGCGTAACGCAATATTGCGCTACGCTTATGTTTTTTATACTGACACAGTTCGATATATTTTTTTAGAAAATTAAACGTACCGACTTTTGAAGAACGCAAAGGTTCACGGCGAGATTTGAAATCGAGCCGTCGGACTGGTATCCGATTACCATAACTTGAACCACGCCACTAGGCCACGAAAACCTACACTAATTAGAAAGGTAAAATTTTATTATTTCAACGTAGATACGCGGTAAAACGCGTATTAAAATCCATTTCAGCATTTGACAAGACTCTGAATCAAAATAGTCTGGAAATTATTTGTGTCTTGAAAGACATTTTGCCTTCCCATAAAGGAATTAAGCTTTAACAGGAAGCGGAACTCTCGCGGGCCGAAGGCCCGCTCGCGTAGCTCCATACTCATAGAACCCATGCCCGTCATTTTTCATGGTCATGGCCATCGGAATGTTTCGCGGGCGGCGTCTGTACATGTGTGTCCGAGCGTTGGGCAGGGCCAATTCGCGGGCGCGAATGACGTCGTGTAACATTCGGGATCTTAGCAATTTTGAAAGCAACGTGAGGCTTTGTTTTTCGCGCGGCTACACAGCCGTCAGCTCGGTTAACACTTCAGTTGCATCTTTCGCTGTGTTTAGTGGAGAATTAACGTCGTCATTTCCCTGCATTTTTTCGCGGTTTGCTACTCAAGACAGTGATACTAATTAAGGGATACTCAGTAAACCGCTTTAGTGGAAAAAGAAGAGTTTTCACGGATAAAATCGTGCTTCGAGGAACTTCATACGTTTTTATCAATGCGGGAGCAATGCGGGGAGATGTTTGTTTTACGGATTTCAGAACCAAAGAAGCGGAGATTAAAAGAATTTCCAAGCAGTCGAGGGACTTAAAGGTAAAACAGATTACATGTACATTTTTCGATGGGAATTTATGTTGATATCAATCTGTGATTGACGTTTTCTTTGTGTTCTCGTTAGTTTTAGAGAATTGTTTATAAAACGTGCTTAAATTCAGTTGTATTGATTTCTTGGATTTCGATCATCGAAGACAACTCGGCCTCGATGCGCTATAAATGGTACGCGTTTTGCTTTTAAACATAAACTTGTGGAGATTTGAGTAAAATTTTTGGAAAGAAGATTGTGCTGCCCATTTTTATGTGTTTGTTCATTCATTACATAGATTGAAAATCGATTTTATGTAAACAAAACAAGACTTGGATTTTATAGTTCTATCTTCACTCGCGTCGCCTTAACTTATAATATATATACATAGCCCAAGCCTAACAGCGTCGCACTTTGAACAAGCTTAACTAAGGTGAAACTTAACTAAGGTGAAAGGTTGGAAGCACAAGAATTAAGATTGACGAACGGGCTATTTTCAATTTTAGCAATTCTCAAAAACAGTATTACGCGACCGTCTGCACAGTACATTTTTATAGACCGTACAAAAGTTCACAAAAACAACTTTTCCCTCTCTAGAATAACTAGTACCACTAGTTTCCGAATAAAATACAGTTTATGTTTGTCAAAAATTGTCCGAGAAACTGATTTGAAAATCAAAAATTGCAAAAATACACAAACATATTTGCATAAGGCGATGCGAGTGAAGATAGAGCTGTACTATAAAATCAAAGTCTTGTTTTGTTTACATAAAATCGCTTTTCAATCTATCTAATGAATGAACAAACACATAAAAATGGACAACACAATCTTCTTTCGAAAAAATTGATTCAAATCTCCATTAGTTTACGTTTAAAAGCAAAACGCGTACCATTTAATTATAGCTCATCGAGTTCAAGCTTTCTTCGATGAAATTCAAGAGATCGATACAACTGAATTTAAGCACGTTTTAAAATCAATTCTCCAAAACTAACAATAACACTAATAAAAAGTCACTCAGATTGATATCAACATAAATTCTCATCGAAAACTGTAATCTGTTTTACCTTTAAGTCCCTCGCTTGCTTGGAAATTCAAATCCCCGCTTCTGGTTCTGAAATCCGTAGAAAACAAACATCTCTCGCATTGATAAAAACGTAATAAATGAAGTTCCTCGAAGCAAGATTTAATCCCTGAAAGCTCGTCTTTTTCCACTAAAGCGGCTTCTGAGTATACCTTAATTAGTATCCCTGTCTTGAGTAGCAAACCGCGAAAAATGCAGGAAAATAACGACTTTAATTCTCCGCTAGACACAACAAAACAACTAAAGTGTTTACCGAGCTCGCGGCTGTGTGGCCGCGCGAAAAACAAAGCCTTGCTTTCAAGATCCCGGATGTTGTTCCAACACGGCGGGCGGGCGGGGGGCGGGCAAACACGCGCCCGCGAAACATTCCGCTAGCCATGACCATGAAAAATGACGGCATAGGTTATATGAGTATGGGGCTGCGCAGCCAGGCCTTTGGCCTGGCAAGTGCTCCGCTACAAATATCTTTGTGTATTTTTTTGCAATTTTGATTTCCAAATCAGTTTCTCGGGCAATTTTTGATACGCAACAGGTGTATTTTATTCGGAAATTAGTCAAACTAGTTATTCTAGACCGAAAAAAAGTTGTTTTGTGAACGTTCGTACGGTCTAAATGTACTGTGCAGACGGTCGCGTAATACTGTTTTTGAGAATTGCTAAAATTGAAAAATAGCCCGGTCGACAATCTTAATTCTTGTGCTTCCGACCTTTCACCTTAGTTAAGCTTATCATCGGCGTTCTGTTCAGCGAGCTATGCTGTTAGGTTTAGCCTATCTTTATATATTATACTTCTTTGTGTCTGGAAAGACAATTTTCATTCCCAAAGGAAAAAATGTGTCTCAATGTTTTCGTTCTCATTTAATAGGGAATTATTTGAGTTTCGAAAGACAGTATTTGTCGACAGACGGCGCTGATGGAGCCATTAGAGGTCCTGGATTGTTGCACAAATTACTCGATGATCATGTACGTCAAACAAACTCTTCGGTTCGCAAATTGTTATTTCGGTGCAAAATCTCCACAAACTGTGAATAAACCGGAACAAACCTTTAGGAAAAAACCCTTGAGACATTGCTTGAGAGCTGTGTCTGGTTGTTGGTGCAAAAAGGCACAAAATCATAATAACAGAGTGAAAGCTTTAGTACCTTCAACCAACGCGAAGCTTGTCAACACGTAAAAATACGGCGAAGCACATGCAATCGAACGTTGCAATCGATAATATGTCGACAACAGTACAAGACGAGAGATTACGGAAATTCGAAACAAGTCGCCGATAACCACGATAGATGACGATAAGTCACGAACGATACTCACGAAAATACAAACATCAAGCGTCGGTGTCGATCGAAGCCCAATCGCGCAATTCCGAACACTATCCGAAGATTAGGACTACTTAGGTCTACTTACACTCACTCTTACAACACGGTGACATAGTGGCTACTCTCCTTAGGAGTCATGATTAGCAACAAAAACACAACAACAAACAACAACAAAAACCTTTATTTATTCTTACAGTATGTTTTACATCACTTACAGCCGATACAGTTGTGTCAGTCTGGAAAACAAACCCTCTGGTAAAAATGAAATGGCGTTTGAAGACAACAACCTGAAAGAATCAAGAATGGTGACGACATTAAACATCATGACACAGTAGCGGATTGTGGGCCCCTCCCCCCTTATCGTGCCAAAAAAATAGTTTCATGGTATATTTGCCCTTCAAGTATAAAACCTACTTTAACATCTTTGCAAAATCTCCACTGAATAGTACAAAATGACAATTTTAAAGTCAGCCAATTTAGTCAAATTCAGTTCGTCTCTATTCTTTCTTGTTGGAGAGCACTTTCCGATCATAAAACCAACCGTAGCGCATATCCGGCCATTCTGTCCGATACATTTTCAGTAGTTAGAAAACGAAATCACGCTAACATTGTCAGCAAGATTTTTGCCTTAACTTTTATCGTGTATAAATAAAGGATGTTGTTGTTGTTGTTGTTGTTGTTGTTGTTGTTGTTGTTGTTGAAAAGAACTATAAAGACGGTGGATTAAATGCGAGAAAAGTGGACGAGGTTGGTGAAATTTTATGTTTGGTCAAATCGTTAAACTAAATATTTTCTGCCGGAATACATTTGACAAGAGCTCACTCACAATATTTGCAATTTCGTCAGGTTGTAAAATATTTCGGCAGGTAGGTCTTGGATGTTGTTTGATTCCAGGGACCTACCAAAGAAGAAAAACATGTTTTTCCTTAGAAAATTTATTTTCTGTTTTGTTTTAACCACCATGTGCAACTTGCAAACGACCTCCAAAATAAAAATAAAATAAAAAGCAGAGACACATTGAACAAACCGAGGCCGTGATATTCTTCAGGGGTAAAGGTGAAAATGGTGGAATTATTTAGTGCTAAGGGATAAAGGCCATGGATTAGGGGTAAAACCCATATTGTTAATGGAATTCTTTAGGGATGAACAGATCAAGGAGTAAACGCCTTGCTTCAAAATTCTTCGGGGGTAAACAGATGTTTCATGGCATTCTTGAGGGGCAAACCCATTTCTTATGGAAGCCTTCAGGGGTCAATTCATTTTCAATGGTATTCTTGAGGGATAAGAAGGAAAAGAGAAAGGCTGCGATACTTTTGCAGAATAAATTGAATACAGCAAAGAAAATCAGGCTGAGTGGAAATAACGACCAAGTAGGATTTTACTCTCTCGTTTTAGTAGTATTGTTTACCATTTTCCAACACGGCGTAGACTATACAAAAAGTTCGCGACGAAACGATGGCGTTACACTACTTGAATTGATTACTTGAATTGAAGCGTTGAAAAATCCATATGATGACCGATATATTTATAAGTTTCGTTGTACATTGTGCACCTCCATTTTATTCGGTAAAATTATGTATTCTAAAATATTCTATGGCATTGTATTCTATTGTATTGTCGTTCTTTTGTGTTCTAATATTCTATTGTTTTAACAAAAGAAAATACAGCTATTTCAATTAACGTTGTTGGATGAAAGCTCAAAGCCAAGACCGCAAGGTAGTATGGGATTTTTATGCAATGGCTATTTACAACTACCCATCCTACCATGCGGTCTTGGCTTTGAGCTTTCATCCGACAACGTTAATTGAAATAGCTGTGGTGTCAAAGAAGCAATGAGCCGTGATAATACTGCATAAAAAAATGTAGAAACGAACACATAAACACACACCAAGGTCGCAGGACGTTCATTTTTATTTCGCAGCCTTAAAACCCTTCAATGGCTTTAAAAAATATGTCAAAATGCTTAGCACTAATTAAACTTTCCACGAATCATTTATAAAAAAATCCATCTCGGAATTTTTAAACCGCGGCTAAAAAAGTTGAGACAGTAGCTTTTGTACTTATGCGGGCAACAGAACCCCCTGAGAACTAATGGGAAAATACGCGATCGGAAAGGCCCATTGCTCTTAAATTTTCTTTATTACTAGAAGAGGTCAATATTTAAATGTGAATGCAAAAAAATCGCTTCTAAAGGAGTTTTAAAGCATAGTTTGGGAATTTAGAAAGACAGCTAATAGAACAGCCATTTTTTTCATGGAAAAATTGACCGCGTTGTGTTTTCAAAACGCTCTCATACATTTCTTTGTCCTTGAAACCCATGGTCTAATTAATTAGTCCATTAGCGGGTTTTGCAAAAAATTCTCAGTGGTCTAAAGAAACTCCGCGACTTGTGAATTTCGACGGTCACTATTCCGTTGCCATGGAAGCACCAATGTAAACAAATCCTATTCTCCCATAAAGTTCAATGTATTGTGTGTTTGCATGCAAAGTGGCTTGTCTTTTTATGCGCTACAACAAAAGATATGGCCAATTAAAATTGAAAGGGTGTGGACATACGAAATGGGTACGAGCCTCCTTAACACATTTTATGATTTTTTTTATAGTAATACTTACAGGGACTGTAGGTTAGTAAGGTGTGAAAAAACTCCAACTGGTGGATGAGAAAAGTTGCTTGAAGTCAAAATTCTGCAAATAAAAAATATCCAACTATCCTGTATAAATTGAAAATGTATGAAGTCCTCCCGAAAACGAAAACAACCCGTTCTAAAAATAACTGACCCCCTTCCCCTCCCCCACCCCCGCCCCAAATCTCAGACACAAAATTCCTGCCGAAAACGGACCCATACATCTGTTACAAGCAAATAACATGTTTACCGTGTGGGAGTAGTACGAAGAGGACCTCTGAGCCTCTATTCTTTCCAATACAAGTGTAGTTATTAAAGGGGCTAGCTCGTAAGGTGAGTTTGCGCAATGAGTTCCTGTCATGTGACGTAACATGACGTCACACATGTCAAAATTCTATTGTTCCCTCCCGGATCGCGGCAAGTTTTATCGCGCTTGCACTCGTGTCGAACAACGCGAGGTAAACAAACACACAATCTATTTCACTTTCAAATTCCTCCGCAACTTCCACTACTACTGGAAGACATCGAATTTTTCGAAGGTACGACTAACAAATCGCAGAAATAATTTAACAAAAATCTAGCCAAGTAAATACTCTAACTAATTTGTAAACTTGAGATATATCCTTCCACGCAATACGACGGGATGGAACGGATTGCAGCGAATTCGAAAGTAATGGCCGCCAACTTGCAAAAAAAGGCACCGGACGTTTTTGAAGTTGTTAGTACCCAGTACTCACCCGCCATCCTCGCGACATAGCCCCTTTAAGTAGGAGACTTATTTTGTATCTTTGGGTTTTTAGTTGGCGAATGTACTATGGTTACTACTAAAGAAAGTTTGTGTATTTTGCGAATTTTTATGTTGCTTCTCTTGCAATAAAGGTTCTTTTTCTCTATGTGCGTAGAATTTTAACAGTAACCTTTTATTGCAAGCCCCGGCAACTCATTTTGAAACGCAAAATTCTCTCCAATAATAAGCTCCCCTGCAAATAAGCCCTCCTTGACGATAAGAAGATAAGATGAATAGTAAGCAATCTTACATTGTGTTAGTAATCGTTGGTGCGCATTTAATAGTCTTCGCAGGATCCAAGGGATTCAAGCATTTAAATAAATTTCCCAAGAGAGGGTTATAGCGATGAGAGCAGCGAGAATCACTGTCTATAAGAAAGCAAAGCAATAATCGTTGTTAGAATTCATCCGAAGATTTTCGAAGTTAACCTGAACTGTAAAATTTGCATGATAAAGGATTCAATTGGCCGTGGGATGGTACGCAAAATAATAGAATCTAGTGCATCAGTCAATTCCAGCAGTTCCCCCCTCCCCCCTCCCCCTCATGCACCAGGACAACCCCCGGGAATTAGCATTTTGTGGAAAAATACCCTAGGGTATAGAAAGAAAAGAAGGAAAATTCTTCGAATATAAACTCATCCTAAAGTTATTTGAAGGCAAACTAAGTCAACAGGGATTGAAGCAAATTTGCAACACATTTCTCGTCAGAAATGAATCCAGGAATCTTTGGGGTCGAAAACACGAGGATGTCAAATGCCCCCGGGTACACTAAGAGTAGGCTAACATAGCTAAAACCTGAACCCCGGGTAATTCTGCATAATTTAGCAGTTACTATTTAGCATTAATATCAGGCTGAAGATGCACGACTGCCAGGTGTTCCTTGAGCGTTTGGACTGACCAAAAAAAATTAGAATTCTGGATGTTTCGTAACAGTAGTCACGTTCTGATTGGTTGATAAAATGGCGCGAGATTCTTTAGCCAATCACAAATCGTAGCAAAGCAAAACCAAAGCAAACGCGAAATTAGGAAAAGTTAATTTATTATGACAAGGCGGGATGAAGATATTGAAACTCGAAGCTTGGAATTTTAGCAGCCCCCCCCCCCCCCCCCCCGCTAGCGGTTTAATTTTTTAGGAGCCCCCCCCCCCCCCCTTGGTAGTCGAAAAAATTTCAGACCCCCTCCTAGCCCAACAATTTTTTTTTTAGAGCCCCGCCTTCGGGTGTCAAAAAATTTTCGGAGCCCCCCTCAATATCTTCACCCCCCCCCCCCCCCCCCTCCCCCTTGAAAACCGCTTTAATCACGTTCAAAACCAACCACCGGGACGATTTTAAAAGAAATGTCACAGGTGTAAACTTGACTTACCGGTAAAAATGACTTTTAACTCTTTCTGGTCAATGCCATGCTTGCTATTAGCTACACAAGTATAGTTTCCGTGCTCATACAATGCAACTTTAGCAGTGTTTGTTGTATTTACCAGTACCGTGTTGTTTCTTATCACTGCAATGTTGATTTTAGGACTTCCAGTGGCTGAGCACTGCAATCTGTAACCTGGTAATGCAGTCACAACAGAAGCTGGTAACACTACCTCGGGTGGAACTACAGAGCAACGAAGTAGAAAGTTGATTGAATACCGCAAAATCCCGATTATAAGCCCTGGGCTTATACAACTTCGTAAGGGTTTTTGGGGGTGGCAAGCAAAAAAATATTGCGAAATTATAAGCGCTGTTTTAGTTATTAAATTTGGTGTAAATTTTTGTAAAGAATTGCTGTTAGGGCGCTGTGGTGTGCTAGTATATAACAACCGGAATAATGTTTGTTACCAAACTGATTGGCCTATAACCCGGAGGGGACTTAAAAGTGGGGGAGGACTATATCAAGTTAAGCCCCCATCAAACAGACGCAGCATTCATAATGCATCATCAAACACCCGAACGGGGGTCGGGGGTGCTCCCATCAATTTAGGTTAGGTGTGTGCCGCGAAAGTTCTTAAACTCTGGTCCTATTTAAGGGTAGAAAATCGGAAATAAGTACAATTTAAAGGAACTCTAACTAAGGATCACAATACCAAAAAGCACATACATACAGCTTTCATATGGGAGTACCCCCCCCCCCCCCCCATTTCCGGGTGTACAACAAGGCTGCGTGTTATTGCAATGATGTTGCGTGGGGTGGTCAAACAAACACAACATGTGCAACTAAATCTTGACCTTATCTAATGAGATCGTGAACTCGTCCTCCCCTGCCTCCTTTAAAAAAGCAATTAAGACGTTTATTTGTAATAAATATTAGTAATCTTATATAAATGTGTCAAATTAATCTTTTTGAGTTTTCCTTTTCATTTTGTAACTTTCCATTTATTTTGTAATAATGTATCCGTCGTCATGTTCTTATTTTGTTAATGTCATCTTACAAAACTAAAGCTGAGGAGGCCTAATTAACATAAGTTTCATGGTTTCTTTTAGGCCTCCTCGCCATTGTTACCTCTATTCTTCTTATATTAATGTGTTATTGTAGTATGGCAAATAAAAAATAATAAAAATCTCTTCTGAAAAGGGTATTGGAAAAATTTTACTAAGAAGCTACAACAATGTAAATCCAATTTCGCTCAATTGAATTTGTTACAAGAAGGCGTTTTCATGAAAGTGTTAAGACATTTTCAAGCTCACTTGTGCGCGCGCATGCAAAACAAACTTTTGAAAATACAGTCGCAAACGGTAACGCTGGTCATAACCAATCAGATTGGCGAACACAACGGATTTTACCAGATGTTTTCTCCAAAGACAATATCTTTGGTACGAGATTAATTGAGCACGCACAACGGTACTTACCCGGAGGGGGGGGGAGGACACGTTTTGTGGATCATCATCATCATCATCATCATCATCACTTTTATTTATACACGGGTAAACATCAGGCTGATACAACTCACTTTTAGTGGGTGTTTCTTGGTGTTGCGGAAGCCATTGTTGGTTAGCTTTTGTGTTGCTGTGTGGGTATTGTTCAGTGTCTATTGAATCTTTTGTTTCACGTCATTTGGTAATCACACCATCCGCAACACCAAGAAACTACTCTTTTATTTATACACATGTAAACATCAGGCTAACACAACTCAATTATGCACAGGTAAACATCAGGCTAATACAACTCACTGGATGTAACTCACATTAACTTCTAATCTTAAGAGGTATCTGTTCTTTCTGAAAACTTTGCATCATATTTTTCTGGCTTAATACCTTAAAAGATATCAGAATAACTCTGACAGTGGTTATTTTCGATTCAAACAGTACCCCGGGGGGGTTGTGAATACCCCCGGGGTGATGGGGTGATCGTCGTATCTACCCGGGGATACTGACCATTCCCCGGAGGTACTGACCCTCCCCAGGGGTACTTACCATCCCCCGGGGGTAATCACCATCCCCCTGGGGTACTTAACATCCTCCGGGGGTACTTACCATGTGGAACTGCGGCGAAAAGTATCAGAAATCCTTCTCTTTCAATCATGATATCTGAATGAAATGTCATCAAAACAACCTCTCCAATAACAAGTACCGTATGCCCGGTCTTCTGACCGCAGTGCAGGCTGGGAGAGTCGTTATTTTCATTGGTTATCTTGAAAAAGTCAAGACTGAAAAGAAAAATCAATAAAACAAAATTTGACCTAAAATTTTAAGTTGCAATCCACTAAAATTCATCCTGGGCAAAAATAAAATTTAAAAAAATCCTGGTCATTCATCGACAACGTTGATGTCCCGGATGTTAGGAATAGCAACCGGAAGCTGACTGATTTTTCTTCTTGCTTCTTTTGTTTTCATTTGGTATAACGTTATTATGGTTTAATAAAAAACTTCCCTTTTCTTTGTTTCGGAAGCAGAAGCCGGTTCCATAAAAAGAAACACAAGACTTCCGGTTACTGATCGTGACTTCAGGGACGTTCAACGTTCTCGTTGCTTAAGGTGATTCCATCGAAATAGAAGTTATAAAACTTTGCACAGTTATTTATTACATCGAATACATAACAACATATAATAAAAATAGGGGGTCACCAAGCTCGTTTTCACGATATAGCGCTGTAGTGTAACTAATCAGTGCACTCTTGTGACGGCAATATTGAAAATCCTAGCCTTCAGCGCGAGGCAACCATTATTTCCAGAAAGTTATTATTAGCAATAAAATACTAGTATTATTTTTATGATAGCAGAACAATTATGTCATCGTAAAAATCCTTAAAGTTTACGAAAAAAGAAATGATATGACAATTTCAGCATCTGCACGCTCCAAGTGAAACGCTAAATACTAGCCGATTGTAAAAAATGATTCCATGAGAATATTTCTAAATCTACTAACGAAAAATTCTTCAAATTTGGATATATAATGGAGAGTAGTATTTTCTTCAATTACATGGAATAAAAAAGATAAGTCGCCATGCTCGTTTAGGAGGAAACAACAACTTATTTACTCACGGAACTAATTCCTCAAAGGAACCCTCTAGCTTCAGAATGCGCGCGCGCGCGCGCGTGCCCGTGCACGCGCAAATGACGCAAGATATTATGCGTAGTGTACAGTTCAACTTTGTTGCACTCACGCCATGATTTCGACATGACCTGTGTTGATTTACACGAAGCAATTCGTGTCGTAAGCATATCGTAAGCGTGTCGCATGCGACAAAGTTGTACCGTGTAAATCGTTCCTAAGTTATATCAAACAAAACTAGGCCGTTTAATGCTTTTGGAATTTCATTCCATTCAGGTCCAGTAATGCCATTACCTACCTGCATGTGTCATCGGTGTACTCCAAGCTGAATTTCTTGAACGAAATTTTCATTGTCATGCCCTGCGGAATTGGAACCAAATAAATACAGTCCATGTTGCGCGGGTACATATTTGGATATCCAGGGCTTTTCAATGAATTGTTCACAACTGATCCACAACCTGTTGTTTATAAAGGAAAACAATACTTTTAACTTTCTTGGAAAACATGATTTGAATGGCATGCAGTTTCGTGGTGTTAAGGATGTTGAGGTCACTAAATGACGTAAAACAAATATCCAAACGATAATGGCTGTGTTTTCACGAGGCGGTTTTTCTCGCTTAACATTCCTGTAGGTAATTTGTTTACTAACCGCGTTAAGCAGCTTAAAAAATTTATGCGTTTTCAAATGTGCACCGTACGCAAATTGGCAATAGGTTGAAGCATAGCACGTGCAGTTCGTGCTGAAAACAAAAGAATGAAAAATCAGGCTCACTTCAAGCACCATCCAAACCTGAACTTATGGAGTATATGGTATTTTTCAAAGTGGCCTCCAGCTAACCAACAATCATTGACTCCCGCAACGCCAAGAAATACCAATTTGAATGATTGAAGCTTATGCAAGCGAAATAATTATAACTTTTAATTATCATATAGTGAATGATGCATGGTTTCCCCAATTAGTATTAGCTTGCTGCAATAGCTAAACGACTTAGGCCTAGGGCAAACGTCGAACTTCACATGTGCCGAATCTAATGCAAATGAGCAAAATCTATTGTTCTTGCTCATTTGCATTAGATTCGGCACATGTGAAGTTCGACGTTTGCCCCAGGCCTTAGACACTTTAATAAAGGTGTAATTTGTATTTAATGATTCGATTATTTATCAATGGGAATTTTGCAGTGGAAATCTAGAGAGGACTCAGTTTTACTTTCACTATCTCTGGATCGAATGTTGGCTCAGTTTTTGTGAAGGGAGGTAAACCGGAGTATCGGGAGAGAAATCCTCGTAGCAAGAACGACAACCAATTGATGGTTTGCAATCACGTGACCTTCAGTCCTGTGGGACTCAAATGAAGGCATGGCGGCCATGTTGGTGCCAGAACAAAAGAGGTTTATTAAAATTGTTTTGTACGTGTCCTCCAACATGGCCGCCGTGACGTCATGTGCAAACCAAGAATAACAAACTCAATCCACGTATGGTGTCGAAATCGAATCCGGGCCACATTGGTGAGAGGCGAGTGCTCTTCCCAGTCTCGCTCTTCTTCCCGCCCCCTGGAGCGCTTCTCAAGAGCACTTCAGGGGGCGGGAAGAAGAGAGGTCCTAGGAACGAGGTACAACAACAACAACAACAACAACAATTTATTCAACAAGAAACAACAACAACAATGTATACTTAGTATAATAAAGAAAGAGTTGACTGATTTGTTTGCCCTGCAAATAGCTGGAAAGCTAATCGGGGCGGGGCAAAACAAGTACATGAAAAATACAAATATCTACAAAATCAAAAACCTTATACTATTGAAAAGCCTTGCAGATTGCACATAATAGTTAGTATCAGAGGTTAGTGTCAGCTGTAGATGGTTGTCCATTTATCTATGCACCAAAATCAAACGTATCTTGCCAAGGGGTGGACTACCTTTAAAGAGTCAAAATGATGGATTTAGGTTGGACTGTTCAGTTTCAAACGTTTCTCAGTAGCTTACGGATAAAATAAACTGGACCCACGACACAAAATGAGAACCACTTCTCAGCGCTCCAGGGGGCGGACAGAAGAGAGACCCTGGGAACGAGGTTGGTATCAGCCGTGGATGGTTGTCCATTTATCTATACACCACAATCGAACGTATCTTGCCACGGGGTGGACTATCTTTAAACGTTTCTCAGTAGCTTACAGATAAAATAAACTGGACCCACTACACAAAATGAGAACCCCTTTTTAACTTTGAAGGGTTTCTTTCAAAATTCCGGCTATGAGCACCCCCTCATGTTTAAACCTGGAAGTGTTTCTCCCTAAGGAGGAGGTATGCTGCTACGTACAGCAAATAATAAGCTAAATAACAAACTGGGTGCCGATGGCGTTAAGCGACAAAGAAAAAAATGCAGAATGATTCTGTAAGTAAGTGGAATCACGGAAGAAACTAAGAAACACAAAAATTTCGGTAATACACTACCATTTGACGGTAAATTCGTAGTTGTTGCATTTCCTGTTTAAGGAAAAAGTATCATACAGATTAAATAGTATAAAACCATTGATTAACCATTGTTTCCGCGAGAGATGTCTCTCGTTATTGCAATCAATAAACAATAAAACAAAAATCGCCTTCGTACTCATTATGTTAACTAAATAGGCGACGTTACTTCCAAGAGCCAAGAGGGATATTTGCAACAATGGACCAAAAATAATGGCCAGTTTGTTTTTAACTAAAACGGTTTTCAGTTGAGTATCGAAAGTAATTTCGTATTTGCTTGGGTTTTGCATTGCTATGCTGTGTGATTGGCTAATAAATCTCGCGCCACTTTCTCAAAAAGACAGACACAAAACCAAAACCAACCGTGACGTGCTTGCATGGGTTTTCCCGCGCTTGGCGCCAGCTACATTTATTTGCTTCGAGTTGTGATTGGTTCATTGGATTGTTTGTTGTGATTGGTTCATTGGATTGTTTGTTGTGATTGGCTAGAGTTTTTACTTTGGATTTGGTTTAACTACATCCAAGTGAAAATCTGAAACTGTAAATGTTTCTTATGATGTATGGCAAGGATAGAAATGGATCACAAATTGTGCTAATGTTTTCAAGTTTTTACGTTGTAATCTCTTGTATTTATCGAAAAATCACTAAAACCTTATCGCTTGTTCTCCCTAAGAGAATTGAACTGACATCTTTCCTGGTATTTTAGGATAATTTAGTGCTAAGTTGTAGGAAACTCAAAAGAAGAGAATGGCAGAAAATTGGGAGAGGCCTTGGTCTCTCGTCCTCAGTCGTTCTCTTCTTTCTTATTCTCCTTCCAGTCTCCTTCCGACCCCTTCCTTCCGAGGCCTGCAGAGGCAGATACCACGCAGCTCTTTACAACCTCTAATTTCATTGGACCTGTATATCATGCAGCTCTATTGTTTTTAGGTCTAGGGTCTATTGTTAGTCATTGTTGTGTTGTTTGTTCTATTGTTTTCTCAGCAAATCAGAGAAGACCTTGTAAGAGCTGCGTACTGCCCCTGCAGAGGAGGATAGATAAGTTTTATTTTTTAGCACAGTTTTGACCGTCCCCACCCCTGAAATAAAAATACCCCTAACAAAGTCCCCTTATATAATAAACAAGGCGATGCTATTTCACTTACCAACTGGAATAGGGGTAAAAAATAACTGGAATCCTTTTAACTGATAGCTGCCATCTGAGCGGAAAATCAACACCGCATAGTCCAGTCCAGTTACAGTAATTGTTCGACCAGTCTGCATACCACAGTACATACCAAACTTCTGGTTTCTGTCATTAAAAATCTCCAGAGAGTCATAGCTGCAACGAAAGAAAAAAGTAAAGGTCTGAAGTAAGCTCAATAGCAAACGAATGTACCTCACCTCTCGCTGAACCAACCTCGTTCTCAGGGTCCTCTTCCCGCCAACCCCCCCCCCCCCCCCCCTAGAGGGAAGAGGAGGACCCTGGAAACGAGGTTGTCTCTATACGGGTATCTCTCCAAAACGGAGACCTAAAATTGGCAGTACGCAGCTCTTACAAGGTCTTCTCTGATTTGCTGAGAAAACAATACAACAAACAATACAACAATGGACCCTAGCCCTGAAAACAATAGAGCTGCGTGATACCAGGTCCAATGAAATTAAAGGTTGTTAACAGCTGCGTGGTATCTGAAGTTGATCACTACCTCACTGCAGTCACTCATTTTGCTGTTTTCGTTTTGACCGTGTTCGTCTTAGAGTTGAAGATCTAGAGAGTTAACTGTATATCCAACTAACCCAAGAAACCAACGGTTAGTCCTTCACATGGCTCGGATGACCAGGAAGAACTGGTGGTGCCGTCTCCAGAAGGGGACGTAGAAACAGTGTCCTCAGTTAGTACTTTCGTGCTAAATACATACAGCTATTTCAATTAACGCGCGTTGTCGGATGAAAGCTTAAAGCCAAGACCGCAAAGTAGTATGGGTAAGGGTTAATAGCCATTGTATAAAAATCCTATACTACCTTGCGGTCTTGGCTTTTTTCGCCTTTTCCATCCGACAACGTCAATTGAAATAACTGTAGACACTTAAATAAAGTGTTTGTTTTTTACTCATGCGCGTAGCGGCATGAGGTAAGGTTTCGGCTCCGTTTTTCTTGTTATTTTTATTATTTTTATTTTTTGTGTCACGATTTTGCATGCAAATCTATGCACGCATATGTTAAATTGTACACTTCCGGTTTATAGCTTTGCCAAAACACTTCCTGTTTAGTGACTTCCGGCTACTCTCACTTCCGGTAAAAGAGCGTTACTCAAGTGTCACGACAGCGTCTCCTACAACCCTACTTACATTAGCAATGTTCATGTTTGGTATATATAAGACTTAGAAGAATCATTCCCTTCATTGTGGTACAGCCTTCATTTCCAAAACAATCAATAGTAAACAACGTGGTTTGCAGGAACGATGACTGAATGAAAGGAGTACTCTTCGCCATGTCGGACATCTTCTTATCATGTTTAAAATCAATCTCGTCCCCAGAGCCCGCACGTTTCAGGTCAGCGGAGACCGAACGTTCCGCAACCTTGGTGCTGACCAAAAGGAACGCGGCCTCTGGGAACGAGATTGGTTTAAAATATATCATAAAACTAACTTACGCATGCGCATGAGTAAAGGCTGCTAGGAGCCTCTTGTTTTTTTTTTTAATTGTTACTGGTCATATTATGCTCTTAGGTAAAACTAGGTACTTACTAGCAAGTTGAATCATCCTCCACGTTAAAATAGTTAAAGGAAACTTTCATTGCCATGCCGTTTGGGACATGAACAAGATACAGACAGTTCGTGTAGGGTGGGTAGTTACGGGGATATCCGGGACTTTTTAGCGTATTGTTTACCACTGAACCGCAACCTACAACAAAATTAAAGGTTTCTATGAGTCGACTTGCGAATATGGAACGGTCTTTTTATACTGAGTGGGTGGCGGACCGAAAGTCATTTGTAAAAAGCCGTTCAAAGAAAGCAAACTTTGTTTCGAAAACGATGAACATAAATGTGCATTGTGTGAAACGAGACAACTGAATAACGTAATATGTTAAATTTGTTGTGACCTTTGATTCAGGCACAAGGAACCCACACGCTTTATATTATATTTGTAAACTGAATACGATATTTGTAAACCGCAAATAGAGTCAAAATGGTAGATGAATCTGTTGCAGAGCCAAGTAGAATGGCCGTCGTTGTGAGATGCATTTTTTGATAGGATGTCAAAATGTTAATAAATTAATAACCAACAGTGAAACGCAAAACGATAATGAGAGCCGCGTAACAGCATCAAAATAAACAGCTTTGAGACGCGATGACCATAAAGAAGCTTTGTGCAATATTGTAACGGTCAAAGGTACGCGACGAACATCGTTTCGTATCGCGAAATGCATCTCATATCCACTTGACTCCGTAACAAATTCAAGGAAACAATGTTGTTCAGGCAAATGAACATCTACCATTTTAATTCGATTTGCAATTTACAATTTATAAATAAGCGTGTGGATTCCCTGATGATTGGTCTAAACGTTTTGTTGTATCACAGAGCAGTCACAGAATTGACGAGTAAACAAATGTAAAACATTACGCTACCCAGTTCTCAATGCATATTTGTGTCACGCTAAGACATGTGTTTTTTAATAAATCGTTTTAGAAACAACATTTGCTTTATGCCCCCCGAGTCCGAGAGTTAGCTTGAGTTTGAAGTCAAAGAATCGATGAGTAAACATATTGAAAAACATTGTATCATCTTGTTTTCACGATAAGATATATTTTTAATTCATCGAAACAAAATTTGGTTTACTTGAATTTTACAAATGGCAGCGAAACTTCACATATTTATAAACAACATTTCCCGTGCTGTAAGCTCGTGGTCTTACACACCGGTCAGCGGTATTACCATGAAACGTTTACAGTCAATAGATGGAAGGAAGGAAGGAAGGAAGGACTGACGGACGGACGGACGGACGGACGGAAAGAAAGAGTGAAAATTTGCAAATTTTTTCCCCGTCTGCTATAACTCGTTCAACACTTTGCGTATTCACGAGTTAATATATATAGATAGGCAGAGCCTAACAGCGTCGCACTTTGAACAAGCTTATAAACTTAGGTGAAACTTAACTAAGGTGAAAGGTCGCAAGCACAAGAATTAAGATTGACGACCGGCCTATTTTTCAATTTTAGCAATTCTCAAAAAACAGTATTACCTGACCGTCTGCACAGTACATTTAGACCGTACAAAAGTTCACAAAAACAACTTTTCTCTGTCTAGAATAACTAGTACGACTACTTTCCGAATAAAATACAGCTTTCGTTTGTCAAAAATTGCCCGAGAAACTGATTTGGAAATCCAAATTGCAAAAATACACAAACATATTTGCATAATAAGGCGACGCGAGTGAAGACAGAAAATCTAAGTCTTGATTTGTTTACATAAAATCGCTTTTCAATCTACGTAATGAATGAACAAACACATAAAATAGACAACACAATCTTCTTTCGAAGCAAGATTTTATCCCTGAAAGCTCTTCTTTTTCCACTAAAGCGGCTTCTGAGTATCCCTTAATTAGTATCCCTGTCTTGAGTAGCAAACCGCGAAAAAATGCAGAGAAATAACGACTTTACTGCTCCGCCTAACACTGCGAAAGATCCAACTTTTTTAAAACTTTAAAAAGTGTTTACCGAGCTGACGGCTGTGTAGCCGCGCGTGTGGCGTCATACGCGCATGTTTTGCGACGTCATACGCGCCCGCGAGCTAGTCCTGCGCAACGGACGCCCGGCGGGCACACGACGCGCCCGCGAAACATTCCGCTAGCCATGACCATGAAAAATGACGGGCATAGGTTCTATGAGTATGGGGCTACGCAGCCGGGCCTTCGGCCCGGCGAGTGCTCCGCTAAAAAGCCACTATTTTTAGACCATTTTAAAAATATCAGATATTAATTATTTGGTCATTTATATCAGGCTTCAGAATCAAATGTGAACTGTTAAATCCTGTATTGGGTTGCAATGTCGCGGTCGGATTAAAAAATACAACATTTATGGACTTTACGATCTGTATTTGGATTAGTTTGATGCCTTGAGAGTTTTAAACACTTTAATTCCTTTAACTTTTCTCCCTTGAAAAGCGTTCCGCCCAGATGACGTCATATTTGGCAGCATTGCATCGTGGGATCGAAATGCGGACAATATTTCAAAATGGCTGCCTCCGAAACACCAGTTTTTGCGATTCCTGTACATGTTGTGGATAATTGTAGAGTTGTACGTACCCAATAACAGTGCTTCGTAGCTCCTGTTTTTTCATAGCTACCTGCATAGTTCTTGAATGTTTTTACGCATTTCAATCCCATGATGATGCGCGCCAATTCTATTTTTAGAACCTGGGCGGAACGCTATTTAAACACCTGTACAGTCATAAACATATGCATGAATAAATTAGCAGTTACATTTAACTATAATAGCGCGAAAGCGCGCGTGATATCGCCTAATTCTTAGCCGTAGGCTCCGTCATGTAGACATAGCGTATATCGATAACTTTTTTACCATATTTGGGCAGTGTATCAATGTGTTGAATTATAATGTCAGATAAATGCATCGTACATTAGGAAAAAATATTCAGTCGAGATTATTCTATTTCAAGATTCAAGGTCCTACGAGAAGTGAATTAGGTAAGTAAACGTAAACGCATATTAATTGCTATATATGAAATTCAGAAAGAGGAATTGTCACAAAAAGATATGAAAGGAATGCATGATGGTAGATAGCACTAATTGTTATCAAGAAAGATGTATTTATTAAGTATAGACTTAAACAACAAACTAATCCGAGGGATGGCACCTCGCATGGGACCTGAGTCCCGTTCGTGCCTTTCCCTCTGGTCTGTATGAGTCCAGAAAAGTTGGAAAGAAGCATAGAAGCTTTTATTCACAGAACTGAACGCTGAAGTTACAACTAGAAATCGAATGAAACATAACGTAAAATACAATTTAAACGGTTAAGGAGGCTGAACAAACAAAACACCTGATAGAATCATCAGCGAGAAATAGCCAAATTGAATATAAATCATCTCGCGGTCCGTCTATAACTCGGCTCTGATATAACGCTTTTGACTTGGAAAAGATGGCAATCAGCGATGGTTTCCCACTACTTTATGGTGGTCTTCTTCAGTTATATTTTACATCATTTATCCATTGCACGCATTTTGGGCATCCTACTGATGAACAGTTACGAAATTCAGATATATTTAGTAGCCACATTTATTTGAGGTCTGTCCCCTTTGAATTATGTCAGTCGTTTATAGTAACCTGCTGCAAGAAAATAAGGTGCAGATATTACCCTTTGAAGTGGTTTATAAAAAAATTCAACATTGAAGATCTACATTTTAAGTAGTTCGATAATAAGAGAGTTACAAACACTTTAATTGTTATTTCACCCAAGGACGTAAGCTGACTAACTTGGAGCATTTATTCTCTCATGAATTAACAGCTGTAACCATACATGCGTATGGATAAATTAGTAGTCACATGGATCGTGCATGAGGAAAAAAATTCAGTCGAGATTATTCCATTTTAAGATTAAGTAAACTCCCACGAGGAGATTCGCGTTAAAAAAGGTAACGAACGTATATTAGTTCCCATGAGAAAGAGGCCCGCCCAGAAAGATAGAAAAGAAATAAAAATTGAATTGAGTAAATGGCGTTTTGCATGCATGATGTAGATAGCACTAAATTGTAATTAGGCAAGACGTATTTTTCAAGTATAATCTTAAACAACAAACTAATTCATTAAAGGCTCTTATTCACAGAATTGAAGACTGATAGGACTGATCGAACAGCGAACATAGCCGGCGGTATAAAACCGGCAATTAAGGGAGGCTGGAAACAGACGCATAACGCAAGGAAAAACAAAAACACCGATATTGAATTTATTTGAAAATTCAAGACTTTTCTCTTCAGTCTTGCGGAAAAAAACCTGGAAGAATCATCAGCGAGAAAAAAGCCGATAGAAAGCTTGAGTTTTCGCGGTCTCCTGTAACTCTGATATAACGCTTTTGCCTTGGAAACGATGGCAGTCAGCGATGGCTTCCCGCTATTCATGGTGGTCTTTTTCAGTATATTTTACATTGCTGTTTTCATCATGTCGATCGTTGGTAATGTGTGGGTTATAGTAACCTGCTACAAGAAAATAAAGGGACGATATTACCCTCTGATGTGGCTCGTGGCAAATTTGGCGTCTGCTGATCTCTTGTTTACTTTTCTCACAATTCTGGACCTTGTCAGTTTTTACTGGCAGTGGGTAGGTGGTGAATACTCTTGTAAACTTCAAGGATTCCTTGTCGAAGCAACTTACACTGCTTCCATCACAACACTTGTGGTGATAAACTATCAGAGAATGAAGGCTGTAACTGACCCTTTTCAAGGGTCAGTTATAGCCTTCAGTTATAGCAGACAATATTGGAAAGTACTCATAATCTGGGTCATGTGCCTAGCAGTGTGCTCACCTTTGGTGTACATATATCGCGTGGAAACACAAGCAAATGGTGACTTAGTTTGTGTTAATTCTACAAGTGGAGATATTGGTAGACAAATATACTACAGTTTGCATGCAACACTGTTCTTTATTGTCCCCTTGTTGTCTATGATTTTCACGCAAACCCACATTCATCGTGCTCTTCGCACAAGATGTATGCCAATGGGAAACTCTTTCATTGAGAAATCGCATCAACGACACAAGAAAGTTGCGAAGACACTTGCAGCTTTCACAACAGCGTTTGTTATCTGTTGGTCACCTTTTATGATCACGAGAACATTGATGTACTTTCACTTGGCTTCACCTGGTCTTGTTTGGAAAGCAACTCAACTTTTGGTATGCCTAAATGCCGCATTGGATCCCTTGTTATACGGCTACTTTGGTGGAAATCTAAAGGCTGCAATGCGAAGAGTACTGAAGTGCAATTATGCACAGCGACGGGAATTTAATTTACCAGTACCGTATAACTGAGTTTCGAACTAATGCCTCAACGGGCGTATTAGTAAACTTTAATGCAGGATAAACGGACGAAAACATTACGAAACAAAACACAATTTTAAACACTCTTTAAGGGAATTACTTTAAAGAAAAACTGGAATGATAAGCAGAAAGTTTACAGCTGACATCAAGTGTCGATCGCAAACAAACCAATTTAAATTTACAAATCGATAATGGCAGGTTGGGCCATTCCCTTATAATGTTAAAATAGATTCCGTACATTATTTTTCCGACGATATATTTATTGATTTCATTTTCATGTTATTTATTAGAAAACCGGTGCTGTTTATTATCTTTAATTACTCATGCGCGAAGCGGCATGAGGTAAGGTTTCGGCTCCGTTTTTCTTGTTATTTTTTGTCACGATTTTGCATGCAAATTTATGCACGCATATTTCAAATTGTGTACTTCCGGTTCATAGCTTTGCCATTTACACTTCCTGTTTAGTGACTTCCGGTTACTCTTATTTCCGGTAAAACAGCATTACTGAAACGTCACGACAGCCCTACGAAGAGTTCGTGATCCCTGGCGCAGACCAGAAGGATCGCGGGCTCTGGGGACGAGAATGTGGGAGACTATAACTACTGATGCGCATGAATAAATTAGTACTCACGTGGATCGTGCATAAGGAAAAAAATAAGTCGAGATTATTCCATTTCAAGATTTTGGAATCAGAATCGAACGCGACCCATAAAAGCGGTGGGTTACAAATGACGCTGGGTGCGATTAAAAAACGCAACATATTTTTTTTTTTTTTTTTTTTTTTTTTTATTTAAATGAAAACAATACATCATTGTAAAAGTTAAATAAAAGGACAACACACAACACAAAAAAGAAAAAAAAAAGTCTATGATAACTACCCTGTATAAGCTACTTATCAAAGCTTCCTATACAATATTTCCAATTAAGCTGATTTATGAATTCAGTTAAATTACACGATTTAGAATTTAATTTCTGATGGTACAGATAGTATTTTGCAAACAAAAGACACTGATTAAGTTTAAGCAAATAGGTTGTAGATGCGTCATTTTTAGAAGTAATGCCAAATAGTTCCTCTGTAAGTGAGGGTTGCAACCTGCAATTATGAACTCTATTAAACCAACTAGTTACTTCATTTATAAAATATCTAGTTTTAGGACAGTTGACAAAAGTATGCAAAATAGAGTCTGGTTCATCACAATAAATACATTTGTTACTGTTTACTATACCATAAATACATAGTTCTTTCCTAGTTACAACTATTCTATGAATTAATTTAAAATTAAACTCCCTTAATTTATTCTCACGGCATGTTTTTCCAATTTGGATAAACTTTTGCTCCCAGTTAATGTTTCCTACATTAAGTTCCTTCTCCCATTTTTTTGGACCCGCAGGGACAGTCTTAGTTCCATTGATAAATAGCCAGTAGTAATCTTTACATTTCAATTTAAGTAAATCGATTGTTACTGAGGGGGACAGTTGGAATTGAGTATTTTCAGGCAGAAATGTGTGTTTTATTTGAACAGATCTCGCTTTCAAAATAATATGCTTTGGGATTGCAGATAGCACCTGCAGATAACTTAAGAAGTTTGTCTTAATCCCATATCTTTCTTGAAACATTTGGAAAGATAACAGTTTTCCGTCTTTATCCATTAGGTCGTGTACTGACATTATTCCCTTCTCTATCCATGCATTATAACAAAAAGGTTTTCGGTCAATTAAAATATCCTTATTATTGAATAAGAATAAATCGTGACCACTCGCGCAATTATAGAGGGTCCTTAATTCAAGGAAATAAAGTAAGATGAACTTGTAAAAGTGTGGAATTGACGATTGTTCAACCAATTTGGTGTCAAAATTGCAGTGAAGCAGGAAATTTAGTCCACCATACCTTTTGAAAAAGTGTGTTGGAATGGATTTCCATTTTTCTACTGGATTTTGCGTTCTTATTAAGAGTCTCGAGATCCAAGCTAACCTCAGCGATTTAAAGAGAATAATAGGATCAGGAGCACGTAGACCTCCGTCAGCATAATCGTTACGTAATACATCTCTTTTTATCTTGTCTTGTTTTTTGTTCCAAATGAAATTAAAAATATATTTTTTGATTTTTAAGATATCATCTGGGTTAATATCGAGCGAGGATGCCGAATATACCAATTGTGAAATACCAATTGCTTTTGCTATGAGGCATTTGCCAAATAGAGATAAATTGCGACCACTCCAAATATCCAGTTTTGTGCTTAATTTTCTAATTTTGGCCTCCACGTTTTTTTCATAGTTTCCCTTTATATCGTAAGATATGAAGATTCCCAGCGCACGCTCGGGTACTTCACTCCAATTTAGGTCCAAGGGTTTACTCGGGTTAGTTCTCCACGGCCCAAGCCATATTGCTTTTTTAATTAGTTTTACTGATATTCAATTTGAGGCCAGAGATGTCGCTAAAAGATTCAATTGTATTCATCGCTCTTATGACAGAATTTATGTTTTTTAGGAACAATGTTGTATCGTCCGCAAATTGACTAATTTTATGCTCAGTGGAAAAGATTGTAATTCCCTCAATTGCTTTATCACATCTAAGCTGAGACGCTAAAAGCTCCGCTCCCAATATGAAAAGGTAGGGGGAGAGAGGGCATCCCTGTCGTACTCCCCTCGACAGTTTAAAGTAATCGGTTGTGTAACCGTTATTTAATACGCAACTTTCTGTATTGGAATAAAACGTTGACACCCATCGTTTAACGCTACTACCAAAATTGAAGAAATCAAGTGTTTGTTGAATAAAGGTCCACTCTATAGTATCAAAGGCCTTCTTAAAATCAAGTAAGAGAAGAATGCCAGGAACTTCCTGTACCTCCGTCTGTTCAAGTATGTCGTTTATCAGTCTTATATTCTGTCCGATAAATCTCCCTTTCATAAACCCCGTTTGATTTTGATTTATCAATGTCAAAAGGACTTTCTCAATCCTCGAGGCGATAGCCTTTGAGGAAATTTTATAATCGACGTTTAACAAAGTGATTGGCCGCCAATTGGACAAATCTTTCAAATCCGCATTTTCTTTTGGAACAAGTGTGATTACGCCTCTACGTTGGGAAATGCTTAATTTAGTGCTCTCGTATCCCGCGTTGATACTATCGAGGAGATCAGGAACTAGCATATTAAAAAAATATTTATAAAATTCTACTGTAAAGCCATCATCTCCTGGCGACTTTCCATTGCTTAAGGATTTAAGTGCTTTCAAGCATTCATCTCTTGAAAGGGGCCCTTCAAGCTCTTCGCGTTTATCATCCGATAATTGTGGTAAGTCCTGGCGCAAATTCTTAGTGAAATCTTGGAAGGCTTCCTCCGTGGTCTCTTTAACAGAGGTGTAGAGATTTTCATAAAACGCCTGAATTTCTTTAAGGATTTCATTTTCTTTAACGATTGTTTTTCCTTCTGCAATAGAAAGCTCTGTTATTGTCTTCCTATTACCGTTCTTCCGTTCCATATTGAAAAAATAATTTGTTGGTCTCTCTCCTTTCTCGATCCAATTTATTTTGGAGCGAAGCATAGCACCCTCAGCCTTTTTCTCATAGATATGTTGAAGTTCCTTTTTTAAGTCTTCACGTTCTTTTAACTCCACTTCGTTACTCTGTTCGGCGCTTTCCTCATTAGCAGCAATTTTTTCATCCAACAAGTCTATGCGAGATTGGAGCTGTTTCTCAAGTTCTTTCGTTTTCCGTGATTTGTTTTTAGCATAGGGAATAGTTAAGCTCCTAATCTCCATTTTAATCAATTCCCAGGTAAGCTTTTTGTCTGTTATTTCGGCATATTTTTGTTTTATATTAGGATAATTCTCCTTTATCATATTTACGTAAAGTTCGTCCTCTAATAAAGAGTTGTTAAATTTCCATAGCCCGGGTCCACGTTTCCTATTTTTAAGCAGAACACATAGCCTAACAGCTTTATGGTCCGGAGCAATCGAAGTTTTAACATCAGTATATTTAACTTGATGAGTTAATATTTTCGCAATTAAAAAGAAATCGATTCTTGATTTTATATTGCGTGCTCCAGATTCATAAGTAAAGCATTTTTTCCTGGGATATTTTTGTCTCAAGATATCTGTCAAGTCTAGTTCATTCATCATAGAGAGAAGTTGATCTCTGTAGGCTGTTGCTTTCCACAGAATGCCGCCTTTTTTGTCAATTGCCTGCAATGTGGTATTCCAATCGCCTCCCAGTATCAAATCGGAAATTACGGCTTTAGACACTAAAAATAATTCCAACGTTCCAATAAATGCCTTTTGTAAAGCCGGGTTATTTGGTGCATAAACATTGCATACAGAAAACTTCACTGCCTCAAAACAAGCATTGATTAAGACAATTCTGCCTTCCGAATCCTCAAAGGAGCTTTCAATTTGAATATCGTACAAAGGATTCAACAAGATACAGACACCTTTCTGATGGTTGGAGCCATGGGAAAAGAATATTTTTCCTCCCCATTCAGATTTCCATAATAATTCGTCGTGACGCTCAGAATATGTTTCTTGGAGTAAATAAAAAGTACAATTTAGATCTTTTAAATAAGAGAAAATGCTGAGTCTTTTTCGTTTGCTTTTAAGACCTCTAACATTTAAGGACAAGAAATTACAGTTTGTCATTTTGAGACTGAATCCAAAATAAAAACAAAATCAAAACAAGTCTTATATTAAGACAAAATACACTTAACAATTTGAACAAAACACTCAAACACTGATACTTTAAAGGGTAAATAAAGTTATTTACTAAGAGCTATGCGTCTACTGTACTTCCCTTAAGGTAGAAAAAAAAAACCTGAAAGCCCTTTATAAATCTTGAATTTCTTCTACAGAATGCATTTGTCTTGGCTTGCCCATCGGCGAAGTTTTGACAAAGATCTTTCCATCCAAAGACCAGCAGCTTTGAATTTTTCCATTTCCTCTTTTTTCTACAGCTCGAAACATCATCTCTTTTCGGTACGGTGTGAGATTTTCATTGATGAAGATCCGTTTTGGTCTCTCCGTCTCCGAAGTAACTAGCACCGTGCCGGGGAAGAGGCTTTGAACGGTAACACCTTTCAGATTCACGCGAGCTTTATAAAGTTTAGCTTTTGTCTTGTAGTTCACAAATCTAGCAAGAATTGGTTTTTCGCCTTTTTTCGTTTTGATGCGGTGGGATATTTCGATGTCGTTTTCCTCTAACTGGATCCCGATTTCCTGTGCAATTTTACAGATAATCTGGTCCGGAGGCATCTCGATATTATCAGGAATACCATGAAATTCCAAGGACGACTTTCTAGAATATTGTTCCAGGTTGTCGAGACTAACCTGGAGGTCTAGTATATCATTTGCTTGTTCTTTTGCCAATTTACTCGTGCTTCGAAGTTCTTTTTCCAATGTCGCTATATATTTGATCTGGTTTGCAAACTCTTCTTTAAGAGATTTGACTTCTTGATTGCTCTTTGCGATAGTGGCTTTCAGTTCTGCGACGTCTTGCGTCAATTTGAAGTTATTATTTAATAAAGTTTTTACCGTACCTTGTATTTCGATTAAAAGTGTGTACATTTGCTTCAAAGAAGGGTCTTCAGTTTCGTCTGGCAGAGAAGAAGGCGAAGACGCGGCCATATTGGAATTATCACCACGCTGGATCTTGTGTTCGGGAGATGTTATATCGTCTTCTGAGCCACGCTCTTCTCGCTTTTTCTTTTTGGTCATAGATTAACAGGGCTTATCTCTCGAGAGACAGTATCAAATGTATAAATTTTCAGTAAATTTCTACATTTTGAGAAGATTAGACGCTGAGCTCGTTTACACACGTCCGTTCATCTCGCTAGGTAACCCCTTATCCTAAATCCTTAATCCTTATCGTACAGCAAGACATAACTCCAAAGAGGAATATGGCAAAACGCAACATATAAGATCGACATTTGGAGTAGTTCGATAAAAAGAGAGTTAATACAAACATTTCAAGGACGAAAAACTAACTTGGAGCATTTATTGTCTTATGAATTAACAGCTGTAACCATACATGCGCATGAATAAATTAGAATTACAAACCAAAAATGTCAGGTTGGGGCAATTTCTCTTGTTGTGTTGTTAAATTAGATTCTATGCATTTTTCCGATAATATGAATTGAATATTCGAAGAGAAGTTTTATGGCTGCACCTATTCATGTATTAATTTATCCGTCTGTTTCACTTTGAGAGATCGTTAGGATATCATACGATGGCTGCTTGGAGAAAAACAAGCAGAGTAAACAACAAAATGGCGGAAAGAGAAAGAAGACAAGCGGCTCAATAAAGGAATTTCACCGCAGTCAAAGTCTTAAATGAAATCAGGTTTTTGAGCCCGCGAGAATGAACACCCACACACCAAACCATGTTTTCACTCAAACCGCTGGTCGGTGCAATTCCTGTATTTAGTCCCTTCGTGAAAGAAGCGGCCCTACTAGCAAGATATGTGAATGCCACCACCAAAGAAAATCAACATCAATATGTTTTGACGAAGTTTTCGTAACTACAGTTTTTATCTTCAAACTTTTGCGACAGCCAAATCATGAACCTACCTTGTCAGAAAAACAAAAAAATTGGGGGTCCACGACTTCGTTAATTTTGGAGATAAAACGGGTTGAAAAATACACCAAATGTTATTCAAAATACCTATAATGCAATATTTTCGGTAGAAGGGCTTATTAATTCCCGCGCTACATTGTATCAATCCATACAAGCTGTTTGCAGCTGTGACCGTCCAGAAGGACGTCGGACACCTCATCGAGACTTATATAACGTAATATCAACACTTAGAATTTTATTTTCAATACATTTTTAAGTGTAAAAAAGAAAATCTAAAATCCCCACTCAGGATTGAACCTGTGACCTCAGCTAGGCTGAGGCTTACATAGCCTACCGTACCACAGTACCACCTAGCTTCTCGGATTGCTTAGTCCTAAATTTAACTATATAAACTGCTACCCCCAACCTCAACTGAAAGCCAACCAGTTACTCCGTTATATAAGTCTCAATAAGGAGTCCGACGTCCTTCTGGACGGTATGATGTGGGCTTGACCCTGTGGCAACCTGCAGTTACCTCCTTAATGAAGTTTACGGTTGGGCCATTTTATTTATTTTGCATCTATAAGTCATGGGTTGTTTTCTGAGTGTTTCAGCCCCTTAGTGGGAACTGAATAAAGCTGTAACTAACTCATGTTAGCATTTGTTCGCTTGGTTCCTCCGTTGGCAGTCAGTCGGCGAAGAAGCTATGCCGTTTGCAACTTTTGTACTTCTCCTCGGTGTCTAGGACGACAACAAGCGCTTGAAACAGACTGTGTACGCTTAGAACTCAGAGAGGTCCAGAGAAGAAATTTTGCGCTAAAGATAAAAAACTCTCGACCGCTTTGGTGACCAATCAGATTGCAAAAAAAATAAGATATAAGTCATTTGACCCACGCACAAGTTGCTCGTTAATTTGATAGTCTTCTTTCTGAAATGCCATACTCACCTTGCGTTGCGTGCACTCCGTTCTTGTTATTCCACATGAACACGAAAAGTAAAACGAGCAAATCCATGGCCCTGCAGTGTTTTGTATCCTGCATCTCCGTACTCCCGACACAGGCTTGAGACAAAAGTGGTCAACCTTTTGTGACTTTCTTCAAGGGCACATTTGATCACTCCTGAAGTCAAATCGCACAAGAGGTTATACAAAATAGTGCGACTTAATTGCAGCGCAACGCTGACGAGAGCGTTGCGGATTAACACTCGCGTGTAACACGTGCGCAAGTTATATCTCAACGCTGTAAAAAGTAGATAACTCAGTAGCAATTCTTCGTTGCGAGGCAAGTTGCGAAGAGGGGTGTTACACGCTCATTTTCATCCGGAACTTGTCTTGCAAAGACTCTCGTTAGCGTTGCGTTGCAAGTTTCTGGCCAAAATTTCCATGTGTAACAGCACCTCACTAGAGTGGCGATCATTAGATACCGCAAAACTCGAGAACGATCGCGAGTTTCTATAATGTTTTACTTAACTTAAGCAAAGTAAATTCAGCAGTTGTCTCGTCACAAAGTCGGCTTGCATGTCCACTGACTAAGTTGAATAAGAACGTTGCATCATATCATCGAAGTCTTAAACGATTTTTTATTTGTGATTATTCCGTGATCGAACATTCGTACGTCGGCTTAGAGATCAAAACGAAAAATGAAATCAATTTACAAGGATAGGACTTGACGGTGAAGGTTTCGTTTACAAACAGATGTTTGAAAATCTCACGTAATATAGTGTTGGTGATGAGACAATAAATATTGAGTTCTTAACAAGTTTTTGATGGCGATACTTGAAAGGAAAACTTAATAAAAAGAAAACAGAAATCATTGAAGAAAGACATACCTTGCAACAGCAGTCATAAAAACTCCGAGTGAAAGTATCGGGTAAGTTCAAATGGCACCAATTTGAAAACGAAAAGGTTTATAGTTCAGTGAGTGCAAATGGTCACATTCCTGATATCTGATTGGAGAATCCCGATCAAGGGACGGGTTCGTTATCGTCGTAATTATGTTTAATGGTATTGTAAAACATCATCGTTTGTGGGATTAGAAATTCGCAGCATAACTGTAGGACTAAAAACAATAAACTTAACTTTGACACATATGGGTGTACATTTACTGGATTTTCATGTATAAAAGCTAAAAACCAAATCCTTTAAACAAACAAGAAGCTATACACAGCTTAAACTCGTGGCGTCTTTATTACACCCAGTGCATTATTTAGAGCTTTAGTGCTTTTACGAGAAACATAAAATTGTCTGAAAAGTAATGCTACATTCAGTAGCCGACACTTGATATCACGTAGCTTTTTAATAAACTGACCAAAGGTCACTGCTATCTAACTACAAACACTTGAGAACACAAAATGTGACCGAGAAGCACTACTCACTTTATACCTCGTTGGCGTATAACTCCACGAGTAATAATGAAGTTTATCTCAGCTCGTAATCTGTTGAAAAATATCGCGTCACGAAACAAGGTTCAACTAAGAAGCAGGTAAAGCAGTTTGCAATTGAGTGTCGTAAAACCAAAACCAAAGTAATTACTCTGACCAATCACAACATGGGCAGACGATCAATGAACCAATCAGAACTCGAAGCAAATACATGTAGCCAGCACCAAACGCGGGAACAACTCACAATTGGTTTTAGATTTTACTTCTGATTGGTTGGGAAAGTGGCGCGAGATATTTTGGCCAATCACAAAGCGTAGCGAAATTACTTTCGACACGCAATTGAAAACAGCTCTATTGCTTACACAAATAATTAGTTCAGGTTTTCTTTTCTCTCTGTCATTGAAATTTCTTTTGTTTTTAGTCTTGGTTCTGGACGTGCTGCTGTTACAAATTACTGTCAACAGGGAAAGAAATTTACCCTTCCAGAAGTATTCACTTTTGCTCTAAAGATGTATTCTTCAAACAACTTCCCATGCTTAAAGGATGTTCTAAGTTGTCAAAGAGAGGCGTGCGTTTCTCGAAGCTCCCGAAGACTTCTCGGGCCCGAAAGCAATTTTTTAAATGTAGTTTCTAACGAAAGGCGTTGAAGTTTTTAGCCCACAAATCAGCTTAAGTTGTGAAGTAAATGCAAGATTTTATTGCTTAGCTTTCAAAATCAACAAAAACGGAATCTTTATTGGTAAACATTCTGCACGTAACACAGCTTTATGGGTTCGAAACGTTTTTGGGAATTTCGGGAAACGTACGCCAGGACTCAACCATTCGACGTGAAAATGAATTTTATAATTAGTCAGTAGGTCAGTATGAATGTTTTGAAATTTGGGCAAAAATTACAACGATTCATTGCTGGGTTTGTCGTTTTTTTCATTTTAGATAGTTCGTCTGTACGTGAGTGCGTGCCAGGATAATCTCTATTGTCTTGGGGTTATATTTGAGCAAGAGAAATAATCTTAGAGAACAGATACCCCACACATGGGCTTATTCCATTGTGTCATACTGAGTGTGATGGCGTGGTTATTTTAACCCTTTAACTCCCAAGAGTGCCAAACCGTCAAAATTCAAGAAAAATCCCAAATTTAATTTTTGTAAAATATTGAAAAACAAATGGTACCATGCAAAAGTACTGCTAAAGAGGTTTCATTTGAATGGTTACACCACAGGATTTCGTTAACAGACTCAAAAGTTAGAACTACATTACATGTCTCCATTACTGACTCTGGGAGTGAAAGGGTTAAGACGTTCAAGCAAGTAACCGTGGACGACAATCCTGCTGGTGTACGTTGGATCAAACTAGTGATCTGATCGGTTTAACAAGTGAAAACATAGTATCACAGGTCACAGGTCAGGTTAGATTTGACCTGACCTGTGACACCAAAAATTTAAACAACATGATTCAATGTAACCGCTGTAATTTACAATATATTGGAGAGACAACGACGCTTAAAAGACAGATTTAATGAACACCGCCGTATCATAGATAATCCTAACACCAAGTCTAAAGCTACTACAGCCGCCGAACATTTTCTCTCCTCTCCTAATCACATTGCTAATGACATGCAACTAATCCCCATTGAGTTGAGATTCTTGAATTGAGGTCAGTATAAGAAAGGAGTGCAATTTTTGTGTTGTGTATATGAAAGTCCGGGGTGCCATTTTGATAAATTTTAGTATGTGAAAGGATAATGCTGGTTTGAACATCGGGGCGGAGCCTCTTCGAATAGTTTTCAGAGAACATTTGGTTTGTTGTGATTGAAGAATACGATTAGATGTTGTCCTTTTTTTTTCCCGTAGAAACAAAGAACAACAAGCCGCGTGTATAGGCTAGAAATGTTGAAACACATCTGAACTTAAACAATTCAGTGCCGATTAACTTTCGTTCACGACAGATGGCTTTCCATGTTTTCTCTCCAACTGTTTGATAATTGTAAAAAAAAAACCGCGTGGGTCAGAAATGTTCATTCTTAACGAATTTTAAATTTGAACTTTAGTAACTTGGGGTGCTTACAATTATTGAATACTAAAGAACATCAAGGACGAGAAAAATGGTTTACTTTGAATTCAAAAGATTACTGGTCTTCCATCAGCCACCTCCAAATTGCATTAGCCTCTTTATCAAAACGAGGCCCAGTGCACAGCTTTTTATATAAAAAATGAGTTTTTTTATTCACAAGCTTACTAGAAATTCGTGTCTCGCAGAACCTCGGGAAAAAAAAGAAGCTCGAGGAAGGGTGCACCGCCGGTCGAAACTTTGGTGGCGTCTCGGTTTGCATATGAGGCTTTTCGCCGTTCTACCTTGTCTTCTGTGAAACCAAAAACGTTGGTAGAAGGTCCTTTCGATGGTTCGCGTACCGTTTACCGTCCGCCATCTTTGTTAACCATGCTCCTATAGGCTTACATGAAGTAGTTTGTCTGACTTTATTCAAGCTTTGTTGCGCTGTTGCCAGGCAACTGCAGACATCTTCACGCGCGGCTCAGTTCCCGAGGCACGACAAATTTATTAACCTCGCTTCGCGAGGAATAATAACTGATTAACTGAAAGACAAACTCGCGAGCCATAAACTCGGCGCCGATCTCCAAATTTTTCATCAGAAATGTTAAGACCAGTCAGAACATTGTCACTTTGCGTAAAAGATAACCTTGTTATATGGTTGCAAGATAATTGGCCAATGCTTGCCTCTGATTCTTCTCAACGACATCAACAATGCAAACGTAACACGCTCAATGATTCGCTTAAAGACTGTGAACAGGCTCCTTTTGGGGGAGTACTGGGTTAAAAGGACTGGGGAGGATTGCCAGAGACTGGGAGGGGGAAGTGTCCGCTCGGCTCGCTCCGCTCTCCGATTTCCGCTTTTAACCCAATACCCCCAAAAGGGAGTCAGTTCACAGGCGAATTCTCACTTACTGGACTCATGCGAGCCCAATATGACAAAATATTTAAGCAGTCGTTGCTGTATGGATGTTTCAGTGATTTTAATTCTCTATTTCAGATTTCAATTTTTTTCAAATAGCTGCTATTCTTTATAAGGCATTTTCGAGTTGCCGTAAACCTCTACATCAAAACGAGGCTTGGTGCTTTGTGACTGAAGGCTCATTCTCATGTGAAAAACTGTGCACCAGGTCTCGTTCTGAGAAAGAGGCTAAAGGCTGGAACACACGGTGCAACGTTTCTTACAACGCTGCGCGCAACAGTTGCAGAAGTAGAATCGAGTTCTACTTTTGCGACGTTGCCAATCTCGTCCCCAGAGCCCGCGCGTTTCAGGTCAGCGGAGACCGAACGTTCACCCTAGGTATTTGGTGTATCCCTCATCATATTAAATGTATGGTACTTCATGTATCCCTTATTGTAATGTATTTAGATATATTGCAGTGTAATTTAGTGTCGGATTACAGTATCTAGGGTTGAAGCACTGATTTTAGTATTTAGGTTTCAGCACTGATTCCAGTCTTTCCGATGTATCGAAAGGGTTAGTTCTTATATATGGTCTGGGCTAGCAGCATATTTTCTTATATCCCTTAAAAATTACAGTTTATTCTCCTATTCTTTATAAGGCATTTTCGAGTTGCCGTAAACCTCTACATCAAAACGAGGCTTGGTGCTCTGTGACTGAAGGCTCATTCTCATGTGAAAAACTGTGCACCAGGTCTCGTTCTGAGAAAGAGGCTAAAGGCTGGAACACACGGTGCAACGTTTCTTACAACGCTGCGCGCAACAGTTGCAGAAGTAGAATCGAGTTCTACTTTTGCGACGTTGCCAATCTCGTCCCCAGAGCCCGCGCGTTTCAGGTCAGCGGAGACCGAACGTTCACCCTAGGTATTTGGTGTATCCCTCATCATATTAAATGTATGGTACTTCATGTATCCCTTATTGTAATGTATTTAGATATATTGCAGTGTAATTTAGTGTCGGATTACAGTATCTAGGGTTGAAGCACTGATTTTAGTATTTAGGTTTCAGCACTGATTCCAGTCTTTCCGATGTATCGAAAGGGTTAGTTCTTATATATGGTCTGGGCTAGCAGCATATTTTCTTATATCCCTTAAAAATTACAGTTTCCGGCAGCTAGTCCTCGGTGATGTAGTGGATAGTGTGCATGGAGCAGATCATACTGCCCGGGTTCGATTCCCTATTCTGCTGTTTTTCTCTTTTTACTGAAATAAAAACTAAATACAAAATAATAAGGGATACACCAAGTACATACCAAGTTCACCAACCTTGGTGCTGACCAAAAGGAACGCGGCCTCTGGAATTGCATCGTGTGATTCCCCCAAAATATCTTGTTACAAGTTGCACCTTCTGTCCGGGCCTTTACAGCAGTTAGGAAATGGCCTGATTGCAGTTTTTTTAACTTTTCAATCTCAATTGCGTGCAAAGCCAAAACTGGAAAATGATTTCTCAGTTTTCGTATTCAGAAAGAAAGACGAAAGCACGACAACAATTGAAGAAACTGGACAAAAAGAAAAAAAGAGTTCTGTGGCTTCCATTTGAGTTTCACGGACCCAAAAGTTAAAGTCGCATGATTTAAAGTTAGTAAGAGCCTGAGGGTGAAATAATTAAATTACGAGTTCTCTTGTGTACGGCGTCCTTGATTCCCAGGGGTACTTTAACAGGACACAAACAGTACCGCAGAAAAGTACTGCTCAGTAGCTTTCATATGAATGGTCACACTGTAGGATTTTATCTACAGACTCAAAAGTTAGGACCACAATGTACAGCATAATAAACAGTACCGCAGAAAAGTACTGCTCAGTAGCTTTCATATGAATGGTCACACTGTGGGATTTATCTACAGACTCAAAAGTTAGAAACACCTTGTACAGCATAATAATCAGTACCACAGGAAATAAAGTACTGCTCAGTAGCTATCATTTGAAGGGTTACACTTGGATTTCATCCACAGACTCAAAAGTTAGAACCACCTTGTACAGCATAATAAACAGTACCACAGGAAAGTACTGCTCAGTAGCTATCATTTGAATGGTCACAAGGTAGAGATATACTACATTAGTGGAGATTAAATTCTCGTAATTGAAAGGTTAACAAGCGGTCACAATTTCCACGCGTGCATCGTCCAGAGAGAAACAAATTACGCGCGAGTTTGAGCGTGTACGCTTTGCGCACGCGTATTTCGCCTCATTAATCTTCTTCCTCTTCTATGCTGCCATATCTTTGTGAAGTCAGTTTGTTTCTTTTGAGATAATCATCTAATACCCTCATAGGATTTTGAGGTTTTACAAAATGATAAACCTCACCACTTGACGTCGACATATCCAAGAGTTGAAATCGCGGTTTTCGGATCTTTAACCGAAAATACAATTCTTTAATACTGCTATTTATCTCCACTTCCGCCATGCGAACTTCTTCCACTGCGTTTCCCGAGTTTCTGATCAGAGATTGCAGTAGTGCGCATGCACCGTCTGCAGTGATGATATTGTAACCAATATTGAGAACTTTAAGAGTGTCATTTACTTCCAGACTCTTAGCAATGTTTTCTATTCCTCGATCGGTGATACGATTGTTATTCAAATTAAGCTCTAGAAGCTTGCCATTATGATCCAGTGACAAGGCAATGCATCTCGCACCATCGTATCCAATCTCATTCCAGCACAAATCAAGCTTTTCAAGCGTTCGATTCTCTTTCAAACCCGCGCAAACATGTTTGACTCCCTCGTCCCCGAATCGGTTCCATCCCAAGTTTAATTCTCGCAGAGAAATGTTACGCTCGATCATTTCACCCAGATATTCCCCGCCAGTAACTCCGAACGAGTTATGGCTCAAATCAAGCGCGGAAAGAGAATCCTCTGTTTGTAAAACGTTGCTAAAAAGTTGAATATCGTCATCAGTTAAGTGATTCCGCGAAAAATCAATTCTAACCAAACTGTCATTCACAGTCAACATATTACCGAGCGCTTCTGAGCCTTCTTTACCAATTTTATTCTCGGAGAGATTTACGTCAGTTATAAGACTATTTACCTCCAGCAATTTGGCCACGGCGATAGCCCCTTTATCTTGAATGTCATTTAGTGAAAGGTCCAGTTTCCTGAAGGAGGAATTTCGCGCCAAAGCGTCGGCAACTGCCACAGTGCCCGTCGGACCTATCCCAAGATTCCTCATGATAAGTTCTGAGTCCCCGGATGTCATTCTGTCGAGGAAGTATGTCATGGCGAGCGGCGGAATGCCAAGTTGCTCGCAACTATTTAGAAACGATTCCCGGAGAGTCAAATCGTGTATTTGACAAGCGTCTTGTACATCTTGATGCCTGTCCTTTCTGTCGAGGCGATGAATCGTCTTCGTGGTGTTAAGAGTCGCGTTTTCCACGATCAGCGTCTCTCTTTTCAGACCTTCTTCATATTCATCCAAGATGCGGTTCAGATGGATTAACAAGTTGGTCTCCGACACTGCACGGCTCTGTGGAAAAACATAAATTTCTTGAGCCCATCGCTTTGACTTTTTCCCAATTGTAATGCGTGGAAAAATGCTAAAAAACGGATGTTTGCTCTTCGGCGCTCGTGATGAACGCCTCATCGCTGGAGATACCAAATTTCTGCTCCAGTCAAAACACACTTTCTCTTCGACTAAATTATTTCAGTCATTTCAGCTATCCTCGAAGACAAATTCAGTAAAAATGAGTGTGAAATCTAAGAGTTCTTCTCCATGGTTGTCCAGAGGGTAGTTGTTTATGGTTTCAAGACGTTACCGGCATCGTCCGGTTTCATACGAACGAATAGCTTTGTAAAGGGTTTTGAAAGGTCATATGACCGCTTTTAAGATTGTTTCATAATCCTCGAGAAATTTGAGTAGTGGAATTCACGATAAGGGCAAAAGGCGAAGCCTGATGTCACTCACGTCTCCAATGCAGATTTTTCTTCTTTAATAAAATTACATGGATACTAAGCGTAAAAGCAGATGGTTTTTTCGTTATGAATAGCAAACTACTTTTAGTTCAAATAAACTGGTTTCACGAACAAATAAAAAACAAATCCTTTCTTCGTATTGGAGAGATGTTAAACTGTTAATTTCAGCTCTAAGTGCTAGTTTTGAAAGACATTAAACGTCTATTTAGATAGTATGATGGCTTGATGAAGGAAAGCTTGGCTTTGACATGACCTGGGAGGAAAATTAATAATAAAAATTTATTTATCGGTTACGAACATGTGTACACTCTGTAAACAGAAATGGTGATTAAACGTAAAGTGAAACGAGTCATTTGTACCGATTTGTTCGGCAGTCTTAATAAGACGAAAACTGTTTTGTCAGTTGCCAAAAAAGGTCGCTATCCGATTTTCGTCTACGTACTTGACTGGCCCTAGGGCAAGAATTGAAAACTGATCGAAGAAGAAACTTAATCAATATGAATTCTTCGCCAAATTTTGCACTGAATTTATTAATCCGCTCTAACAACTTTGTTTACTGTTGTTTAATACTTGGACAGGCTTTAGGCTTTAGAAAATTTGTAGACGATCCGCTTTGTGTCAAAGAAACGTTCAAAGAATCTAAAGATTCAATAAAATAAAAACTGATAATTGCGCTGACGGTTCCTGACGCGTTTAGACCGCAGTCTAAACTTTCAGTACAAACATAAAGAACATTCAATTTCTGGTCGCTTTATAAATGAACGTCGTACGTCGTTAATTTTAAAAGGAGATCATCCATCAGTTAGACTTACCCTTGATGGTTTAGTTCCGTGATTTTGTAACCTGAAAATTTCCGTGATAATACTTCCAGACATCACGCGCGTTATTGAGTGAAGACATCAAATTTCCGATGAAGTGTTTTTGGCCTTTGCACCTTTGAGATAAATCTAAACAATGGCCTGTTTTTGTTTAAAATATCGACCGTAATCGATCTCTGTTTGTTGTATAATTAGGAGCCTGGGTTTTGAAAGGTAACATGTTTTCCTACATAAATTTACTAGACTGACCACAGCTATATATGTCTCGCTGGTTCAATAGTTATAATGAATTGCAAGCAAACACGAAACGATAATATGCGTGACTTGTCAGTCAAGCTTTTTGGCATGGTTTACGTGCGCTCACGCGAGTTTCATAACAGGCGGGCAACAAAATCGTGTCACTTGTAGCGCAACAATGTTTTTTCATTTGCAGAATTAAGAAGGTGACGCGACTTCTACTTTCTGCAACATGAAAAATTTTACAGGAAACAATGTTGCGCGACAAATTTCACGATTTTGTTGCCCATACAGTAACGATTTTTACTGCGGCTATTGCGAAACGCACGTGACACGAACGTCATGAGGTCAAATCGCATGAACCTGCGCGAGAACACTTAACGCGCGTTGTTATGTCGTTGTTGCTTTCGAAAGGCAAAACTAATAGTTGGCCCAAAAACACTGTACGGCAATCGAATGAGCTAATCAGACTTCGCCTCGAAACAAATACAGTACGTGCAACCAGCTACCAAGCGCGGGAAAACTCCCCGGTGGGTGGCGGGGGGGTACTGTGCAAATTTTTGGGTGGGGGTGTGCCGCTGGAACTCTGAGACCCTTTTAATAAGGCGGGACTTAACCTAAACGCCACTTTTCCGCCACTTGACATGGCTTTAATGCAAATATTTCGTTCACGTTTCAAGCAATCCAAAACCTCTATGCTTAAAACATAAACCTATGTTATGGGGTGTTTTGTAAATTTTTTGGTGATTTTGGGGTATGTTTGGGAGGAAATAGTTTTTCTCAAAGGATTGGTAAAATTAAGAGAAATAAGAAATGTTGAAGATCTAGTGAAGTTTTAAAATTAGAATTTGTAGTTAATAATTAATAGACGGATACCAATCCACCCGCACGAGGGAGATCTTGATAACCTGATGACGCTGAAAACAATATATACGACGCGACAGCGTCTTTTCCTCCCATGTGGGGCACAATTTCTTAGATGTGCACGAGGCGCAGCCTCTTGCACATCTAAGAAAATGTGTCCCACATGGGAGGAAAAGACGCTGGTATCCGTCTATTAATTATTAACTACAAATTCTAATTTTAAAACTTCACTTAATCTTCAACATTTCTTATTTCTCTAAATTTTACCAATCCTTTGAGAAAAAACTATTTCCTCCCAAACATACCCAAAAATCACCAAAAAATTTACAAAACACCCCATAACATAGGTTTATGTTTTAAGCATAGAGGTTTTAGATTGCTTGAAACGTGAACGAAATATTTCCATTGAGCCATGTCAAGTGGCGGAAAAGTGGCATTTAGGTTAAGTCCCGCCTTAACTATATTAGACCATTTCGACTGCATTTTGCAACCCTATTCTAGACTAAACACCGAAAACCCCTACCCTATCCTAGCAGGGGCGGATCCAGGGGGGGGGGGTGAAATGGGTGAATTTTCACCCCCCCCCCCCCCCCTTTTCTGAGACCCTTTCTTTCTTTTTTTCTAAAGTATTTCTCAGATAAATAATATTTTATTTCTCTGGTTCTATTGCATTTAAAATTTCAACCCCCATTTCAAAATCCTGGATCCGCCCCTGCCTAGACCTGTTCCAGACTCGCTATTTTCCAGAAACTTGTTCACTATCACAGTCTAAGATGCCAGCAGGGGTCAGTAAAAATGCCGTACTGCCCACCGTACCGATTTTTAAATGCCATTTGCCAGTAAACATTGTCTAGACTAAATTCTCCACGCAACTGATCAGTTTCGTGGAAAATGATACCCTATTCTAGACCAAACATCTCTGATTACTATACCCTTTCCCAGACTAAACTGCCTGAAAACCATACCTTTCACATCGGCACATACCTATATAGCTCATATAAGGTAGTACTCCCCCCGGAGCGGGGGGGGGGGGGGAACGCGTGCAAGCAAATTCTCTCCAACGAAGGGCTTGCGCTCAAAACGTCAAATTTTTTAATCTCTTTACGGGGGCCAATTTAAGCTAATTTACCTTATTAACTCAGTTGATAAAACCAGATTTTCAAATTTGCTTTTGGTTTTACTTCTGATTGGTTGAGAAAGTGGCGCGAGATTTTTTAGCCAATCACAAAGCGAAGCAATACAAAACCATAGCAATCGCGAAGTCACCGTCATGTACACTGAATTGAAAGATCCATGTGAAGGAAAGATCATTTGTTCACTTGAAAATGGGTGCTTTATCTCGCATCCTACACCATCTGTTTGGTGAAACGAAGTCATTTCTTGAATAGACTGCGTGTTTTGCCAAAGATCGGTGGCCGGAGCGCGCGCGATGCGAGGTGTTACCCTCGTTACTCGCGGATACTCAGTAATCTCTCGCATCGCGCGCGCTTCTTACTTCGCTATTCGGTGAGAAGTAAATAAATAAATAAATAAATAAATAAATAAATAAATAAATAAATAAGAGGCTGCTTACGATCTATTTCACTAAAGAAATCTTACCTTTGTATTATCACTTCGCTGGGTAGAAACGGCCTACATACCAAGGGAATACAACAAGATATCAACTGCGCTACTATTAATTTTATGGTTCTTAACCAATCAGAAAGCGTTAAAAGGAGAGTCAGTATTATCATGGTAATTCTGGTATTTCCTTAAAAAATAAGTGAATACGACTGCGTAAAAACAAACTTGATTTTAGAGCGTTTTCATCTGACGTCACGGCAGCCATATTGGTGTTCCAAAACAAAGAAACGGCGGCCATATTGGTGTACCAAACCAATCCTCCGGGAATTGAACTCTATTTTTATAAAAATATTTTCTTTTGTTTCAGTAAACAAATATGGCCGCTGGTCACGTGAGTGAAAACGCTCTATAGACCGCTCGGTTAGTGCTCTTAAGGGGCGCAATTATTATCGCAACAAATAACCACGTCAATTTAATCAACATAAATCGTTCAGGAAATCCGATTGAACTCTATTGAACTGATTACATAAAGTTAGTGCCTGGCTAAACTAGGAAACATTCGGTTGCGGAAAGATTGCAGTTTCTTCTAATGCGGCTAAACTAGGAAACATTTGTTTCGGAAGCAAAATTTGCGTCCGTCCGGGAAGCAAGAACTGTTTTTGACTTGATTTAATAACATTTCCTTGCGTCCGGAAAGAAAGATTTGCGTCCGCAACAAATGTTTCTCGCGCGGCTAAAATGGCGAACATTTGCGTCCGCAACAGTCCGCAACAAAGTTTCCTAGTTAAGTCTGGCCCTAACAATTGTCGAAAACAAGTAGTTTTAACGTCTTGTCTTTAAAAATGTACAATTTTGACGCGAATTACCAGCGAATTGCCTTGCCTTTAAATACATCTTTAGAAGAATGCATTTTCTTTTCATTGCAGTTTTCTGATTCATTTATTTGAAAATTGAAAAGCAAACAGTTTCAATGATGATATATGTATTTTTAAAATATATCGCCTTCAGAAATGTTTTCTTTATGTACTGAAATCCTTCATCTTTGGAAATCCTACCATTTTTTTTATTTAAGTGAAGAGTGATTTAGGTATCTTACCATATTTGAATAGAGACTTTTTGTAATTTCAATAAAAATAACATTTTCCATTTTTTTTCCGACGGTTAAGTTACAATTTACTGTAGTTGTTTTCAGAGTATTTAGAATTAAAATCGTTTACTGCTATTTATTTAAAAAAAGATTTTAAAATGCACGAAAATAACACGAACTGACATAACCGAAGTTTCTTACCCTCAGAAGTCTCAACCAGAATTTTCTTACGTCCGCCATGTTGGTTTTCCAAACGGCATAAAAATCTGCAATAAACCTTTGTTTCTCAACTGTAAACGGACTAAAATTACAAAGAAATGTTTCGTTGAAGTCTTCTGTAAATTTTAGCCAACCGGATCAAGGTGAACAATTATCGGAAATTTTGCAATGTTTACAGTCAAAAACAACTGCAAACCCCATTCAGTGTTTCATAATGTTTCCATGCAACCAGAAAAGGAAAAACTCTTCGTTTAACAACAACTGACAAATGACACTATCGAATGAAAGAGGACCCACAAAGAGATTAATTTATGACAAAATCATTGTTATTTTTTCATCCTTTCGAACAATCATAACTTGGTAAACAACCTTTGACGAATCGGAAATGAGTGCTGAGCAAATATTATCATTTGACATTGACATTTTGAAGTTAACAATTGTTCTTCAAGTGAAAACAAAAGGGAAAATATTGCTTTGAGAATATTATAAATTGCCAAAGTAAACTCGTGACCCGGTATGACATGTGCCAAAGTAATGTTTGCAGAGTCTGCGCAAACATTAACCAATCAAAACTTCAGTTGAATACGCGACGGATCGATCATCCGACATTAAATTTCTAGTCTTTCCCTCCTTGGCCCAGTTGTTTGAAAGCCGGGATTAAAGTAGCCTGCGTTCCTCGCCCCATTCTTCTCGCCGGCTTCGCCGGCTCACCCTGGCGGCTCTGCCGCCAAGATACTCGCGCGATAACCCAAACAAGTGAGCCTGCTCGCAGGCTAGGATTAAAGTGATTTGTTTCTTATAGCAGAATTCTTCATGGTCCCGGTTGCATAAAGCAATTTAAGTTTAAGTGGGGGTTTCTACTGAACCGCCTCTGCGTTCGGAAGGGTTGCTCGCGTTCTGTATTTGCGTTTCCTATTCCCGTTAACCTACATTCGGCCAAATTATCCATTATAGCGCAGAAGAAAAATTCCTTCGGAACGCAGGGACGGTTGCGCGTTTGTAAACTTGACTACATGTATCGCTCTCGTTTGACCTCAAAGAGTTTGAAATCTTGAAATTCTCGCTTGCTAATGGCTGACAAATGTTATGCGCTCTCGTCAACTCTCAGGCGCTCTTAAACAGTTTGAACTCTCGTCAAATCTCTCTTGCTTTTGACCGATAACTCTTATGCGCTCTCAATGCGACTTCAACACGGCTCATGCAATCTCAAAGAATTTGAACTCTTGTCGACGCTTGCTTTTATTTGACCACCAACTTTCATGCATGCGCTCCAAAAGAGTATGAACCTACTCGAATTTATGTTACTGCGAATCGACTGATAACATTGGTTCAAACTCTCATTGATTTCATTGATTTCATTGATTTCTCGTTCGCCAACCCAGCTGGTCTGAGAAATTTTCTTCCAGATCGATCTCGCGCGTGCCATGGTTTTTAAAAGTATCTACCTGTTAACTATAAGCATGGCGGGCTTTATTTCGTTAGAGTTGTGTTCTTTTTTTAAATTTGCCTTGCAAAAAATAGAATTAAACGAGCAAACTTGTGAGGGATGTGAATGACAAAGATGAGATTGAATCGAGATTTAAATCTGAAAAAGTAAAGATTAAAAACCTGAAAATGCTATATATATTTTTATTTTCTGCTTTGCAAGAAACCGCGGTTGAAAACCTCTTGTTGAAGTCTAGGTCGGACTCCATTTTTTATATAATTTCCATTAACTATCTTTCTCTTAATAGATCTTTGCTATATATCCAAATTATCTACCAGTTATTTGGTTACAACAATTAACATTAGCGATTATCGCCTCCTTTTTGACCAATCAGGAGACATCGAACCGTCTTGTTATAATTCCGTGTCAGCAGGTGTTGCCGGAATGAACGTGAAGACAATTCTAAATTATGCCTGTTCTTCTCATAATATTTTGTATTTCAATGTTTTGTTTCCATTGCCAATATCTTGTACCAACAAGGATGCTTTAAATGGGTCAATTTAGAGCTGGCGTGTCAGAAATGTAAACAAACTATTTTCACTCCAACGATGACACAAAAAAAACCTGCAAAACTAAATACACATGTACTGTTTTTCTGGCATTGAATATGTTATGTCAATTGTTGAACGAAATTCCAGGTTTTCGAATCTTTATGTTTCATTTTCACTCTATTCCTGGGCAAGCTTACTTCAGGCGGGCTATATATCTCGATCTTATCGACTTGAAATGAAATGAGTGCAAAATTTGTACAAAACTCGTTACCAACTACCAACATTAATTACAGGAAATAGAAATCGAGTGTCGCCGCCATTCAATTCTTCTTCATTTATCAATATTTGAACAAGCTTTCATTTTAAATAAATTCAGTTTTGTAATGCTCGCATTTCTTCGATCGGGTTCTGATTTTCATGAAATGTTGATGCATCCTTTCAAATATCTTCATACGGGATAAAATTAGTACATACACTGTATATACACTGTCTAAAATGTGCATAAATTTTACCATTCAAAATTTATAAAGTAACCATCAAGACTCAGTGCTCTCTTCTAACGGTTAAATTCATCAGATTTTCTCATCATTTTCAATTTCACGGAAACTAAATTACAAACATTTTCGGCTGACGCGGCTTGAAGTCTGTTATTATTGACTCGGAATAAATTTATGGCGTTACTTAGCTTGTGAGACGATAGTCAGTCGTTTCCACGGCCACCGCTAATATGACCTTCCAAACTTTCCCCCCACATTTTAACTGCAGCACATAAACTCGAACTACCCATATAAATAAAACCTGTAGGTGGCAAAGAATCTCCAATGCTCATATTTTTAGTCTTAATCATGAAGTATACTCACTTTTGCCCGTTCCCTCATATCAGCCCGGTAAATAAGTGAAGTCCGTGAAATATCTGTGTTATTGTAAAATAAACGCATGCATGCAGCTGACACGGTTTGTTATAGCCTGCTATTGGCTGTTGTTTTTTGCATAGCATTCAAACAAAATAAATTATTTATTCATGTGAAAGGTGATACTATTAAACCCCGCAGCATAAAGGCATTAAATGGAAACTTAACGTGTAAAGCTAATAGTTTTTATTTTTTTCTTCCGTAAATTTTAACTCAATGACCATCATTTTCACTTATCATTCCATATAAATCTTCCATTTCGCCTAAGTTCTAAATTATGTCTATAACCAGATTAGACCCTTCTAAGATCTGTTTTAATTCGTTGCCTAAACCGTTCACAGCCAAATGTACTTTCGCGTAAAATTGGTGAGAAAATCACCAGATTTCTTTCTGCAAGGTATCGAAAAACTGATAGGATCACAAGATTTAAAGAACTGCCCATTGGCTTTTATTTTAAGGTGTTTCGATACAGTTTTCTGGGGACCATACCAACATTTTTCAATCGGCTTTTAAGCGGTCTTTTCCAAGTCAGCTCAACGTGAAATTTTCACTATTAACTGGTTTTGAATTGAAGTTTGGCTAAATATATATTCTGGTAAAATCGATATTACCACGACGACGATAAACAAGAAACTTCGAAATCAGTAAAAGTGAAATTTTGCGCGTTTAAGATTTCGAATTGAAAATCCCACATGGACATCTTAAAATAGGGTATACACCGAATGCAAATATGGCCGTCCAACAATTTTTTGTTTGGACAGGTTCTCAAGAAAAGAAAAGCAATTGAATAATGATAAAGATCAGGTCAAAATAAGTCATTGTGTGTATTTTCAAGGCCATATTCTTATTTTAGGAGAAGTTATAGGCAATCAAATTTTGAGAAAAACATGAAAGCGAGGCTAGTGAGGATAGAAGTAATGGAGTGTTTTCACATGACGTCACGGCGGCCATGTTGGTGTCCCAAAACAATAAAACGGCGGCCATATTGGTGTCCCAAGCTAATCCTGTGGGGATTGAACTCTTTTCTAATGCAAACACTTTGTTTTGTTCAAATAAATTAGCATAGCTTCAGCCCACGTGGGTGAAAACACTCTATAGATCAACAACGAGTGCGAGGGTTTCATCAGGGTTTCTAAAACTCATTAATAATTCATGTTAATTCGGCCAATAAAAATGGCTAAATTCGTCACGTGCATGAGTTTTGATACCCAATGAAAACCCAGATGAAAACTACGTGTGCTTTGGATCACATATCCAAACAACACGTAGTTTTCATCTGATTCTTCATTGGATATCTAGATTCACGCATCAAAACAAAAAAAACAAAAAAAAAACAACAGTTTATTTTTGCACCGTTAACAACAATGTTAATTTCGCAATTTGACAGCGAAGCTGAATTAAAAAATAAACAACACCTTTCCTCCTAGTATCTTTCATCCTGGCGTCGAGACAGCGACGAAAAATGACCAATCCGCACGAGTAAAACGTCATTTTAAATGCCTGAAATAATATACGATCAATACAGATTTCGCAAACAGTATTATTTATAAAATAATGTTTCTACCATTTACCTTTTATCCTCGGCTTGTAGTGGATTTAGCGTTTCGCTTCCCACAGTTTCAACAAGATACCTTCGAATTCCACGGATAATGCCATAAAGGGTCTTCGCTGGATACGCCTCCTCTTTATTATTCGCAACATCTCGGACAAATTTGCTGAGCCAGTCATCCATTCTTTCTAAATCTGAACTCAATGGCTGGACTTTGTGCAATTTTGGTAACATTTGAATGCTCCACCCGGATCAAGTACAGGAACTTTAACTTTCCGATTAATCTGCCACTCACGAAACATTTTGACCGCCCATTTAGTATTGTAAGCTGTTGACTTACGAATACTCTCTTCTAACAACTTCAATTCCTCTTCTCCACTTTTGGCTTTTCGAAAATGGCCTTCGATGTGCTCCTCAACAGACGCTGCCATCTTCAAACGCACATGAAAGCACACTAACACCCAAAATAGAATTCAAAACCAAACCTAAGATTATTCACATTGTCTCAGGAAAAACAAAGCCATATCACACTACCCTGTGAAATCGCATTGTGGCATACTTTGAGAAGCCAGATCAAAAACTCGTGCTTCGGGTTTCATCAGGGTATCCAAACACCTTGAAACAATAAAACCACTCGGCCGAAGCGGCCTCGTGCTTTCATCTGTTTCTCGGTGTTTGAATTGTCTTTTCTCATACAAATGCTTACAATTCCAGTGAGCCGTAACTTTGCAACCTTTAAACCAAAAACACTCAAACTTTGCAAGATGATACACTCAGCTGCACTTGTTTACGTGATATCATTAATTTCTCTGAAAACTTGGCCAAACAAAAAATTACCCGACGGCCGCCCGACGGCCGCCCGACGGCCGCCCGACGGCCATATTTGCATTCGGTGTATATGGCATAAAAAAATTAGCTGTATGTTTGATTTCAAATAAATCGGAATAACATTTCAAACCTTACTATTTTTGTACTGGTAATAATACTGGTAATAAATTGATCAAGAGATTAACACTGGTTTTGTGAAATAACTTCAAGATAGTGTCAAAAAGTAGCTTGATGTTTTGTTTGTACACCATAAAATTTACTTTCTCTTTTGCGATCTTGAGAACTACCTTTTCTCCTTACATGGTTTTATATGAAATTTTTGGGTTATTTTCGATTTCAATCGCTTTTGCAAAAATCCGAGGAACAGCTCGATGCAGTTTTTTAAAACGTTCACCACGAATACTTACCGATGTGAAAAATATTATCTCAAAGTTTCAGTTCATTGACAATGATTTACTGGATCGCCTTTAAATTTTAAGATGAAAATGACGTACGAACCGGCCGAAACGTTTGCGTTACAAATTCACTTTTTCAAGTTATGCTCAGTAATGAATTAAAATCGATGCACAGAATACGTTTGTCAAGATTTGCAATTTATACGTGTTACTTAATATCGCATCTTACGCTTTTGACTGTTTTGACCTCGTCTTCTATAAATGCAGAGTAAAACTAATTTTTTGTGCAGTTTAGATGATAAATTAAAGATCTTATTTCCTCTTACTGAGTTATCCATCGCAAAAAGAAATCAGGTGGTGAGATCGACAAAATCTGCTTTTGGAGAGATGTTAGCCTGATGCCCGGAGGCCTGATGTAGCGCCTAAAGCTTGCTTCACTGAGAAACATCGTTTCTATCCTCCTGCCTGTTACTTATTGCTAACCCCTGGTTGCTAGCTTGATAATCCTTTTACTTCTAACTAGATAGAACCGTTTGTTGAAGTGGACGTATGTTGAAGTAACTCATCGCCAGAAATAGCGGACATGTTCACCGCGCGTGCGCGAGTTTCAGTGGCAATATGGCCGCCAAACACTAGAAGGCTTTGTATGGCAGAAATAAAACAAAATCAAATTGGCTGGCTTTTAGCTTACCTGGAATATTTGCCGCATTCCGGGTAAATTTATGAACATCTTTTCAAGTGTTTTTGTAAGCTTGATTTTCCCCACAATTGTTACTGGCCCTGCTTTTCAACAAAACATATTTCCGAAGCTTCGCTCATACAATGCTCTCTATTTTAGAAGCCATTAATGCCGATTTTCACTCAAAACGGGATTTCGAGGCACCATAGTTCGTAAAGTGATGGAGGTAGCCAACTTGCCGCAATCGTCTGAGAAGAAGCACCGACTGAACTGACGATCATCGCATTCTCACTTTTTACGATGGTTCCTTCGCCCTGCTTTTTGCTTTCAAAAATCGTTCAGAGCTGTAAAAATCATTTCTACCAACAGTCCACGCTAAAGTCTTGAAGTCCGCTGTCTTCGAACTGCGATATTTGGGCACAGAATGCTCCAAATTTTGCTGCAAATCCCTCATTCAAAAGCTAAAGTCTTGTTGTTTTAAACTGCGAGCGAATTATTTCGGTCAGTGGTTTCTATATGGGTCTGAATACGCCTTATTTAACACAACCATTTTTGTCGCACTGAAGCCGCACCAAACGAATTTGAGCCCGTAGAGTGGAACAGCGGTGTATACCAATGAAGCGACATCGCAGTGTAAGACGCACGAAAATTCGCTGCTCCAATGTCCCTGATTTCTGGCGATGGTTCTAACTTCTATATTTTGCGTGTGTAGGTGAAATCACAGTGTGACCATTCTGATGTAAGCTACAGGGAAATAAATTTCTTGTGGTACTTCTGTTTATTAAACTATACAAGGTGGTTCTGATCTTTTGAGTCTGTGGATAAATCCTTTTGTGTGACCATTCAAAGGAAAGTTACTGAGCAGTACTTTCCTGTGGTACTGTTTATTATGCTGTTCAAGGTGGTTCTAACTTTTGAGTCTGTGGATGAAATCCTAAAGTGTGACCATTCAAATGAAAGCTATTGAGCAGTACTTTCCTGTGGTACTGTTTATTATGCTGTACAAGGTGGTTCTAACTTTTGAGTCTGTGGATGAAATCCTAAAGTGTGACCATTCAAATGAAAGCTACTGACCAGTACTTTCCTGTGGTACTATTTATTATACTGTACAAGGTGGTTCTAACTTTTGAGTCTGTGGATGAAATCCTAAAGTGTGACCATTCAAATGAAAGCTACTGACCAGTACTTTCCTGTGGTACTATTTATTATACTGTACAAGGTGGTTCTAACTTTTGAGTCTGTGGATGAAATCCTAAAGTGTGACCATTCAAATGAAAGCTATTGACCAGTACTTTCCTGTGGTGCTGTTTATTATGCCGACAAGGTGGTGCTAACTTTTGTAATGCGTCTGAGTATCTTAGGGGCCTAATCAAAGTGAAGAGTACATACAGATGTAATCTTAGATCGGACGGGGGCATAGCCGCCCCCAATATCTGGAATATTTTACCGGAGGACACTAGAAAGCAGAACAATTATAATATTTTTTTAGACTTGCATATAATTTTTAATATAGGTGTATATAAATTTTATCTCTCTTTTAATTAATTTTAATGAAACCAACACATTCTCTTTTCGTTATAATTATTTTTAATAGATTTGGTATATTAATTCATGTAATTATTCAATATATTTAAACATTTTTTTAGTGGCTTTGGTATTTATAGTTTTATTGTAATGCGCATTTGATCATGTAGTTGTATGTTAATTTGCGCATTATCAAATAATAAATATTATTATTATTACTAAAATTGCAAACAAGGAAACTAACGGTCGCTTGTACTCTTAAAACTGGCATACAACAGTGAGTAATAATTGATCTTTTACAATCTACAGCGCTTCACAAACGTACGTTCTGTAGCATTAGTCTCTTAAAGATTTCGGGAGCTTTTTAAACTATTTTGACCTTTTCCACCAGCAGTTCCTATTTTCTTTCAGTGGTAGCTATAAAACGCTAAAAGAAGTGATGAATGAAAGTGCGCGCGCGAAAATTACGCGAACTGAACTCGACCGATACGGTGGAATACTTCTGGTCTGAATGTAAATCTTTTCTGCGTAAAAATGGCATGAAAGTTGTGAAATACTACCAGCTTAGCAGACTAGTTTTAGCAGAGATTGGCCTTCCCCCTTTTTTGTTTTTCAATTTGATTTTTCGTACGAATTGAGCTTTATGAGTGGTTAGTTGCGGAATATTTCTCTCACGAGTGATGGAAGCAAAAGTATTTGAGTAAAAGCGAAACGCGTGCGTTTGTCAATCAAGCTCAAGAGATCTTATTGAAAGCAATAAATATTCACTACGAGCGCGCAAAAATATGCGAATTAGGGAGAGATTAAACTTTCAGCCTCGTTGGAAACGCATTCGTAGTGCGTCTGATCATATGTCTTGTAGTTTTTCTATTATGAAGACGGGCACAGGACGCATTATGGGTCTAAACGAACTACATTCAAACTTCTATTAAGCGGTCACCCTCGGAGAAGGAAGCCAACTAACCGCTTAATAGAGGTGTTCTAAAATTTAGCATGTGATATGGCAAAATTAAACTAGAATGCGAAATCACTCACATGATGTATATACCTAATTCAATAAAGGTTGCTTTGGTCATTGGTAATTGAGCATTGGGAAGCTATTGTTTGGCGGTCACTCAAGCGAAGCATTGCATTGTGTTCCGTATGCCAAATGCCAATTCCCAATTACCAATGACCAACTGCCAAAGCAACCTTTATTGAATTAGGTGTATTTTATTGCTAACAGCAACAGTAACACAAAATGCGATACATAGAAATTTAGTAATTGCATGTTCAAGGAGGCTATCTGGCTACCGGATTTTATATAATGCCGTTTGTGAGGCAAGTCTTGGTTGTAAACCACATCAGCAAAAGTTTTGCCATCAATTTAACATGAAACGAAAACAATCAGTTATGGTTATCCGCTGTGATTTGGGGCCGCGTAGCTTAATAATAATAATAATAATAATAATAACTAGTAGTAATCATAGATTATAGTGCGTCTCCTTATACCGTAGCACCTCGTCTTTACCTACGTAGTACCTCAGTTTCAACCACTGTTGAAAGGGGCTATGTCACGAGAGATGTCACGCAGGCAAAAACGTCGAGCCGACATCAAACAAATTCACGCTATCGCCGTGGAATCGGGCAAAATCCTTCAATTCTGCCGTGCTGTGTACTCCGAAAGGTCTCAGATTTTTCCGACATAAATAGTATATTTGTCTTGATTTCATTTCGGTTTATATTTCTCCGATTCTGAAATGATACGCCTCAGTACTTGGTGTGATTTCCGCAAGGATTTTACCGACTAAATAAATGTAGCTCAATTGTCTGGAAGTTGCATCCAGCATATGTTTAATCAAGATGGCGCAGATTTGGTTCGGACACTTTCCTCGATTCGTTCCGCCTAGACTACGCGCTACGCATGCTGGATACTATTATGACGTTTCAAGATGGCGCAGATTTGGTACCGACACTTTTCTCGATTCGTTCCGCCTAGCCGACAAGATTAGGAAGCGTCTCCTTCGTCGACGCAATAATAATAATAATAATATTAATAATAATAATAATAAACTTTATTTAAGTGTCAGAGTATTTAACTTACTAGCTAATTGTGGACACTAAATAAGTAAAAATAAATAGAAATTATGTTAAGATGAGTTTAAAATTTAATCAAAGTATAGAGCAAGGCTGATACAGCATTTTCGTTCGCGGTCCTTTGCTTCTTATTTACTTTTTTGAAATTGTTCACTATCTAAAATTTTTACATTTACTGCGCCTTTCAATAACATGCGGAATTTGAAATTCAAATTTCCGCCAACAGTTGTGTTTTACACTGCCGTCAATCATCTTAGCTTACCTCTCAGGAAACAGATCTTCACTTCGATGAGGTCAAAAGGTCCCGTCCGTGCATTATGATTGGTAGATTTCGATCCATTTTGTTTGTTTCTTATTTATATGGTCCGATGGCTTTCTTATTAATTATGATTGACGGTAGGGAATAACGCAACTGTTGGTGGAGATTTGAATTTCAAATTCCTCATGTTATTGAAAAGCGCAGTAATAATTTTCACTTACTTTGTTTAGTGCAAATGACTGAAGCGAGAGTTCTTCCTGGCCTTAAAACAAGGTGACCGTTTAATAGAGGCGAAATACAATAACATTCACCAATTGGGAAATCTAAACGGCAACCGCGTCCGCTTGATAGAGGTGACCGCTTAAGGTGGCCCGCGCCTATTTATTTTGACGACAGGTCGGATTTTAAATCGCGTTTTATTTCATCAAAGTCTTGTCCGATTTCCGAGATATTCGGAACACTGAAGCCCCAAACCTTGCACTATACAACTACGGTAATAAATTCACGCGAATAAGGCAATACTTCAGGAGAGTTTTTGGAATGTTTAAAACTCTATATTAAAGAAAAATGCATCTCCCCCCGGCAATCAAAATTGCTGTGATGAATTTTCATTATTTTACCGTGAGTATGTGCACAAGTGCTGAAGATTTGAAGTGAAACGAGCCCGCGCTCCTTCGGGCTCCTCCTCCTCGGGGAGGCTCAGAGACCGGACGCAATAAAACGGTTAACACTCGTTAACATCTCTCAAACTGACCTTGAACACCTTATGAGGTTTTACACAACGTAGTGTTATCGTTGTACCGTAGTACTGACGTACACGAGAACAGAACCCCATTTTATTGGACAGAGAACTGAGAGAACAGAGATCCGGTTAAGTAAAGAGTAGCGTTTTGGGGTTTAGCATTGATCTACAGTGTTTAGGGTTAAGCACTGGTTTGAAAACGGTTAGCTTTCATTTATTGTTATGGGTAACTCTAGAAATATGTTAAAAATTACATCTCCCGGCAGCTAATCCACGTTGGTATAGTGGATAAGGATATTAGTTATGAAGCGAACGACTCGTGTTCGAGGCATACACTATACTGATCTTTTTTTCTAATTTTCCTTTAAGTGTGAAATAGGTTTTACTTCATGTAACTTAAAGTGAAAAGGAAAGGTCAGTTTGAGAGATGTTAACGAATGTTAACCCAATAAAACGCCGGAAATCGAGCCTAGACAAAGCGTCTCCAGTGTAAAAACTGCCATTGTTTGTACCTGTGTCTATTGTGTCTGTTTTGGATTTGCAATAATGACTCAACTGATGCTAGCTTACGAGTGCGTTGTCACTGTAATTGAAGAAAATGACCTTGGCTTTGCCCATGGGCAATTAGTGGATTTGGCGCTATAGAAATATTATTATTATTAATATTATTATCTTTGTTTAACATTATGTTCTGGCTGTTGTCATTGCTGTAATTTCTTCTATTAGGCGGGTCATAACAAATGACCAAGGGCTAACGGAATTATCTCTTCTTCACATTTCCAACACTTTTCTCAGTATCCTTGCAGTTCCCAACAAGGCAGTCTTTTGCACCACTCCAACATTGAATGTTATCCCTAGCTTTTCAATCCACCTATCAAATTATTATTATTCAATCCACCTATCAAATTATTATTATTATTATTATTATTATTATTATTATTATTATTGTTAATATTCGTTTTTATTTGACAATTATCTCTTGAGCCCTGCCGTAATTTTTCACTACGACACAAGCGCAAACTCAAGCACAAGAGGCTATTATAGAAACAATCATTATGAAAACTTTAGTACAACTGGCACAAGAATTAAAATATTTTGATCCTTGCAGAACTCTATAAGCACTTCTGATCCCTTTATTGTATTTGGGTTTAAAAATATTTTGTATGTGTTAATTTGCGATTGTCCTTGCTTCGCCTAGAAATCCAGATCTTATGCTTTAAACAACTCGTTCGTTTTTAAGTGACGAAAACGTTTTTGTTCGAAAACACTGCACAACAGAGATTCCATGCACGGAATCTTCCCACGGAGCTTTTAACAAGCTAAAACATTTTTAGCGTTCTGTGGTTGACGGTTTTGTTGTACCATGCGCGATATCGGAAGGTGTTTTATGAAAAGAATTCAATAATCTTTAAACAACTTGCATGTAGGTCTCTCCGCAGGTACAAAATCAAATATTTCACAACGATCGCGATTTGACGCCGAATGCAAAGGATTGTTCAAGCATCACATTCAACAAAACACATCCCGTATAATGCCCATAGTAAAGTAATGAGCGTTTTTGAATGTTTATAATTTTTTGCATTCTTCAAGAAGTAAGTTGGCCGTATATCTTTTTAGTTACAATTATAAACGCTAGGTAGGTTTTCGTTATTTTTGGCAGTTTCGCGCCAAAGGATTGTGGGTATGCTTGCCAGAACGACTAACTGTCGAATACAGCAAAATCGATCGGCAAATAATTTGTTTGAGCAAAGTTTTCATTATTTATTCAGCGCATTGTACACTTAAATATAAGTTTCAATAGTTGAATCAATAATCATCATACGTTTTAAATAAGTCTGAGTAAATGTTTGTCGCCCTTACTAGCAACCAAACCAATATACACCGATAATTGATTCAGCGCTGATACGGAGCAGGCAACCGAACCACTCAATAATTAACCATACTCGGATTCTTATCATTGTTTCGAGGTTCTTTTAAGTGATTTCAATATGATTTCACGTAAATAGAATATGATTAACAAGCGCCTAAACAAATCGCTTTGTTTAAAGCATTACGTCAAGGTATTATTCTGAAGTGGCTTAAATAGTTTACTTTGGACGATAGAAGTTGATTACAAATACTTTACCCGCGGCGCTAGTTCTAATATTCATATGATGCCCGATTTAGGGTGTCAGCTCCATTGTACATTGTACACTTCCATTGTATTAGGCAAAATTATGTATTCTAATATATTCTATGGTATTGTATTCTATTGTATTGTCGTTCTTTTGTGTTCTTATATTCTATTGTTTTAACAATAGAATAAGTGTTACCCCTAAATCGCGCAAGGTATACTAATATTATAACACTGCAAGATATCTCAGTGACAAACAGTCTTCCGAAACCTATTTTATTTATAACTCTATTCTGAAGTTTTTAGTTTTGTCTTTAAGCGGCGGCTCGTGAAACTGCCACAATGGGTGTTCTTTGTGATGAAAACGTACCTGAAAAACAACGCTTACAAGTAACAAATTAGTTCTTTTCCACCGAGGCGTTTTGCGTGGGAAAAACTCGCCTTTAACGTTCTCGACTTTTCCCAGACATGTTTGCCAAATTCTGTATACATCGTTCATATTTCATGAGCTGAAATGAGCGCGCTAAATTTCTATTATGACGAATTCGGAACTCATGGCGTTTGTTTTGCCGTGGGAGGGACAGCTAAGTCTTACAACACAAAAACTACCCGAAAAGCCATTGTACAATAGCCAAATGCAGACCTCTGATTGGCTCCTGTTCCAAAATTTTAGCAGCTGGTAATTCAACTGGTAGACCTCAAGGGACGTAAAGGTTTATCAGAAATCTTGTCCAAGACACGGCTTGCGTTTTCACTTTTGCAATGCTGCGAAAAAGCGTGAGAGAGTGCCTAACTTTGCAGAGAAGTCTTTGATTTGCGCTCGTCAAGCTAAACGCAAAAACAATGGAGAACCGCACTGTTACTAGTGAAAGTATGAGCCGTAGGACTATGTCTAAGGTTGAGACCTACAGCTCGGTGTCTTCAACCTACAACACGAATAGTGAGCTAGCTGTATCGGGCGAGGATGTCACAATGAAACAACTCGCTACTGCCAGGGAAACTTTCAGCGATCTGGAAACAGCTTATCGCAAGTTTAAACTGGAATTGGAAAACGTCAAAGAAGAGCACAGAAATGAGGTATGAGTTTGGTTTTAGATTAATTATTTTACCGTGATTCAGCCGGTAGAAGATTGTAGTAATTTGCATAGACGCGCAATCGAAAAACATTGCCACCTACAGGTTTACTAAAATACTAAAACAAAGATGTTTGCTTCTCTTGGCCGAGTTTGAGTTTAAACACCGTTTCTTTTGAGAGCGATACTTCTTGTACAGTTTTTTTGTAGTGTAAATATCCTTGAACTAGGTTAAAGAATGCGTTAGTTTATCTAAACTAATGAGGTCTTGAGCCTTAGCACTTTTGAAGCCTTTAACTAATTAGCGTGGTGCTGGATACCCGCACAGTTTCTGTCAAAATACAAATCCGCCTTTTGCTAAGTAACTACAGTTCTGTAACTTTAACTTTAACTTTATCGCGTTGAATTGCGACTGTTTTTTTCGGTTTGAGTTTTCTTTTCTTAATATCGGACGAAAATCAAAACGTTAGATGACCTGTTGTAAAACAGTTGAAGGATTTAATCATGTTCGCTACGCAAACAATCGCTACTTTGCATAATAAATATGTTTTGGAGTCATGCGGAAACGCAGAGAGGAAAATAAAACAAACAATATAAGCAGTCTTTTTCCTTTTAGGTCGACAAGCTACGTTTACAAATCGACAACCTTCAAAAACAGAAAGCAAATTTACAGGAACAGTTAAAAGATTCTCGCGTTGACGCCAAAAAACACCAGGACGAATTAAATCGCGTTCAACGAAAGTTGACCGAAAAGGAATGGGAGTACGATGCGTTGAAAAAAGACTTCGATTCTCAGAAAGAAATCATTCGAAAACTGCGAGAGGAAAAGTCAACCCTAGAAAAAGAAAACGAAGATCTAAGGCGAGAGCTGTCCTCTAGCCAAACGCTTGTTCCTTCGCCCGGGGGAAGAAAAGATGACAGTGACGAACTTGTTGCCGTTCGACAAGAGATTACTGAATGGGAAACAAGCTACAAGTTCGTTCACAAGGAGAAGGAAGAATTACAGGAAGAAATTTTGGCACTACAGAGCAAGCTGAATGATTTACAAGCCGATTCTGACAGGGCGCAGAGAGAGCTGCAGAAGGACATGAAGATCAACTGCATGAAGACATCGAAACTCGAAGCGCAGATGCAAAATGCTGTCCGACAAAGGGACAGTTTTAAGAACCAATTGGACGGGCTTAGGGATGATTACAAGAAGGGCAGAGAAGCGTACAATTTGTTACAAAGAGATTTCTTGGAGAGTCAAAAGAAGGCAGACATCTTCCGCGAAGAACTCAATGCCAAGAATAACCAGTTACAGAAAGTGGAAAACTCCAACAAGACGCTACAAGCGAAACTCGAAGCCCTAAAGCAAGATTTTTCCAAGAACCAGCTCTCTTCTGATATCTATGACAAGCAGAAAGAAGCTTTGCAGCGCGATTTGCATGAATCGGAGTGGAAAATACAAGATCTTATTGAAGCCAACGAGGGACTATCGAGTCAGAGAGACGAGATGGAGAAAGAACTGGCACTAGTGAAGGCGCGTATCCCCACATTGGAGAATAACTGCGAGAAGGCCAACGAGAAAGCCAATGAAAATGAACAGCACGTTAACCGTCTTCGCCAGCGTATCGGGGACCTGGAAACTAATTTGTTTTCGCTGCAGAACAAGAACTACCAGCTAGAAGTGAATTATCAGGAGTCCATGAACGAAGCGCGGGATCTCCAGGACGGATGCGAGCAAGCGAATCAGCGGGTCATGGATTTAGAATCACAGCTGGAACTCCTCGGGCAAGAAAATGATGATTTGAAGAGTCAACTGGGGCATTCAGAGCGTAGGATCACGGAGCTAAGGGCAACACTGCAAAAGAATGAACAGGAAAACGAAGAGCTGGAAGTATCAACGGCGGGAATGAAGACGCATTTGTCGAAACTAGGAAGCCAGCTGAACACTATTAGTAAGAGCAAAGCACAGCTGAAGTCAGAGCTTGAAGAAGAAAAAAGCAAGATTGCCAGGCTGAGAAAAGACTTGGTCACAGCCCAAGCGACTTCTGCAGAGTATCTGAGAACATCAGAGTGGTACAAGAGAGAAGCAGCCTCCAAGGATCGAACAATTGACGACTTGCGAGCCAACATAGCGGCTATGGAAGGGAAGAGTGAGCCGCTATACGAAGAGATCAACAAGCTGCAGACCCACAATGAAATCCTAGAAGATGAGAAGAAGAGTCTTCACGGGGAAACTCTGCAGATTCAGAGGGACTTGCGTGACCTGGATGCTGATCTCATTCTGGCTAATGAAGACAAAGAGCGTTTAAATGACGAACTCCAGGAGTACTACAAGAAAACATCCGAGCTGCAAGCCTCGTACAAGATGTGTGATCAGGAGAGAATGGAGAACCACCAGCAAGTGTTGATTCTAACAAAGAAGGTGGAACGTCTAGAGGTCGACTTAGCGGAAGCACTGAGAGATAAGAAATGGCTGGAAACTGAGCTGGAAAACTACACAGGGAACAGCCTCAAAGGCGTAGAGGAGGCAGGCATCGTCAAGACACAGTTAGTAGAGGTGCAAAGCATGATGGATGATTACCGACGCGACGGCGCAGATAAAGAATCGACTATCGAACAGCTGCGTGAACAAAATCTTTTCCTTACAAGGGACTATGACGACCTCAAAGGAGAGCTCAACTATAACAAGTCTCTCGTAGACGATGTGGAGAGTGACAAGAGGCGACTTCAAGAACAGGTCACGGGACTGGCTGAGGAATTAAACAGGGTGAATTCGTTGTACGAAGCTGCCAAGAGGAAGAGCGATCAACTTGAAGTGGAGCACAGCGTCGTGGTGAAAAAGATGACCACACTAGAAACCACATATAAGAAGGATATTGATAAGAATGCGAGGCGCGAGCTTGAAATTGAGCGCAACAGGAACAGCGAATTAGAGCGAGATTTGTCTGCATACAAAAAGAGGATCGCGGAAGCCGAGGCCGGACTTCAAGCCGCAGAGAAAGACAACGAGGAAATGGAACAAGAACTGGATGAAGCAGAGGGAAAGATCGCGCTTCAAAACCAAGACATCGAACGGCTGACTCACGATAACACTGAAATGAATCAGAAGCTGCTATCTTTGGGCCAGAAGTTAAAAGACATGGACAATGAAGTCACTACTGCCTTGAAGCTCAGAGACAAAGCTGAGGAGGATGTTTATAACGCGAGAAACCGCGCAAACAAACTCGAATCCCAGGCGGAGATTGTCCAGCGACAAAAGCTGCAGTTGAAAGATCAGCTCGATGATGTGAAAAGCAAACTAATTCAATGCCAAGAACAGATCATGATCCTTGAGAGTCAAGTGATGGAAAATAAGAAGATCAACGAAACGATGAACAAGGTGGTTGGGAAGAAAGACAAGGGAATTGAAGATCTCAACAACGAGCTCAGACAACTAGAGCGGGATTTTGACAACACGAAGCAAGATCTTATCACCGCTAGAGTTAACTGCGATGGATTAGAAGCTGAAAAGAAGGATTTGGAACGACGACTGGGTTCCGCACAAGAACGGATCGATAATCTAGAGAAGGAGCTCAATAACTACAGAGATGGGCGTGGCGATATGGAACAAGAAATCAGCTCTTTTACCTTCAAGATTACTTCAATGGAGACTCAGCTTATCAACATCTCTAAAGACAAGGACCATTTCAAGAACGAGTATGAGAAGCAGCTAGCAGCCAACAGAAAGGTAAAAGAGGAAATGCTCAGCGTGCAAAATCAGGTTCGAGAGAAAGAAAGAATGCTGGGTGGATTAAGGAAGGACTTGCGCGACAGAGAAAATGCTTTGGAGCGTCTGAAAACATCAAAGGGTGTAGTAGAGAACGAACTACTTCAGGCGAAGAAAGATCTCGAGGCTTTGAAATGGAAGAACGAGAATTTGGAAGACAATGTCTCAAATCTCACAGAACAGATGCAGAATTCGAACATAGAAATATCCAAGATGGAGGTAACCCTGTCTGCGCTTGAGAGAGAGAAAGAAGATAGAGACAGAAGCATAGTGCCGAGTGAAGATAAACATCACGAGACTGAAGCCATGTTGAGACAGAGCCAAGACCGTGAAAGCTCCTTGAAACAAGAGCTTCAGCTTCAGAAGGCTAAAGCGAACAAAGTGGAGGGCGAATTCAAGAGGGTTCAACAGCAAGCCATTGAGCTACAACATGAGATGAATCTACTAAACAGGAAACTGCACGATGCGGACGAGGGAAAAAACAGGGCGGACCGCGAAAAGAAGGCACTAAAACAAGATCTGATGACCTTAAGTGCTAAAGTCTCAGACTTAGAGGTGAAGTTTGAGCACGAGTACCGCGAGAAGCTTTCTTTGCAGGCGCAGCTTGAAGATGCTAACAACAGATCCAGCAACAACAGGGAAGAAGTTCTGAAAGTCGAACAACAACTGATTGAGCAGAAATTAACGGCAGAAATGGTCAATAAAGACATCGCGCAGAAGGAAGAACGCATTGAACAACTCAAGGCCAGCAAAAAGTACCTTGAAGAACAAGTTCAGTCACTGAAAGGAAGTTTGAATATCAGCAGGGATGACTGCCAGCGACTGAAACAGGAGCAGGAACGCCTACAAAATGAAATACTAAGGCTACAAGATGACGTCAAGGATTCTGAAGGACGCATACAGAAGACGGCGTATGAACGAGATCGGGTGCAAGAGGAGACACGTTCCCATGTGATAAAAATGTCGAACATCGAGCAACAGTTGGCGGATTCCAACAGAGAGAAAGATTCTCTGAAAGACAAGCTAAAGGAGTGGCAAGAGTCGTCTGCGCGGTACAGAGAGGAAAATGTCTCCTTGGAGAACGAGATCTCGTCTCTGAAGGCAACGATCGATACACTCAATTCAGATGTAGAGAACAAGAACAGACAGTTAGAAGACCTGAAGCAGAGGAAAGCTATCATCGAAGAAGAGTTAGAAGAGACAAGGAGGCTTTTGCGCCGCAAAGATGCAGATCTAGGTAATATGACGTCCAAGAGGAAAGAGGTCGAAGAATCTTATAACATGGCCGTTCAAAGGGTCGAAACACTGGAGAGTAACCCGTTTGGTTCCGACGAAGAACGAATGTTTTTAGAAGAGGATCTGGCAGTGACAAAACGGAAACTTGCAGAAACAGAAGCGAAGCTGAGAGAAAGCAATGACCGCGAGAAGGATCTTCAAGAGAAGGTACTCGCAGTTCACGCGCAGTTGTCAAGACTCGAGTCGAGCAGGGAAACCCTCCAAGAAAAGAAAACCGAGATTGAGCACGATTTGTATGCCACACAGAAAGAATTGTCGCCATTAAAGGAGGGTTACGAAGAAGCGATGAATGAAATAGATGCACTGAATCGCGATCTCAATGAAGCGCACACCAAAATTACCCAGTTGGAGCTACTGCTGGACAAAGAACAAAAAGCCAGGTCAAAGATGGAATTAGAAAAAGACGGAGAAATTTCCAAGCTAAGCAAAAACGACGAAGAACTTCTCCGAGTGCAGAGAAAGCTAGTAGAGTATCAAACACTCTGGGATCAGCATACCAAGGATGTGGGCGGCAAGGATGCTATTATTGAAGATTTGAGAAGCGAGAACAAGGCATTAGAGAGAAACTTACAAGTGGCACGTGACGAGCTATCCAGTATGCACGGCTCCATTAACGATGTTCTGAGAAAGAAAGATGTTAGCGACAGCGATGCTTTCACGTTAAAGAAACAGATGGCCGACTACGACTTAAGGCTTAAGTCTACTCTGTTGGAAAACGAGGAAATGCACAATGATTTAATCAAGAACAACAACAAGATAGCCGATTTAGAAGAAGACATACAGAATTCATTAAAAGAAAACGCTAACATGAAAGCAGAGCTTCAAGATACTTTAGATAACATGTCTAGAAAGAAAGAAGACCACGATATCCTGCTGAAGAAGAACAACGAGTATAAAACCACCGTAGAGGCGCTAAGGAACGAAATCGTCGACAAGAATGGACAGATCGACTTTCTCAAGTCAGCCAACAGTTCCCTGGAAAATGAGATCAACTCATTGAAAACAAAAATCGATCATTTCAAAGACGACTTTGACCGAGGCTATGAAGAGATATCGGGTCTTAACGTGGCTATTCGAGAGAGGGATTCCAAAATCGGCAACATTGAAAACACCTTGAGATCAGTTCGGCGAGAAAACGAGAAGTTAACGCAAGAGATCGCGGCCTGTCGAGCTTCGACAACCGAATACAAGAATTACTACCAAGGGGCGAAGAAGGAGATCGAAAAGTTGCAGATGGACCTATTGACGGCAAATAACAGAGTTTCTCACTTGGAAACCCGTAACGGAGCTCTTGAGGACGAAAGAAACGAACTGAAGAACGAGATTGCACATCTGAAGAAAATCAACGCCGAGCTGAAAGGAAAAGTAGACTCCTTGGAACGTGAAAAGAAAAAGATTCAGAATGAGTACAGCGTGATCCAAAAGAAGTACCAAGAAATTCACAGCAGTTATATCAGCATTGAAAATGAGAAAGCAAGAATCAAAGGTGATGCTGCGTTACAGAAAAAAGTTGTGGATCTACAATCTAAGCTACAACAGGCTTATCAAGAAAAGGAGGACACCGAAAACCAGTTGGACTTGATACGCAAAAGGCTGGCTAAGATTGAACAAGATTTCGGTGAGTGTAACCGCGCAAAGGAGTCGCTCGAGTACGAGGTCGCATGGCGGACCAATCGAATTAAAGAGCTAGAAGATGTCATCAGGAGCATGGAAGAGAAAGATCAGTTCGGCAAAGACGAGATTTTGTCCTGGCACAAGAAAGTAACCTCACTGGAACAAGAGCTTCAAGCTGCCAAAAACAAAATCGCGCGTTTAGAGGCTTTTAACAAGGCATACGATGAGAAGATACACGCCTTGAACGATGACATAGTTGAAGGACAAGAGATACTATCAAGTACTGAAGCTGCCTTGTCCAATGCTCAAGACACTCTGGATGAAAAACAACGAGAGCTTATGGACAGCTACAAGAAGACTTCAGAGCTTCAGACAGCTCTTGACGCAGCAGTTCAAGGAAAGAATGATACTCAGAGAGAACTTCAAGGTGCTAAATCCAAGATACATTCTCTCGAAGAAGAGCTTCAAGAGCAGCTTAAGTATCAAGCACAGCTCAAAGGTACGTTGGATGAAACAAGGGCACGGAATGAGGAACTAAAAGATGAGATAACCAGGCTTCAGAAGAAGATATTGGAACTTCAGCACGACATCGAAGAGCTTCAGCGTCAGTTGACAGAGAAAGAGTACGGCGTGGATCGCTTGCGACACGACTACGAAGCACTGCAGAGTGAGCTGACTGTAACAAAGACAGATCTAACGACAACCCGATCAGACCTAGAGAAGGCCTTGACGGATAAACGAGAGCTACAATATCAAATCCAAAAACTGCAGCTAAAGAGCTCAGAACTTGATACATCTTACTCTCTGCTCAAAGAAGAAAACGAAAGACTCAAGCCTGAGATGCAAGCGTTGCAAGAGCAACTCTCCGAACTACGAGTGAGCTACAACGAGTTACAGAGGAATAACATCACTGTAGTAGACCAAAGCAATCTTGAGGCAGCACCGGAAAACGACTTTGAAGTCGAAGCTTTGCGAGACGAATGCGAGCGCTTGGCTCGTGAGGTGTCGGGTCTGAATCGGAAGATTGTCACGTGGAAAGACAGCTGCGAGGCTTTGGAAAAAGACAAGCATCTGCTTGAAGACAAAGTTGCTTCCATGCAGAAGACCATGAGCAACGTAGAGGCGGCCAACCAGAACTTGATATCTGAGCGAAATCGACTTCAAAATGACATTAATAGGCTTGAGAAGAAGCTTGTCGAGCTGGAAGCACAGTTAAACACCGCTGAAAATGACAAACGTAGCCTGCAGAATGATCTGGAAGACGCACAGAAGAAGATGTTGAAACTCGAGGCGGACTATGAACTGCTGAAGAAAGGAAAAGCGTCTTCCGCTGGATGGAAATCATCGTCAGATGCAGCTCTACGAAGGAGCAAAGAACGGGAAAATGAACTGCAGAATGAGGTCCTGGAAGCACACAAGAAAAATTTGAGCTTGGAGCAGGAGTTGAAATCGACCCGTGAGCGACTGGAGAGTCTACAGAGCGCTTATAACGACGCCGAGTACAAGTCGACGCACTTCAAGGAAGAAATAATTGTCTATCAGAAGCGAATCTCCGAATTAGAGGCCAGCTACGAAAGAAGCCGGGAGAGAAACACGGAACTTGAGTACGAGATAACCAACTTGGAACAGAAATTGGATGAACTTGGCGACAACAACAAGTCAACTCTGAAGGACCGCTCAGATCTGGAATATGAAATCAACTCACTCCGCTCCACAGTTTCACGGTTAGAAGCTCAGTTAGTCGATGCAAACAAAGAAAAGGACAGTTTTAGACTACAGTTAGTCGACGCTCGCAGCAAGAATGACGAAGCTTCACAAGAAGTGACGCGACAAGTGACTGAGATCCACACCAGAAGTGAAGTGTTCAGACGAGAAATTATCGAAAAGGAGACGATCATCGAGCAGTTTCGCACCAGGGTCATTACTATGGACAAGGAGCTCGACTCACTCAGGCGAGACCTTCAGAACAAGACCGACGAATGTAACGCGCTTCAAAGGGAGATTGACCAACTGAAATTTGAGCTTGGCCAACAAAAGCATTCCAGGTTTACAGCTGAAGATGATCTTCGTTCGGAGATCGAATCTTTGAAGCTGAAGTCCGACGAAATCGAGAGCGAAAAAGATGCGCTACGAAAAGAGAGGAACAATCTTCAGATCGAGCTTCGTTCGGTCAAGGAGCAGCTGGATAACGCGGAGACAGTGTATAGGGACAGTACTGATGGGTTACAACAGGCCAACAGCGATTTGAAATCCACTCAGTTGAAGATGTCTGAACTGGAAACAGATCTACAGAGGGCGGCCAAGGAAAACCAGAGCCAGCAACATCAGCTGGATAAGGCCAACAAAGATGTCATGAGCAAGCAAGAGCAGATCATCCGTTTTGAGAAGGACATGCGAACACTGAAAACTGAACTGGAATTGCTGAAGAAGACCTGCGACGACAAAGATGAGAAGGTTGACGTCCTGAATCGAAAGTGCGCCAAACTGGAACTCGAGATCGAAAGGCTGAAGAAGGAATTATTTATCGCGCAAGAAGATCAACAGCGAAGCGAGAGAAGACTCAAAGATTTTCAAGCCAAAAGAACTTCGGAGATCGCTAGAGTGGATGTTAAACCCACGTACGAGACCAGCTTCGAGGTTCGACGCAACCGCAAACCGTCCGACAACAGCGTCGCGTTTCAAGGGCTGGGAAGAAAGACCTCAACCCTCGCTATGGAGGTTGGAGGGAAGCCCAAAAGCCAACCTGACTCTCCTCGCTTTTCTCCTCTATCCTCTCCTCGGACAGAACGCGTGCCCCCCTCGCATAGGGTGTCTGCACCTATGCAACAACAAAGCAGGCGTCCGTTTGACACCTTTGCGCGACCACTAACCAGTAATACCAGCAGCAGAAGCAACAGCCAGCTTGACTTGACATTTGAGGAGCCAGTGATAGAGGTGCAAGCAAAGCCAGTGGAGGACGAACCACCAACTCCCGATGATGTTTTCCTAAGTTCCGAAGACGCACCACTGATGGTCAGATCCTTTGGAGGAACCGAGCTGGCTAATAGTAAGACCTCATTTGTCCCGTCCCGCAACAATTCACGAGTGAGCGAGCACCGCAGTGAGAGTACAACTGAGACGAGAAGCTCGGCAAGATATTCCTCTTCAGGACAGATATTCAACGAAGCGATTGAAGTGAAAGCAAAGAGTGTTTCAAGTGTTGTGACAGCTCACAGTGTCTCGGAGGACTTGGCCTACGCTGAAGGAACAAAACCCACAACCCAGGGAGGGTATAGCAGAAGAGACTGGAATAAGAATTACTATCTTTAATCGGGAGATAATATGTTAAGAAATTAATTCATGAACGTTTCAAAAAAGCTAGGGGCTAGGTCACGAATTTCTTAACAGCTACGTTTGTCGTTAGATTTTAAAGCAAGCTATCAAACTCCTTCATCTATTTATGTCTTAGGTATAGATCAATCAACAATTGATTTCTGATGGCCCAACAGATACTTAGGTGTGTTGTTTGCAATCATTTCGAGAATAGTCCACTATTTTGCGCATTCCTTTACAGCTGCCAGAAAAACGTGGCTAAGCCCCATAATTGACGCTTTCGCGTTCATATGAATGCGATATGGGGATAATGTTGTCGATGATTAAACATGTCAGGCTTGGATAGCAATTGGCGATTTCTATCTTACTGATTGTGGAAAGTCAAACGAAATACCGTATCAGTACCTCTGAATATGCCACACGTTTTACGAACGCTGTTGTACACGAGTTTGTATCCCCCACTGTCAATATAGTTATTTCTTCAGGAAAAACGTTTTTTAATCTTGGGTGTGGCTTATACGTGGGCGGAGGCCTGTAAGGTCCTATAGTAGGATAAATACTGTAATAATATAAAGAGGGAATACAAGCTGAGCGCTCAGTAGTGACATAAGAATGGGATTTTCAGACCTGGCTACCTTTTGTTACGAAGAAGACCTTACAAACTTAGTCAGAGTTGTATGTTTTGAATATCGGAAAGTCCCTGTGGTTATCATATACAGTCGAACCCCCTATTTAGCGGTCAGTCACCCTCGGAGAATAGCCAACTGACCGCTTAATAGAGGTGACCGGTAAAAAGAGGTCGAATTTACCGTAAATATGGGGGGCGATTTAATTCCGGGGATTTGTTAAGTGACCGCTTAATAGAGGGCCGCTTAACAGAGGTTTGACTGTGGATAGAAAATTATCTTTGGTATACTTTAGAGGAACCAACGTTTTCCCAGTTCCCCCGTAATTTTATACCATTCATTAGAATCGATTACAGTCGATGAAAATTGACCAGTTTTAAAATATATTTTAAATAATTGTTATGCTTTGTAGTGTAGTCGCATTAAAAAAAAGATGATTTTTGCATTACAGATACTTTTGAAAATCGGTACTAATTAAAATTTAAGAGAAGTAGGTGCTAGTTTCCACGCGGTACATCTTGCTGCTCTTTGCAAAACTTGAATATTGGTGCATTGTATGTTATTGAAGTTTTGATTAAACTAGATTGATTATTCTTATATCCTTGAGTGATTAATTATTTTGCAAGAGGGTAGAATTCACATGTTTCAGCCATTTTATTCATCGTCGCTAGGGAGGAAAAGAAATTCTGAATTGCGCCATTTTACATGTCAAGAGCGGTTTTCAAGTCGAAAATAATTTAGCAATTGCTTGATTTTGCACACTGCTTCGCTTTTTTATAATTAGCTGAAACAAATTCGCTCCACTTTCTCAACCAATCAGAAGTAAAACCAAAAACAATCGTGACTTAGTCGCACGCGTTTTCCCGCGCTTGGCGCGACATGTATTTGCTTCGAGTTCTGATTGGTTCACTGGATAATCTGCGACTGTTGTGATTGGCCAGAGTAATTACTTTGGTTTTGGTTTTACGACACTAAAGTGAAAACCGTATGACAACTGCAATGTCGCTTCCAGAACCCAAGCTTTTTAGGTTGGCTTCCTAGTTTACTCCTGATGAGATATAGCCAATCACGTTTTGTCTTGACATTGAATTTTTGTCAGCGGAGTTCTTGCTTCTTTGATACTGAGCAAAGAGGGACGCAGCCTTTGGCAATTTTGGGGAAAGGGATTAATAAAAAAGTCGATATCTAGACCTTCGATTCCGTCCGCAACAGTCCTTAAATATAATGCTTTAGTCAAGTCTTGGAGTTTTGTCAAGCATGCGCATTATGAACGCAAGTCACGTGACATGTTGGAGTGTTTCATTACGCTCGTGCGTAACAGAGAGCTCTAGGAAAGAGAATGGTTTCTGCCCTGACGAGGGACTATTAATAGATACCCACGTAAATTTTATTTTCAATTGATATATTAATGTAATGCTAAATACTCGCATTTGCAAGTTATAACATTCTGTGTTTGTCTTCACGTTGTGGTCCGTGACGCGGCTAAGCAACTAACGCACTATTTTCACCGAGATAAACCACTTTTTCTTAGTTAATAAAGCGCATTTGATCATATTCACGTATAATTCGCGCTAATAAATATCAATATTATTAATAACTAATATTAAAACTTTCAAAGAGATCGGGATGATTTTCGGTTCAAGTGGGGATGTTTTCCGGTGCCATGAATCATTTGTGATCCAGTTTGGGACGAGCTGTGCAGTACTGATAATGATCTTTTCTGGGGGGTAAATAAGTTAAATGGGTACGTGCCGCTGTTAAGGGTATGATCTTCAAACAGTTTAGTCTGGGATATGGTGTAGAAATCAGGGAGTTTTGGTCTAGAATAGGGTATCATTTGCCGGGAAACTGATCAGTGGTGTGAGAAAAAGCCTCCCTAAACGGAAATAAAATCATCGCGCCAACATTGTTGACAGATGGTCGTCCATTAAAAATACTAATAGTGATACAGTTCTAAAAGTAACAAGACTGGGATAGAGTAGGGATTTTCAGTATCTTGTCCAGTATAGGGTTGCAAAATCATCTTAACATGGTCTGGTATAGGGTAAGGGTTTCAGAGTCCCAGTGGCACACCCCCACCCAAAAATATACAGAGGGGAGGGAGGAGGGGTTGCAATGACAGCAAGATAAGAAACAGGTTACTTTTTAAGGATCCTATGAACACTGCGAAATAGAGATGAGTTAACTTCGCCAAGTTCGTGTTTTTCTCTCTTATTATGACGCTTTTAGTGAGCTGAGTTCTATGGCGTTCCATCCCCGCCAAAATTCATGGTTTGTATTTGAAATTCATCACCTGAATTTTACATTCAAGTAGAAATTTTTATACTACTATCTTGTATTTTATATGCTTCATTAAGGTTTCAACATGCGTGTTTTCTATTTGTCGTTCAAGTTTTACATTCGTGATTGTCACTGATTCATTCTAAACTCCACGCCGTGTATTTGACCTTCGAGTTTCACATTACAAACTCGACGACTTTCATTTTCAACTCGACGACTGGAATTGAACTTCACGCTTCGGTAACCTCGAATGACCTTGGGAACGGTTTGACCTATTTCCTGGAATCCGGTATCCGGAAAGCCGGAATGAACCAAAACATGGAAAATAAACAAATACCCGCTTAATTTTTCGTACTTGGCATGGCGTGGCGTAGTTTTAATTTAGTCTTCAGTCGCGCAGTTTTCCGATTACTTACTTTACCTTTTTACGCCAAAATTTGAGTATAGCGTGACCTGACTGTATAACGCACGCTGTGGTCTATACTGAGTATAGTGTTCGTTGTCCACAGGGAGCAGAGGAGCCAAATTTGACCTATACGCGTTCGATCTTCGTTCTGTTGTTCACGAGTCTGTTTTACGCCCCAGCTGGACCCCAAGCGTAATCGGAGCTTTCCGTTGGGTAACCGCAGTCTGCTAACTCTAGTCGCGATTTTAAATTTTCCATACAGTATTATAACTATATGCACACAGCATTGCGAGTGATTTTGCTTGTGGTTTTAGAATTTATAAGAACTAATTGTACCATCAGGTGCGGAAAGGGTATTTTGCGAGCAGAGCCAACAGTACATTTTTGTTTACAATAATCAGAAAACATTATTTGCTTTTTTATTATAGTAAAAAGGAAATACATCAATAAAGGGAGATAAATTAAATTTATACTGCGGCTAAAAATTATAAACGCTGACGTTTCAAAAACATTCCCGTGAGAACCGTCTGTTCTTATTGGCTCGAACTCAATGTCAAATTGAGGTTGTACGTGCACGTGTAGTGCTGGCTATATTAAACACGATTTTCCCCATGTGGCGATGCAACATTGTCAAAAAATCTCCTTAGCGAAATGTGTAAAAATGTAAAAAATGTAAAAATGTAAAAATGTAAAAATAGTGCATAATAATGTATGGAAAATTTAAAATCGCGACTACTTCGTTTTAACGGGCCGCTTGTGCCACCACGATTTCACTCTCATCCATCCTGTTTATAGATTGGCTAAGTCTGTGAACGTGCTTGACAACGAAGCGCGATGTGTCGCACTATACTCAGTTTAGGGCCTGTTTATATGGTCTCGGGTACACGAGACAACCCTCCCAACGAGACAACTTTGCCAAGTGTTTATACGAGAAGTGTTGTCCCTGCTGACCGAGTCAAAGTTGACCCTACTTAAATATTCACAAAGTTGCGTAAATATTCAAATCTATCGTATACCTGTTCTTTTGAGTTTGTTTCATTCATTCGATCATTGTGGGCTTTGCTGATTTACGTTTTATTTCTTTAATGCGAATTTGTGTTCTTGGCTTTACGTGACACGTTGAACGCCGTGAGTTGTCCCGGGTAGGCGAGCCAAAGTGTTTATACGAGAAAAAGTTGTTCCGCCTGCCAAGGTTACCCTACCTGCCAAGGTGAGACAAGTTTTGCCAAACCCATGGAGTTGTCTCGCCCCCCGAGACGAGTTCTCGATTCTCATGTAAATGGTTGGTTGAATTTTTCAAAGAAATAAGTGAAAAGTTAGCTCGGCCAGGGTAACTCGGGGGCAGGGTTGTCTCGGGTACCCGAGACCATATAAACAGGCCCTTAGACCACAGGGTGCGTTATACAATCAGATCAGGCTATACTCAAAATTTTGGAGTAAAAAGGTAAAGTAAGTAATCGGAAAACTGCGCGACTGAAGACTAAAACTGCGCCACGCGATGTCAAGTACGAAAAATTAAACGGGTAATTATTTATTTCTCATGTTTTGGTTCATTCCGGCTTTTAGGAATTCAATTCAAGATTCCGGATTCCGGATACCGGATACCGGATTCCAGGAAATAGGTCAACCCGTTCCCAAGGTCATTCGAGGTTACCGAAGCGTGAAGTTCAATTCCAGTCGTCGAGTTGAAAATGAAAGTCGTCGAGTTTGTAATGTGAAACTCGAAGGTCAAATACACGGCGTGGAGTTTAGAATGAATCAGTGACAATCACGAATGTAAAACTTGAACGACAAATAGAAAACACGCATGTTGAAACCTTGATGAAGCATATAAAATACAAGATAGTAGTATAAAAATTTCTACTTGAATGTAAAATTCAGGTGATGAATTTCAAATACAAACCATGAATTTTGGCGGGGATGGAACGCCATATTGTCGAGACATAGCTTAGCGACCCGGCTAAAGACTTTCTAAAAGGGATTGCCCGGGCGGGGGGGGGGGGGGGGGGGTGGGAGGTGGGGAATGTTGAAGTTTCGATTTGACCGGTACATTACAGCATTGCGCTGCGTTCTACGTCACGTGCATACAGTCTCAGCGTTACAACCTTATGGTACAATTAATCTTGTTGCTATGGTGTTACAGCAATGTGTTACGTTTTCAGTTCTGTATAACAGCGTTGTGTTACATTCCATTGCAGCGTTGCGTTACACTCATGCAGACCGCAACGTTACACTGGTCTCCAAGTTGACTGGTTGAACAAGGTCATGACGTCCACAGCACGTCACAAGCCCGCATCGTGCGCACGGACATATTTGAAGCAACACATTGCGAAAGGTTTTGTTCATTGTAGTGTAGATGATAGGGTTGCAAGCCGAATGTACCCCAGCAACGAGCGTCACGTAGTGAAACACAGTGCGTGACATGCTGATCGAGGGAATGGATTGGAGGACATGAACAATAACAAACGGTGTCCAACAGGCCACAAAAACGAAAAGCACCGTGAAGACAACGCGCGCTGTTTTCGTTTCGCGTTGAAAGTTTTTCTCTGCGTCTCGGCTGTTGCTCCAACGTTGGACTTGTTTCTTATGGAAACGAACCTTGAGAAAAACTCGCATATAGCAGTAAACCATCACGAAAAGAGGTATAACAAAGCACGTGACAGCTACCAGGACAATATAACCCTGGTCCTCGGTGAAGGACATCTTACACATGGTGTTCAGAGAGGAGTGGGCGTATTTGTTCCATCCTAAGATTGGTAGGACCCCAAGGAGAATGGACCAGGCCCATAATGTGGTCAGTAGAGCCCAGGCCTGCTTCGGCTTTACCTTGTGGCCTGGTGGCGAAACTATCGCTCGATACCTGCGTGAAAGCGACAAAAAAAAACAACACCTGTGAATTACGGAAAAACACTACAATCCTGGTCAGTTTAATGCGGGGAAATGTAAGATTAAAAATACAATGCAAAAGCACTTAATATTTTGCTTGCCCTGTACAAATAAAGTGCCACTGATATCCGCTAGAATTTTCGCCCAAAAGCCCTGAAAGCTGAATCCGCAATCAGAATTCTGACTCTACTATCACGAGACATTCAGGCCCCGTCCACACGTATCCGAATATTTTTGAATCCGCAACTTTTTTGTTACGGATTAGAAAATATTCGCGTCCACACGTAGCGTATTCTTGGTTTTCACGTGACGTCATCAAATTCGAAAATCATAAATTGTAATGCCTTCTGAATTTATATGTCCACCAGGTTGAAGATGACTTAAAAATAAATCTTTTCACAAGTATCCAACCCGGTAGCGTCTTTCGTTTTGAAAATACAGCATTTTGAATTTCTGACTTTTCACCCTACGTGACACCAACATGGCGTCCGTGACAAAGCTTTTTCCTATGAAACAAGGGCCTCTCCTCGTGATTTTTGGCACTTTGGGCAGTTAAAGTATTAGGAATGCAGTTTATGCGAATGAATAGTAGTTCACGAGAGAAAAGTAATCGCTTTCAGAGCGAAAGTGAAGTCCAGATGTTTTTATTGATTTCCGGCGGCCATCTTGGTGCCCCTCGGAGGGGCACCAAGATGGCGTTTCCATACAAAGCTCTGTAAATTTGAGTCGAGTGCTTCGGCGAATAATTCAACAACGGGATACTGCACAGATCTGAGACTTAGCGAAGTTTTTTATTTGTTACTCTTTTATAACATTACAAATTATTGGCTTCTTTCACTAAATAGTTTCGATTCTAAAACATTATATATTGGTGTCCCTCCGGGATGGCGTTTCCATACAAAGCTCTGTAAATTTGAGTCGAATGCTTCGGCGAATAATTCAACAACGGAATATTGCACAGATCTGAGACTTCGCGAAGTTGTTTATTTGTTACTCTTTTATAACATTACAAATTATTGGCTTCCTTCGCTAATTCGTTTTGATTTTAGACCATTTTAAAATTTTATGGCGTGACAGTGAAAACCAAGAATTCGAATCGTATTTGCCCGAATTCGGCGGATACGTGTGGACGGAAGGCCAATCCGCAACAAAAAAGTTGCGGATTCAAAAATATCCGGATACGTGTGGACAGGGTCTCAATGTGAAATAGTTTATTAAGGATGAGTCAGTCAGTCATGGGATGAATGTACCCTATAACATATTCTATGATCCTTTTAAATTACATTTAACATACATTATATTTCAAAAGTTTAGAAAATTGTGCCGGCAGCTACGAAAAACCAGTACCACCCTTTAGATGTGTCCAAAAAATGGGGGAAATGTTGCAGTGGCACTCCGGGACCTCGATGAAAAGGTACAAAAACCGATAACATTACTTGCTTGATACTTTTTTATAACATTTCATTTCCCAACGTAAAATAAAAAATGAAGACTTAAACTAAATTGAGGCAACGTTCGAGATAGTCTCCTGCGCAGCCGTTATTAGGTCTAGTCACGAGGAGCGTTGCGTGACGAGACCTAATAATGGCTGCGTAGGAGACTACGTTCGAGAAGACTGACCGACATAGAATGATAAATATCTCCCACCAAACCCATAAATAGCCCCGAGATGTCCCATGACGACACGCAAGCCTCTATATCATGCGGTCAGAATCATAATTTCTGACCAGTTCGTTCCTACGTCACTCCGGATGTCGATTATCCGAAAAAAAGGCCTTAAGTGAAAAAATAGCGGCGGCGCGATTTAACTCCCATAATCCGCACAAATACCGCAATGATATTAAGGTATAAATGGCTGTTTTACTGATTAAATGTCGGTAGCCATCCGGTTTTTATGATGCTAATATAAAGCTGCTCTGTTTCCAGAAAACCAACGCCCTTTTTTCCCGTTTTCCCCTTTCGCCCTGAAGAGCAAATCTGAATGAATGATTCACTGGATTTAGAGCGATCACTCAGTATAATATTGCCGTATTGACTTGGGCCGCGCAAGACAGTATGGAATAAATGAGGCCGTATGATGGTATATTAATAGGGCGTATGTCTCTCGAAGTCGAAGCCCTGCTTGGCAGTATATGGCACTATACTGATAAAATGGTTGCAGATAAGAGAAAGAGAAAGGGAATGAAACGTGCAATTTATACCTGAATTGACACGATGGAGGGTGTGGGAGAGAATTGAAAAGGTAGCCAATTGAACTGAAAAGTATCTCTTTGTCTCTTTTCTTTAAGTTGTGCATTTTAGGTTACTGGCACTTTTCTATCTGCTCATTTTTACGCAGTATACCCTATAGGATGAACACATCAGGTCTTGGAAACGTTTGCGAATACAGAGGCGCCGCTCCTAGCAGCAAAGGGGTTGGTGCGTTCTATGATCTTGCGCGCGAGCGCCCCTTCAGTCGTGCTGGCCGCGATACTGCGAGGCTGCTCTATTCGCAGACAATTATGCTTAGGAACGGAAACCAACTCCTACCTGTCAATGCTTATAGCCTCCATGGTTAGAATAGAAGCTGCTCCTGCTATCACGTTAACGGCACCATTAAACTGACACACAGCGTCCCCGAATGTCGTTCGGTGTAACAAAATGGTGATCACAGAGAAGGGAAACAGAAGCAATCCAATACACAGGTCCACCACTGCTAGATTCGCGATGAACATGTTAGCCACGCGCACGTTAGGCCGTGTTCTTTGTCGGTAAACCACAAGCAGAACAATAATATTTCCCGCAATTACTACAACCGTTATAAATATGATCAAAGTAGCTTCTAACACTGGTGTCGGGCTGTTAGCATGTGAAGTGTTATTTTGCGCGATCGAAGTTTCGCTTTTCTGCAAAGAACCCATTGTGTTGTGGAGTTCGTGTTGATTCGCAGGCAAATGGAACTAGTTGTCGCGTTTTTCTGCAAACAAAAAGATAAAGGAGAGATGCAATTTTTTTGAAAATTAAGTATGGTAGCTAAGTTGAATCGAAGTGAACATGTTTCAATGGAAAAGAGAAACAACGGAAAATGTAGAATTGAAACGGAAATTATCTGTTTATGAATATGATTTTGGAATACGAATATTCAAACCTGAGAGTCTTCAATGAAGTCCAGAAACAGAAACAGGAAAATGAAAGCAATAAATCTGATCACTTTTTTTGTCGTATGGTCCTTTTCAATAGAAAAATACGATGATAAAAACCATGGGAGACGTGACTAGACTGACATTAAACTGACATCTACCCTTAGCAAGAATTCTCTATCGCGTATTATTTTCTGTTTTGCTGTTTGAACTGTTTCGTGGGCGCGGAAAGCATGCAATTTGTACCACAGACAAGTTAAACATGTCTCGTATTATATCAACTGACCTTAAGAACTGCTAATTGCTATCTTTATCCCCGCTCGCGTTCTCTGAAATGGACATACTGCAAGGGTGTTGCTTCAACTAAAGAAAGTACAACGCCTGCTAACAATTTGTTTTCAGAAATGTTTCCATTATGTTGATCGATATTCTTCTTGCGAATGCAGTTATATAAAGCCCCTGATCTGATTATAAACAAAAATTAGTTGTAAGAAACGCAAAGTATCATATTTGTACAATAGAAAGCCTTAACCAAACAGGCAGCTGGCTTTTGATTGCAATTTTCGGGGTGTTAATTGCCATATATATTATTCATGAAATTCATTTGAAACATTCCATTGTAATTTTGTTTTACTTTTCATTTGTACGTGGACAAGTTCTGAGGTGTATTGTTTTTCAGGAAGTAAAATTAAATATGATGAGTTCCTTCTTTAATTTCATGGATTCGTTTACGTGATGTTAAAGTGTACATACTAGAGATATTTATTAATAGTCGCCTTAAAATAATGTCTGTTTGATGTAGCTTTTATTTAAAACAGTCAGTTTTGCTGTCAATTTTTTTCTTTACAGCAAGTTGATCTTTTAACAAATTAAGGAAGAAAATGCCATCTATGAAATGCAATAATTGCTTCAATCATAACATTCGGCGTTTTGCTTTGATCTTCCAATCAAATCTGTTCAACTCTGTTTTGCTTCCAAGCCGCTCAAAATTCGTCCTTCTTGTATCCGGCTGTTTGTTTCTTTCAGTTTAAAGCTGAAAAGAAAATCAAATTTAATTTACAAAACTGTCGAAAATGAAACAGCATTTATTGAAAGTACTGATCAACAGCTTTTATTTGACTGGTCACACATAGTAATGTAATGAAAAATGCTATTAGGAAAGTACTGTTCGATAGCTTTCATTTTTCATTTATAAAGCCGAACCTCAATGTGTGCGACCACCTGTCGTAAATTTTTGGAGTATTTTAACAGCCTTGCTTCTACCCCGCCCCAGCCCCCGCTCCGTCATTTTGAAAACTGACAAGGTCCTGGGACGAGGTTGCGAAGGGGAAAGAGGGGGCTTGGGGCCGAAGGCGAGGGCGCCACTCGATAACGAACGAAGTACGACTGGGAGCGGGACTGAAGTTATGTGAGCACAAAGCATCCATTACTTTTTCTTTTATGAAAGAAAGCCTACAAACTGTTACGTGACGCTATTAGACAATTAAAACGGTCTAGTAGCCAATCAAAGCGCGCGTGAGAGCAGTTTTCGAGTGAGTGTCTAAGACCAAAACCACAGTTAAGTGACCACTCTGACCAATCACAACAGACGCATATAATCCAGTAAACTTATCAGAAATCGAAGCAAAATTGCGAGCAAGCGACGATTGGTTTAGAAAGTGGCAGGGATTGGTGGTTCAGAAAGTGGCGGGAGATTTTATGCCAATAACAAAGCCTTGTAATTGCAAAATAAGTTACGACAGTGAGATGAAAACCGGTCTATATTGGAGCAGTTTTCAATTGAGTGTGAAAAGTAATTACACAATTGCTTTGGTTTTTCATTGCTACGCTTTGTGATTGGCTAAAAAATCTCGCGCCTCTTTCTCGACCAATCAGAAGTAAAACCAAAACCAATCGTGACTTGCTCGCACGCGTTTTCCCGCGCTTGGCGCCGCCGACATGTAATTGCTTCGAGCTCTGATTGGTTCATTGGATTGTTTACTACTGCTGTGATTGGTCAGAGTAGTTACTTTGGTTTTGGTTTTACGACACTCAATTGAAAACTGCTCTAACATAACTTTATAACGTGGCTGGGCAATGGAGCTGTTTTCAGTTGAATGTCGTAAAACCCAAACCAAAGTAATTACTCTGACCAATCACAACAGACGCGTACAATCCAATGAACCAATCAGAGCTCGAAGCAAATACATGTAGCCGGCGCCAAGCGCGGGAAAACACGTGCGAGCAAGTCATCGTTGGTTTTGGTTTTACTTCTGATTGGTTTTATTTGAATGGTCACACCATAGGATTTCGTCGACAGTTTCAAAAGTTAGAACCACGTTTCATGTCTTCATAATTGACTCTGGGAGTTTAAACAATAAACAGCTAATTTTCTAGAAAGTGTGACGACGGTCTTGTTTAATTTTAATTATATACATGAATACAATTTTCTTTCTTTTTAACAAGTGCAAAAATGTTAAAATATTTCTCTTTACATAAATTGAAATAAACCGTGTAAACGAATGCTATGTACATTTGTCATTAATTCTGGCCAAATAAAGAAATGTTACTAAGCAATAATTATTAATTTATGTAATAACAATTACCAATTTAAACTGGTCCATGAATTAATTGAGGGCCATTTAACAGAATTTCATCAGCAACAATAATATACAAGCTTGTTTACATCCTGGGAAATGTTGTTTTGTTTTACTTTCAGCTCAAATGAATGTCACCCCATTGATAAATAACATTTAATTAGCTCCCAAAAAAACCCAGCATCTCTAGTGATGTAAGTAGTTTTTCCTTTGAATATTAATTAGTTTTGCATTTACTTTTATAGGAATTTTATATACACACCGTAAATATATCGGTGAAAATATCGTAAAAATATCGGTGAAATGAGAAGAAACTTGAATTTTTTTGTATCATAAAATAATGATACCTTCCTTTGGATTATAATATTTTATCCAGTGTCTGATATTGAGAGTTCAATTATATTCTTTTCAAGTCATTACTGACTTAAATTATGCTGTAAAGAAATAACTACATGTATGCTCTTACAAAGTGTAACATCAAGTTACCCACTGTTCTAGTTTCTTGTATAGCCTATAAAAGCAAGTCGTTTAATGTCATTAATTGTGTAAGTAACCCGTGATAAATAATGTGAACAGTTGTTATGAAATTACTTTGTATTTTGTAGTTTTCTCCATTTAGATGAATAAATACCAACCCCAAAAGGGAAACTTAAAGAATAGGCTATGATGAGATGAATCATAAATTATTTTGTTAAAATCAGGACTAGCCTCCATTGCAGGGTTCATTGAGCACTTAAGAGATAGCATGGCAAGAGCTAAGGACTTCTGCATTGAAGGCAAATGCTAATAATTTTTATTAAGATCTATTTTTTTTCTTAAAATATCAACACAACATAAGGCATGCAGATAAGGCGATTAGCAGAACTGAGATCATGAATGCAAAATTAAACCAAATGAAAGATGAAGAACAATTTATAAGCTGAATTCTGGGCTAAAATGGATACCAACAGTAGTAGCTTAACTTTAATAGTTAAACTTAGAAACCCACACGCCCAGTGTGAATTGATTCTAGCCAAATGTCTATCCCAGCATACTGTTTTTTAATGTAAGCTGAGTTTACTAGCAAGTGACATGAATTAATTTCAACCATATTTATCGGCCAATTTAAAAAAGTGTTTCCTGACTTTGTTTCCTTCAAAACATTTTATTTTAAGTGCATTGAAACCAAGCATTCTTAAATATAAATGGGATATATGAATGTAGTACAGTGAAACCTCTATTAAGCGGACATCCTCTATTAAGCGGACACCCTCTATTAAGCGGACACTAAGCCGGGTCCCAAAATTAACGTCTTATATTTCCCTTTATAACAAGCCCCTATTCAGCGGACACCTCTATTAAGCGGACACAAACACTAAAATAAATTGTATTTGGCTAATTTCTATTGTTAAAAACCTCTATAAGGCGGACACCAGACTGAATTGACAATAGTAGTATTGGATTACGTCCTTGAAATACGTACTGCAGTCGATTAATAAAGATAAATCAATACATTTAGCTGTCAATAAACTGTAGATTAGATCGATATCCAGCTGTTTTGCTATTATGTTTTTGCATTTACAAACAAATTAAAGTTGGTAATGAAAGGAAATGAACTTGAACTGTGGATAGCTTCCTTGACAACATGGAACTTTATTACAGTACAGAGTAACTGATGAATGTTAATCGTTAACAAACATTGCACAATTTTTACAAACCTCTATTAAGCGGACACCCTCTATTAAGCGGACACATGGGAAGATCCCGAAGGTGTCCGCTTAATAGAGGTTTCACTGTATATAAGACTGGACATACATGTAACTAGCAAGGGGGATTACAAAAACAGAAAGACACTTGCAAAGATGTGTCTCTCGAATCAGACTATCAAGCCCATATCAAAGGTGATCTGTACTTAAACCAGTTCAATTTTCTACACACATACCCTCAAGTACCTTAATTAATTCTCTTGACTTTTGTCTGATTTAATAATGGTTTCCTGTGTATTTGCATCTGGAGAGTCTTGGTACTTTTCTTGTATTTCTTCTAGAAGTCTAATCAAGTTCTTTAATCCAAACAAGTAGCCTGTGTCAGGACCAATACGCAAACGATCCCCTGAAAATCCACCATATGTTGTGTGCGCAAAATCAATCATTCGGACATCCACTTTGCATGAACGATGGTTGGTGAAATTACCGCTTCTGTTCAAGCTACACGAGCTGCAACTTCGGCTAATATCTTGCTTTCTTCTACAACTCTCTTGTTCCTTTTCAGAAGTTCCAGAGCTGTTAGAAGCATCACACTTCTTCTCCATGTCTCCTTCATACATGAGGAGCAGGGAGCTTGCGTAGAATCGATATGAATTTTGCTTCTCGATAACTTTGTACAACTTTCGAAGCTTATACAGCAAGGGTTCTATCAATTCAGTTCTAAACTGTTCTCCATTATGAAGGAAAGTAACCAGTTCTTCTCTAAAACCTTCTTCACACAACTTCATGCCAAAGTATTTGTTCCGACACATAAACCTTCCCGAACTGCGTTTATAAACCTACAAAGACAACAACATTGCTGTAAGTCACGTAGTTGTAACTTATTAAATTAATCAGAGTGCAGAAGTTAATTTAGGGCACTCTATATAACTTAATATGTCTCTTTAGAGTATTGGTGAAGTGGTTACTGTTTTGGCAGTTTCTTGTTGTGGATGTTGCAATCACCAAGTGACGTAAAACAAAAATACCCACACCATGAACAATACATGTAGCTAACATTTTGCAACACCAAGAAATACTGTAACCAGCATTTTGCTACTCCATCCTGGATGCCAGTATTACGAAAACATAGACAAGGTCAACTTCACCATTTGTGCCTTTACAGAGACTTACCCAGAGCTTTTCAGGACAGGAAGTAACAGAAGACAGGATAAAGGTTGATGAGAAAAAACTAATGTGAACTGAAATTCACTGCAAGTAATTTTTTTTTTAGCATGACTGGATCTTGCAAATAGTTCTCAAAGGGGCTGCTTTGAAGACAGTAAAAACAAAAACCACCAATCGCACATAAAACTAGGCTTATAGTAAGGCAATTTCAAAGAAGTATAATAATTATGCTTATTATATAGCTGGAGTTTTTCTCAATACAACAAGCCCGTTGATTGGTTGATTCATGGTCACATGACATCTAACAAACAAACTGTTTCCTGCCAATTGTGCTAAGCGGGCAACATTTGCGAAAGCGGGCAACAATTTGGACGTCAGAGGGTAACATTGCACTGTTGCCCGCTAGCGCACGTGATCAGACCGCGACAAAAGGTGGCATGATTATAATGGATTGATGTTTATCTCGAGTGCTTGGCGCATTTGTGTTGTGTTTTTTTGTGTTGCTATATAACAAATCACTTAATGACTGATCCCTCAGAAAACAGTGAATTTTGTTTCCCTCAAATCTCAAAGTTTCCTTCGACGACATTGGGATTCTTGGGAAACAAAATTCACTGTTTCCCTCAGGACCAGTCATTAAGTGTGTATTAGCTTGCTACCTGCATTCCACTTGCTCTGATTCCAAGGGTCTTTGAAGTAGATCTCTCTACTTTAGCTATTTGCCTGTCCCTTTTCTCACTAGTTGCATCATCTCCATGATGCCGTGTTCCCATTTTTAAGTCCAAAATACACGGAGATGAGAATGTGTATGCCACATTCTCCAAAAGAATGAATTCTGCTTAATGTTAAGGTTAAGTTGGAACATGAAAATATTCAATAAAGTACAGGTACACTGTATATGTGTTGTGGTTCATGTTTTCTTTGGTTTGAAAATTTTCAAACCAGTTTAATTTTTGTTTTCCTTTGTCTCAGATTTATTATCATATTCAAGACAAAGAAAAACAAAACTCAATGTGGTTTAAGGTGGCTGAAAATTGTTGTTTGTAAAAATGTCTGCTGAATCAATAGATAATATATAGAACCATTGAAGAAATACACTGCCTTTATCGTTGTTTTTGTCTTTGGATTGAGAACCCAGTCAAATGCAATACATGCGCAGTTGACCAAAAAATTGTGACTGGATGTTTTAGAGACTTTCCTTGGAAACGTGCTGATTTCTACGGAACCACTCATTATAATTTCACGAAAATTGCAACAGTAATTGTTCCGAATATGCCGAACACACCTGCCATCAAAAATTTGAAATCTAACAAAGGAGATTTTTACAAAATGCAAACATATTAAACAACAAATTACGGAAGATCCCTCTGTCAAAATTACATGAGACTAGTGTTAACATGCGAATATTTTTACAAATTTACTAGAGACAAATGATGGACAAAATCTAATGACTAGATTTTCTGAAAAAAAAAATGAAACCAAATATTGCAGGCTGATTTACAATCCACCGTGTTGCCATGGAAACACCCTAAAACCTCAACAAAAATATCAAAATGTAAAGCTTGTTGCTTAATCTTATGCCTCGCCAATTTTGGGTGTCCAGACATTAGTGATTTTAAAATGACAATGAATAATGCATAGGTACAGTAAAACTGTGTTCAGACACCTTAAAACATTTATAACCAAAGAAAACTGTGAACCACAACATATGCACTGTAAAAATCAATGGGCTGGTTATTACTCATGCGCGTAGCGCGCATGAGGTAGGTTTCCGGCTTCGTTTTTCTTCGTCATTTTTTTTTTATTTTTTTTTTGGTGTCACATTTGTGCATGCAAATTTATGCACGCATATATTATTACTGACCGGGTCTTTAGGTTACATACAAATTCTACAAAAATGGCTGCCGCGCTCGGCATGTGCTTGGTTTTTAAAACCGTAGTTTCGTGTCATCGCATTAATAATTCACATTTAAAATATTCAAAATGGAAAGAGAAAGCTTTAAAGAATACCCAAAGCCGCTATAGTGGAGAAAAAGGACAGAGCTTTCAGCAACTGAATCTTGCTTCAAGGAAATTCATACGCTGCTATCAGTGCGGGGCGATCAAAACCGAAGAAGCAGATTTCTTACAGATGAGGGACTTTACCGTAAAAGAAATTACAATTTTTTGGTGAGAATTTATGTTGATATCAATTTGTGATTCACTTTTCTCTGTGTTCTGGTTAGTTTTGAGGAAATAATTATAAAACATGCTAAAATTCAATCGTAATGACATGTGATTGTTTATTATATTTATATGTAAACAAAATATCTAACTTCACACGCGTCGCCTACGCAAGTATGTCTGTGTATGTTTTGCAATTTTCATTTCCAAATCAGTTTCTAGGGCAATTTTCGATACAACTGGTGTATTTTATTCGAAAATTAGTCATACTAGTCATTCTAGACCGAGTAAAAGTTTTTGTGCATAATTCTGTTATTGAGATTCGCTAAAATTGAAAAAAAATAGCCCAGTCGTTTGCTGATTTCATTGCTTTTAAAAGTAGTCTTTTCAAATGTAACGGGAATAAGTCACGGTTTGGGAAATAAAAGACGAGTGTGTTTGATCGGGAATCAATAAATTAAATATTCAAAGCGAGACAGATCAAAGGCTCCTTGCGAGCCAAGTCGTGAGAATGAAACAACCATCGGGGACCTTTTCCTACCCTACACAAGGTACTTCCCCTATGTTGCAGATCCACGTATCAATATATTTTACCAAAGAGGATCTCTAAAACCTTAAAACCTTCGTGCGTAGCTAGTATTAACACGAAGGAATGTGTTTTACTAGCGAAAATGAAACTTACGGACAAACTTCGTCGCCCATTCGTTGTTGTTGGAATATCGTCGAAGGTATGCTATGTTATCATGACCGTTTGGCTTCAGTTTGCCCTCCTCAGGACAAGTGGCTCCTTGAAGGAACCAAAAAAATGAAAAATGAAAGGGAGTGAAGGAAAGAAAAATGATAAGCCTACGACACGAGGTATTCCCAAGCGGTCACCCATCCAAGTACTAACCTCGACCGACAGGCCTTAACTTCGGTGATCAGACGAGAACCGGCGCATGTCAAACAGTGTTCCTAAAGTTTACGATGAGCGAGTGACTTTTCTCCAGTAATCGCAATAAGTCGTATTCACGACTTAAAAACGTGTTTTAGCGTGTTCTTTAGTGTGTCACGCAAAATTCGTTGAGGGGGGAAGGGGTGCGTGACCCGTTCAAAACAAACCATAAAACTTGCTTACGCAAGCGCATGAGTGTAGGCTACAATAGTAGCCTCTTGTTTAAATTAAGTCTAACTTAGACCGCGATTTAAGACAATTATTGAACCTTCACATCTGTTCATGATCGAAAAATGTTTCTTTTAGCCTATAAATTTGTATATATTTAATAGTTAATTTTACATATTTATAATACTCCTGGTATAGTTTTTTTTAACGCTGTTTTAGGAGTAATATATTAAAGGTGTGCTACATGTATATGCCTTCTGAACAATGTTTACAGTAAATAACATTTAAACATTAGAGATGGCCAGATAGACCAATATCACGCTAGCATGGCATAAACATATATTTAATTTAATGGGAAAAAGAGTCCAGTATCAAATTCTGCCCATCAATATTAGTAAAACTGCAAAGTTTCGTAAAGATTGCTTTTACACTGACGGAGATATGAACTTTTGAAACTTAGTACTCTGGCCTAATTTTTACAAAGAAATGTATGGGAAAATCACGAAAACGAGGCTGGACGGGCAATGTATGCCCATTCACCATACATTTCTTTGTAAAAATGCTCAGTTTCAAAATTTCATATCTTCGTCAGTTTGCTAGCAATCTTTACAAAACTTTGTAGCTTTACTAATATCGATATGCTGAATTCGATGCTGGGCTCTTTTTCCCAATAAACTAAATATATTTTTGTGCCATGCTAGCTTGATATTGGTCTATTGAAATTGATTTAGACTGCAGTTCTGTTAAACACTGTCTAAACGTTGTTTAGGCCCCGTCCACACGCAGGGTTTTCATTAAGAATTGTAGTAGCAGGAGAATAGTGTAAAGTAACAGGAGAATACTATGAAAGAGCGAAGATAGCTACATATTGCCATCGAAATTTAGCCGGAGAAATCTGCGTAGCAGGCGGAGAATTCTCCGATCTCCGATGCCTAATGAACACCCTGCACACGTATCCGGATATTTTTGAATCCGCAACTTTTTTGTTGCGGATTGGCCTTCTGTCCACACGTATCCGGCGAATTCGGGCAAATATGATTCAAATACGCTACGTGTGGACGCGAATATTTTCTAATCCGTAACAAAAAAGTTGCGGATTCAAAAATATCCGGATACGTGTGGACCGGGCCTTAAATAACCGGCCCAATGAGATTACCTATCAAGAGCCCCATTGATTGCTTAGTTAAATGTAATAAAAAGATACTATGTGCTTTTGAAGATGACCCTAGTGCTCTCATTTTGTTTAATTCTTCCTTGTGACAATGTAAACTCCAAGGGTTTGCTCCAGCACTCCCTAAAATGAACACAGCAACAAAAGATGGATTTGTAAGCAACATCATATAGCCTGCAAATGCAACTGCCCGTCACTACTCAGCACCATAGCACCAGTTGCAACTTATCTTGCACCATTGTGTGCAACAGTTGCAGAAGTAGATTGAGTTCTACTTTTGCGACGTTGCGCGCAACAAATTGCATCATTGGTGTGACACCCCCAATAAATCTTGTGCAAGAAAAGTTGTACTGTGTGTCTGGGCCTTTAGTGGCAGTGAGAAATGAGGTGGTTGTATTTGCAGGTTAAGTTAAAAAAATGATGTCTTAAACTTCTTTAAAATCTTGCTACTCGCTAGCTTTCACTTAAATGGTCATCACACTTTAGGATTTCATGTACACACAAAAGAACTACACAATTCAAGGTTGAGACTCACTGTATGCTTATCTACTGTGGAATAATTGCCTGTATAGTACAACCAGGCCGCAAAACTGATTCAACCTCAATTCACTCCTATTTCATTTCGTATTTACAGTTAGGTAACTAGCTGTTTAACAATACATAATTTAAGAATATATGGAAGCACTCGAAGTTACTACCATTAGAAGAGTGAGTGCTGTTCCTTCTGGCATAACAGATTGTGTGGTTTCTGCTGTCAGGCCACCCGTGGGAGGCATTATCTAAAGAAGTAAAACACATGGTTTGTTCTGATGACCAATAAGGTCTAACTCCCCCCTTATAAGCATGCACTGGCCACATAAGCGGACATACAATTATTTGTTAAAGTACAACATCCAGGGATTTCTTGCCAGCCGTTATCTTGCACATCCCAAGTATAAACAATTTGCAACCATGGAATTGAAACTAAGAGTCTGTTAAAAAATTCCTACAAACCTGTTGAATGTTCTGGCATATCTCCTGCTTCAAATAATCCTTCCACTCTATTGCTCACTAATTCTAGTTTTCCACTCCGAAGCCGGACTCTGAAATAAATAATTATTATCACCCATAAATGGTTAGAAAAAGAAAGTTACGCTCACACCGCTATTCATATTGTATTACAAGATCACATTACAAACTCAAATTGTAGGATGTACATACTCTAGTTACATGTAAGTAAGTCAGTCATTCAGTCAATAATTTTTGTTAAGGCAGGGTGACCTACATGTATTCAGCTTGAGGACACATTACTACTGGTTCATCTATGTTAAAATGCAGGGCTCAAAAAAAGTCCCCTCCAGTTGTCCGGGACAGGTAGATTTTTGTGTCAGTCGAGCAATTTTCCCCCTCACTTGCTCGACGGGCAAGGATACGGACAAGCTGCCTGTCAAGTAAGCTTAAGTAACAATTTATAAAAACTTGTCTGGGCAAGTAAAACTTAAGTTAAGACTTGCTTGCCCAAAGGGCAAGCTTCAATTTTAGTTTTTTTTAAGCCCTGAATGGATATCAATACTTGTCACTATTAGGTCTGCTTTAAGGTCAATATTTTAGTATTGTATAACAAGTTCAAATTACATTGTACAAACTCAAATTGTAGGATGCAAAGGAGCACTGCATCTAAACATACATTACTGGTTCAACTATGTTAAAATGGATGTGACAAGAATGCTAAAAATACCAAGAATTACATGAGATATAAGGAAAGGATTGACATGCAACTGAAATAAATTTACTACACATGTATACAGCATAGCATTTTTTAATGCAAACACACACCAGAACAAGAACAAGAACAAAATTAATATGAGATTTCACCACTACTTTTAATTACATTACTACTTTGTGGGTTACTGAAATTCCAAGGTGGATTTGGGGGGGGGAAGGGATCTCAAAAAGGAAGTTTTAAAAGGAAAGTATGAAGTTAAATTGGAATTTCAGGTGGGGTGGGGGTAAGGGTGTAACGATTCATATTCCTTGTGATTCGATTCGATTCCGATTATTGCCTTTCGATTTCGAATATTTCGATTCGATTTTGCAAATGTTTTTTGCAGATAGTTTTACTAAGACTTAGCTGTTGTACCGTCTTTAGCCGGAAAACCATAATTTTTCCACACAGCTGATCTAAAAGATGCAGGCAGAATCACAATTGCTTGGTCGTTCGTCGCCATGTTTGAGAACGTGACAATGAGCGTGTTGTGCATGGTTTGCCTTATTTGGAAATTCTCAAGAGGTGGTAGAAAGGCAGCAATTTTACCAGGCAACACAAAATGGAAAACGAACTGCAAATGCCTTTCCTTGTCAATCAAAAATGCAGATTTTAAAGAGTTCTGAATTCTGATTTCACAATATAATAACTCATTGAGGGCACCCTGGAAAAGGTATGCAAAAATCGAACCAAAATCATGGAAGCAAAGAATCATGAATCGAATCGAATGGTCACAATCGCGATTAATCGAGAATTTGATTAATCATTACACCACTAGGTGGGGGGTCCAAACCAAAAAAGTCTATGGGAGCGATATGGATAATTTCTGGTATAACACAATGACTGCTTCATAACTTGTGCATAAAAGACCTACATGTACAAACTGTAAGAATGCATCCAGATTCTAAACAGGTTCAAATTGTCCCAACATTACCTGTGTGGACCTTTTTCCACTGTTTCAACTATACCAATTCGTCGAGACCTGCGTTTCGGAGACCCTCCTACTTCTTCCCCGGTACTGCCGTCACTGTCCGAACCAGAGGTGCAGTATTTGGTTGAGCCTTCTTTATTTTGATGTTCTAAAGCCAACTTGTCTGGATGAGCAGTGAGGTGAATGTAGCCATCCTCGTCCTCCTTAAAGCTCACATAAATCACTCCTACACAGCAAGACATGACAAACATGAGAGATTTTTTTAATAATTTTAAACTAAAATTTCATAAATTATGCTGCATAAACTTTCATTTACATACACATTTACACCGTAACAGCTTCACAGTGACTAGCAAATGTTGATAAAATGTTCCCTTATAATATATTATTAATCACCAAGGATAAAGTGACAGCTTTGGTAACTTATGCAGGGTACAAAATGAACTTTTTTACGTGGGCGTCAAGTGGCGACTGAACAAAATTTTTTGTTTGCCAAAGTAGCAAAGTCTGGTCACCAAAAAAAAAATTCGGCAAAATTTTCATTTGACAGTGGAACACAAAAAAAACGCACTTGTCAGAGAAGTTTCTTCTCTCAAAACAATGGTCCTACCTGTAATAATGACGAGAGAAAGGAAAAAAGATTGTAAACGACCGATCGTTCATAAACAGCAGACGTAAAACTCTCAATAATCAGGCCGACGTATTGTGTCATGTGGCTTTCATTTTGGTAGATACAGTTCCCTTAGTTTAAAGACTGAATGTAATCGAAAAAACAGCATTTTCTTTACCAGCACATCACCAAGCTAGCCTTCTGATTCAAGATGAATCTTATCAAGGAGCTACGTAGTTTGCAACAGGCTCCCGTACGAAGGTCTCTGTGTGCTAGCCGCCATATTGCTCACACACACACCCACAGTAAGAAACAAACAAAGTGTAAGTTGCTTGCTGGAAGCCAGCCATGAAATTTTTATTTATCTAAATTAATACATTGGAGGAGTGGACATTCAAAACATTAAGACAAATTAAAAGTTACTCGTCTAATGGCGACTAGCCTTGAAATTCTAGTCGCCAACACTCAATTTTTAGGTGCATTGGTGACCAGCTGGTCGCAATTTCGGACCCTGTTAGATAACATGGCGGTCATTAGTAATGGGCAACAGGCTATGATGCCCTCCAACTGGATATGATGGCTGACAACCACAGCAAAGATAACTGGCTACTCAAACTTTGAAAATGACCAAAAGGCAACAAGCAGGCAAGCATGGAAGACTAATCCTTTGTTTTACGACCGGCTACTACTCCTTGTGGAGCCGGATTCTTCAAAGCTAAATAACAGCCCTGAGCTAAGTCAGGAAGCTTAGAAGCTCAACAACTTGCCAATGATTTATATCGCCAGTTTTTGTGGGATTTTATTCTTATACAAGGATGTAAATTAGTACTTGCCAAGGCGAGTGTCAAATGTTTTTATACAAATTGTGTATTTGTGGTGCAGTTCTGAAAGTCACTTTCTTGCCAATGTCAAAATTATGTTTCCAACCCCGCTTATGCATGAATAAAATTTTTCTTTTCTTTGTTGCTTTTAGAAAGAGTACAATTTTTTTGCATTCAAAAATATTATTTGCATGACTTTTTTAATAAATGCCGCCCCAAGATTAAGCGCTGCCCCTGAATAAGCAATGCATTAAAAAGTTGAAAAATTTAGAAAGCGCGCAGCACTTTTTTGGGTAAATACAATAAACCTGACCATATTGACAACCTTCTGATGATATAAACCAGACCTTTGCTTGAAGGTTTGCTTGCAGGTTTGGTTTCAAGCTTATTTATAGATAATAATTGATTGGATTAAAATTCATGAATAATTTTAAATGATGCATGTTTGGTTTCAGGCTTAATTATAGATAATATGACCACAATTCTTCATCCTACGTACACTGTGGGTAGCCTCCTCACCAGCGAGGACACACAAATATAAATTATTTCCAAGGAAAATTTTGTCACATGACCTTTTTTGTTTTAAATAAAAGAAAACTGATCAAGTGCTTTCTGAGACAATTTTTTATGTCTATCAACATTGACTGATTTTTAAAAAAGCCCAAGGTCATCCAGCATGAATGGTCCATATCATGTTTGTTTTCTGAAAAATGCAAATTATTTCATTCGTCATTCAGGTATAACAACAGTAAACAAGAATGGTTGGATTCCAATATCATTGCCAATAGCCAATTAAGGTTACAAAGAAACAATAGAGGCACAATATATATTAACAGAAGTCATGTGACAAAGTAGAAAACATAATCAAAAAACATTTGCATGTTGTTGGTAATAAATTCAACTTCTTACAAGACGTTTCATGCTTTGAATTGGATCATTTAGTGCAAAAATACAAGATAAAGAAACTGTTGCCTTTGGGCCCAGTATAATCCAAAAAAAAAATAAGATTAAATATTCAGAAGTTTTTAATTTTTCAATCTCTCCACTGCATGCACACTGACCACAAATAATTGGCACGGAGAATTAACAATCTGGAGCTAAACACGAAAAATAAAGGACCAAGCCAGCAAATCCCTTCAGATTATCAAGATAAGGGAGGAAGACGAGAAACCAAAACCATATTGTACACGAGACAATCATGCCTTGTGAGAATCAGGTGGACAATATACATGTATCACAGCTGCAGAAAATAAATATACCGCACGATATATCACATTCAGTACAAAATGCATTTGATTCATCTCTGAAATATATACGAGTACATTTTGTGATGGACACACTTCAATCAAGCACTTCAAAAAGGGAGAAGAAAAAACAGTAGGCCGATAAAAGCAAAACGTTTATCACCATAAGTATATTTCTCGTTGCAAAATGAAACACGCACATAATAGTTGAAATGACCACTTCGTCATCAACTTTGGGCAGTAAAGGAAAAAAAACACCCGTTTTATAACTCATCAGCGAAACACGATATTTATTTTTGAGTCGAATCTAAAGTCTTATGTAACGAGACAAGCTTAGCTTAAAGCTTATAAATATCAAGTTCAAACACACAACGGGGAGCCGATCTTGGCGGAAAGACCAAACCCACAGTAACATGCACATCAAAACAACATGTAAAGTAGCTACATCCTACAACAACAACCGTGAGAGCACCTTCATATAAATAAAGATTTAGTTTATAAGCTTATAAATCGCTATTGCGTATCGAATCTGCGCGTTCAAAATAACTCTGATGCGTTTCCCCGATCGATGGTTTCCCCAGGGCGTCAGATAAGAATTTTACGTCAAGTGGAGACGCAGAATTTTCATCGACACAATCATTATTTCAACCAAGCAAGAAACCAATTAGACTTGTGCGCGAAGGGCAGAACTTTCAAAATCTACAATACTTACCGACAGTTTCAATGAAATGCGAACGGTAGTTGTCTCTAGATGGAAATTTTGCAAGGTTTATTAAGCTTATGTGGATGATAAAGGTTGTCGACTGAAATTGACATTTAAAATGGAGACTGGCTCACCTCTGTACTCGGGGGTAAATGGCCGCATCTCTGGCGGCTGTTCTTCGTAAAATCGATGTTCCCTTTGGTTTAACGGCTTGCAAACAGACACATCGTCAAATTTCATCATGGAGCAATGGCCACCAACTTGGTGAACAAACGGCTCTAGAGGTACGAAATCCTGTTTCGCTACTCGGCCGGGCATAACCGCCATGAAACAGTCTTCCTTACAAAAAAAAACAAAACTTATAATCAACAAAGCCACTTCACGGAATAGTGTCACTTCTTTATAAAGGCAAAAAACGTTAAGGTTCACTATTAAGACGTTAGGAAATGCAAAAGAGATCAACTTCCTACGTTTGTCACGGGATTTCGTAACAATAAAAATTCTTTCTCAGTAGAGTCCTCCCTTTTATTATGACGTCAGCCAGTAATGTACACGTGATTTGAACACCCTTAATTGATTGGCTGACACCATTTCCCTCGAGGCGTGCGTGCGCGTTCTCAGTCGATTCCCAGGGGCATACGGTTCTGCAGATTTTTTGTAGCCCTCGGCATTTTGTGTTCAAAGCGTCACATTGAAGCTACAAACTATTTATTAAACGCGCTTATGCAACATTAACATTCAAGGATCTAAAGCTAAGTGTACTTTACCAAGTTAAATAAACGATTGAACTTTACACCGGACGACTCGTGCAAACCCCCGAAGAACCGAAGCCCGGGGGGGGTGGGGGTGGTGGGGTACTCCCGTAAATTTAGGATAGGTGTGTGCCACCAAGGTTCTCAAACCCTGACCCTATTTAAGGGTAGAAAATCGAGATTTGATACCCTTTTTAAGGCCCAATTCAGGCGTGTAGTACAGTTTTAATAGACCATATCTTTTTCGTTTTGCGCGTTGGGGTGGATACTGCAATTTAGTGACCCTATCTAAGGAATATGTAAGGATCACAATACCAAAATTAAGGACTGAGTACCTCAAAAACCCTACCCTATCGGGCTGCACATACCTACATAGTGCATATAAGGGAGTACCCCCCCCCCCCCCCGAGAACCGAAGTCTGAAGCATGCAAATCCACCGATCTGTAATAAACCGCAAACCGTTTTGGTTTGGCGCTATTTTGGGTGTATTAACAGAGCAGAACTTGCGGGATTTTGTTATTTTATATCAGATCTGACCTTGGTGTAAACAGATAATTAACTTACGGGATTTTGTTCTTTTTCAAATGTGAGGTGGCGCGTTGGCTTCGGAAGCCAGGCTAGGCTCAGGGCAGGAATAAACTAAAGAAGCAAGGACCGATACAACGTAGAATACAAATTTAAAAGGTGTACTACCGTATTTTCTCAATTAAACGCCCCCGGCCTTTATTTCAAACTTACGGGGGGTGACAACTCTCAGCAATACTGTGTGTAACTGAAAGTTGTCCCGAAAATTTGGAATACCTTCCCGATTTTTTCGGAGACATTCTCGCAAATGTCAAACTTCCCGAAATTTTAACAACATTATCTCATGTTTCCCCGAAAATTTTTCGAGTCTCCCGATTCCCGGCAAAATCTTCAGATTCCCGGAAGAATTTTGTTTTTCTCCCGAAACAGGCCTTCTTAGAGTTGTCACCCCCCCGTAAACTTGGCCTGGTGGACCCGGCGTTTCTTTGAATCAGCAGTTTTTTCTCGCCCGCCATTTTTTAAGAAAGGGTTCTTATTCGTTTTTCTTGGCAGCCGTGTACCTTGCCCTAATATCTTAAGTTTATTATACCACAAATAAACGTTTAAGGGGCTTACTTACAACTTCCTCTATTATACCCGGCGTTTCAGTATTCGGGGCCCGGCGTTTAATCGAGAAAATACGGTATATTTTGGCTTTCCAAACCAGCCTTCTTCAGGTACAATGAGGTAACATTTACATTGGCTTATAAAAGCCAATGTAAATTTTACCTCATTGTACCTGAAGAAGGCTGGTTTGGCCAGCCGAAATATAGTACACCTTTTAAATCTGTATCCACGTTTTCGGTCCTTGCTTCTTTAGTTTATTTCACTTGTTAAACCGATCAGATCACTATAGTGATCCAACGTATACCAGCAGGAGTCGTCCACAGTTACGTGCTTGAACTTCTCATTTCAGGGCAGGAAGTCCGCCCACGGGAGTTATTGCTATGCAAACCAAAGCAATATTGTATTAGGCCTAATTTTCTAGAAAAAACTTTAACATGCAAGGCTGATCAGACAGCAAATTCGTTCGATTTCTTTTAATAAGATTTGCCCGATATTTCGGCTAGAAAAAACTAAAAGAAATCGAACTGTCTGATTAGCCTTGCATGTTAAAGTTTTTTTATTTAGCTGATCCTGATCTGAACAAAGATCCAGCTATATTTTGCCTTTATTAATTTACATTTATTTACATTTACTTTGTCACTTCAGTTTATGCTGTCATAGTATCATATTTAATCCCCCACCCCCTTTTAAATTTAAATTGTAACGTTTTTTTGCCTTACGAGTTATTATCTGTAAGACCCTGAAGAAGAAAGGCTGTGCCTTTCGAAATATTGGATTTTTTACAAATATAGTCGTTTCCGTACCGTTTATCAGCCTTGCTTTTTTATCAAATCGTTTTATTATTTTATAGCTGATTAGATCCTTTACTACAGGATCCGGTGCTTCTATCTCGTTACGGTGGTCTTTGCAAATACAGTTACTTATATTTTGCCTGTTTGTTCAAGTGGTCCTTGCATTTTTACAGAAGTTATTGGACTAATTTTCTAGCCGAGGCAAAACTTAATACTGCCCAAAATGTCCTTGGTATACGGTACAATTGTTTGAAACTAGCTCGCAGGCTAGGGTGAACCCCCCCCCCCCCCCCCGCCCCCCGGGGAGGGTGTACTCGTGTTAATTTTGGATATTTAAGGGTCAGAACCGAAAATTGATACCCCTTTTAAGGCCCAAAACCGAAAAATGACACCTTTTTAAGGGAATGCTTGTTTAAGGACCGATCACCTCCAAAGCCATACCCTTTGGGACAGCACATACCCGGCATAGCTTATACATGAAAATACCCCCCCTAACCCCGGTGGGGGCGGTGAACCTTGCATACGAGGGGTATTCGAAAATATGCAGACTATGCAGAATATGATATTGTTTCTACACTATACGTGACAATAACTTCCTATACAGTAAACACCCACATATAATTAAGAACTTGTATATATCTGTGGCCTAAAGATTGAAACAGGTTCTTCAGGTCAGTTACTTGGAAAAATCGTGCAGTTAAAATGAAGATTAATCGGCTGACAACCGGCAAAATTGAAAATATCATGCTAAGGACCCGTGGGTCTGCACGGTGTGTTTTTCGTAACAGTGCGAATGCCGTATTTGTTTGGGATACAGAAGCAGGGACTACAACCATAAATAGCCTATTAATCAGTGAACACCAATTACATAATAGAACAAGAGCTCCTGATAAGAACCTTTTTAGGTTAACTTGGAAAAATGGTGGTTCAATTCTTAAATTTACGTCGGTGTTTACTGCAATACGCTTGTGGCCAGGGGGGGTGGGGTGGGGTGGGGTGGGGTGGGATGGGGTATTTAGCTATAATAGGGGGGGGGGGGTGGGGTACATAGCTATAATGACTAAAATAGTGACGGAGAGGTGCGAATGATGCCAAAGTGAGGCCCCAGAAAGGTCCTATTAGGCTAAAACCAGACCTCAGAATGTAACCCCCAAAAATATTCGACACCAAAAACTTTCTAACCAAAAGCAAAGGCTCAGATCGCAAATTTCAAACCCCCAAAAAAGGCTTGCCCCCCCCCCCCCCCCCCCCGCTTCCCCCTGCCCCTTTGGGCACTTGTCAGACAATACAACGCTTGAAGATTAAGAAGAAGTAGTGTTCGCCAAGACTTTAATTTAACCATGTACGCATTAGTGTCGAATTACATGTATGAGTGGAAGTGACACCGGTAATTAAGTCGTAAAACGAAATAATTCCATAATCTAATACCGGTATGAAACATAAGTACGGAATGTGTGTGTGTGTGTGTGTGTGTGTGTGTGTGTGTGTGTGTGTGTGTGTGTGTGTGTGTGTGTGTGTGTGTGTGTGTGTGTGTGTGTGTGTGTGTGTGTGTGTGTGATCAATATAATCAAAATGAAGGAACAATTTTTGTAAACAAAAAAAAAACAATGAATAAACATATTACTGGCCAAATTGACTTGTGAATTAAAAAAGAAAATATTCGTTCGATCACCCTCCGTTAATTTTAATTTTAACCGTTTCGAGTTCAACTACTTAGCTTTTTTCCAGCCTACACTTGAACAAGGAAAAAAGAAAACCAAAGCAAAATCATTCTAAAATATCCCTCCCGAAACCGTTTCACGCAACGTTAAAAGACGCGCAAATTTCACGTAAAATTGATAACATGCCAAATATGTAATTACCGTCGGGGTCGGGGTCAGCCGAAGTAGGCCGACGAGTGGCTCGGCGAGTCTTCGCGGCGAAGTGTAATGTGAGAGAGATGCCCTGAGAGAGATGAGAGCACGAGAAAAAAAACCTCTGGTACTGAGGGTAAAATATAATGTATAACGTTAAAAAAAAAACCAGATATACATGTACTTACCAACTTTTCCAGTTATAAATAACGTGACAAATCTATGTTCCTTAGCAATTCGATATGATCTGGATGTGCTCGTGTTCGTACCGTGACGAGGCTAGGAGGTGTCAAGAAATGACGTCATTCTGACTTTCATCTTCCGGTCTAGAGTTTAATACTAAGTAAACCTTTATTTAGACCCGAAGCTTGTTGGGTTGTGTGTTCCATTGTTCTTTTCTAATGCAAATCAGGGTATTAAAAATTGCGCGCTATGAAAACCTTACAGGGATTAAACGAAGATTATAGGGTAATGGATCAAATTACATCACATCACCAAGATACTATAACTGATGTCATTGATTTGGTCACGTGTACGCCCGTGCTCCAATTTGCGCTAAGCCCCAGACAATGATATCGGAAGCATTACTTCTCGATCAAAAAATGATCATTTTTAGCTGATTTTATAACGACCATTCGTCAAAAAATTAGCATATGGGGGTATTTCTTAGTGTTACGGAAACTATCATGGTAAGGAGCTGATGTCATGGTTAACGTTTTGACGTCATTTGGTGATCGCATCTAATCTTGTACCCAAATCTCACTCGTGCTTGTACTGTAATCTCGTACCCAGATCTTACTCGTGCTTGTGCTGACCGTGGGAGATCTGGGTACGAGATTATCTCGTCTCGAGGACATGTTGCAAATAAGACAAAGAAAGAGCTGTTTCCATGTTAGTGGATGAACATTCATGTGGTTGTCCAGTACCATAATCTCCAACCTCAGAAATTCATAAAAAGGGAAAAGCCCTGAGTAAGGACCAGTAAGCGGAATAGAGATTTCTGAACACGATTTACAGATGCAAGCGCAAAAGAAAAGGTCAAGCCCCTTTCTATGGGCTGACATCCGCCCCCTCCCCTTGTCCGAGTTTTCTTGAGGGGAGGGGCGATTGCACACAGTACAAGCTACCAAGCACTTGGTAACAAATGTCGGATAACCGATATAACGGTCACGAAACAGAAGGGATGTGAACCAACTTCACATGTCAGTCGAGAAACATCTCATTTAGATTTAAATTTCACTTTTTTTGAAAAAAAAATGGCCGAAAACTGAATATGTTAATTGCTAAAACACAAAAAGTAGACACACAAAAAAAAAAACAAACTCGAGACGACCGGCCAAAAAAGATCGGAAAAGAAAGCAATGTGTCACACGACACATCTCCGCGGTATAGTCGTTTCGCTTTATGAGTGGAAACGACAACCAACGACATCGCAAAAACTCGTAAGCCACAAAACCGTCTAAAATGGACACAATTTGCGCCCAGATTGTATAAAAGAGACAACGAAAACCCAATGTTGAGGTAAGTGAAGTTTATTTCTACATTAATATCTTTATTTTAAACAAATGAAATGAAAGGCTGATCGTACAGTAAAGGAATATGTAAGGCTTATTGACCAGGAGCGAGGGGATATGTGATATATTCCCCTCGTGGCGTACCCAATGGCGTAGCCCAGGGGAACGTCATGAGGGGAATATATCACATATCCCCGAGGAACAGGTCGATAAAATGCTTATTTTTCACCTTGTGAGGTTTTCTAAAACAAAGAAACTATTAATTTTTCGGAGAGTAACACTCCGTTCAATTCAAATGCAAAAAAAGCATGATTCCGCAAGGCCGCATTGGGATCAGGGCACATGACGAAGCGAGACTCAGGTAAACATGTTTTGCTTTTGCCAAATTTGCATTGAGCACGTTGCTTCGTTATGAGTAGAAGAAGGGAGAGAGAAAGAAAATGTATGAGCAGTACTCGTGGTCTCGCCATGGCCCAACTGCCCGCCTTCATCTTTTGAAGATCAATGGAGTGGTTGCCGTGTGTTTTCCAATGGAAATCGACGGAAACATATTCAGGTTCAAGCGTAAAACGAGGCGTCATACATTATTGAAGACCCGAAACCTGAATCGAGGTACGATACTATCGAATAATGTTATTAACATTTCGCTTTTTGGTCGCGACCGGCAAGTTAATTACGTAGGAATAAGATTGATGAAGTTGTCTTTTTATGTAAACAAAAAATATTGACCGATGCTAGAGTGTTTTCGTTGTTATGCCCTATTTTTAACCCGTGAATATACGCGTTGCGTAATGAACGGGTTATCGGTAACGGCGACAGATATGCAAATGAGTCACTCACTCGCTCACTCCTTCCATCAGCTGTAAACTTAGTGACGTAATGCTTTGTTACGAATGCGTTTTGTAACACGAACAGCGTGAATCCAGCGATAACAATAACTAAATTGGTCCAAACGAATATAAACAACAATAAGCTTAAAGATGTTTCGCATTTGGAGTCTTTAATGCAACGTTAAAATCGATCTAAAAGGAATTTTCAACTGAGACACGCGTTTTGATGGTTATCTAGTTTCAAGTAATAAAATTTATCCCAAACCAACTCAGTGGTCACGGTGGTCGAGTGGTGTAAGGCGCGGACTTACAGCCGAAAGGCCCAGGTTCAAATCTCGCTCGAGCCGTTCTTTTTTTTTTTTTTTTTTTTTTTTTTCTTCTTTCTACTTCGGACTGAACATTATGAAAGTGATGTACTGTATTTTTATTTTTTGCGTTTGTCAAAAATCCTTACGTTTAATTTTAAAAAAAAAATTGAACCGTGACAGAGTGAAAACATAAGCTTACCGCAATATTGCGTTACGCTAGCATTTCAAATTCACGGGTTGGCTCTAAGGAGCCTTTGATTTCTTCCCCGTTTGTGTTATTCTATTATGAGGGGAATAAATCGACGGGACTAAGGCGAGGGGAATATGTCGGCAGGAATATGTTGGGGGGTGGTGGGGGGGGGGAATATGTTGGAGGTAATATATAATCCTTTGTTTTGCTATTGTTTTCAGCCCCACCTCTCCCCTGTTACAATCGAAGCTGCACCCAGCTTTTCAGTCACTTTAATGAACGGGGTTATGTGATATATTCCCCTGACAAGAACAAAGAAAACTAAGCTAGGTGGAAAATAATTTTTTTTAACCGATTAATTTCGAACAGCACGGCCGTTCTTCATCAGGGTATAACCGCAACTTCGTTCCCAGGGTTTTTACAATTTTAAAATGGAAAAACCCTGGGAACGAGGTTGGGTATCACCGTACCAAAAGAAAAATGTTACAAATTTAAATTTAAAACAAGCTAAAGATATGAAATAAAACACAAAAAGCGGTGATAAACATGGTAAACCAACGTATTTTTATAAAAAAAAACTTGACGTTTCGTATGCTAAGCGACATACATTTTTTAAAGTAACCGTTACAGAGTTTGAAAACTGTTTATATAGTTCAAAATTAGGGGTATGGAACCAAGATTAAGAAAAACAATCTTAACAGTAATTTAATAGTACGGACTGTCAGTCCTAAGAAGCTCCGTTTAACTCCAAAATTTTCAGCTATTCTTTAAATAACTTTTTTATCGAAAAAATGTACATATAGAAATGGAATTCTTTTTAACTTTCATTTATTTTCAAGTATCAATTTATAGTTATTGTAAATTATTATTATTGCTATTTTTAATAAAGATATTTTCCCTCTTTTTAAATTTTTATTACTATCATTATTATTATTATTATTATTATTATTTTATTTCATGACTCAACTCGCAGCACTTGACTTGCTATTAGCAACTTCTAGTTTAATAGTACGAACTGTCAGTCCTAAGAAGCTACAGCTAATAAAGCATTAGCTCCTCACTGCTGACTTTGACATTTAAAGTGCCTATTAAGTAAAAAATAACTGAAGCTTATTTGAAAGACCTTTTGAAGACAAGAAGAAAAGTGCTTTCTGTTTTAAAATGTTGCCTCTCATTCCGGAGATATTCAAGTTTTTGTGTAAAAAGCAAATTCGGAGGCAACGATAGGTGAGTGTGCAGATGAGATCAATTTTGTACTTGCGAGGTGTAAATGAATCCCATTTAGTGTAGAGGCCTGTGAATGTCTTCTTCCGGTTAATGGATGTCATGAAGGTTTTTGTTTGGGCATTGTTTGACATGGATGTCTAAAAACGGAATTTCATTGTCCTGTTCAAATTCAATGCTGTTGTGACGACTATTTAAATATCGTAAAAACCGCAGTGTCTTTACTGTCAATCATGGTGAACGTGTCATCAACATATCTATACCAAAGTGAAGGACAGACTCTACCGTTCATTATCCATTTTTCTTCTAAGTGGCACATGAAAGTGACCATACATCAGCCATTGCTGATCATATCAAAATCACTGGTCACAACCCCTCGGACATTTGTTGGGATCATTTTGATATTTTAGCGTCCAGCAAAACGGACTTTCACTGCAAAATCAAGGAGACTTTGTTGATTCAAGAACTACAGCCTTCCTTAAATGTCAACGTTAGCAGTGAGAAGCTAATGCTTTATTAGCTGTAGCTTCTTAGGACTGACAGTCCGTACTATTAAATTACTGTTAAGATTGTTTTTCTTAATCTTGGTTCCAGACCCCTAATTTTGAACTATGCAAACAGTTTTCAAACTCTGTAACGGTTATTTTTGAAAATGTATGTCGCTTAGCATACGAAACGTCAAGTTCTTTTTTATAAAAAATACGTTGGTTTACCATGTTTATCACCGCTTTTTGTGTTTTATTTCTTATCAAGTTACGATGGCCTAAGAACAAGAGTTTACCTTATTATAGGAAATTAACGATTCTGTAAATTAAGGTCTTTGAAATTAACGCGACTTAAATTAACGCGAATTGAAGGGGAAATTTCTTTCGAATAAAGGAAATTAACGCGAGAGAGGGGGAAAAATTTCAAAATGAAGAAAATTAACGCGATTATTGATGTCTCTAAAGATATTTTGGCTGACTGTGTAGTACAATAAAAAAAACGGATGTCGAGAACCGCTCTTCTGAAAGCAAGAATGAACTGGAAATATTGCTTAAGGCTTTTACATTGTAAAAGATTGAAAAATAGTGTGCAGAAAAGAGAAGGTTATTGTTTCCTAGTTGCTATTTGTGTTCGGACGGTGTCCAGAATTTGGGGTAAAATTAAGGTCTCGGAAATTAACGCTCCACTTAAATAATGTCGCGGAAATTAACGCTTACAAAAATTAACGCGACTTAAATTAACGCGAATTTTGAGAATTCGCGTTAATTACATGTACATGGATCGTTAATTTCCTATAATAAGGTATATGATAAAGATATGAAATTCACGGCATATGACAAAATGAAACGACAAAAAAGGATGCTAAAATTTACATGCATAACATTTATAAGATTAAAGTGAATTTCCCATACAATAAATCGTCCGTTGCGCAATATCAAAGAACCATCACAGCTTGGGCTGCCTGTGGTTATACTTGCTTTGCAAGCGTTCTCGTACGAACGATTTTTTCCGCATTCTGGCCGCGCGAAAATTGGGGGCGGCGAGGGCCCGCACCTCCCCACTCCCACACCCGTCCTCCGATTTTTTGCTCTCGCCTGAATTTTCGCGCAGCCAGAATGCGGAAAAATTCGTTCGTACATCTAGCTGAATTTTTGAAAAGGTGGTCAACGAAAATTACAGCAATTTTAGTAAAACTAGCCCAAAAAAGAAAGGGTTTTTATGACCCCAATCAGCCCGAAAATCACAGAGAAGAGAGGGAAGATGGGAAAGGTTGCGTGGGGCGAGATAGGGGCGAGAGAAGAAAAGACTGTAATTTTCCGGCTGATTGGGGTCATAAAAACCCTTGTTTGGGCTATTTGTAGTGAAATTGCTGTAATTTTCGTTGACCCCCTTTTCAAAAATCCAGGTATACATATATACACTTGCTACGCAGGCTAATACTCAGTTGCTGCCCTCCCCTCCCCTCACCCCGAGTAGTCTGATTCCTGGTACCGAGTTAGCTCATCGTCATATCCCGCAATGCACCGGTGTTGATTTATAAATATCCAATCGCAGAATACGACACATGTAGTCTTGTCATGGCGACAAGTCTGCCGGTTCGTTTTCTGGGTAGCGTGAAGTGATTTGCACTACGTTATACTCGTTTTTTACCCAAGAGGATGATAAAGAACCGGTCAAACAGTGTCCGGACGAAAGATAAAGATGGATACACGAGGCGGGCGGGGTGCATCTGCTTCAGAACCGACCAGGAAAAAGAGGTTTTGACACATTTTGCTTTGCACATGGCAGGAGACACGTTTTCGAATGGCCGGTGACTCAACTGATATGTATGCGTATGTTTGTTCACTGTAGGTACTGCTAGTGTCGAGCTGTAGGCATCCTGGCCGGTGGGTTGTACCTTCTGGAGGAGTCGAACCTGGCGAGGAATCAAAAGAGGCCGCAATTCGCGAAGTTGTGGAAGAAGTTAGTAACAGATCGACCATTTCGTTGAAACAAAAACGTTTAAATAAGATAAGACACTGTTTGCATGTGGTTTGCAAGTCTGTAAATACAGTCAGGCCTTTGCCTTATTTGCTTTTCAACCTTTCTTTGTTAATTTTATTTGTTATATTCTCCAGGCCGGCGTTCGAGGAAGGCTTGGACGTTTCCTCGGCGAATTTCAGGTGTGAGAAATATCCCTAAACGGTTAAGAACGTGCTAGATAAGTGCTTTTGTTCGAGTGACTCGTAAAACACTGTTTGGTTTAACCTTTGCTTGTGTTATTCACTTTTCAGAATGATGTTAACCATACTCGGACCTCCGTTTATGTTCTTATTGTGACAGAAGAACTAGAAACGTGGCAAGAAGGTTTGTACAAATGTTGTACTCGTGGTATATGTAAGCAGGCAGATAGTGTGTACATTTCCGTACAGTGCAATATTTGTTGTGAGGGATGCCAATCGCTGTGGAACAAAAGAAATATTCGTCTTATATTCCTTTAGGTTTTTTAGTGATTTGAAAATTGCTTATCCTTTTAGCCTATCCTGAAAACACACTGTGATTTCATTTCTCGATCCGGTGGGTGTTATCGAAACCTATCTGTCAAGTGCATTTACGTCTTTTGTAACGCTGTCAGCTTACGTTTTGAAATCTTTCAAGGTTATAGTACAAAGTCTAAACTATACTCCAGGTTATTGTAAAGCAGTGTATGCGGCTTGGCAGCATAATAGATGCCACTGAATATATTAATAACAGAACTGAATAAGCTGATCTCGATTATCTCAAAATATACTGCAATGTCGAGTAGAGATTACAGATTGTAGTATCGATTTCCTTCCTAAGTATCTAAGGTCTTTCTTTGCCCTTTTATAATGCTTCTACTCATAAAGGGCGAAAATTGAATCTTTTGTTGATGAAGCAAAGATCAGAAAAGAAAATTAGAAACGTTTTGAGCAAGACTTTGAGGAAGAGGTAATTTATTATTGATGAGTTGAAAACCTCTCATTATTAAAGGCTGTTGCGGAAGCACTGATGTTGACAAGTTGTCCATTTGTCATGGTAGAAATGGCGAGATCTCGTGGCAGAAAAGATCAAGGCAATAAATTCACAAGTCAACACCTAAGCATTGAAAGCTTAATTCTGTGACAGTTCGGCTTATGTTTATACCCTTGTTACCGTTTTTCATACCCAAGTCCAGTTATAAATTTTAATTATTTATACACTGTCATTGTCACATCTGTTCAGTCCAGTCTAAGAAAAGATGTTAAATCCTCTGGGAAAATAAATCTCTAAAAAAAACTAAATACATCAAGAACTCTATGATCATTCAGAAGTGGAGAATTTATTTTTATGTTTTGTACAACCAAAAAAAAAAGATGATTGTCAAACTTAGTGTAACGGTCTCCTAAAAATATTCAAATATTCTGATTGAGGTGTCAAATGAAGACTAAAAATGGATTAAGCCAAATTTAATTGTTATATCATTATTAAAGACTCCCCACAGCCATTTACATTAAGTTATATGTTTGCCAATTACTGGCATACTAATGGCAGACAAAAAATCACTGTTTATTCTAGTCACAGGCCACTGTTGTTTCTGTAAAAACCATTTAAAGTTCGAAAAAGATTAAGACAACAACAGCATAACAGACATGTAGGCTTTTTTAGAGGTGTTAATTATGTGCATACCTCTTTTTGCAGACAATCATGTTTGTTCAGGAGCAGGGATCAATTGATGAAATGCATTTGTTACCTGAATATTCCAGATTTTCCCAAGTGTTTTAAGAAGGGGTCTTTTAATCAAGACTAGAAAATCAAAAAACTTATTCTCAAAATTTGGAGCAAAATTTTGAAATGTGATCTCAATTATTGGGAATGTTAAGATAATGTTCAGTTCAAACAGAACCACATCCTTTTCAAAATCTTCGAAAAAGAAAATTGACGAAGAATTGTCTATCAGGATTTTCATTAATATTTCACAGGGCTGTCATTAGCAGCTAGTAGCTTGCTATTATGTATGGCCAGCAACTACAGTGAAGATGATTGGTGACTCCCACTTTGAAAATTTTTAAACGACAACAACCATTGGAGGCTATTATGAGTTTATGCAGACCACCTATTTTTCTGTGCAGCCCGCAACTTCAAAGTTTCAAGGAATTATGTCGTGATGATTTGAGGTTTTTGGGTCAAACTTCCCTAAATGAAAACTAAGTACCTTTGTTGTACACAAAATGCTAAATAAAACACTAAGAGGAAGATATCAAGTGAATTTTAGAAGCGCAAATAAACCATAATCAGAGTTTTTGCAAGTTTTCCAAGACACAAGCGATAAACTTGAAAACTTCAGCCCAATTTTTCAAGATATGATCCATTTCCATCCTGGCCATCTGCAGCCCAAGACACTTATTTTTACTCCTAGAGCACTACAGTGGAATAATTTGAAACAAAACTGGACCATTACTTTTGGGTTTTCTTTTGGCTTTTTAAGTAATGCTTCACATAAGAACTATAGTAAACTTCATTGTTCTGCGGCATTGGCTCTTTCCCACATAGAATATCTTTGATTTCAAGAATAGAGGAGGGGCTGATGGTTCATAATAATATATTTCGTTATAAAAATACAGAAAATCCATTTGCGTTAAATATATTTTAGGCAATGTTCGTGCTTAACCAATCAGAATAGCAGAAGACAATAGCTACTAATTTTGCTTCGATAAAGTTCCCCAAATACAACATCTATTGGGTCTCAAGATACTCGAACCTTAAAAAATTAGACTTAATATGCACTTTGAGCCTTAACTTTTTAGCGTTTTTTTTAGTCTAGGCCAATAAGATCACTAGTTGTAACAAAAAAAGTTGGCATTCCATCGTGCATTGCCATTCAGCATTATCCTTCTTATGTGGATCATTACTTAACCCTTTAAGCCCTAATATAAAAATTTAAATTCTCATTTCTTGTCCCTATACATTTCCTTTAGAAGTAGTGGGGAGAAATTGTTTGGATATCAAGAGAATTCATCTTGTGTGATCATGTCCTTAATTCTCATGACCTTTTTGATTGATAAGGCATTGATATTACGAGGAGAAATTTGATGCTGATCACTCTGATTTCAAGTAGGAGGAGATAAGTATAAAGTAACAGGAAAGTGGTTTTGATGTTGTAGACTGGGACTTATTGTTGATTGTGTGAAATAATGACCCCCGTTGTCTACTAAATTCATACCAAGTTCATTTATACTGTTGTTAGATAGAGTGAGATAACAATAATCTGTCAAATAACAGAAATTCCCGTAATAGTGAGTTCGCGTACATGTTGCTTTAAGTAAAAGATCCTAGTGATTTATTGTCGGTCAAGATAGATCGTGATCGTGAGCAAGTTGTGACACACCTAAGTGAACGTTTAACCATGAATAAATCAGTTTCCCAAGGTCTGTGGTGAATATTGTGAAAAAAAATAATTAAAGTCCTGAATTTTCAAGCGATTTCATGGAGAACATTGCTCTTGGAGGCAAGCATTCTCTGCGTTCATTGTTTCCTTCCTTGGGGGATCAGGGGGACAATGCTCCACAAGTAAATGTTGAAAAATTGAAGCTTTTTCAGCATGTTTTCCATGATTCTTAGCAGCAATATGACTTTCTTAAAGATATCTATCTAGATCCTTGATTTTCATTATTTGGCTAAAATCAAATCTTTCTTTCCTTCTCCCAAAATCTATAAGTGTTAAAAACTCCTTGTAACAAGTGAGAGAAGACAAATTAAGTTGACATGGCGAAAATGCCATTCAAACAAGCATTTAAGGACTTAATACAGTGTGATGTGCCTTACCGTCAGCACCCGTGAGAACTTTTTTTACAAGTTTCCATGACAACACCAGCTTATTCTTATAATCATTTTCATAACTATGGATACATCGACCACCGGTACGAAATGCTTGTTCGATTACATAAGAATGGTACGAACACAGAGATAGCAAATTTTATAGCTATTATAACCTTCATAATTCGATTATTTAATTTTCAGCCATCATTTTATGTACATCTGCATAAAGCTTTACCAGATTGCCTTCAAAGTCCAAGCCTTTTCCCTCCATCTTAAAGTATATATATATTCTTTAACAGTTCAGTTGAATGGATTTCAAAAAGTGCTCAACTCTAATTCATTAGAGGAGCAAAGACAAATTCATTGAATGCAGATCAGACTTCAGAAGATATTCATTCGTTTAATGCATTAAACGAATGAATATCTTCTGAAGTCTGATCTGCATTCAATGAATTTGAATTTATATATATATATATATATGAAAATAGTCTCTTTTTATTTTTACTCTTTTATTGTATTTTAGATATTTTATTATACACACGACCCCACAAGCTAGTGAAGCTTTAAACTTTTATCGTGTCTAAATAAAGGTTTTTGTTTGTTGTTTTGTTTGTTTATGTTCAACTTTGTATCTCTTAACACTTCCAACAGCTCTTCCACCATTTCGTCGGTGAATAACCATCTTTCTTTCTTTTTATCCTTCCCAGCTGTTGCATTTTCCTCCTCCTAATGAGCATATCGCTGACTCTAAGGCATACAGGCTTGAAGTTTCTGGACCTGATCCGAGATTGGTTCCCGTTTACATGAGAACGGTCCGAACTCAGACTGGTACAAAAGTAATTCGTCTCGGCCTGGCAACCGAGACGATCTGAGACCAGTCTAGGTCCATTTTCAGGCCGGTCTCATGTAAATGCACATAAAGAAATGTATGGAGACTGATACAAACTCATGCCAGTCTGAGTTTGTCCCAGTCTCGTGTAAATAGGGCCTAACTTTACAATCCTGTGATAAATGCTAAGCGACAAGATTACATTTGGTCATGCTCAACTTTATGAAAAGGAGAACCTGTCAATTGAATTTGCGCTCTCTGATTGCGCAGTAGGCATATTTTCTGGAACTACACAGTGGTATTCCCCAGCGATAGCTGGCTAACAGTTGTTGTTTTTTTTTTGCAGACATGGGTCGTATTAGATCATGGTTTTCAGTAGACGAAGCAAAGACTATGTTATCGGCAAAGCCATATCAACAACAGTATCTGGCAAAAGCCTGCAGTGGAAGGTGACACCACACGTTAAACCACAAGCTGGTTTGTCATTGTTTATGTTGTAGAAATATTAGCAGCACAGCTCTGACATAATATAAAAAAGTTTTTATTTAATACATTCTATAAAGTTTTAGTAAGAAAATATTGTCTCTTGTCATGTGAAATGGATAGAGGTTAAGTAAACATGTTATTTTGATAATTTATAATATTTGAACAGAGCTGTAGCAATATTGAAGTCAAAGATGTACTTCCAAACATAATTTTGAGGTTAACATAAGGAAAATGTTGATCTTTTTCTGTAAGTTGACACGAACCTGTTTTAGCTTTGGCCTTACCACCCTGATTTCAAAGACAAATTCTCCTAATTGATGTCCTTATATTTCTTTTGTACTTGTTGGGAGATTGTAACAATTGATATCAAAGAAGTAAGGTCAAAGGTAAGCTAAGATAAGGATTTATTATGCAGTTATTATACACAAAGATCGTGCAGTCAAAATTCAACATTTTGTATCGAAAAAAATTGCATTCCTTACAGCTAAATATCAAAGGTGGATTATGTGCCTATCCAAAGTAGTCTTGACTGAAATGAAGTTTGGGTTTTTCTTAAGGAAATATCCAGCTTAAAAAAGTGGTATTTTTCAATGTCCACCATTTTAGATTTATTTTCCATTAAAGCTATCCTTTAGTGCCATGATGTCATTTTCTCACTGTGAGACATGCTTTCCATCGCTTCAAAAACAAAACAAAGATTCAGAAATGCTCTGTAATTTCTTGGACAGTGATTCGGCGAGTAGATGCATTGGTAACCCGGCATTGGGAACATGGCAGATCATTGGCGTTGGAAAATTGTAGAGAATTTGAGCGCAAAAAAGCTCACTTTCCTTTGTCATATTAAAGTACACTTTGGATATCTACTACTTTAGGAAGTTAACTGCCAATTCACCAATAATTGATCAAAGTAGCACTTTAATGTAGTGAATGAAAATTAAAATTGATATTCCTTGTGTATTGAAGTAGCATTAATGTGACTGGTCAGTGCCAGTAATCTCAAAAGTTATAAGAAGTAATTTTTCAGTTTAAGACAAAAAATTTATAGCCTGACTTTCTCAAATTTGTAGCCACCAGGACACTTGCTTGCCATTTTGAGAGCTATGTTGTGGTCTGTTATTTAGAATATTCCCAATATTCAATTTTCAAATGATTCAATATACAAGAACCAAACACTTGGCTGAATGTAAGAGTACAAGTGTTAAACTCTTTCACTCCCAGACAGAGTTTGACAATTATGGAGACATTTATAGTTCTAACTTTTGAGTCTGTGGACAAAATCCTATGGTGTGACCATTCAAATGAAACCTCTTCAGCATTACTTTTGCATGGTACCATTTGTTCTAACTTTTGAGTCTGTGGATGAAATCCTATGGTGTGACCATTCAAATGAAACCTCTTCAGCAGTACTTTTGCATGGTACCATTTGTTCTAACTTTTGAGTCTGTGGACAAAATCCTATGGTGTGACCATTCAAATGAAACCTCTTTGGCAGCACTTTCCTTTGGTAGTATATCTGTTAATCAGTATTTTGCATGATGAGATTTGGGTCCGATTTTTCTTGAGCTATGTTGTTGGCCTTCTTGGTTGTCAAACAGTTAAATTTACTTACTTTGCAGCTTGATCTTCTCAGTCACTTGATCTTAGTGTTAATATATATAGCAGGGTTTTCGGTAACATTTTAAAGTACTGGATTCATTGGTGGAACAAACGGACTTGGGCGATTTATTTACACTTCAGAAAATAATTATTTCGTGTGAAAGTACCAGACTTTACTTGTCAAACGACTGGACGTTTCGTCCGGCCTCCGGCCTCAAACGAAATCCTTGATATAGTATTTCTTCAATTATGATATTGAGAAATGATGATGATGATGATGATGATGATGATGATGATGATGATGATGATGAAATCTTGAATGGCAAAATTGCATCTTTGATGTTTATTTTTCAACTCCTATAGAATTCTGTTAAAGGTGACATTCTTTCTTTTCTTTCACTTTCCTTCTCATTTCTTTTTTCCTTTTTGGTGGGGGTGCTTATCAGTTATACAGTATCTGAGGAAAATGCTGTAGTAAATTCTGGAGCATCAAGTTCAACCTTACCTCAGCTGTCATATTGCTGCTGAATGTGAATTGGAACTAAACCAACAATTATTATATATATTTGCAAGGACTTATTAATGCCCAAGTTCCAATGGAAAGACTTAGTTATATTTTAGACAAAAGGTTAATAGGACATTGGAGCAAGATGGCATCTAATTCATCTCAGGCACTTGGCAAACTTTGTGTACATTTTACTGGGTTAAGCAACATGTTTTCAATATGAATTAAAAACAATTCCATTAAAATACCTTTTGTGTTTGCAGGGATAAAATTTATTAAATTTCTTGCACAGCTTAATATAGCAAGTAGAACCTTTAAATTAAATTATGCGATTTCAAGATTTCAAATACAACTAAGGCATTTTCCAACAAATAAGTTCTCAAAAGCTGATTTGTATAATGAAAAGAATTTCAAACTTTGATATCTCGGATCTTGTATACCATAAATCCTTGAATAAGCGCCTCCCCCTGTATTAGCACCCCCTTCAAGTAAGTGCCCCTTGTATCAGCCAAATTTTTAAATAATTCCCCCCCCCCCCTGAGTAAGTGCTATATTTATTCTAATAAACACGTTGTCTCCAATAGAGGCCCCTCTCTAATCTATGCCCTCCCCTCTCCCCCTCCTCCCCCCCAAAAAAAGCGAAAAAAAATTAAATGAACGCCTCTCTGATAAATGCCCCCCAGCCTGAAATCCTGCTTTAAAACTATGAGCAATGCGAAGAAAACTATACAGTGCTTGAATGAAACTAGTTATGTTTTATGGGTTGAGAATAAAGTTGTTTTCTAACAAGAGGTCTTTGCAGAGAAATGAAATACCGGTAAATGCTTCTCTCAATAAATGCCCCTTGTTAACCCTTTAAGCCTTAAGAGTGATCAGCATCAAATTTCTCTTTGTAATATTAATGCAAATTATCAATCAAAAAGGTCATGAGAATTAAAGATGAGTTCTTGTGATATCCAAACAATTTCTCGCCACTACTTCTATAGGAAATGTATAGGACTAGAAATGAGAATTTAAGTTGTGATAGGGCTTAAAGGGTTAATAAATGCCCCTCTGAAAACGTGAATTTATAAATATGGCAATGACTAATGACACGAGTTGTGCAAAAAAAAAAACATTTAAATCCCTGATGCAAAACAAGCATTACTGCTTCCTGTCTAATTATTATGGATTATTTAATAACTATTTGAGAATCAGCTGTGTGTAATATTTCATATTTCCAACTGTGGGTGTCTTAACTTATAAAAAATTTTGATTGAGTTGTAAATAAAATTATTTAGCCAAAGGTTTGTGACAATAAAAAGATAGATTTAATTACTGTTACATTAGTTTTCTTGAGATAAGTGGTGGGGATTTAGTCACTAGATACAAGACTGGAGCAGCCAGGCTTAACCTCTTAGCTTGTTCACTACTATGCAGGAATTTATTCCATTAGATTTACTTGATAAACATTTGGAGTCTGGTTTAATGTGTTCATTGTTACAGAAAATATCCATACCACTCCCATGGAAGTTTTTTTTGTTTTTGGACCCCCCACCCCACCCCTCTAGAATTTCCACTTGTTTATATTTTCATAAAACATTTCGCTTTTGATACCCCACCCCCCCTTTAAAATTTCCAATGACCTCCCATAGGGGATATAATGAGTATGGATATTTTTTGGAACCACACAATTCACAAAACCAGCTCAGGAAATGTTACTAAATTTCACTCTGGAAATTTTTGTGCTCATACAATAATTAGCACTTGTTTTGAGATATATGCCACAGGTGGCGTTATTTATAGGTGAAAAAAGTTTTTTTTTTCTTACTTTGTGGCAACTTATTCAATCAAAATCATATTTAAGATTAATTACTTTATTATCTTAATGGTTAACCCAGTGATATATTAATCAAAGGGATGTAGAGTAGTCTTCTCATCTTATTAATTGAAAACAGTCTCGGAAACTCAGGCTCACCAGAACTGGAGATTCAATACAGGGTCCAGAATAGTTCAATGTCATTGTACACAATAGTACCCTTGAACATACAGTCATATCAAAATAATAAATCCTTTTGTTTTTCTTGGTCAATTTTTCACCCTTTCCTCATATGTTTTCTCAACCCGCACTTCATGAATTGTTTGAAATTAGCTTCAGTTTTTGAAAAAAAAAATCCATTGCCAGGTTAAGACAACAGGCATTGTGTTTACTGACATTGATTCCTAAGGCCAACATAAGATCAAACTAGAAAATAGACAAGACTGGATTCACAACATCTTTGGAGACTTGGGGACAGTCGGGGCGGGATGAAGAAAAAACCTGTCGCGCCAATTTTAGCCTGGTTTTTGCTCCATCCCTCCCTGACTTAAACTGCCCCAGGGTCTCCGAGGATTCGCAAGAATCAAAATTGGTTATTTACTGTTGACAACAACAAGGTTGTGTTTATTGGGTGTTGTGTACATGCAAATTTATCTGCTGTGGACCCTGTGGCTGAAGTCTTGAAATCTTGAAGTTTGAAAGACATGGATGTCAATCAAGAGTCTATTGTTTAAAAGTTAATGTGATCCAGAACAGTGAAGGTTTTGTGTGCTTTCTCTGGTCAAACGTTTTCCAGGGGTAAAGACTCAGTGGCTCAGATTTTTTAACCAAGTTCAATGCATAAACTTTATCAACATTTTGTGAACAATATTATTAATTTTATGTAATATTATGAAATGTTGAGTTCAGATCACAGCAAACAAGTATTGTAGTTTTTCCCTTCTGATTACAGGAACTTGACAATAATAATAATAATACTGGGCCCAGTTGTTCAAAAGCCGATTACAACTAATCCAGGATTAAAAGATAACCAAGGATTTCATTGCTCAAAAATGTTTTCAAAAGCTAATAAGCTAATAAAATTATTTTAAGCTAGAGGTAAAGACAAGTCGAAGTTGAAACTGAAGGCCAAATAGTCTTTTGAAAAATTTTCATTGATCAGTTATTTAACTGGATTCAAAATTGACGCTAATCCTGCGTTAGCTTAATAGCGCTTTGAACAACCAGGCCCTGATATATAGGTGGTTTTCACGTTACGTCGTGGCGACCATGTTGGTGCACGTGAGTGAAAACCATCTATTAGCATCTATTAGTCAGAGTCTCTATGCTCTTACATTATTATACCTTTGACTTAAAAAGTAAAAAATATAATTATTATATTTACATGGATATTGATATATAAAATTAATCTATAAATTAACTAACTTAAGAGTGCCACGGCATAAAATTAAGATAACCATTTTTTTTAAATCTTATCAGCTGTTTTTTATGTGCTCATGAGGTTCATGTTCTTGTTTGATTGTTTGAGTCTGAGTGCTGTTTTCAGGTGCACTGTCCTTTTATATGGACTTAAGTTTTACCTCTTTTTTTTTTCTCTTTGCTCCAGTCTTAGATTTAACTTATTAAAATTTACCAATGATTTTTTTACTGATGATTAAATTTCCTCAATAATAATATTGAGTTGTTCTGATATTTACATTGTACTTCATACTATTAAACATACATACAGTAACATAGCCCTGAATCTTACTTTTGTGATGTGTGAACTGTATTAAAAAAATAAACTGGAGAGAGTAATAAATTATACAAAATGTCAAACTCTTTATTGTTTCAGGTTTATTTGCTTATTGTGCAGTTCCAGAAAATATCCATACTCCCCCCACAGAAGGTTTTTTGTTTAGCACCCCCCGTCCCCCCAGGAAATTCCAGTTTAGCTTCATACTTTGCTTCTAAAATCTTGGCTTTTGAGACCCCTCTCCCCCTAGGAACTTCCGCTGACCTTCCCATGGGGTGGGTATGGATGTTTTCTGGAACTACACATTATTTGAGACTAAGGGACAGATGGAGCAAAAACAGAAACTCAAAATAAGTTGTGAAATGTTCTGGAAAAATTGTCTTCTCTGGTACACGATGTTCTGCCTGTTTTTTTATTTTTATTTTAGTTTTGTTGCCCCATGGTATTCAAGAATGTCGCTGTATTCCACCTAATGCAACCTCCATGCCCCTTTTCTGTTAGTTTGTAGACCTATGCCCCTCTTCAACAGATCCCCATAAAGGTGCTCCATCTAATAAAAATTATTTGCAGCCTGGGTACTAGACAAAAATACATTGATGGAAAGGAGATGAATAGACCCCCGGGGGGGACGGGGAGGACTCATAAAAATGACGGGGTTGCTCGTCGAAAATTTTCGAAAAACACCCTGAGAGGTACCAGAATCTCGTTTGATGGGCGTGGCTCAAAATAATTTTTACCGCTAAGAGGTACCAATTCTAAAACAACACATGTCATATTCTGTCATATTTTATCGACTCAATACCCTAAAAGGTACTGCGATAATTCTAACGGTGGTCATTTTAGATTTTAGCACCCTATGCTTAGCGGTACCAATCAACAAATTTTGACCCCTAAAAGGTACGACGAGCACCCCCGTCATTTTTATATGGGAGTACCCCCCCCCCCCCCCCCCTTTTCGAGGAATAGAGTAAAGGAATTCCTGATCCTGCTTCAAGCTTTCGTTGCATGGTTTGATATCATTTCCTGTCACCTGAGACATTTCGCTTCCCTGCCGTACCCAACCCCCACCCGACCCTACCGTCTACCTCAGGCAGTGTCTCTCTTCTTCCCATCTTCTCTGGGACTCTCTCTCTTTCGCTATAGGGGACGGTACCTTCTTTCCTGAAGTGCTATTTTTTGGGGGGATATTTTTCCATTCTATGTTTTATTTATTTTTGTATATTTTATTTATTTATTTTTACTGATCCATTTCCGCGACACTGGCATTATCTTTTTGTCTTGCGTATCCCTCCCCAGGCGCAGAATCGTAGAGAATGAAAGGGTAGCATAAGGCCCCGTCCACACGTATCCGTTTTCGTTTCAAAACGCAAAAGTTTCTTTCCGTTTTTCAAAATCTCTCCGTCCACACGTAGCGTTTTCGAATCGTTTTTGCCTGTCCACAGACCTCCACACATATGCGCAAAAACACGGAAAACGCTTCAAATGCCTGTAAAGAGCATGCGCGCCACTGATTTTAGCCGAGCCTGCGAGTTGTTTGTGGCTTTTTATCGCATGCGCAGTGGACTGAATTCGACCTCTTGACGTCATCGTTTTCGAAAAGTTCCGTTTTCGGGTGTCTAACACGAGAACGCGAAAACACCGTTTTCAAAAGTTTCCACTTTCGAAAGCGTTTTCAAAAGTTTCCGTTTTCGGTGACCGTTTTCATCGGATACGTATGGACGGGAAGCGAAAACGGAAAAAAACTTTTGCGTTTTCAAACGAAAACGGATACGTGTGGACGGGGCGTAAGTTAAGGAGGAGCGAAGTGGCAGTAGTTGCACGTGACTGGCTGGCGTGGCGTAGAAGATTCTCCGGCCCCACCCCGGAATGGTTCTCGGATGCGGCCACTAGTGGTGTAAGGGATAGATGACCGCTTACGGGAGCTTGCCCAAGCTAACACTAAACAACAGACACTGAGATTATTGTGTAAAATTAGACTACGAGTAGTCCCTCCTTTTTCCTCAGGGATAGTAGAGCGAGCGAAACGCGAGCGCGCGTGAAAATCACTCGCTCTACTATCCCTGAGAAAAAAGGAGGGACTACTCGTAGTCTAGTGTAAAATACACTTAGCTAAACATGCATTAGAAAAGAGTTCAATCCCCACAGGATTAGCTTGGGACACCAATATGGCCGCCGTTTTTATTGAGTTGGGTCACCAACATGGCCGCCGTGACGTCACGTGAAAACACTCCATATGGCACTGCACTGTATATGTTGTGGTTCAATTTTATCCTTGGTTCAAATTTTATTTTCCTTTTTTAATAGCTATGGTAATGTATGATAATGAGTTTTAAACAAAGGAAAATAAAATTTGAACCAAGGATAAAATTGAACCACAACATGTACGTTGTATTGCTTGCCCTTTTCTCAGTTTTGTCTTGGGAGTATCTGTCATAAAAATGTTGATCTGCACGGACCGGATGAGGTCGATGAGTGACTGCAGCCACTGAATGCCAAAAAAAAATCATTTGAAATGAACAAGTAAATAAAAGACATAAAAGAAGATCATCATAAGAAGTTTTATACTATTTTTTGAAATGTGGTGATGCTTGTTATCCTTTCATGCACACTGCAGTACAAGACCTGTTGCGGATCAGTTTGTGTCCTTGGGCAAGCCTGCTTTTTCTTCTTGCATTTTGGAAGTAATTTTTTGCGTTTTCAGGAAGTCCCGTTTAATTGAAAAGCATGTATGTCTAGGTGTAAACCATGCATATGTAACTGATACGCCATAAGTGTCAATATATTTCGCTAGTGTGGTTTATTACTGTGGCAATGGATGAGAAACAACTCCGGCATCCCGCTTCATACGTAAATTTCCGCGAAAGTAATATTTTTGGGGAAACCTTAATGACCAATCATCAGAAAACCAAATAACGCAAAAAAAAAAATTAGACCTGGTGGTGTGATCGCACTCTTATTCAGGGTCATTTTGGTCTCATATATATGCCCCTTGGCATACATGAAAACTTGGTAAAAAAAAGGTGAATTCGTTGGAAAATCTCCAATGAAAGCTTCTAAATCGTCGACCTATCGGCTAAAAGAGCTTCCAATCATGACAGCAGGGGCGGATCCAGGGGGGGGAGGGTGAAATGGGTGAATTTTCACCCCCCTTTTCTGAGACCCTTTCTTTCTTTTTTCTAAAGTATTTCTCAAATAAATAATATTTTATTTCTCTGATATCTTTTTTCACCCCCTATTTCAAAATCCTGGATCCGCCCTGGACAGGGGCGCTTCATCATCTCCGTTATTCCTGATACTTTAATAACCATTTTCTACGGTATTTTCTTCCATCTCTAACGCGAGCACTTATTTATATTATATGTTTATTATTTTTTATTTAGATTTTTATATTTATATTTTTTATTCCTCGCGAAGCGAGATTAATAAATTTGTCGTGCCTCGGGAGCTATTAGCCGCGCGAATTCGAGCGAAAAATATATTTATATATACACTTGATGGCGTCCTGCAGTTGCCTGGCAACAATGTGATACTACTTCATGTAAGCCTACATAGGAGCATGGTAAACAAAGATGGCGGACGGTAAACGGTACGCGAACCATCGAAAGGACCTTTTACCAACGTTTTTGGTTGTTTGGTTGCAAAGAAGACAAAGTGGAATGGCGAAAAGCCTCATACGCAAATCGAGAGTTTCGACTGAGCTTCGCGAGGTTCTGCGAGACACGATTTCTAGTATTTATTTATCTATTTATTTATTTATTTATTTATTTATTTACATTTGTAGTTCCATCTTTCAGGATTTGGGGTGATTTTCCGCCATTCCGCCATTATTCCACGATTCATATTTTAGGAACACCCACCGTGCTATTTCCTCGTCACGCGATGTTCAAGGCTCGGTTACACGGCCCGCGGTGACCGGCATTGACCGGTGTCCAACGTATCCATCGCTTATAAATAATATATGACCTTCTAAATGTAGTTTGGCTCGCTCATTATTCATATTCTTCTGTAGTTTTAGGCAACCACTACCAACATGATTAACGTTAGCTACATAACTGATGTTTTGTACGGAGGAGTAGACTTCTCGTTACCGGGAAATGGCGGCAGGGAATGCGCCGACTACTTGACTTCGAAGCAGCGAATTGTCGAAACAGTGGTCTACGAACTCTTCACCGTTTTTGTCTTCTGGAAAATGCTGGGTAAAGTTTCTATACCCAGAAAATTACCGGCTTATAAAGAAGGCAGTGGAGTTGGAAAAAGACTACTTCTAGTCTTGCTCTGTTTAATTTTTGGGATCGAAATTGGTTTCAAGTTCGCCACCAAGCAAGTGATATTCCTTCTAAATCCTTGTCACGTCATTACAGCTATGCAAGTAAGCTCAACTTATTTGTTGTTCCTGTGTCTATGAACTATTAGGTTTATAACATTGAGAACACTCGACATTTAGCATTTAAGTTAGTATATCAAATTGAGGATGTCGGCACAATGACCATGGTAGATCTAATTGTAAGATTCCTATTAATGATCAATATATAAAATGGTTGATCGGTCAACAACAGTCGATTTCAAGTGGTGATCTCGGGATTTGATTCGATCGAAGTAACTTACTTGTATATGTCACCTTTCACCGATCGTTGGGATTAATATTGCCAATGTAAGCTTAATAACTTGAGTTCAGTGAACTTGAAAAACTGTGCTTCGATTGCGATGACAAGGTCACCGTGCATAAAAATCGCCGTAATTATTTAAGCTTATCATTAACGTAACCCTAATTAACAGTCGTGCATTTCACAAATTTCTACTCCTCCTCTGCTAATCCCCAGTAACCATGAATGAACAACAGATAACAAAGTATGTGATTTATTACAAAGCATAATAGAACGTACAAAAGTAGATAATATAATAAATGTAATCACTTTTGCTTTTATGATTATTTTTTGTAGATATATTTGTTAGCAGTTCCTCCAAGTAAACGCGTTTTGTGTGTTTTTAGGTGAGAACATTTCATTTTCTTGATTTTAAATGCTTTTTGTAAGGACTGGTTTGAGAGCTGCATACCGTACTGACATAAGCATGCTTTTGTTTTGTAATAATTGCACTGAGGGGGACAGTAAAGTGAAACTTCCTGTTGCTCAGAATTCAAATATACACCTGTACCAGAAAACTGATAACTAGTGCAAAGAATTTTGTATAGAGCAGGAAAATGAAACAGCCTTACATAAACCAGTCTGGGACAGGGTAGGGATTTTTGGTTTGTAGTCTAGAATAGGGTTGCAAAATGTAGCTGAACATGGTGTATTTAAGGTGGCTTGACTGGATTTTTTGGAGGCGATACCCCCAAGTTTGAGCATCAACTACGACATCATTAACATTGCTATGGAAAAATGATCACCGCAGGTGTATTAGATAAAGATGAAAATTTGTTAAGACCAGTGTTAAATTAACATCAGAGTTGCCATAGCAACGTAATGATGCCATGACGTTTTTTACTTGCCGTCGTATTTCTCGGCACCAAGAGGTTTTTTCGCTAATCGCTTAAGAAAGCTTGTACCTCCCATAGCCGCCTTGATTATGGCAAAGATTGAACAAATTCTATAAGAGCGTTTTAGAAATTTTTGGGGATGAAGCTTTGGGGATAATAAATACAGTGAAAAACATACTATCAATATAATTGGCTGATATCTAAATCAATTCAATTCAATTTATATGGCCTGCAAGTTTCAAGGATATTAAAAACATGTAACGTAATAAAATAGGGCCTCCAATGTACCAAATTTTCCCCACAGATTTTGTGTTTACAAGTGAGTGTCCTCATTATTCATGGGTATTGTTTTCAAGTTTCATTAATTTGCATCGAACAGAACGCTCGATTGCTTTCCGAGGAATTTTCCGAAACATGCTTATAACTGACTTGAGAATTGCAATAACATTACGCGCTCGATGTCACGCTATTATGTGGGTCTAGACTTTTATCCTGCTCTGTTGTTCTGTGGAATAATATCTTAGTGCATAATGTTGTTACAATTCTCGAGCCAGTTATTAGTATATTTCGGAAAATTCTTTGAAAAGCAATCAAGCGTTCTGTTCGATGCAAATGAATTTTTTTGCTAAAGTTGTGCACGTGCATATGGAGCTTGAAAACAATACCCGCGAATAACGAGGATGCTCAACTGTAAACACAAAATCTGCGGGAAAAGTTTGGTACATTGGAGGCCCTATTTTATTACCTTACTTGTTTTCAATATCCTTGAAATTTGCAGGCCATATAAATTGATTATTAATCTCGAGATTGCCAAATTTAAAAAAAAAAATATCAAGCGGTTTCCATATTATCATCACATTTGTAGGCATAGACCAAATTGCATACAAAAGTGGCAACAAGAGCAGCTGAACGCACACCAATCACTTTTTCACACACAATCTCAGATGGAATCAAACTACTTTGAGATGAAACTGCATTCCCAAAGCGCATCGTTTTCTTTAAATATTAGCCAATTATGTCGATAGTATGTTTTTCACTGTATTTATTATCCCCAAAACTTCTAAAACACTCTTCTAGAATTTGTTCCATCTTTGCTATAATCGAGGCAGCTATGGGAGGTACAAGCTCTCTTAAGCGATTAGCGAAAAAACCTCCTGGTGCTGGGAAATATGACGGCAAGTAAAAAACGTCATGGTGTCCTTATGTTGCTATGGCAACTCTGATGTTAATTTAACACTGGTCTTTACAAATTTTCATCTTTATCTAATACAGCTGTGGTGACCGTTTTTCCATAGTATTGTTAATGATGTCGTAGTTGATGCTCAAACTTGGGGGCTATTACCTCCAAAAAATCCAGTTGAGCCACTTTAATATCTATTTTTTAATATTATTCTTATTGTAAAGCACCATGGGCCGTTAGTGGATTTGGCGCTATAATATATATAGATAGGCAGAGCCTAACAACGTCACACTTTGAACAAGCTTAAACTTAACTAAGGTGAAAGGTCGGAAGCACAAGAATTAAGATTGACGACTGTGCTATTTTTCAATTTCAGCAATTCTTAAAAAATAGTATTGGAGCAGGAACTTTGATCCTTATTTATCATTTGACTTTCCCTCCTCACTTTGACCCACTACAAGGGAGAGAGAGATGACTTCATGCTGTTTTTGTTTCTATCACAGGATTCACAATTATTTACTATTTGGTGCACTCCAGGCAGTGATATTTCCAGTAGTTAACACAAGACTGGTAAGTTTAAACATATTAATATTTCTATTACTCACTTAATAATACACCATGTAACACTTATAAGGTGCATCTCAAGGGGTAGGATGATTGGACCCACACTCAAGTCCTAACTTTGAGAACTGGTATGTGGGTAGGGGGAGGGGGGGTGTCTCTCCTCCTCATTGAAGTCTATCCTAATCCATACTTAAATTTAATGTACTTGAATTATCAGCAGTTGCTGTGTTTTGGAACAACATGAATAAATTTGCTAAATATAAATACCGGTAATTTGTTTTAATTTTTAAATTTATAATTATTTATATATTATTAACTTACCTTTCTTTTTTCAGTTACCATTTGAAGTTGCAACCTACTGGATACAGCATATTCTTATTCTAATTGTTGTGCCATTCTTTCTTATATCGTGTCAAGGTATGGCACTTTCTTATTAACAGCTCATATAATGATGTTTACTGTCCAGTTACTCAGGCACGTCATGACACATGATACACTGTGCAGTCCTCTAACTGCTCAAATCAGGGCTGCTAATAACCAATCAGATTCAATAATTTTGTTATACTTATGATTTAATAATAGACATGCATAACATTGTTGAGCACACTGCTTCCTACTGAAGATGGGACCACTATTTCTATGTGGTCATCCGAGCCACATGAAGGTGTAAACATTTGCAGAAATCATGGCAAAGGTAACACCTTTGTCCTAAGATGGAACCTGTGACCTCCCGCTCAGCAGACCAGTGCTCTACCAACTAAGCTAACCCTATGACAGTAAAATATGTGTAAGTGTGATATGCCTGTCAATTTTTTCTGAGTGATAGCAGGGATGTAGATAATAGCCAGGAACCAGGAAAATTACCCAGCTGTGATCTTCATTTTTCCGGGTGTAAAAGCCAAGTGCAACTTTAAAAGGACTACGTTTTTGTCTTTTTTACCCATCTGTCAGTTCTATATTCCCATCTGTTAAAAACTGAATCTACATTCCTGGATAGACGTGAAAAATCTTTGGTGGGAGTGCCAGGATTTCCGAAGGTTGCCCGACCAAATCCGAAGGCAACCTGATCTATTCCGAAGATGTCCAAAGTTGTCCGAAGATGTTCTGAAGAATTTAGAAGTTTCCGTGGAGCTCAGACCTCCGTTTAATAACATCCAGCTGTAATTGTAATGTTCAGCACGATAAAAACCTACAGCTATATTTTTATGAATGAACTATATTTTTAATTGGATCATACAATCAGTTAAGGCTGATAGCTCAAATCTGTAAGTCAGGCATGAGAAATTGCTCAGTAGGTGTGAGTAGGCGTGAGATCGGAGTTTTGGACTCGCAGGCGCAGGCGTGAGAGTTGGCAGCTTATAGTGTGATTTATAGATTCTTGTTTTCCTCTGAACACTTTTAATGTAATGTTTCTCATTGCAGGGCCATTTGTTTTAGAACCTGTTTGGGATTTCACCTGGGCAACTTTGACATTCACCCTGTTTTCATACTACATGCTATTGTTTCTTCAGCCTTTAGGAATGGTAATAAAAGATTGCTAATTATCTTTATAATATGACCGTACAGCCCCACTGAGGCAATCCTACAGAAAATAGAATCACAATGTGACATGAGCGGTGCCCGACGGGTTGACGTGTGCCGGTCCGGAAAAAGCCGTCCGGCCCCGCTCAAGTTCAAGTGACTTCGCACTGCATGACTATTCTTATTCTTATTCTTCTTATTCTCACATCCAGCCCTCCCACTCAGTCAATAAGTGCATAGTATTTACTTGTTTATTATTCACCTTTTTTCTTCTGTCACTTTCTACTTGATAATGATGTTAGATACATCGAAACATTGTATCTCAATAATTTGTGTATTTTTACTAAAAGTTTTCAACAAACCTTGCATCATTCAATAAATGTATGCACGACAAAGAACATCCTTAAGTGACTTTTTGGAGCAATTTTAGCTAAATATTGTGCTCTTATAATACAGACTCCATCATGAGGGGGTGGTGGCAGGGGGAGGGTGGGGGTGTGCCGCTGGGACTCTGAAACCCTTACCCTATACCAGACCATGTTAAGATGATTTTGCAACCTGTGCTATTTCATTTCCATTTTAGGGAAGACTCTTTCTCTTCCAAGTTTCAATTCCTATTCTAGACTTAATTCTTCATGACCACTGATCATTTTTCCCTCAAATGATACCCTATTCTAGACCAAAACTCTCTGGTTTCTATACCCTATCTATGGCTAAACTGCTTGATAACCATACCCTTCACAGTGTGGAACATACCCATTAAGTTGTAGTTTATATTAAATTGTTAATGACTGATGTATTTACCGTGTTTTAAATAAAGATGATGATGATGATGATGATGCTTGTATATGACAGTAACCCCTCCCCCCCCCAAGGGGGGTGGTAGTGGGGAGTAAATGTTTTAGAGCCTGAAACAAAATTTGGGGCCTTTCAGGTCTTATTTTCTTGCAAGATAAAGTCCAGATAGGTCACTGTTATTCTTCATTTTTGTTAATAAGATTTCTTTCTTTCTTCTCTTTCTTTTTTACAGATTCTCCATGTGAACCTCAACAACATGGTATGTCCTGCTGTAAGTGACCCATTCAGTGGACCATACTATCGCATTATTGCCTGCTGTCATCAACCTGCCATGATATTTCTAATAGGAAAGGTGTTTTGCATAGTTGGACACAAGTTTGTTGATCTTTTATATGGAGCACAGCCTGAAAAGTTAGATTAATAGAAAGGGTAATATATAAATAGTAACCACATCAATAACAAAATTCTCGATTGTGATTGGTCATCCACGCGCCTATTTTTTAAGTAATTGGCACACGGTCAATATACCCCAAATCGCCTACTTTAATGTCTTCTTTTTCAGCCCTGAGGCCCATAATTTTCTCAATAACTTTAAAATCAAAATCTATGTAATGTAGGGGCGGATCCAGGGGGGGGGGGGTGAAATGGGTGAATTTTCACCCCCCTTTTCTGAGACCCCTTCTTTCTTTTTTCTAAAGTATTTCTCAAATAAATAATATTTTATAGATAGATAGATAGAAACTTTATTTCTGTGTCAGGAAGAACTAGCCGAGGGGCAAGCCCTCTACTAATAGGGGACACCTACAGTTTAATATAATAAAATAGATACGATAATTAATTAACTAAAAAACCGTACAATATGTTACAAATAGTTAGCTAAAATACTAAAAACTGAGTGCTAAAATGCTAAAAATGCTAAGATAATTTCCGATGAGACCCCCCATTTCAAAATCCTGGATCCGCCCCTGTAATGGTAGTGTAGTCTTTAGCCTGCAAACCAGCCTGACTCATGTTTCATCAACTTCTAGTTAGTATTTTATTGCTTTAGCTTTCAAAAACAACAAAACTTGAATCATTAATACAAATATTGCATATATTAAGATGGCTTTCCGAGCCGAAAAGTTATCAGGACTTTTGGGAAATGAGCCTCTGGCCGGTATCACCTCAGCCTCATTCCTGGGCCTTGACACACTCAGCGAGTAAATGACAAGTGGCATTACACTTGATTATATGCCAAGGATAACTGGGAATGAGACTGTAGCCACCTGCTGAGGTTGCGGATACTTACCTCAAACGTTATTGAAAGTCGACAGTTTAATGGTGTTGCCAAAGTTAATAAAATGGAATGGTTAATATGAAACCTGAGAAATTTCTTTGTTAAATATTTAGCATTTTTTCGGCCTTTACCAAGCACAATAAATTACAATGGATTTTGAACTTTATTCGAGCAACTGACCATTAAAGATGGTCTCATTAAGTTACACAATCATAGGGTGTGATTGTAAAACAAATATTAGCTAACCAATGATAGTTTACCTCAATGCCAAGAATTACCCTGAAAGTCTAGTAGTCTAGATTGATCATGAAGGCATTAAACCCGAATTAATTGTACAGCAAATTTAAAAAAGTTTTCAACTTCAAAAAATGTAAAATATCATATCATGTAATATTAATTTTTTCTCATTAATGTTATTGTTTTATGTATAATATAATGATTTCTGTTGAATAGTGGAGTTTAGAAGTTTTGAGTTCACAATAGAACGGTTTCACATAACCTGTGAAAGAGACATAATTTTAGACAAACTCTATATAAAGAGGCTTGACTCAATCAAAGCATCTCTTCCCTGCAAAATTTTGATTTCAAGACACAAAACTGAGTCAAGCCTCCTTAAAGACACTAATTCCATTTTGTTTACTTTTGTTTACTTTCGACAATTAGACGATGGCTGTTTATTTATTTCACGGGTTTTGTGAAATCATTGTAATAATATTTTATTATAAATAGATATTATAAAATTCTTAATATAAATAATGACAAATAATAATGATGCTATGTTATTTGTTGACGCAAGAGCAGACTTGTCCCCAGCATCTTCTCAGTAGGTCTAGAGACTACCATTAGATACCAGTTTCCCAGCCATGACAATGTTATTCAATGGCAACGAAATGGAAGACGACCAACATAAAATCCTTGAAGCATTTCACTTGCATTCACAGGACACCCATGATATCACAGAGATTTCACCAGTTTAGGATGCATTCTCCTTCATTGAAATATGCAAAAAAATAATAAATATTTTTTTTTTGCAAAGTTTACAATGAGCCTTGTTTCAAATCACAGGTAAAGGAAACTTGGAATGACCAACTGCTTTCACAATTAATGGGATGTGTGCAAACATTTATTTATAATAAAAGAAAGAATAAAATAATTATTTTGAAATAATTATTTTTCCGAATGATTATTTATTTTAATTATTGTTAGAGTCTTGCAAATATCCATTAATAATATACATGTTATATTATTGGTCTTCATAATTAATTATTGTAATTTATTAATTTTATTACTGTATATACATAAATAGTTTATTGTCTATATATATATATATTATATATGTACAGACTTATAGTATTATTGTAAGTCAGGAGGCTGTTATCACTGAAATAAATGGTAGCTGTGGTTACACTTAATTGCCGAGTATAGTATTTTGGGGCTAATAAAGGATCAGTCTGACATTATTTGTGTTTGTTTGGCAGTATTGTTCAGAAATATCCCTTCCTCCACCCCTCATGGAAGGTCAATAGAAATTTCAAGGTGGAGGGGAGTCTGTCCCTATATACATATATACTATAATCCCAGTTATACAGTCAGCCTTGCTTGATTAGCTATATTTTCTTATTTATGTAAAATTTGCTGACTAGATCCACCGGGATCTGGCGCATTTGTATTGTCCATTGGCCCTTGCAGATATTTCCAAAGTGTTCAGATCACATAACCATTTTAGATGAGTTTATAGAAACAGGGGTACAAGGTGATGCTTAATATTTTAAATTTGTAAGCTATCAAGTAATATAATAATTGTTTTTTAAAGAAACAGAAAATGGTTGCTTTGTGCACACATCTGATGCAAACACTCAAGGTAGCTTGAGTGAATTTGTAAGTTGACTTATATTAATTGTTGCCTGGATTGGGGTTCAAAAAAATAACAAATACCGGTAATTATTATTAGTATTATTCCAAATATTATTTCATTTTTGCATCAGTTTATGATATATGTCAGCCATTGCAATCAATTTGAATTGAAGACATTATATATGAGAATACACAAAATATGTTGCTAAGTGGTAAGTTTGACTTTATAGAGCAGTTTTCAATTGAGTGTCATAAAACCAAAACCAAAGTAATTACTCTGACCAATCACAGCAGTTTTAAACAATCCAATGAACCAATCAGAGCTCAAAGCAATTACATGTCGGCGCACCAAGCGCGGGAAAACGCTTACGAGCAAGTCACGATTGGTTTTGGTTTTACTTCTGATTGGTCGAGAAAGTGGCGCGAGATTTTTCAGCCAATCACAAAGCATAGCAATGCAAAACCAAAGCAATAGTGTAATTTCGACACTCAATTGAAAACTGCTCTATGTGTTGTCTACTGCTGTTTGTTGTCACTTAAGAGCCATTTCGAGGTTGTTTTGGTGACATTTAATTTTCCATTATTAGCTATAATTAAAACTCATCAAAACAAAGAGAAACTTGTACAGTACAGCATTTAGAACATATTTTGTGTATTCTTATACATTGTCCTAAATTCAAATTGATTCCAATGACTGACATACATGGACAGAGAGGGGCAGTATGCAGCTCTTACAAGGTCTTCCCTGATTTGCTGAGAAAACAATAGAACAAACAACACAACAATAGATCCTAGCCCTAAAAACAATAGAGCTGCATGATATACAGGTCCAATGAAATTAGAGGTTGTTAAGAGCTGCATGGTATCTGGAGAGAGATGCCAACCTCTGGAGAATAAAAATAGGGAGTTTTTTCTGGGGGTGAAATTTAGTAGTATTTAAACCAGCCTGGTCAAACAAATGGACATTGAAGCCCGGGGGGGGGGGGGGGGAGGTACTCCCCCAAAATACCTATACGGGTATGTGCCGCCCAACAGGGTAATGATTTTGGGACTTCTGATCTAGAACAGGGTATCCATTTTTAAGATGTTTTCCCAGAACAGGGTATAATATTTCGAACTCACGAAAGTTTCGAATTATCAGCAACCAATCAATCAATCAATCAATCATCTTTATTTATTCACGGAATCTCATCATAAAAATGCTCTTCCAGAGACGTGCAATAATATAATCATGCAATAAAAAATAAAAATGGTCATTAAAACTATACTAAATTACAAATATGATAAAAACGATTTCAGGCTTGTCTGCCCTTTAGTAGCATTTGATAGACTATTCCAGAGAACTGCCCCTCTATAGTGGAAGCTATTTTTTCCAGCCTCAGTATACGGTCTTGGTACAAATAAATTATATGTTGAGTTTCTTAGATTGTAAGAATACATAGAGTTTGTACTATTAAAAATTTGAGTCAAATGATCAGGTACATTTCGATTTTTCAATTTATACATTATTATGGCTAGTTGTCTTGTCCTTCGTGTTTGAAATTAGAACAGGGTATTAAAAATTGACCTATTTCTAGAATGGGGTATCATTTTACGTGCAATTTTTTTCTAAAACAGGGTCCAAATTTGGAGACCCGGGAGGCACATACCCACCCAAAACATACCCGAGTACCCACCCCGTGAGCTTTATTTGGCAGTCTTACGATTTTTCTTCCATGGGTTGGTCCATTACGAATCTAAATAATACAGTTATTATCAATGCCCCCCCCCCCCCCATTACCTTGAAAAAAAAATTAAGCCAAAAATGGGGCCAAAAAAATTTCAATCTCTAACATTTTCATCCTAAGCCTCCCCACCCCTCCCCCCCCCCCTCCCCCCTCCCCCCTTAAGATGGAGTCTAGCATGGATTCTATTTAAGTGTTTAAAAGTTACACTCACCTACCCACCCCTCCCTCTCCTGGCTTCATCAATGATTTTAGCAAAAAGAAAAGCAATACATTTTATGATCATCGAATTTGTTGCTTCCACAGTTTTAAAAGTAAGTGTTGCTTTAAAATTACCACACAAAAAAACTAAGGCTTAAAAATTTATTTCATTTGTTTTTTAAGTCTGCTGCTGTTGAACCAAATAAAATAATCACACACTTTATGGCACTTAATCGCAAAAGAAGTTATAATATCGTCTTGAACATTAATTTAAAAAAAATCAAGTTATCTTTGACGTTTTTAGAACTTCTTTGAAAGAAAAGTAATTTGGGCCAATCACTTTGCGGCAATCAGATCACGTGACTAACATACATGGCGGGCCTTCCCTCTTTCGCCTCGTGTTCGCGCTTGATGCATCGATAGTTGCCTGACAAATAAACTGAATTCAGAGGCGTTTACAAGGCAAAAGTTATCAAGGCAAGTATATACAAAATTTCTAATTGTTAAATAACGCAACTCTCAGCTCAATAGTACTTAATTTTCAACTGCAATCGCATTCAGCAATCGATACACGATGGCGTCCCTTCCGTTGTAGGTAGTTGCTTACAGAAGGCTATCCCTTGCAAACTGCTCGAAGATGTCGTTTGAAGACGGAGGAGATCTTGCATCTTTTGCTGCTATTGCCGAGTCGACTATTGCCAACAAAGAAGGTAGGTTTTAGACAAGTAGAAACAGCGAATAGCCTCCGAAACTTGATAATCGAGTAAACCAACACTTGCCTCGGTCGTTCTTTGAGTCAGTTAGCATTTCGTCTCCGCTATTCGCGCAAAACAAGCTTACAAACAGCACAATTTCTTCGCTTAAGTTAAGCAATGTTTACAACACCCTGTAACTGCAAAGTGAAGGAAAAGTTGTGTTGTTTTCCGGGACCCAGTCCTTCCTCTAGAAAGCAAGTCTTTCCCAGGTCTTCAAAAGATTGTAGCATTATGGCGGTCGCCCCAGACTTCTATTGAACGAATATCCTTCCCCAATCTTTCTCATGCTTTTAGTAAAAGGGACTGAGATCTTTTGCTTTTATCGGGTTGGTGAAATTATCGTGTCAAGACATGGATCTTTGCTCTCCTTCATTCCTGTAATCATTGTCGTTTTGAAATGCGTTCACGAAGGCATCGTGTCGTTCTTTCAGTTGGGAGCGGCGTCATATTGAATATGTACTAAGTCTTGTGTTTTCAAGGGCAGATTAATTTTACATAAGCTTATTTTTCGCTAGAAAAGTGGGTAATCGTGTTTATATTTATACCGTTGAACCATAGATGCGTATGTGTGGTTTGAGTTAAGAATATTTTGAAGTATTCTGAAACCTTCGGTGGCAATTATATGCAAAAAAGATGCAGCGTGTTTCTTCGTGTTATTTTAAGCGCCATTTTCTTCTCCAAAATTTGCATATTTTAAGCATTAATAAACAGACCACCGTCAGACAACGGTAGTTGTTTCTATGGGTAGAAAATGAGCAATGAGTGAAAGAATCGGTGATTCCCAATTATGTGATAACTTTGTAACTGTAGAAGTGATTGCATTATGTAAGTCTTAATTCTGTACATAACCTGGCCATAAATATTATTAGTTCTACATTAAGGCCATAAGTTATATTTGCTACTATTTCATTCAATTTTTTTAGAACTTTCACTTCGGTTATCTGTTGAAATATTTGGCAACTAATTGTATTAAAGAGGTAGACAGTGCAGCTCTTGTTTTGAAGAAGACAAAAACTATAAATATAGTCTTAGGTTTATATTCCACTCTTAGCAACTGTGGTCAACAAGTGAATTGGTCGTGGATTAATAATTTATATACCCCGGTAGACATAAATAATTACCTCCGCCCACACACTGATCTCAGAACTCGGGGGAGTCATACTGGTAATTATAAATTTATATTAGATAAAGCAAGACAACTTTGGAATAGCCTGATTATTTAGCCAATTAATTTTAACCCTTTCAATTCCAAGAGTTTTTGTGTTTTTGATTGATTTTCTGCATAGTGCATACACATGCCCCATAGGATTTCGTGACTCCATATTTGGGGTTACCATTGAAAGTGCTGCTGTTCTAAAAGACTGAAGGCTTGAGTTTACTGGAAACGTCATTGTGACGTTATCATTTTGCTTCGTTGAATTGCAATAAAGGGTCAAATATGGTGTATCTGCGATTTTTGGTAAGTTCATAGCCATTTTTCATCTTTAATAGCTGCCTGATGAGCATCACTAAGCTTGAAGTTAGTTCAGAATCCACTTTCTCAATAAAGCGAGTTAGGTGTTGTACTTCGTTTACGAATTTGGCTCGTTGCTCGTTGAATTGAAAAAATGGCCGCCAAGAAACTAAGTTGCCTTGGGACTCGACTCTGGATGAATTTCTTGACCTACCACGGCATATTTTGGAAGTTGTGACCACTGAAGAACACAACAAGCGCAAAATTTCGGTTGTAGGTCGGAGTGGCTGTGGACTTAATATAAAATATGAAATGTGTGGGAAAGCAACGAAAGCTGTCAAAAATTGTGGCTATTTCCCAGCATGTAGTGCGGTGGTGATGTTGAAAATCGAGACAAGGTCAGTATGCACTAGAACGAGAGGCTGTAGCTCGGTCCGAGCAATGAATAAGAGCAAAAAAATCCACTGCTAAGCTAAGACTAGGACTGAATTTTGCTGTGAATGTTGACTTTTGGGTTTGCCACGATGATTTGAATAAAAAAAACTAAAGGCAAAAACGTGATTTTTGTTGTTTTTCAATGACGTTAAAAATGGTCATTGTTATCGTCCAAAAATCACTGACTTTTTTGTGTTTATTGGGTATCTCAATTTGAGGGACGTTCTTGTCAATGCTCACAACTGATATATAAGGCAATGTTCGTGCGATTGAGAAAGTTGCAATTTTTTAAAGCAGTGGAGTCTTGTACGGCCATTTTTGGCTGGTGTGGGAGCGAATGGGTTAATATCTCCATAGGTTTAGTTTTATATTTTTAATTTAGATTAGTATTGTTTTGTATGTTCTGTACAGCTTTGTATGTAGATGGTGTGCTGTCCACAAGGACTTTTATCAACTTAATAAAATGTAGATCTAGAACTGTGATCTGCTAGCTGCCTTGCTGATTTTTTTTTTCGTAAACAGTTTATGCCATTTTTAACAGGCAATGCCATCTTTTTGTAATGGTCATTTCTGCAGTATTAAAGGCCTGGATTGTGTCAAAATCATTCTTCCATAATTCTAGTTACAGTGCGATCAGCTGGTTGACATTATAGGCACCGCTGACTAATAAATCTGGGGGTCTTAGTTTTCGTAATCACGAAAACTAAGACAGGCTACAATCATTAAGATGGAACTAGGCTTAGACAAAACAGATAAGTCAAAATAATATTAGACCAAAGTTAGATTTACACTTGGGTTAGGGAAAAGGAAACAGTCACCTATTACAGATGTACCAGTAAAGAAAAACACCTTATATATTAAATTTTTTGATTACCGGTATTTGGTGGAACTACATGATGGTGAAATGGTGAGGTAGAATAGAGCATGCTAAAGAGCTCTGGATCAATTCAGGGTCATGAACTTTTTTTAGTAAAAGACTTTTAAGTGTCAGTAAAATTGCAGCCACCATTTACAAAAGAGAAACTTGCATATTGTGACAGATGAAACAAGAGCATACAAGACAGATGCTCTCAAGGGCTTTTCTCTGCTGCTGAGCCCTTTTGTATTTCCTTGTAGAAATGCCATGACTACATGTGTGATTTTTTTTTGTTTGCACAAATGACATGCTTTCAAAAGTTATTGTATTGCCAGTGTACAGTGAAAATCTCACAAATAAGACTGGTTGCCAGGGCTATGCTCTAATGGCGACTGGGGGCCTCAGGCTTCTAACTTTTGTCTTTGGGCAACTAGAAAAATTGCCTTTTTGCCTAAAGTTTAATTACAGGGAAACCCAATTATCATAGTTGAAAGCCTTTGGGCTCCCTGTGATACTTCTTAGAACACAGCCTTGGTTGCTAACACTCTGAGGGTCCTTGAAAGGCCTTGAATTTGAAAATCGATATTCAAGTTCTTAGAAGTACTTGAAAAGTGCATTTAGTGCTTGAAGTTGTTCAATTTGTTCTTTTTATTAACTTCTGAGGCAAGATTAGAAGTAATAATTTTTGCACAGTCAAGCATACCAATTCAAACTATGGACAGCTATTTGAGTTTATGACGGCTTATCTTCCTTGTTTAGCCGGCAACCTCTAAGCTTAACGACAGCCCTTGCTAATGGGCTTGTTATTAAACAATATTTTCCCCATTCAAATCTCACAATTGTTCAATAACATCTAACATCTGTATATTTCAGTTCCAGATGAAACTGCTGCTGAAGCTACTCCAAAGAATCAGGAAGCTGCAGGTACAAAAGAAGAACAGGCTGCCAACAATGAAAGCAGTGAAGAAGCCCCAACCAGTGAGAAAGTTGCTGAGGCAACAAACAGTGAAGGAGTACCTGAAACAGCTGAGGGGAACACAGTACAGTTAACAAGTGAACAACAGCGCACATATGCTAATCTTCAGCCAATTTTCTTGGCTATGGAAATGGGACAAGAAGCAGTACAGGTTAGTCAAGGGGAGGAACAACATCAAGAAAGTACTTCGGAAGAGATGGAACATCAACAACAGACATTCATTGCCACCACCAGCGAACAGTTTACGCAGCCAACTCAAACTGCTAGCATGCTGCTTAGCAATATAGCTACCACCGGTGCCGAACCCCCAGCTTCATTAGCGTCAATTCTCCAAGACGTTGTGTCTGGTATGCAGAGTGGTACAGGCTCTGTGCCAGCAGCCATAATCACAGATCCTAACTCTGGCAGTGGCTCCTTCCTGATTGTCAATCAAAATGGAGTGCCCATTGTCCGTCCCGTTCTTGTTTCAAATCTCCCAACTGGAGGTGTTGGCCAGGGAGGAGCAGTCAGCGTATCTGCTGAAACTCTTCAGGTATTGACTGCAGGTCTTCATGCCATAGATGATGGATCATCTGGTAGCGGCCAAGAGACAGTGACAGTGGATGTTAGTGCTGAGGGCCAGGGTAAGTATCAAGCAGTTTTTGTCAAACATAACAGGGTTAATGTAATTAAACTGTATTCAGTTTGTCAACAATGTGTTTCCTTGTTGTGTGAGTCATACCTTTGCCCTCCTGCATGCTCTAACGAATCAGCAGGGACTGACTTTTGGTGAGCAAGACCATTTTACAAGGATCGTGTAAAATGTAGGTTCTGCATTCTGCTAGGATCAGGATGATGAAAGTCAGTTTACTGTGTGGTGATCAATAAAGGGGGTGAAAAGCTTAAATTTTAATTTCAGCCCAGCCTCATGAAGAGATCGTGAGGGGCTTCTTGCAAAACTGAAGCTTTCACAGGCTATCAGACCTTATCACGTGTCAAGAAAAAAAAATAAGAAATGGCAAATGTGTCATTATTTTTCAAAACTCTACTCTTGAAAGAAGCTAATGTTGAGTTGTTGGAATTACTGTCTTATCTCGTAAATTTTCTTTCCACTTGTTAAAAAACAAATTGAAATTTAGACTTCATTTCTAACAATTAGCATCAATTTGTTATACATGTAACAGTGGATGTTCCCTTTAAGATCTAATTTCCCTACAAAACTTCATTTTCGTTAACAAATCTGAAGTCCATTCTTGCTTTCATTATCTAAGTTTGTAACTATGTTGTAGGCTCAAGTGGTGGAGGTGAGCTGTCAGTGGAAGCCACTGTTGATATTAGTGCCGACACTGTTGCCGTGGTACCAGGTGCTCAAGCTGTGTCTCAAGCAGTTGGTGAAACTGATGCAGATTTGGATGAAGGAGAAGAATCAGTTACAATACAAAGTAAGATCAATTTGTCATTCACTTTCTGATCAGATGGTTAGGTTTACTAATGTTATGTAAGTAGCTTGCTGAGCATTGTGCATAATTTTTCTTTAAAAGTAGGCAGCTTGGAAAGTGAAGTACCTGGTTTTTCAGCCACCTGTTAGCACTCGGCAAATTAGAACACTATGAACCTATCTATTAAAGGCCCAGTATCACCCATTCGGCTTTGTGGGCGTTTGTTTTTGTTTTCAAATGACGAGCTCGCTTGTGATTGGCTCTTTTGGGAATTTTCTACTGCGTTAAATTCAATCGTACAGGCATTGGGCACGCAATGCATTTTGGGTGATACTGGGCCTTTAAACAATAAAATCAATGTTTCATACATTATGTTTATATTAAACTGTGGCATTTACATATGGATTTCCACAAAAAAATTGTAACTAACCCTTGTAAAAAGATGATACTTTTTTATGTGTGAATTAAAAATTATTTGCTTCAACCAAAGCGGATCATTATCATTGTTTTTGTCTGTAAAATCTGCACTTAGTGGTCAGATTGCTCCTCTCAGCCCCTACATACAGTGTAGGAGAATTTTACATTTGTCAAGCACTCAGGTTCTAGATGATCAATTTTGCTCATTTTTTTTTTTATATATTCAGTGTTGAAATAAGTTCCTTGTCACCACAACTGTGTTTGTGTTACATTTAATCATGTTAATTTTGTTCACTTTGAAATTTTACATGTACCTCCTCTTTTGTGTTAATTTCCTTTATTCGGAAGTAATTTTCACTCCAATTCATGTTAATTTAAGTCACGTTAATGTTAAAAATAGCTTAATTAACACAAGTGTTAATTTCCTATAATAAGGTAGAAGATTGATTACACAGAGGAGATTTGTATTTAAACTAATTTAATTTTTTTGTTGATTGAAGAGCCCATTGCTGCAAGAACTCCAACAGGCAAGAGAAAGTTAAGTGATGGTCCTAGAGTGTGTGGTCAATGTAACAAGAGCTTTAAGTACCCATCAGATCTAAAGAAGCACCTTCAGATACACACAGGTTAGGCTAAATGCTCTGAAGACTTTAATTTCATCTTCATATTGTAAAATCTCGGTTATAAGCCCTGGGCTTAGCTTATACTACTTCAAGGCTGTTCTCCAGCAGTGCCCGGATGCCATAGGCAACTAACTCTTGTCTCCGACGACAAGAAAAACTTAGTTTTTGCGTATAGTTTAACTGCTGGGCATCCTAAATTTTATATTTGGACTCCCTTTGGGCTCGTGTTGATAACTCTTAGAGCACAGCCTTGAACTTCATAAGGATTTTTTTGGCTGGCAAGCAAAAAAAACATTGTGATAAAAAGCAATTTATTTCATACTTATTGAGATTTTCTATTGAAATTTGGCATGTGAAAACCCCGTTTGGGGTTCACAGCCAATCAGAATGGCAAAACGACTTTCTCACACATGAAAAAAGCATTTCGTTCGATCACAATTGATAAAATAAACAAATTACAGCATGGGCAGTGCTTTTTACGGCATTTATCGCCAACTTGTGCATAAATACCGTACGTCCACACTGTCCTTGAAGTAATCTATTATGTTTTAGTTAATTTGGTGCAAATTGTGGTAAAGAATTGCTGTTAAGGAACCTGGTGTGATTATATATCAGATGGGGTACAACTGGGGTACAACTATATACATGTATAACCAGGATTTTTTTGGTATGCTAGTTGAAGGGCTCCATTTAACACCCCTGACAGCTACCCTAAACATGAAATTGTGGGAATTTCAGTGTAGAATTCTAGTGTTGATTACAATAGTCTAGTATGTTGGAAAGGACGTTGTTTTGCTCTCTTTCATTATTTTTGGGTCAGAACATCCAATTTTGTGGTTATATAAACCTTATTCAATAATTTTCTTGTAATGGATTGTTTATGCTTTTTAGCAGTATTAGCTGCTTCCCAAAAGTTGTGCCCCTTAGGGCTGTTAATTAAGATAAGATAACTTTACTTAGACACCATAACATTCCTTCAGCCATTACAATCTTTAGAAACTCATATTGATTTAACTAACTTCATGCAACTTATTACAAAGGAAATAAATGGAAATAATACAGCTGCTTTTCAAGGATGCCATGAAAATTCCGAAAGTAACAGGACCACTACTTTCAGAATTCTACCATACATATATAGCTTATATCCTGTACATAAGCTTTAAGGCCTTGGGAGCATCCCTCAGCACACCCTGGGCATAGCTGGTGATTGGGGCTTAGAGTAAGCTTGGCCAAAGGGGAAGCACTAAGTTTTAAATTACTCAATATTGTGTTTAACCATTTGTGTTAGATATAAAGAAATTCAAGTGTGATGACTGTGGCCGATTTTTCCGCCGTTTGCATCAGTTGAATGTGCACCAGAGGATTCATTCTGGAGAGAAGCCCTATGTCTGCAACAGGTGTGGTCTTCAGACTAATTTAATTAATGAATTAATAATGTGGTTTTCCATCAGATAAATGTGACAGTCCCATAATTCAATTAGTAACGTCATTTATCTAGCATGCAATCTGCGAAAACACTTGAATATTCTCTGGGCACACCTCTTCTTCCTGTGTGAATAATTTAAAAATATATTTGATCATGCAAAGCTACATGTAGAGCCAAATCACCCCTAATACTCCAACATATAAGAGTTCCAGACTTACAGACGTTTATTAAAATCTTTCTTCCAGCTACAGAGCTAAAATAAGGAGCTTCCTTGTATGTGCTTAAATTTCCACTTGGGAGCAATTGAAACCCAACATCATAGAGAAGTATTTGAATAGCTTACATTTGATGGTCATTACTTAGGATTTCATTCAAAAGTTAGAACCACCTCAGTGTGTACAGAACAATAAACAGCACCACAGGTAAGCACTACTAAAAAGCTTTCTGAAAGGTCACCGAGGATTTCACGCATGGACTCAAAAGTTAGAACTACCTTTTACATGTACAACACAATAAACAGTACCACAGGAAAGTACTGCTCAGTAGCTTTCATTTGAATGATCACACTCAAGGGTTTCATCCGCAGACTCGAACATTAGGACTACCTAATAAACATTACCACAGGAAAGTACTGCTCAGTAGCTTTCATTTCTGTCATTTGAATGGTCACGCTCAAGGATTTCATCCACAGGCTCAAGAGTTAGAACCACCTTGTACAGCATAATAAACAGTACCACAGGAAAGTACTGCTTAATAGCTTTCATTTGAATGCTCACACCTTAGGATTTCATCCACGGACTCAAAGTTAGAACCATATTATATGACGTGACTCTGTGTTTGACTCTAAAAGAATAGAAGGGTTAATCTTCCCATTCTATGTGCGTGCAAAGTCTTAATATGTAGTTATAGTTCATTGCGAAGCCGATTTGGTGCTAATTTGACGGGCGTCACCCAAATATAAGTAAACAAATTTATTTTAAAGCTAAGTTCAAACAAATCCATTTATCGTTGTTGATTCAGCGCCTCGTGAGTTTTTATTCTAAAGAGATATTTCGGAAGCCAGGCTACAAATCAGCTTATCCACTCGAGAGTCGAAAAATAACCATGCTAGATCGCGTGCCGGGAGAGTTTCCGCGACTTATAATTCGGTGCTAATTTGCCATGTCCGTAAAATAAGGTTCTTATTTCTCGATGCGGGAGTCTGATACTTAAAAGTGCATTTTTGCCAAGCATCAGTCGTCTTTAATGATTGTCTGCGATAATACTTCCAAGTGTGAAACCACTTCTGGCGTAAATTACCGGAAGCGTGTTATTTTGAGATATAACCTTGTAATCAAAACTGGATGAAAACCATACAGCACCTGCAATAACAATCGGCTGCGTGGCGTGGGGGGTCTAACATAACTTTCACGCACAAAAGCAATGAAGTACAAAATCAAAAAAAACAAATTAAAATATCAATTTTCAAAATGCTGAAAAAAAAAACACACCAGATGAGTCATTGCTTTTTAATTTCCATTTAAATAATCAAACTTAAAAGTTTTATCCAGACTCTAAATATCGAAGTAACAATAGAATAAGCACAGGACCGCGAACGAAAATGCTGCTAGTCAACGTAGGATCTGTAAAAGATCTAAACAGTCAAAAATAGCAGAGGCAAACTGAGAAGCAAGGCTGATACTACGTATAAAAACTTTGCAAGACATTAACATGACACGGGATAGAACCCAACACAGTAGGATCGTAGCCGCTGTGTTGGGTTCTATCTCGTGTCATGTTAATGTCTTGCAAAGTTTTTTATACGTAGTATCAGCCTTGCTTCTCAGTTTGTCTAAATATAGATATCATTGCATGGCTTTAGGTGTAACTCCTGCAGTGAAATGGCTGACCTGTTACTCTCTACACCCAGCACCCTGCGAGCAGAACCTCTTTAAACCCTGCTAGCAGGGTGTACAGGCAGGTGAACATTACGAGAAGTAAAAAAAAGCTGCCGTTGTTTTACATTTCGACAAAAGATCGGTTTTATTTGTGTTAATAATTGTGCGGAGATATTAGAAAACGCGTTTTTCGTCCACTGACACGCGTTTTCATTCGTTTTCGCTGCCCACCCGATTAAAAACGGTTGAAACTGCTACTTTGCAGTCCTAGTGATTAGTTCTAATATTTGATAATGTGTAAAAATTCATGTGAATTGCAGGAGAAATAGAGCAGTTTTCAATTAAGAGTCGTAAAACCAAAACCAAAGTGATTATTCTGACCAATCACAGCAGTCGTAAACAGTCCAATGAGCCAATCAGAGCTCGAAGCAATTATATGTCGGCGGCGCCAAGCGCGGGAAAACGCGTGCGAGCAAGTCACTATTGGTTTTGGTTTTAATTCTGATTGGTCGAGAAAGTGGCGCGAGAATTTTTAGCCAATCACAAAGCGTAGCAATGCAAAACCAATGCAATAGGCCATTTCCGAGTTGCTTTTTGTCTCGTTATCAGAGTGAGGCTTGGTGCACAACCTTTCATGTGAAAATTAGTTTTATTTACATGTGAATGAAAACTAATTTTCAAATGAAAGGTTGTGCACCAAGCCTCGCTTTGAAAACGAGACAAAAAGCAACTCGGAAGTGGCCTATTGTGTAATTACTTTCGACACTCAATAGAAAACTGCTGTATAATTCAAATGAATTGCAGGAGAAATAATTAAAGAGAAAGAGATCATGGCGTTCAGATAGAGGGGAGTATTTAAAATATTAAATAAAAATGATCGGACAGTGCTGACGAAGGGGGATAGGCTCCTCCTCCCCCTCTCCCCTCCCACCCCCCCCCCCCCCCCCCCCCAACTAACTGTACGTCTATAACAGGCTAGAGATCATCGCATTTATGCAGCAATAGACAACATTCGTATTCCCGGTATTGAACTGGAACTAGCTTGCAGTGGAGGCTAATGCGGGGGAATATCATTAAAAATATTAGCATTCGAAAAGATTCCCCCGCATAAGCCTCGACTGCAAGCTAGTTCCAGTTCAATACCGAGAATACGAATATTGTCTATTGAAGGATTAGTTGTAATAATAGTTCGTCATATCGAGGAAGCGCCAGACTGCAAATCAGTCAGTTTCTCCCTATAAGGCTCAGTGGGCCGGCGCGAAACACCGATACACGACCAGGAGAGGCGCGAAGCGGCGATCCTCACGTGTTCACTCCACTGATCTTGTCGGTTCCTCAGCTATCACCGCTTTTTTCGTTGGACTCGCGCCATGCCCTGTGTTGCAGTCTAACGGAGGGCCAAACCATAACCAAAAAATGGGCGGACCATGGCGAGCGAATCATAGCCGGCAAGTCATGTTTGGAAACCCGGATCTGCACAATGCAGTGAAATCTGCTCTAAGGGATGCATTTGCATTGCATTTCGCTTTTGCGTTTGATCTTGATCTGGAACAGGCTACGTCCTGGCTCAAGAACGAACGCCACAGGGACACTTACAAGTGTTCGTATTATTTGTTTGTAGGTGTGGCATGTCGTTCCGTCACGACTCCACAGTCACCATGCACATCAGGACCCGGCACGATCACCTGCGTCCATTCAAGTGTGACGAATGTGGCAGCCTGTTCGGACGGCTATCTCATCTCAAGAAACACATCCGTAAAGTTTGCGGCGACAACAAGAATAAGGAGAAGCCTATAGCTCAGTGCCGCTTCTGCGAGGTCACCTTCCCGACCAAGGGAGACTTGAGAAAGCACTTGCTCAACTGCGAGAAAAAAGGTGCGCACGGTTTTCATAGTAACTTGACAAAGAGCAGAGAGTGACAGAACTTTATTTATAGAGGGTAAAGCCTGGTTCACACGTGCGACGCAAATGCAAACGCAAGTGCAAATGCAAACGCAAGTGCAAATGCAAACGCAAGGAATGGAAAAATTTCATTTCCTTGCATTTGCATTTGCACTTGAGTTTTCGTTTCACACGTGTGAACCGGGCTCAACGCAAATGCAAGCGCAAACGCAAGGTGAAAAATACTTTTTCGCTTGCGTTTGCGCTTGCATTTGCATTTGAATTTGCGTCGCACGTGTGAACCAGGCGTAACCCAGTGAGCTCGAAGGTTGTTATCCATAGGGACCCTGTTTATCCTAAAGTCGCAAATACAAAATACAAATAGCTTCTTGTGGACCTCTTGACTTCAGTTTTCGATTGTAGCTAAGCGCTTGGTAGGCTGCAATCCTATATTTCACTGACTTGTATTTGTTGTGTAATTTTGTGTTCCTTAGAAGCCAAAGTGAAAGCCAAGGAAGTCACTCTGCACATCTGCGAAACCTGCAACAAAGAGTTCGCCAGTCCGTACAACCTGCGACGACATCAACTGACGCACACAGACGAGAAGCCTTATCAATGCGATGTGTGCAACAGGCAGTTCAAAGAGAAGTCCTCCCTCACCAAGCACATCAAACGCAAACACACTGGGGTGGACCAGGGCAGCCAGACCGACGAGACTGGTGAGCAGGAAGACGGATACGTCAATGTGGACGTCATAGCTGAATCCGCGGCGGCCAGCGGTGTTACTATGGAGACAGAGGAAACTGTTGAAGCTGGTATTGCTGGTGAAAGCGTTGAAGAAGAGACATCCACTGTGGATGCGAGCTCGCTGATTGCAACAGAAGGTGAGGGCAGCGGGGAGCAGGTCACGGAGGTGGTGCAAGCCAGCGGGGAAGTGGAGATGGCGACGGTGGAGCTTGATCTTGCGAATGCTGCGTCAGGTCACTCACACGACGCGTCTGCTTTGCAGGCTGCGGTGGAAGCGCTGGTCTCAGCCAGTCAGCATCAGCTGGCGGGAGCTCCGGAAGCCATGGAAGTGGACTCCTCATCGGGGAAGGAAATCTTTGAGGGCGTGACGTCCGAGGACGCTGAGGGAGCCGCTGCGCTTATGGCTGTCTACGTTCCGGAAGCGAAACAACCAGAAGTGAATCTGCAGGTGGAGTATGTGCAAACGACTGAAGGAGAACAGGAAATAGCGACGGAAGAAGAAAGTTAACTGCGTCCATGCAATTAACTCTTTTATTAACACCTTCCTTTAAGGAAGTTATTTTCAGTTGCTCTTTAGGAGCGTTTGTCCGGTTTACTTTAGTTGTTTTGAGACCTTGTATGTTTATCAGTTTATAAATTTAGCATCTCCACTTGGCTTAATTTTGATTACGTCCGATAACAGAGCGGTTTTCAAAGAGTGTCTAAAGTAATTTCGCAGTCGTTTGACTAAAAAAAATCTCGCACCACTTTCTCAACCAATCAGGAGTAAAAACCAAAACTAATCGTGACTTGCTTGCATGGTTTTCCCGCGCTTGGCGCCGGCTACACGTATTTGCTTCGAGTTCTGATTGGTTCATCAGATTGTCTGCGTCTGTTGTGATTGGCCAGAGTGATTATTTTGGTAGTTTCTTGGTGTTGCGGATGGTGTGATCACCAAATGACGTAAAACTAAAGATTCAAAAGACACTGAACAATACCCACACAACAACACAAAAGCTAACCAACAATGGTTTCCGCAACACCAAGAAACCCATTATGTTGGTTTTGGTTTTACAACACTCGACTGAAAACCGCTCTAATATCCAGTGTGACCATTTAATGGGCATTAGTTTTCAGTTACGCCGCTTGTTATCATACGTAGCGTTAAAGTAGTGTTATTTAGTGTGAAATCTTGCTTTTACTTTCTTGTACATTATATATTATTATGGTTGATAGCAGACAAACAAACGTTACAGTAGAGAAGTAAAGTAAACGTAAAAGTGATATGCCGTTTTGGGTTGCATCGGGCCTTCGTTTGGACTGAAGTTGTCTGTAGTTTTCAGGTTATTTCGACTGATCGTTTTAGCGAAATTCTACTTGGATCGGCTTGACTTAAAAACCACACGCGTTTCTTTCCCTTGTTACTTTCTTTGATAAGCAAAATCGTATACAAATGATACATTATGCAGTTATTTCTCAACGTAACAGAAGAACTTGTAAGAAAATTGTAGAACCGTAGCCAGGGTTTATCACACTGAGTAAATATCAAAGCGTTCTCTGGCTGAACGGTTTGAAAAATCCGAGCTTTCGGCTGCCTGTACTGCAGTCTTCGAATGGTAAAAAAAGAATGATAAAAAACGCGCATGAATTAAAAGAAACATTCTTAACTTGTTTTGACAATTTTATGCATTTTTATTTTTTACATCTGTTAGTTAATGCAAGTTTTTTTATCATTCTTTTTTTACCTTTCGAAGACTGTAGTGCAGGAAGCCGAAAGTTCTGATTTTTAAAACTTTTTGGGTGTCAATAAAACGCGGGGTCGGGGCCGGGGTCGGGGTGGGATTAGGTCTAGGATTAGGTATGGGATTAGGTATAGTGTTAGGATTAGGTAAAGGGATTATATGTAGTCCCATACCTAACCCTAGACCTAATCCCACCCCGGCCCCGACCCCGCGTTTTACTGACACCCAAACTTTTAGCCAGAGAACGCTTTTATGTTTACTTAGAAGAACTTGTGTGACGCATTTTGGTCAAGAAATCATGCGTGTACATTGTAGATAGTGTTACCTTAGTCATTACAGAAAAATTAATAAGATCGTGTTGTATTTAGAAAACTATTTAGCATACTTGTGTGTATGAAGTGAAGTCAACTTGTTTAAAATAAAAAAATGGACATATAACCAAGAAATAAACAAGTACTGGCATTTAGGGGCGTTCGCACGCCTCCAGCGGTCTGGAGCGATGACAGGCGGCTGTTTTCGGTGTCTAGTCTATAATGGACCTTTATCACGCGGCGGCCATGTTGACTCCCCGGAGAATAAAATGCTTTGTTTTTGCCCGTCCAGCCTCGCAGTGAAAAAGTTGAAAACGAGGTTGGGCGGGCAAAAGTCTTTTGTTTTTATACAAAATGACGAGGCGTGATAAAGGCTTATAGGTTTAAGGTTGCAAAATGCAACTAAACTTGGTATGGTATAGCCTGCGAGCAAGCTCTCGGGGGTGAGGAGGGGGGGGGGGTGTATGGTACAGGTAAGGGTAGAGTTCTTGCGGTACACAACCACCTATAAATTTACCCCCCCCCCCCTCTTTTTTTCGGTACGTTCTCCAACGACAGGTTGAAAGGAAAAGGGGTCTCAAGTTCTATTTCACTCCAGACTACTAAAGTTGCTAGTAAACTTCTTAAGGCGGGAATTAACCTAAACGCCACTTTTCCGCCACTTGACATGGCTTTAATGGAAATATCTCGTTCGCGTTTCAAGCAATCCAAAAATCTTATGCTTAAAACATAAATCTATGTTATGGGGTTTTTTTTGTAAATTTTTGGGTATGTTTGGGAGGAAATAGTTTTTTCTTAAAGGATTGGTAAAATTTAGAGAAATAAGAAACGTTGAAGATTTAGTGAAGTTTTAAAATTAGAATTTGTAGTTAATCATTAATAGATGGATACCAAGTTAGTCCACTAGCAACCTGGGGTGCTCTTGTGTGGGTATCAACTGTCTGTTGGTGTTCCAAAAATCATTTTCTTTCTCCTATCCCTTCTTAAAACCTCTTAAAAATTTCATTACAATTCAGGTTTACCCCCGCCTTAAGGGTCAGAAAGGAGGAAATGCTTTGCAGTTGAATGGAGGAGCTTGAATGTAACAGCTACAACCTTCAGGCTCTCTGCTCGAGGATTCGGGCTAAAGAAAGTGGTTACCCTCTAAGCAGTCCATGGGATGACACTCAGTTTCTCATTACGGAACCATGTTCCTGAGAACTATATATTGTCATTCATTTTATTTTATCTCAGTTATCTCCATCGCATATTGGGGATCGTTTTCAGTTGGTAGCCTAAAGTCTTGACTATAAAAAAATAGTGCGGCGGGAGTTATTAGGGAGCTACTGTAGCAGGCGCCCACGAGGGTTGTCCAATACTGTCGACTGGAATCCAGTGGTATCCCCTTGCTTTCCATCGGAAAACCGGAAGTCTAGTGGTACTGTTGACTGGAATCCAGTCGTATCCCCGTGTTTTCCATCGGAAAACCGGAAGTCAAGTGGATGAGATGAATGAGAGGGTCGAAAGTCGTTCCGATGGAGTCCATTGGATCCATTGGAAACGATTAGATTCCGATGGAAAAGTACATTTTCTATTCGTGAGAGACTTAGCAAAATTCCACTCATGTTGGAGGAGGGTGTAGAAAGTCGTTCCGATGGAGTCCATCGGATCCATTGGAAACGAAAAGATTCCGATGGAAAAGTACATTTTCTATTCGTGAGAGACTTAGCAAAATTCCACTCATATTGGATGAGAGGGTCGAAAGTCGTTCCGATGGAGTCCATCGGATCCATTGGAAAAGATTAGATTCCGATGGAAAAGTACATTTTCTATTCGTGAGAGACTTAGCAAAATTCTACTCCAGTGGAATCTAGTCGAGAGTATTGGACATGCTTGGGAGGAGGAGGAAATGTTCCAGTAATTACGCTGGTAAAACGCGTATCATTAAAGCCTATGACATACGGGTTAGTATTTGTTGATCGAAAAATGTGTTTTCTATTCAAAAAAGACATTCAACAAGTTGCAATAGCGTTCAAGATTTGTTGAGCAAGAAATGTTGAACGATGTTGAACCGTGTATCATATCATTCGATAACATAATACCGGGGGGGGGGGGGGTGGGGCTCCCATATAAAAGTGACGCGCCTTAGTGATCGTCACCTTTCAAGAGTTGAAATTCCTGGTTTGGTAACTAAGGGTGTTTGAATTGAATATGGCCACTGTCATTAAGATTTACTATGATAACTTTGGAGACGGACAGGAAACAATTGGTACCTCTTAGGGGTAAAAAGTAATGTGAGCTACACCTACAAACCGTTCCGACGATCACTGCCGTGAATTTTATATGAGAGTCCCCCGGGTACAATACATTTGTAACCTCTAAAAAGAATGTGTGGACGGGAGCGGGTCGTAGCTGTCCATATCCCATGGGGACAAATCTATTGTTTTCTTAGCGAATCACGGGGTTTAACCGATAGCTGAGAAGTCGCCAAATAACTGTCAGCCGAGAATATACCGTGTTTTTCACTGAAAGCTGAGATCTGAGATCTGTCAAAATGAACTGATAGCTGGGTAATGGCTAGAATTTTAACTGATAACTAAGATTCTAGCATCCGGAGGGGGGAGGGGTACTCTGTATATTTCTGGGTGGGGTGTGCTGCCGGGATTCTGAACACCTTACCCTATACCAGATCAAGTTCAGCTGTATTTTGCAACCAACACTAGACACCAAAAAAACCCTACCCTATCCCCGGTAAATGATACCCCATTCTAGAACAAATCTCTTTGATTTCCCAGACTAAACTGCTTGAAAACCATACTCTTCACAGCGGCACATACCGATATAGCTAATATATGAGAGTACCCCCCCCCCCCCCCCTCCCCCGGGTCTAGCACCCCATCCATAAGCTCTAAGTATTGGGGACACTGAATTGCGATCACAGCAATTGAATGAATGAAAAGACGTCTTCCGTAAAAAAGGGATGCAGATTTGTGGTAGCAACGGTACACAAACTATACACTTTTAAACCAACAGTAACCTTCCGAAAAAGGAATGACATGTCAATTGAAATAGAGATAAATTGAAATGCAAAATGAAAGCATGTTCTTACAGATCACTGATGTGGAATCTATTTTTGTGCTTATGTATTTCTAGCTTTCTCTTGGACTGGTTCTGAAGTTTGTTGAGTCTGTGGATGAAATCCTGAAGTGTGGCCATTCAAATGAAAGCTACTGAGCAGTACTTCCCTGCGGTGCTGTTCATAAAGCTGTGCAAGGTGGTTCTAACTTTGAGTCCGTGGATGAAATCCTAAAGTGTGGCCATTCAAATGAAGCTACTGAGCAGTACTTCCCTGTTGTACTGTTCATAAAGCTGTGCAAGGTGGTTCTAACTTTTGAGTCTGCGGATGAAATCCTAAAGTGTGGCATTCAAATGAAAGCTACTGAGCAGTACTTTCCTGTGGTGCTGTTAATTATGCTATACAAGGTGGCTCTAACTTTGGAATCCTAAGGTGTGACCATTCAAATGAAATTAAAATCCAATCAACAGTTCTTTCCTGTGGTGCTATCTATTATGCTTTTCAAGGTGGTTCTAACTTTTGAGTCTGTGCATCAAATCCTAAAGTGTGACCAATTCATATCCAATGAACAGTTCTGTTCTAAGGTGCTGTCCACTTTGCAGTACATTGTGGCTCTTATTTTGTACCATGTAGCTATTCAAATGAAAGCTCTTCGGCAGTATTATTTTCACAAGGTACTCTTTAATTTTCAATATTTTATAAAGTGAAATTTTGGATTTTTCTAGATTACCACTCTTGCGAGTTAAAGGATTAAGCAAGACAAACATAAACTAAAACATTCCCGCCACGTAGTTTTCGGTTATATTTAAGCCAACAAACAAAGTTATCTGCGCAGATCTGGGCAAATATATAGCGGAAAAAATGTTTCACTCGAAATAATTGAGATAAATAACATAATCAAAGTATTTTTAGTTCATTCATTGAATACGATTGGATTTCAAAAAATTGAATATAAAATAGTCTGAGTTTGTCAATATAGATTAGCAGTATTATTAATGACCATAATCGAGTGATTATTCATCCCAATAACATTCGATCTATTCGATAAAAGTTCTATCCACTTAAACGTTTTTTATGTTGCATTTGGGGAATTTAGAATAAATGTAGAAGCCTTCATGCTGTAGGGAAAAAATCGGTGTTTTTTTCTCAGGAGCTGGCAACATTTCACCTGTTCTTTTATAATGACAGAAGTGAAAAAAAAAATCGCTCTACAAGATGTATATCTGACTCCTACTGGATCCTGCTTAACAGAAGTGAGTGACCTAAACCGACTGATAAGAAACGTGTAAGCTGGTGACCTGGCATATCAAAGAGCACATCAGTGTTGGCGCTTGTCTCTGCAGACTGACCGACGATTTTTTTAGCTTATACTATATTGCAGTTTTGTATCAGAGCCCAATAAGAGACCGCAGAACTCCTTATAAGGATTTCTGCGTCGCCTGAATGTCAAGAGCTTGTTACTCAAAACGCAAAGAAGTACACAGAACTGATTTCAAGACAAGTATTTGTGTGATCGACCTTTACAAGCCAGCCAAGGCGAAGTTTTGGTAAGCAAAAATCTCTCAGTTTTGTTCAGTTTAGCCTACCTCTCTTGCCTTGCTGTAATATAAATGTCCAAAGTTTAGACCTTCCGGCTGACGCGACGTATTCTTATATCTGACCTATGTAGCTAACGATGTATTCTGCGACATTGTTCGGTTTGTCTTAAGCTTTAGTGCCGGCGAAACACTGAAAGAACACGGTTGAATCTTCCAATTTAGCTCGACTTATCAGCGCTTTAAAGTTTCTATCCTTACGCTTGGACCTATTTTCAACGCGTTTGTCAGCTCAGTTAAACTTATTTTCAAGAGTTTTGCAAAACGCAATGAGCCGACATATTATAAAGAATTGGATCATTTTCATTTTGTTCCACAACCGCGACTGTTCCCTTCTTTCTCTTTTTTTTTCCTTTCGCTGGTTAGGGAACTCAATAGGATATACTGGCATGGTAACATAGCGATCACCACTTTGTACGGAATATAATTACGGTTATTTTTTCCTTTGTCGTCCAGCTAAAGCTACAGATTCTTGTTAAACTAAAAATGCCAGCCTTTCAGTTGAAGCTTCAGCTTTTCCTCTTGGAAGTGGAGATATTCACCTAATTTCTCCCAAAATCTTTTGTTCCTTTGTCTTTAATAGGCACCGTTGACTTACGTCGCGTAACATCACTCTTAAAGCGCTTATCGCAATTTTCTACTCAGAAAGTGGTGAAAACCATTCGGTGCCTGTTTCTATCACAAAGAGAAAGCGCACATGCGAGGGCACAAAAGTCGTGGGATTTTACTGATCTTATTTCTCAATCGCGTGATTCTAAAACGAATGTGTTTATCTTACATCGTTTGCATGCTGTGAAAGCGCCTGAAAGGCGTAATTGCCCTTTGTTAAGTGCAATGAATTTGGCGCGAATTCAAGTCTGGCCTGTTGCGTTCTCTCTTTTGTGCCGGCAAGTGTACCGCGCTAACGCCGAAAGGGGCCAAAAGTTAACGCAAGTTACACTGACTTGAGGCTACTTGCCATTCCTTCTTGCGTCTACTTGTGTGGCCTTAGCGCTCATTTCAGTGGTACACTCATAGGTCAGCATACACAGTGCATACCTTCCTACATATATCTCGTTTTGTGTTTTAAAAACACTGCATATTAAAGAAATGCAGTGCAAATCGAAATTCAATCAAGTCCCAACAATTGAAAAATTATGCACGGACACAGAGATCTTTCTCTAAGCGGGGAACCTTCGGAACCAGCGCTGCTCTAGCTAGCTCTAGATGTCCGCTTTACAGAGGTGTTCGCTTATAGGTCTTATAGGCAGTCGCTACAGACAAACAGGTGAACTTCGGCCAGAACCGGCCAATAATTGATGTCTGTCTTAGAGAGGTGTCCCGCGTCTTATGTACTCAACTGTAAAACTACATGGCTTAAGTTTTCAGACACGGTCCTAATTTTCGGTGGGAACTGCACATGCGTCGCATGTGCCACAGTTGTGAACTTCCTCTACTCTGTAGCCAGAGTTCTCTGGTTCCTTGGTCAGCGGTGTTCCTCCGAGCGATCAACGGCTGACCAGTAAGCTTGAGGAATCTGGGTCCGTACACAATTCACTGATCACTGGAGCCCATGCTTCTGGTTTTTATTAGACTGCAAGCTGTCAGTGCCCTTTTCTCTCGGCAAGCTTCCTCATTCTTCGTAGCTGGAGCGAGCGAAAATTTATCAATTATGCAAGTGAACGCCACTCCACCCATCCATTAGCCGAATTCGTCGGTCGCGCAAAAGAAAAGTAAGGAAAGAAAGATGCTGCTTGTATTCTACATCCTTTGTTAACCCGAGCTGACTTTCGACCTCGTAAGTCTTGGGAAGCCTTCGCAGACGACTGATCCTTTTTGTATTTTTGTCGGTTTTTGAGTTACTGATATAATAATACATGAGCTCAGTTCAGGAACTGACACGCTGACACGCCCTCTCCCACTGTAAACTACACGAAGAAAGCATAAACTGCTTTCAGTCGACTATACTAGTAGCAGGATATGGGATCAGAGATCAAAGGGCTGAGATCTGGGATCAAAGGGGTGGAATCTAAAATATCTTGTTTGGGATGGCCGGGATCACAAGCCACTGAGTCAGGATCATTAGCTTACGGGATCAGGGATCAGACAGCTTAATCCTTTATCTCCCAACAGAGCCAAAAATCGCAATTAGAAAAATCCCAAATTTCATTTTGTATAATATTTAAAAACAAACGGCATCATGCAAATGTACTGGCGAGGAGGTTCGATTTGAATGGTCACACCATAGAATTTCGTCGACAGACTCAGAAGTTAGAACAAATGGTACCATGCAAAAGTACTGCTGAAGAGGTTTCATTTGAATGCTCACACCATAGGATTTCATCCACAGACTCAAAAGTTAGAACTACACTACATGCCTCCATAATTAACTCTGGGAGTTTCGGCGGTGGCTATAGACAAGCTGTGATGCTTTGTCCGTGCAAAGTGCAACACTAAAATTCGGTGTAACTGAGTTGGTAATTAAAAGTAAATTGGCCACAGCCTAAAAAATCGCTGATGTTACGAGCGGCAGCCCGTCGTGGGAACCGTGGCTCAAAACACTCAGCTTTTGAATCTCTTCACGCTGGCCACAATTTCCACAATTTTCTTCATCTACAAAGAGCTAAAGTACGATATTCTTGGCTTCCACATGACGTCATATAAATTCAAAAATCTCAACTATACATCCTACAAAACTGTTTGTGGCGAGTTCTTGGTGTAATTAAGACTTTGAATTTTTTTCCGCCACGTTGGTGTCCCTACGTTGGACAGCAAGATGGCCGCTCCATACATTTTTACTAAGAGTGTTTAATACTCGTTCGTCTATAACTCTTGAACGAAAGGCTCTTGCGCTTCAAACTTTGGCCCAGATGTGTAATTTTAAACTCTCTTCAATTTCATAAACATTTTGGCATCGAAATCTGTTTTTTATTGCTTACTAATTTTGATATGAATTAAGTGCAAACTAAGAATTGTTAAAAAGTAAAAAAAAATTGTTATGATACAATTTAAAATAGGGTAAAAACACTACCTGGCAACAATACAAATACCAAATAGTTTAAGTCTTATAACAAAACAATAAACTATCAACTCAGCTGGATACCACATTTTTAATATTTCTTTTCAGGGGATCAACTAAAATCCTGCTAAAAATCCGAGAAACTTGCTTTTGAGATCTGTGATAATAGTTTGGATTAGTTTGGATCAGTGATAAAACTATATCTTTCATTACAATCCTGTAATAGACGACATTGGGACAGAAACGATTGATTTACACCTTAATCCGTTAATAATTAGAATATTACGAACAACCGTTTCAGAAGCTAAACTGTAAGAATTCATGATGCTGTCAGTCCCCGGGGGGGGGGGGACTCCCATATAAAAACGACGGGGATGCTCGTCGGAAATTTTCGATAAACACCCTAAAAGGTACCAGAATCTCGTTTGATGGGCGTGGCTCAAATGAATTTTTACCCCTAAGAGGTACCAATTCTAAAACAAAACGTGCCATATTCTGTCATATTTTTTTCGGCTCAACACCCTTTATAAAGGTACCGCGATAATTCTAACGGAGGTCATTTTAGATTTTAGTACCCTAAGCGGTACCAATCTACAAATTTTGACCCGTAAAAGGCACAACGAGCAACCCCGTCATTTTTATATGGGAGTCCCCCCCCCCCCTCACCCCCCCCCCCCCCCCCTCCTCTGTCAGGCTGTCAGGGTTACTTCATGCAAACTGTACATTCAGGGCCCGGCGGGGTACTCTGTATATTTTTGGGTGGGGGTGTGCCGCTGGGACTCTGAAACCCTCACCCTATACCAGACCATGTTCAGCTGATTTTGCGGGCAACCCTATACCCTACACTAGACACTGAAAATCCCCACCCTATCGCAGATCTGCTACGTTTAGAACTGTATCACTATTAGTGTTTTAAATGGAAAACCATCTGTCGACAATGTTGCCGCGATAATTTTATTTCCGTTTAGAGAAGGCTCTTTCTCTCCTACTGACTTAATTCTTCATACGACTGATCAGTTCCCCAGCAAATGATACCCGAGACCCAAACTCTCTGATTTCTATACCCCATCCCAGATTTAACTGCTTGAAAACCATACCCTTCACAGCGCACATACCCATACAGATTATACCGTATTTATTCGATTAAGCGCCCAACCTCGAACAAGCGCCCACCCTGTAAGTAGGAAAAGTTAATAAGCGCCCAGCCTCGAATAAGCGCCCACCCCATCCTTCTAGGAGGCAGCACCAGAGAGTTCGCTAATAGAGGTTTTGCACGGCAGTCATGTTGCATGGCAGGAACAATGAAAATGTTTTGCATTAGAAAGAACATTCTTTCCCATAGGGAAAATAATATATTGCTCCTGCCATGCAACATGGCTGCCGAGCAAAACCTCTATTGACCTTAGTGACAAAGAGATTGAAATTGACAAAGTTCTACTAAGAGACTTCCCCGAAGACCTAGTTTTCCGAAGTATTTTAAAGAAACTTTCAATGAACAGTTAAATTTCTGCTTTGGTTTTGTTATTATTTTATTGTTTTGTTGCAAAATAAACTTACTACTTGCTGAAAATGGTGAAAATTTAATAAGCGCCCAGCCTCGATTAAGCGCCCACTTTGAATAAGCGCCCACTCTCAAGGTCCAAAAATTTAATAAGCGCCCAGGGCGCTTAATCTAATAAATACGGTATATGAGAGTACCCCCCTCCCCACTGTGAATGCAGAGAGGTATAGCTTGTGAAACTCATGTTAATTTGCGGTGTGAGTAATCCTTCCGTCGATTACTTCGTGACTCTCGCGGTCACCTCCCGTGCTTAAGTATTTTTAGCTGACTTAAGCAAAGAAAAGAAAAAGAAAAAGCACAAATTATTTGCCGTAGTTCAACAGCAGAACATTAGTAATAACTTGAAGAATCGCCGCTAATAATTTGGGTTCCTGTGGCGCAACTATACAATGCGAGCGGCGTAAAAATGCACCATTTCTGTTGCCGCTTGCCATTGCAATTGTGCCAGGGTGGTATAAAGACCACAAACTATGCATGCTAACGAAAACAGTCAACTCTTTTCATAGCACTCGTGTCTAGTTCAAAGATGAATCTTTTACGGAAACTGATATCCTGTCAAACTTGTGATCAATTAATTTTAATTAACTGAAAACTAAGAGGACATGCAGAATAAAGACGTTCTTAAGAATATCTCAGCCTGGGTATATTCTTAGCACGTTCTTAAAATTTTGGCCGATCCCAGCCTCAGCGTTCTTATAAAAAAGAAGGTATATTCTTGTATAAAAAAGTGTAATAACTTAAAGGGTTCCTGTGGCGCAACTGTACAATGCCGCGAGCGGTGTTTCGAGAAAAACACCATTTCTGTTTGCCGCTTGATTTAATATTCTGCCAGGGTGGAACAAAGACCAGAAACTATGCATGCTAACTAAAACATTAAACTGTATTCATAGCACTTATGTCTAGTTAGGTGATAGGTCTTTTACGGAAATATCAACAATCCCTGTTATTTATGCGGAAACAGCCAAATAAATGACTTGTGATATGTTAATTTTAATTAAAAAAGGAAAAAGCACAAAGTATTTGCCCCAGTTCAACGACAAAAAATGAGTAATGACTAAAACGGTTCCTGTGGTGCAACTGTACAATGCGAGCAGTGTTTCGAAAAGCGCCATTTCTGTTTGCCGCTTGAATTAATATTCTGCCAGGGTGGATCAACAAAGACCCCAAACTATGCATGCTAACTAAAACATTAAACTGTATTCATAGCACTTACTTTATTTGCCTAGTAGTTAGAAAATGGCTCTTTTACGGAAATATCAGTAATCCCTGTTAATCTTGCGGAAACTGCCATAACTTGTGATAACTTAATTTTAATTAACTTATCACAGCTTATGGTAAAACATCCCAACTGCTTCCTGCAAATAGTAGTTGGATCTTGTGAAGCTGTGTTTCAGCCTCGTAAAATGAAGTGATAATCTTTTCCGGCCTCGAATCGTCAAAGAATTGTTGTATTGTTTTTTTTATAAACTTCATGCTGGTTTTTGAGCCTCTGATAAACCGACCAACGGAAACAACTACATCCTCAATTATTTCAATTATGAGTCATTGCATTTTTTTTTCTTAAATAACAGAGTGAATTTAGTTCTTCACGAATTTGTCACGAGGTTTCTCTTGCTATGCCAAGATTTGTTATATGAACAAAATCGGGAAAAGACGGCCTGTCCTTGTCATGTTCACATATAAAAATATACTTTTTAAATTGTCGGTACTATATCAATGCAATATCAACAACTGATATGGATAGGTATCACACGAATAGCATTCGAATATTAAACCAACTGTAATGGATCAAGTTTTAACCCTAGAAGAGAAATTACATGGAAGTTAAACAGCCAAATAGAATGTGAGATGTCGCCCTTGTTTCCCCGGCCATCTTTCTTTCCTTTTAAATACAAATTAACGTTAAAAACGAGGACTTATTCTTCTCGCTGACTCCTCAAGCCAAAAATAAATAAACAAATAAAAGAGAGATTGCTCGCATTCTAATGCAGCGTGTCACTCCGTACCACCTGGATCGATCAGCAATACAGTATATAATTGTTTATTTATCTACAAATCACAATATCAATATTTATCTATAAGCGGATTAAAACTCTGCTGTATCAATTAAACGGGCAACTATGAAACAACTCTCACTTACTCTTTACGTTCCTAGCTACACGAGACACAATATAATTTGGACAAGTTTTAGTATTAAAGCTTGTTCGCTGGCTAACTCCTTTATTATGTGAAATGATTGCTGCAGAGCCATGGAAAGAGCAAGAATCATATTAGAAGCGAAAAACTGGAAATTTAATCTTTTGAAAAATGTAAGCAATTAGTAATTTCAAATTTCTTGCCGCGAACCCCTTGGAGTCATCACAGTGTTATGTTATGAGTCACGTGTTTAAGCAACGGACTTCGATCATACGTAACAATTTTCAGAATTTTAAATGCCTTCTGGAAAATTAATACAACGGCTTCAAAGGAGACTACGTTACGCTATCAGATGGACTACCAATGCGGCTAGTAGTTCAACTCTATTAAACGCTTATCGTCTCTCATCCCTTCGAACGCGTCCTTTACCCTCTCGATTAACCCTTTACCTCCCTAAAGTGCCAAATATCCAAATTCAAGAAAAATCCGAAATGTCGTTTTGTAAAATATTGAAAAACAAATGGTGCCATGCAAAAGAACTGCCGAAGAGGTTTCATTTGAATGGTCACACCATAAAATTTCGTTGGCAGACTCAAATGTTAGAACGTACACTACATGTCTAGTCCATAATTGACTGAAGGAGTGAAAAGGTTTAACCCGGCAGTGTTTCTCTTTATAATCCTGAGACATGACTCGAAACAAGTCTACTTAATCCCTTAGTGTGGCCATTCAAATGAAAGAGCTCGGCGACTGGGGGGGAGTACTTTTCTCACTGTTTTTTTTTTGTTGTTGTTTCAGTACTTTGCACTAAACTTATTCGGGTATTTTTTGTTTTTGTTTATAAGATTTCGATTTTGGACACTCGTGAAGGTCATTGTTATCATTTTCAGCAGACGTCCTGCTGTCGAGCCAATTGTATTGCCGTGTAAGGCAACGTATCTCATTTGAAAGTCAGTTGCCACTAGAATCACAACAATCCCTCACAGCAGGCTTGAAACCAAAGCTTTGAGAAATCAGAGCCCGCGACCAGATTCTAGCAGACTTGGAACGAAGCACAACCTTCTCCGAATAAGTATTTTTTTTTACCTGAGTTGAATCTACTTATCAACGCTACCTTTCATTGCGTATTCAAGAGGTAAAGTCCTTATACAGCAATCTTTCTTAGCATAAGTGAAGTTTATTTCGTCTAAAGTGGTTTATTATATTAAAGCAAAGAAGTATTGTTTGAGAGAACGCAGTGAACGGAAATGCCCGGCAGCCGCAACTGACTGACTGTTGGTTCTCGCTGCTTAGCTGTAGCTGTGCCTGCAATGCCCACCTTCACGCCACAGTTCTACTGATTTCTCTGCTTTTAACAGGTATATGCAAGTGGATTTGTCGGCTGAATTAACGCACGAGGGCTGAACAAGGTAAAACCTTAATATAAACGTGTATTGTCTCGTGTATGAAACAATCGAGTACAGAAACGATTTATCGTTCTCTTTTATCTCTTCATTTCATCTTCAACTAAGTGTCCATGTATTGTAGTTCATAAAGTATATTGCCGGAAAAGAGATAAACTGGAATATTCTGAATGGATGCATCCGTTTCAATCAACACTGTATTATTTGAGTGTTCATTGTTATACGGTCGTACAATACACGGTATCCATCAATTGTCGTGAAAAGCCACGGAAAATGCTGCAGTCTCTCAATCGAGGATCTGGACTTTAGTTGTATATTAGTCTAGTTTATCCTTACATCGTGCGTAAAATGGAATGGTTGATAAATGTCTAATGGTCAGTGACAAGTGCCGATTTCGATGGTGTTTAATGAGGTTTAATGAACGCACATTTTGCGGTTCTGGTGGTCTCAGTCCCCGTCTTAGTGTCAGTTTAAATCCGTCTCAAAATTTAAAGTCGTTTGGTGAACTGACTTCCCTTCTCGTCTTTGCAAACTACCGGTTCATTCTTCCTTCCAAAACGGAAACAAAAATTGCTTACAAGACCTGATTTGCTTCCTCCAAGTCCCAAACCAGAGGCATATAGGTACGTAAATACAAAATGACGCGCTGTCTTGGCGGAATTTCTAACATAAATCAATTTAATCAATGGTTTTCTTTAATCTTCAATACAAAAAAATACTATTTCCCCGCGGCCTGAGGTCGCTAAAGTATTTTTGTAAGATGAGTAATCGGTACTAATAGAGTTTCAGATTAATCAGTTAGACTAAGCTTGTGTTTTTATTTTAGAAACCATAGTGCAAACTAAGAGCAGTATATCTTTTGATATGCGTTCTCCATTGCGATTATTCTTTGCGAAAGGGAACATAACGTTGAACGTTTAGATTGTCTCAGCGGTAAATTCCACTAGTGCCCGAAAAAAAATCGTTGTGTGTGAGCAGATGAATATTTAAGATTAAATAGAAACGTAGAGTGAGCCTTTCCAGAGCTTTTAGAAGGCCTCGATGAAATAACCAAGCCAATGCGCCCAAGGTTTTGCCAGGCGTCGTCTAAACTCTGGTTCATCTCAAGATCAAAAATAATACAGTAATACAATGAAATCGCCATTGATGCAAATCTGCCCAGACACGCTCGCTGACTCGTTATATTAAAAATCACAAAGAAAGAATGGCGAAAAAGTAAGGTTGATTAGAAAAGAGCTATGCCCCTGTAGCTGAAACTGTATTCGCTTTCACATAGTTTTCTTTAAAGGCACTAAAATGATATGGAGAAACAATACAACGCCTTTCGAAGCTTTTGACTAAACATTCCTCATTAGGTGCTCCCTGATTTTTGCAGACGTGCTACTATGTATTCGCATTCATGCATCATTTCAGCCCTATCACCCTGCTGGTTCCATGATCCAGCTCCTCCCACGCACGCTGAGTTTTCAAACTTTGTTGTTCTTTACACGGTGAGCTTTGATCCCGACAGGATCATAGACAAAACAGGGCCGGAATGGCGCGAATCTGTTAAAAAATTCTACAAAACTGGGTCAAAGTAACAATTTTACCCTGGCCAGCCTCCAAAGACCCGTTGTGTAAAAAATAAACAGGGCCAACCAATGAATTGTTTCGCCCAAATAATTGTTCGGGATGATAAAAACGTTTTAAGGTATAGAAACCTTGAAGAAACCGTGCACAATCAAGCTTGCACAACGGGATAACTGATAGATCGCGTTAATGAACTTGGGTCCTTAGGAACCCTTGAATAAAGAATCACGGGAACAAGCCGCATTGGAAATCTTGGGATTACAGGGAGCCACTCATAATTGACTATGGTTCCTGGGAGAACTGAAAACGAACAAAGAAAATAATAACAAGTTAAGTGCGTGATTCGCATATTCATAACTCAAAGCTTACGTCGCTTTATAGACAATTAGGTATACTGCTAAGCAGCACACTGTGATAAGGATACCATCGACATATTTTGAGGTGTCACATAGACACTGAACCGCCGAAATAACGAAATTTTGCTTCTTAATTTCCATGTTATATCGCCAAATGCCACCAAACATTCGTCAACTAAACTGGATAAATTAAAAGATTCTATAGAACAAAACAGAGGGAGTAGTTTGGATAAAAAGTGCAGGATTGCAAGGACGGAAGTGTATTACAATTCAGCAATTTTGATTTCGAGTGACTGGCGGTCAGGACTCAAGGTTTTATAATCGGTAAGAAAGGTTTGTCATGTATGAACGCCCGCATTCTTCTATGAAATTTATCACTGAGAGAGAACATAAACAGGAGTCTGTAAAAGAGAACTCAGATCCACATCGATCTACAGCAACAGAATTTTGGCGCTTACGCATTATCGTTTTGGCCCAGTCCGCTACCGCGTTGGTTTGCTGGTTTCCTTAAGAAAAATGTCACGTGACATTTTTCTTACGTGGTATTAACAAAATCAAAAAAAAGTACTTTGGTCTGTTTTTCTTTTCTTTAAAGCGAGAATCCTTGGTTCCGCATTCCATAAAGCTTCTACATTTGAATATTTAAATGAAATCCTTAAGTGTGATCATCGACAGCTCTGCTTCCCTGCAGTGCAGGCGTTTAATGGCGAGCGAATGCTTTTTTTGAATTCGTTCGTTAGCTCGTCCGCCATCTTGGATTACCATCCTGTTGACTTAACCGCGGTCAAACGAGAGAAATTGCAAAAGTTAAGCAAAGTACTTAAAAGTTAAAGTCGTCATTTTCACTGTTTAAAGTTTAATATATTGCCAATACACTATCAATTTACCAAACGTTTTGAAAGTTTACTAAAAAAAAAACGTTCTAAGCGTTTAAAAACTGTGAACTGCAGAATAGTCGGCGCCATTTGCCAACATAATTTTGATCAGGCGCAAAGAATTTTGGTCAGTTTTCAACGAAAAAAGCTCATCATTTTGAAAAAAATTGCAAGATAGTAACGTCAACTAAATTTTTTTTATACATTCTTACTCATATTTCCATTTAATATTAAATAATATCCCACTAAATAAAACGAAAAACGCCTCGGACGTTTGACCGCGGTGTACCCCGTTGACCGCACATAATATACTCTCCCCAATCCTCCTCTAATTTCATATTCCAAGATGGCGCCCGGACATGACGCGAAGAAAATACTAAGCACTCGATCGCCACAAGATACGCCTCCACTGCAGGCTACCTGTAGATTTTTTTTTTCATGAGACACAGTCCTGTTATTTACACTTTAGCACTCTCGCGAGATGAAGGACTAATTCTCATTAATTAAATAGCAGAGTTCAAACGGTCTATGTTCTGCGATAACCTCAGGCTTTTCACTTCCTCTACATGTCTGTGCATATGCATAGTTTACTAGACTTCTTGATACGGTCCTCGAATGTCTTTCAAACGGTAAATCTTAAAAAGGCCGTAAAAGTTCTAACAGGCACATTTTGTGGTCGTTTTGTTCTGTCACATTTTAGTAAAGCAATTAACATACACAGATTTGCCAATACATCGGAACTGAACTTGATAACATCTCTATACTGAATAAACTTTGGAAGCAATCTTAATCTTCACTGGATACCGATCATAAGAGACTATAAGGGTCATTACCCTTAAGTACCAGAGGCTCACCAGAGACTGCTTAAGACAGACTGACGGATGTTTCGGGAAAATTAGTCTACAAAATTTCAATTATTAAAAAAGGTAAAGAAGCATTGTACTATCTTATGAAAACTGCTACCTGACAATTAAGTTTTGCCTTGAAAATGACTTTGAATTTGCTTAGCTTAAGTCGCACAAACCATGCATGCAAGCAACGAATCACGGCTGAGAAGAGCATTGAGAGGTGTGCTTAGAAGGTCAAATTCCACCGATTTCTTTTGAAGAAGCTGATAAGCGCGGCACTTTGAACTGGCATCTAAACGTAACCGCATTGCACAAGAGTTGTTCCGGTTATCTGTATGGTAAACAGTTAGATATCTATATCTGCAACTAATAAGCCGTCTAATATTAAGTTTAACTCGAGTGTTTTTGAAGATTTCCAGAGTTCTTGACTAGCTCTTCCCTCTTTAAAAATAAGCCATGAGAAGTGTTTCGAACTTTTGAACCTATGGATGAAATCCTAAATAGACATCATTCAAATGAAACCTGCTAAACAGTACTTTCCTGTTGTGCTGTTGGTCGTGTTGCGCAAGGTGGACCATTCAAATGAAAGCTACTGAGCAGTACTTTCCTGTGGTACTGTTTATTATGCTGTACAAGGTGGTTCTAACTTTTAAGTCTGTGGATGAAATCCTAAAGTGTGACCATTGAAATAAAACCTATTGAGCAGTTCTTTACTGTGGTACTGTTTTTTTTTTTTTGCGTTATACAAAGTGCTTCTAACTTTTGAGTCCGTGGACGAAATCTTTAAGTGTTACCATCCAAATGAAATCTTCTGAGCATTGCTTTCCTATTGTGTTTTTCGTTATAATGTAAAAAAAGGTGGTTCTTACTTTTGAAACTCTGGATAAAATCCTTAAGCTTATCATTCGAATGATTAAATTGGGCAATACTTTCGCTTTTGCTACTTCCCTTTTCACCGAGTTCATCCCAAGTCAATTTTGTACGTCTTATCTACAAATGCGTAACTATACTCTTGAAGTAACAAGTCAACAAGGTAAATCAGATAGAAAGCCATTACTAGGAGAGTGTGTGGAGAGTGTCTCAAGTAAAAGTCAATGTGCAGTCTATTTTTGGAATTTCATTTGCCATGACTGACTACAAGAGCTTCCTTTGCAGCAGTAAGTGCTCAACCTACAAAATGCGGACCCACTGCAGTATCCTCACAGCTTCTCACCCCATGTTTAAAGGGGGCTAGATCGACGACATAGCTCCCGTTTTTTAAAACCTCATTTCGAACTTCTTATCGACAGCTGGGAAGCTGATGGAAGATGGCCAGGAGATTAAACAGCCTTGACTAAATTTTACAATTTCAGAATGATGTTCTAAATTTTCTAATTTTCAGAAAGAAACCAGGCAGCGTTAACTATAGAGACAGCGGGCCTGAGCACGTACAACTTGAAAGCGATAGCTGAGATTGTTTTTATAGATAAAGATAATTTTCGGATTGCGCACCATTCACGTTTGGTTTGCCCCCCTTTAATCCGCCTTTGTCAGTTGTTATATGAAAAAAAATCCGATTAAACCAACAGTTGCCCATTCGAGCCTGACTTGACATGCTTGGATTACTGTACAGTGACCGTGTGTTCATCTGGGGCTCGTGGTGAGTTTCATTTCAGTTTTCAACACTGCAACCAACGGGGCACTTTTTTGTGTTAGCTAAACACTAATTGTATCTGTTTGCCGGAGATAACGTCTAAATTGGACTGGAGGCTTTCAGTTGGGAAAACGGCAAGTCGTTACAAGCTACAGATATTACAATAGTGAAGTGTATCGAAGTGATTTGGAGCTAGAATTGCTTTCGACGAATTCAAGGTAACATTTACGTTTCAGTAGCCAGAGTAGTGAAAAGTAAGTTTAAAAATAATTAACAACCAAAAACGAGAAGAGGAGACAAAGAAATTGTGCATTCGGCAAGTAAGAGAATCTTTGTGAGTTCTATTAAAGACCGAACTTTCCGATCGTGACCAACTCGCTCCTCAGGGGTATAAACTTCGCAGTCATATATGCATGCAACCTTATCATACAAAGTAGGGTTTCCTTAAAGAGCGCTTTTACACTGCAAAATGGTGTGTTCGCGAGGAATCGTTTGAGATTTCCATTTCATGTTAGAGTCTTTGTTTCTTAATTGACCGAACAACGAACATTCCACAGCGACGAAAATAGTCGAAACTATTTTAATCTCGTGCTTGTAAAATGGTTGTCCTAATCAACGCTTGAGGCGACACTTATTCTTTGAATTAAACGAATCATAATAACTACCTGATAAGGTCAACAAGTTGCAGGGAAGGGGAAAGAAAGAAAGAAAGCTTTATATAAACAAATTGTTTGGTTTTGAGCGAATAAGTTTTGCTAACGCAAGGAATTGGGTGGGGTGCACGTTCTTTACTCTACTTATAACTTAGTTTGTTTACTTTAAAAACTGTTGTAAATGGCCATTATGCCTTTGCGGTTTGTTTTACTGTTTTGTCGTATTTTAGGAAAGATTTAATCTTCTTCTAGAATAAATTTTCCAGTTCTTCACGCACGAGTTAATCAACTGAGAAGCAACGTTTTTTTTTTCTAATTTTAACAGCAAATGTTGGTATGAGTGCGAACAAGAAAGAATACTACTTTTGTTGCATTTGAATCAAGAAGACATAACATTGAAATAGCCTAAAGAACCACTAGATTTCTATTGAAATATGAAAATGCACAGTTCGTTGCATACCCCCAAGGCAATGCAAAATTCAAAAAGAATAGAGAAACAGCCCGTCCGGAAATATATCAGATTAGCTATAGATGGTCAAGATTAAAAGACCATTGTTATTGATCTGACGAGGCCAAATTTAGCGAGATGCAATTTTTTTTATAAAGCTCACTGGTTAAATCAACAGCGTCAAGAAAAAAAATTTGAAAGGTAGGTTTAATTTGAGGTGTCATTCTGTTAAGCGTATTAATAATGGAACAGCATGAATGATAACTTCGTATATGCTTATCCGACACTGGTGAAAGTTGTTTTCACTAAACAAGCTCTTAAATAACTTGACATTAAATTGATGTGTTTTAAATTGTTTCTTTTGTACTCAGTGTAGTATTAACAACCAAAAAATTGCCGAAAAGTTACATTGCATCGCATCTTGATAAAAGAACAGAACTTGCCCAACCGCTTGTGACTAAACGTCTGTGAGTTTTTGTTGAACTGCGTTTTAACGTGGGGTTTTGACGATCTCGTAATGACCAATTAAAACTGCAATTTACGGTTATAAAAAGTGGTAATGGGTTCTATTGTTCTGTCCAATTTTTCTAGAACACTCTTAAAAGGCGAGTAATATTTAAGAAATGAAGAATATTTTCCGATTTTCTTCATTTAAAACCATGCACAGTTTATAGGGTGTAAAGCTCTTAGGAGTGGAATTCTTGAGAAATTTGACATTTCACATCGGATTATGATAGCAAAATTTTAATTTCGCTTCAGATTTTTTCCTTTTAAAATGGCCAAATTGAAAACAATACTTTCTGAATAGTTTTTACCTTTTTCAGTCAAAATCTCGACGTGATAGTTCTAATTATAGTTAACAATTAGTTATGAGCTCAAGAGTCAGTATCGCGTGATAATTGATGAGGACGAAGCCCGAATCCACTATCACGCATAGAAATAAATTGTTTTAGTATAAATTTACTAAACGTTCAAAACTAACCAACAAGACAGGCTCGCGTTTTTATTGAATAATCATATAAATAACAGTCGCACACTGACAATCGCACACACTCACCTTCTACAACAGGATAGATACTGAGTAGCGTAGCCAATAAGAGAACAGCATTTGTGATAGAGCGCTAGTAGATTTATACTAACAATAAATAAAAAGCTTTATTTAACCATTTAATTAGTCGTGTTACTCTCGTCAAATTGATCTTTTGATGTCATTACATCAGGACAATATCTCCTGTAAGGTGCTGATTATTCTTGCAAATTCTCATCAACTGTTTACTTGACTTAGTGATGATATTGTAAGGAGAAAGAACATAATGATCACTCAAAAATTCAGGTACAACCGGTATTGTTACCAGTCCTCAGAGCTGTAGATATGTTTTTCGTGACTCTGGTGCTGCTTCATACAAGGTTTTAATTGGCTCTTAAATGTCTGACTTTTTATTTTTGCCAATAAAATCATGCATGTTGGAAACAGGTATTAGAGAGTGTAAGACCATAAAGGAGTGGCTTAGTTAAATATTTAAACGATGGACCTTTGCTCTATACGGCAAACAAAATTTGTTTATATATCATGCTGCGTTTGAAAAGAACAATAAGCCGATGTATTGAAGAGTATTCAACATTCACAGACCCTTTTGACTGAGCGAAACCTAAACCAGACTTAGAAAGTATGTCTACGCGCGTTTTCCTGGCTTGACACCAATTACACGTTTTCCCGCGCTTGGAAACAGTTGTCGGTATGTTTTTTTTTCTGCGCACCAGTTGCTTGTTTTTTTTTTCCCGCGCTTGGCTGCGGTTGCACCATTACATGTTTTCCCGCGCTTGGCACCGTTTGCATGTTTTTGCCTCAAGTTGTGGCTGGTTTATTCTTTTTCGTTTGTTATAAATTGTGACTGTTGAGTTCCCATGGCTTGAGCCGTTTAAAGACAGGCAGTACACAAATCCGCTATACAGAACATAAATACACTACATGAGATACCAGAAAGAATCTTATCCAACCGGCATCGACCATTCTAGAACAAGCCATGGGAAAGCTAATAATTTCCTTGTTATGCCTCATTAAATTTTTCGAGCCAATTGCAATGACATGTTATAGTATTTGTACAAATGCCATGGCAAAAGTGATTAATTGTTTCCATTTATATGTGCACCACTGTGACTACTAATGAGACATTGACCAAGTTGTAACAGCTTGTTACTCAAAGATCGGCCTGTTTAATAATAACAACGTTAACGTTCATGTCCTTGTCACGGAAACAGCTTTTAAAACAGACAACACAGAAAATCTTACCAAATTCTCTGAAGGAACGTCTGTTTGGCAATGAGCAACGAGAATTATACTGAATATTTAAGTTGTGTACTAAGTTATTTTAAAAATTCTCACTTTTTGGAGAGATATTAATAAACATACAGCAACACGTGCTCAATTGCTTTCATTTGATTGGTCACATTTATCCACAAACTCACAAGTTAGAACCATGCACCTTGTACAACATAATATACAGTACAACATGAAAGTACTACTCAATAGCTGTTATTTTAAAGGCTTGTCACATTTCAGGATTTATGATTTACAGACTTAAAATAATTTGTAACGCAAAAAAGAAACCAGCACCATATGAAAGGACGATCACACTCTAGAATTTGATTTACAAACTCCAACGTAAGACAAACTTTGTACAGCATAATAAACAGCACCATGTGAACTCATACTGTTAATCTGATGCCGGTCAGACAGTTCGAAAATTAATCACATTACACGTCTTTAAATGCCACTATGCAAGGGAACTGGCTTGGGTTATGATATTTGTGTATACAATTTTAAAAATGGCAACAAGTTTCGGGAAAAGGCGCAGCTGAACCACAACAATAAACATTGAAAGTGGCTTTTTTTACATTAAAGGCGGTTTTTCATGAAAAAGATGGCGGCTCATCAGGAGAGATCATATCCAAAACAACAGGCAAATTAGCATTGCACACAAACAAAATCTGTATTTATTACAACTGCGGTATTTCACAAACTTGTAACAAAATTGACAACATTTCAATTCTAGGCGCTGAGATAACTCAACGTGCGGTACTGGACTCAAATATGGCTTCTAAAAACAGTAAAAATGCAGAATTTGAAAGCCGAAAAAGCAGCTGTATATACATTTATGCCACTGTTCTACATGGCGTGATGCTACACTCAACAACAAAGTGACGACTGGTGTTTTGGAAAAGCGAATCTTACTAATAAGATTAAAAGCGGTTTATACCGTTGGTCTCCAGAGGGCCAATTTAAACATTTTCCTATGGGAAGCACATATTTGTTCAATGGGTACCCGTATATCTTCCAAAGGAAAGTAAGGTTAGCCATTGTTTTTCTACGGTCACAAACCAACGCAGCCCAGCAGGAAAAACTAGGGGTGCATAAAACACCGCTAAGTGTTTTAAATAACAAAAGAACGGCTCGCTACAAGAGCGAAGTGCCCTCATTGATGAACTGCGGGACATTCAGACTGTGAAAGTAATAATTACTGAGAGCGAAGCGATAGTGAATGCATTGTTCAGTCGACTGAAGTCTGCGATTTTGTCAAACAAGTCCGTACGGAGCACAAAGTAAGTAGTTATATTTTAGTGTGCATGTAGTTTACTCCTAGCTCTTAGCAACCATCCTGTTTGAATCTGTTCTCAGCCAAAAGAGGTTCAGAAATCTTTCATAAATGACCATCTTAAATAAGCGGGCACCTTTTCAAATACTGAGGGTGGTTTCAATTGCACCGGGGAATATACTGAACATGTTAAAGCCAATCGATCTAACTAAGGATGATATGGTTTACAAAAGTTCATAGTTTCTTTCAGCACTATTCACTTTGAAGTACCTTGTCATAAGTTATCGTCCCACCACAATTGATAAGTTACACTAAATCGATTGCACATTTGCAGCTAAAAAGCATTGTCACTCAATATGGAGATATAACGCGCGCGAGACGATCACTTCTTCAAATATCAAACACGGACATCTTACAGCACGAAAATTACTGAGGAACTCTAACCGGCTCTAACTGCGGAACTTGTTATTGTTTGTAAACTGCAGATTTCAAAGACAAGTTTACTTTTATTACTTAATATTAAATTTATAGTGAGGCGACAGAGCTGAAAAAGTTAGTTCTTCGCAATCCTTTACTGTACTTCCTTTGAGGTAACAGGTATAAACATTTCCGCATGGCACACGAAGTGCAAATGCAAGTGTCATTTTAGCGAGTCGTAAAATCCACTGTTATACCTTCTGATTACCTAATTAGTAATATACTAATCTGTTGTTACTTATTAGTACTTGGTAAGCAAAATGTCATTGTATATACATTAGGGAATCTTGGCAACTCAACCAACAATTCGTTTGACAACGCCCAAAAGACAAGTTCGAATCTTGTCTACTTTTTCGTGACACTTTGAAACTTTGGGAAAAGCGCAGTATTTCAACTGTCGACTCTCATAAATATGTTCGATCCATTAAGCTCCGTTACTCATTTATACCACGAGAATGCCACGGTTTCTCTTCACAAAGTCAAGATTCAAGAAAAATCCTAAATTTCATTTTGTTAAGTATTGAAAAACAAAGAATACCAAATGAAACAACTGCTGAAGAGTTTGAATGTTCTTACACGCTGTAGGATTTCGTCCACATGCCCAAAAGTTAAAACCATCTTGCACAACATAATAATCTGTAACACTGGTATAAAGTACTGCTGTTTCAAGCAGGAAAATATTGACTTTATATTTTTAGCACCAAGCCTACTCATGTTCATCATGAAAATGAAAATGTCAGTCTTCGAAATATTTGGAAGTCTAATATCATCATAAGAAAGTTATGCTTATATGTGTTTTTCTTGGAATAGTCACACTTTAGGATTTCATCCACAGGCTCAAAAGTTAGAACCACCTTGTACAGCATAATAAACAGTACCACAGGAAAGTACTGCTCAATAACTTTCATTTAAATGGTCACACTTTAGGATTTCATCCACAGACTCAAAAGTTAAAACCACCTTGTAGAGCATAATAAACAGTAGAGTGATTTTACTTCATCTGTGGAATAGTTAGTAGAATAGTACGCACTATTAGACTATAATTCCATTGTTTCCTTTTGTTTAATTTGGACTATCACACACTAATTGTTAGATAGTGTTTCACAGTTGAAGTAAAATCACTCTACCACAGGAAAGTACTGATCAGTAGCTTTCATTTCAATGGTCACACTTTAGGATATTATCCACAGACTCAAAAGTTAAAACCACCTTGTACAGCATAATAAACAGTACCACAGGAAAGTACTGCTCAGTAGCCATGTTTCATATGAATGGTGACACTTTAAGATTTCATTCACAGACTCAACTGAACTTACAACCACCATGTACGACATAATGAACAGTACCACAGGAACGTACAGCTTAGAAGCTTTTATTTGAATATGGTGACACTTTAAAGGATTTCATCTATGGACTTAAAAGTTAGAACCATCTTACTCTATTAAAGATGTCCCTATAGTAGTAAATGGATTTCAGAAGATTTTAATACAACTGTCCTCCACAACAAAGCTATGAGTATTAAAACACCGCTAACTTCGCGGTATTATCAATGCACTCTCTCTCTCTCCCTCAAACCAGCAGGTGAAGAGAAAAATATTGTCGTATAAATTTCATGTATTAAATTCTCTAGCGAAACTCTCATTAAAAGAAAGGTATGACAATCAACAATGAGAATTGTTAAATTATTTGAGTTTGTAACCAAAGTATCAGGAGCATTTCGCGTCCAATCCTTACATTGTAACCACAATTACTACACAAAGCTCTGGAAAAGGGCTTTTTTATTTAAAGGTTTGCGTCCGTCTTTTCGATTCAACTGGCATTTTATGCAATTAAGCACTTCATGAATGTTTCACCGCACGTTTTCGGTGAATTTTTTTTTTTTCGCGCAAAACATAACTAGATTAATCCATGATTATTTTTACACGCTTTTTCTCGGTTCACCTCCGCAGACGCTGTTTAATTTTCCGTCTAATCCAGACAAGGACAATCATCTCCCATATGAAATATATCACTGAGCGTGCTAGATTATTTTCTCAGAATGATTGGAGTCGAAAACACAGAGGAAACACTTGCGGTGAAACTTCACAGCAAGCCATTCCTGTGGTAGCTTATCCGTAACCGC